>CM055061.1:18573644-18619241 GCA_029204045.2 Tillandsia leiboldiana
TTCGAAAGTGTTGGGTTATATGTAAATAAGGATCTAACTAGGGGAAAAAACACCTAGAGGGGGGGGTGAATAGGTGTAACCAATAAACACTCAAAAATCATTGCGCAATAAAACCCAATGCGGAAATAAAAATGAACACGCAAGATTTTTACGTGGAAAAACTCCAAACCGGAGTAAAAAAACACGGGACCGATAACACGGCGAAATACACTAGAATTAAAACACGACAAGGTGATTTACCGTACTCACAAACGACTCAACCTTTTACCATACGTCCTAGTTGATTTCTCCGCTCGTTCCGCAACGCGTCTCGAATCCACGATTTGCATCCAACGCCGAATCCCACGGCGTTCCAACGTCGATCCACGACGTCCGACCGACTCCACGGTCTTCACCAGTAGCCCGCTTTGAATCCACGAACGTACTCGCTCCGAATCCACGAGAGCGATTGAACCTTGAATCCACAAGGACACGCGAATCCACGCGCCGATTTTTGGGGAAATCGTTGTTTTGGGTGGTTGATGATCCGTTGAATCCTTAGATTAGAAATAGATCGGAAATACTCATCTAAGTATTCATTGATTGATTCTACTCAAAATCTGAGTATGGAAAACCTAGAATCAAAATCAATATATAGATGAAGAAACATAGAATTAAATCTAGTATTTCATTCTTCTCTATATTGGATCTAGGCCGTATAAGATGATATTGCTAATGACGGCTATTTTCCTAACCCTAGAAAAAGATCATAGGGTCTATTTATAGGTTAGAAACCCTAGGAAGGAGATAAGAATCAAAACCACCTTTCTGGAAATTTTACGGACGGCGATCCGGATCGGATTTCGGACGATCCGGATCGAGATTTCGGCGATCCGGTGCAGTGCAAGGGAAAGGACTGTTTCCAGAAAAAAAAAAACAATTGTGGTGGTCAGTTTTTCCTGCATTTTTCTGGGAATCCATGGTTTAGAAAACCATTGTGTGTGTTGGCCCATTGCATCAAGGGGATGCTACAGATGGACCCTGGGAGTGACTTCAGCTGTGTTTGGCCTGCGGCTTGTGTTTGCCGAAAATTCTGGGGGGAAAGAAAACAAAAAAAGGTTTTGGCCAAACTGAGCTGAATATGGAGTCAGCGTGGAAAACGCTTGAAAAAGGGCTAATTTGCTTGTTAAATTCTGACGTTCAGGATGCCCAAAAACGGACTCCAAGAAGTTTTCGCTGAAATTCGGTGCATGGGAGGGGGCCATGGACCGCCGGGCTGCCACGTGGCAGCCCATGATTGGCCGGTCCGTAGCGCGCGGGGTCCACAGAGCGTCGCCCCCCGGCTGGGTGCACGGGAACGCGCGAGGACACGTGGCGCCGCCGATTGGCGGGCCCTTGAGGCTTGCGGTATACAGAATTTGCGCGGCGGTGCATCGGACCGGGGCGGGGGGACACGTGGCATCCCGCGGGTTGGTCGGTGCACGCGGCGCGGTCCACGGAACCTTAATTGGTTGCGGTGGACCAGGTGCACAGGACATGTGTCGTCACCCTATTCGTGGGCTCACGAGGCGCGGCGCACGGAACGGCGGGGCGGGCGCCTGGGGCGCCTTGTGCAGGGCAGATGGCAGGGGCGGACCCTGCCGCCCGTGCGACCGCGACAGTGGCAGGGCCACGTGTCCGCCTTGCCACTGGCGGGCGCCACCTACCCGCTTTGACCGCGGGGAGGGAGGGGACACGTGGCGGCGTTTGGCGCGCCCGCACAGCTGTTCGCTGGTGCGGGACGCTTGTCGGGCGGGGGAGGTGCGCGAAGTGGCCGCCGCTGAGCTGAGTGGCTCCGCCCGCTGCCGCCTGTTTGCTGGGCTACGTGGCCGCACGGGAGGAATTCGGGCGCGCAACAGTGTTGGGCCAGGCCCAACACTGTAGCCGCCCGAAAACCCCCCTGCGCCCGAATGTCAGGACAAAATGGGAATTTCTCCATTTGTTTCCTGCGGCTATAAATAGCCCGAAACTCCTTCTCTTTCGTTTCTTTGGCACTTCCGAGCCTCAAACCGAAGGGAGCTCTTCACCAAAGTTGATCTCACACTTTCAATCTTCCATCTGCAGAGTTTGGGGATTTTTGGGGGCATGCTTTTCGAGATTCTCATTTCTTGGCGCGGCGCGACGCTCTTTCTTCGGTGTTTCTTCTGTCGCTCTTCGGTGTACGAGCTCCCCCGACCTACTCCGACCATCTTTTCGAGCGTTTTCTTCGCTGCTGGATTCGTAACAGGTGAGGCTACGATTTTGGGTTCTCGCATATTTTCAGATTCGCGTTTTTTGAGGTGGTTTTCTCGTGCTCATTTGGACCCTTCTTGCTGTGAGTTTTGGAGAGGACAGCAGCTTCTTTTGAAGAGATCTTCGCGCACAAATCTCGGATCAGGACGTGCTTATAGACTTTTTTCATCTACTCGACGCCAAGGATCATCGTGGTATTTTTTTGGAATTTCCTGAGATCTTCCCGGAGGTATACATCTTCCTTATTTTATCTGTGCAAGATTTTACAGTTATGTGGTTGTATGTCTTCGCGCGCCGTGTTGTGGAATTTATATCTTGGCCTACGGAACTCCGATTTGGGCGTGCAGGTACTTGTTTCGAAGCTATCGACGCGAAGAACACCGGGATATTTTTATTGGAATTTATTGAGCACTTTCAGCAGGTGATATTTTGGCTTCTGTGCAGCTGAAATTCAGCATGTGAGTTTTGGACAGATTTTTGGGGGATTGTGTATAATTGTAGCCTTTGTTGAATCCAGGTGGGATTTGGACTGTACTGGATTTACTGGACAGTGAGTTGCTGTGTTGTTGGTATTATTAGCTGTAGGACTTGGACTGATCAGCGCTCAGGTGGGTGACCTCTTTTCAAGATCAGCGGACTGTGGACTAATTCTAACTTTAGGGACTTGCATATTTTAATGTTTGATGTCCAGCATGCTAGAATGTGTGAATTGATGTTCCTGTTGTAGTTAGATGATCCTGTGATTATTTTTCTCCCTAAGCTGTTGATTATTATTATCTAGCTCCCTACAAGCTGTTGTTTATTATTTATCTTGGAACTTGACCTAGCACCACTGCCATATGATGCATGTTCAGCCAGACTGTAGAAAACCTCAACTTGGGATAGGTTTTATTGCTCTAGACATTCCCACATCACTTTTCTGTATATCACTCTGGACTTAGAGTTCTCCTCGCCCAAGTAGTGGGCCGAGAGGTCGGATTATTGTGGGATGCATTTACACTCCTGTCTGGGGACCGAGTGGAGTTGTTAGCAGTCTGTAGACCAGGTTTCTTTGGGAAAGTGACTTGGGTTGTAGATTTGAGATCTTGAGAGCTATTTTGAGTGACAGTGAGTCTCGGCTGTGCAGTTTGACCTGTTGCTGACCCGACTGATCGAGGTAAGGGAGTCGCGAGATAGATCCCTACCAGTTGTCGCTTGAGAGTAGATGTACCTCCCTACTTTTTGAGAGTTCTTGTCGAGTGACCTTGTAGTGAGGATTGAGTTGTACTCTTCTTATTTTGAGAGATATTGTATTTTGGTGAGGACTCTGGTTGTATATTTTGTTAGAGTTGTATTTATTTATCCAGCTTTTACTTTATCAGCTCTGATATCTGTTTAGTGTAGATCTCTTTTGCAGGTTAGCCGCTACGTCTATACGGGGCTTCCCGTATGGGCGGCGGATCTGTTGGCGAGCCCGGGTCGCAGTTTCGACCCGGGGCGTGACAACAATAGTTCGGGATCCGGATCGAAATGGCTGATCCGGATCGTTCATACAGTTTCACCAAACATCAACGTTCGGGATCCGGATTGCAAATCCTGATCCGGATCGTGCAAGTAAAAAGGTAAAACTAGTGTTCGGGATCCGGATCATGAGATGCTGCGATCCGGATTGAACCAGTGTATGAACGAACACCCTTCGGGATCCGGATTGGAATGTCTGATCCGGATCCTGAACATGTTCCATGTCCAGTTTTTGATTTTTATGCAATGAAAAATTCTTCCAGGTGTTTCTACACTACAAGAAGTATTCGGATCACCAAAAATCTTTAATTAACATACCTGATCCTTTTGAATTCTTCTTTCTTGAGATTGAGTTAAATGATCCAACCTTCTTCACCTTCAATCTTCAAGACTTGAACCTTTCACGAAATTACGCCAACTCAAAATCCGTAACAATCTCCTCCTTGGCGGTTTCGTGACAAAACACAAATCCACTAAAGAAAATTCAAAAAGATATTTTTGTTGCTATCACCATACAACAAAAATTTACAATGGAGATCCAAAAATTTTAAAAACATGAGATAAACTCCTAAAACAGACTCTAGACTTAGACATCTGTACTCTCTGCACACAGAAATCATTCTTGACAAAAAGAATCGTTAGATACCTCAAGAATTGAAACATACAAAACCAAGTACAGAGATAGAGTTTATCTGATCATCATGACATTTGAGAATTCAGATATGTAAGAGAGTCATAGTCAAAAACCAACATATCTTCTATGCATTCAAAAACCAAATGTCACAAAGTGTTAGTCCAACATCAACTTGTTAGTCATATTACATGCCCAAATAGTTAGTCGAATAGTTAGTAGGAACATGCAACAAATCACAAGATAAAAAAAAAAAGTTGAAGTTGAAGTGATACTTACCTTGATGTTCACACATTCACACAGTTTTCACACCATCATTGTTCAAGTTCTCTCTAAACTCTCTCCCCCTTTTTGTCACAAATTAAGTCAAAATTACAAAATTTAAGGAGAGTTAAAAAGTTCAAAAATGTAAGGAAATGTAAGAACTAGAACTAAGAGTAAGTCCTAAAAACTGAACTAAAATCTAAGAAGGTAAAAGCCTGCACAAAAAGATTAAGATCTGAACACAACAAAAGTTTGAGGACCACTCAATCATCTGAGTCAGAGTCTTCAGAGCTCGTGCAGCCTAGTTTCTTCAAGATTCCTTTAAGCAATCCCGAAATCGTAGAACACTCTTGTTTCATCTGATGTATATCCTTGGACATCTTTCTGAGTCCTAGAGCCATTTTGTCTTGCTCTTGTTTGATGGAAGACTCCAGGTTTCCCTTTTGGTCAATTCTTCTGGAATTTGAAGAACGTTGTGTGACAATTGACGGAGCAGTCTGTCCTTCATTCCGAGGAGATCTTCTTGGCAAAGAGTGTGAATTGTCAAGAGGTTCATTGCTTGGCACATTCTTTTTCCTTGTGGAAGACTTTGTCAGCTTCTTGCTCTTTAGGTAAACCTTATTTTCTTCATCAATACCTTGTTGTACTTCATCAAGAAATGTGTCCCAATCGTCTTCAGACTCAGTTTCAGTTTGAGGAGTATCCTTTGTTTTTGCTTGACCTGTTTCATTTATTTCAATACCCCGAGCTCGTCCAAGTCGTCGAGCAAGTCTTTTTCTTTTTGTCTTCCCAGAAGTTTCTTCCATGGGAGCTTTGCCCTTTCAGCAGCAGTAGGAGGAGCCTTTGACGGTTCCGCAGGCGCCTTTCCCTTTGAAGCAGGGGGAGCTGTTGCTTCAACTTGAAGCTCATCCCAATCGATCGATTCCGTTTCAGATTCTGTATCGGAATCATCCTTAGTCTTCTTCGCTTTCTTGGCCCTCTTGGGCTTGGCAGTATCCTTGACATGAACCATGGCAGCAAGTAGGAAAATAATCCATGTGATCCCATTTGATCGCTAGTGAAAAATGTATCCTGTGAAGACCAACTCAAGAACACATGAAAAAATTGTTAATTTTCAAAAATTTGAAAAATTGTACCCAAACAATCATAATCATGTAGAGAGACTAAGAATCAAATTAGTTTTGCAAAAGGAATTTTAAAACTAGATCAATTGCATGATTTTGGAAAATTCCATTATATGCCCTAAAACAGAATTTTCAGAAATCGAAGCCCAAAAATTCGTTAATCAGGAGAATACCTAGCATATAATCAAAACTAATCTACCCAGAGTTCTTATTTCAAAAGAAATTTGACCAAAAAACCATTCACAAACGAAAAAGATAGAAAAATCTCATCACGTTTTGAAGAAAATAGAGAAACCTGTGAAAAACGAGATTTTGGATCAATAAACTTACTTGGATTTGAAAAACTTGGGTTAGGAAAGCTCCAAGGTGCAAGAATTCTAGAGAGAGAACCTCTAGAGACTTGAGAGACAAAAGATTAAGGTAAAAGGAATCAAAACCCTCTTGTTCTTATAAAAACCCTAGCCGTGATCCGGATCGGATCGAGATTTCGATCCGGATCGGCTAGCCGCAGGAAGAAGCATGCGTTCGGGATCCGGATCACTAACCCGATCCGGATCAGCTGCAACTTTTCTCAGAAAATTTAGAAAAAATCCATAAAATCCAGAAAAAGTATGTAAGCATTTTAGCATAATAACTTTAAACAAAAGTCATCGTTTCATGTCAAGAGAAATAAATTATGTTAAATCTATCAATAACATTCAAATAATGACATGACAATTTATAGAAATTAAAACTTTTAAAGTTGATCAAGTTCAAACACATCCATCATGATCTTATGAGTACGCGTTTATCAAATCATTAAAATGGTAAAGAAAATGAATTACCAAGATCAATAGATGTTTGAAATCCCAAATAAATTATATAATGTATCTAGTCAATCTGTTGAAGGAGTGGCTCTTGAGCATCTTTCTTTAAAAAACCCCACCTTATACCAACCTTGAAATTTGACAGAGTCAAGTATCTCAATATGCATTTTACTTAATCAAAAATTGAACAACCATGCTTGGTATACATGTGGTAGCTGCACACAGTACTCGGACGACCGAGGTGGTAGCTCTTTCCTCCATTTGGTGGTAGTTTTCCACACTCCTCATTGGGATGTAACTCTTTCCACATCTTTGAGCATTTTACTTTCTTTGACTCCCCCTCAATTGGCTATCATTAATTTAAGATATAAAGTATTCAACCAAGAATTGATCTCGAATTCATACTCAACTAAATAGTCAAATAAGATAAAAACAATACCAAGAGATCATTGAGAGAGAAATTGACTTTGATCAATTAAAAATGGTTTAATTTAATAAATGATCAATGCATCAACTGAATTATTATGAATATCCAAAGCATAATAATTTCTAATTATATGAAAGGATGCAAGTAAAGTCAATAATACACATGCTCAATTAATGTACTATGTATAAACATAGATAAAGAACAAAAACACAAAAACAAAACCTAACCTAAGCAAAAGTTTCAAAAAGAAGTTTATTTCAAGGAAAGCATTCCAATTGCTTTACGCAAAGAATAAAACGTTTTTGATCCAAATGTTTTGTTAAAATGTCAGCTAATTGATCTTCAGTTGAAATATATGAAAGTTGAAGAGTATTTGATTCAACTAGCTCTCTAAGAAAATGATATCTAAGTTCAATGTGTTTTGTTCTAGAGTGCAACACAGGGTTTTGGAAATGTTTATAGCACTAGTGTTGTCACAACGAATTGTTACCGAAGTTGCTGAAATCCGGAAGTCGCTCAACACACTTTTCATCCAAATGAGTTGGGTTGAACAACTACCCGCTGAAATGTATTCCGCTTCGGCAGTCGAGAGTGCTATGCAATTCTGCTTTTTACTGTGCCATGCAACAAGGCAATGGCCAAGATAGAAGCATGCACCACTCGTGCTTTTCCGATCATCCACTGATCCTGCCCAATCGGCATCTGAGTATCCAACAATATCGAAACTAGTTCCCATAGGATACCAAATTCCGAAATTAATTGATCCTATGATGTACCGGATGATCCTTTTCACCGCTTTCAGGTGAACCTCCTTTGGTGCTGATTGATATCTCGCGCAAATCCCAACACTAAAGGATATATCCGGGCGACTAGCCGTGAGGTAAAGTAGACTTCCAATCATACTTCGATACAGTTTCTCGTCTACATTCTCACTATGTGATTCACTTCCAAGTCCCTTGTGGCTAGTTCCCATTGGAGTCGGAAAATCCTTCGAATTTTCTAAGTCAAACTTTTTAACCAACTCCATTGCATACTTGGATTGACACAAGTGAATACCTTCATCATTTGTTTAATTTGCAATCCAAGAAAATAAGTCAATTCGCCCATCATGGACATCTCAAATTCGCTTTCCATGGTCTCCGCGAATTTAGAAGCATCATTATCTCTTGTTGCGCCAAATACGATGTCATCGACATAGATTTGTGCTACAATGAAATTGTTTGATAATGCTTCACAAAGAGAGTCCTGTCAGCTCCCCCTCGAGTATAGCCTTCTCCAAAGGTGCTTTGTCAACCTTTCGTACCATGCTCGCAGTGCTTGTTTCAGACCGTAAAGAGCCTTTTTCAAACGAAAAATATGGTTAGGTTGTTTATGGTCTACAGAACCTTTCGGTTGAGCCACATAAACTTCCTCATTTAAAAACCCATTTAGAAATGCGCTCTTAACGTCCATTTGAAATAATTTGATTTTAAAATGACAAGCAATAGCAAATAGTATACGAATGGGACTCGAGTCTAGCTACAGGGGCGAAAGTTTCATCAAAGTCTATACCTTCTACTTGAGAGTAGCCTTGAGCAACTAATCGTGCCTTGTTCCTGATGATAGTACCATCCTCATTTTTCTTATTCTTGAAAATCCATTTGGTACCTATCACATTGTGTTGCTTTGGAGGCTTCGTTAATTCCCAGACTTTGTTTCGCTCAAATTGATGGAGCTCTTCCTGCATTGCTTTAATCCAGTAGTCATCCTGAAGAGCTTCATCTATATTCTTTGGTTCGATTAAAGATACGTAGCAAGCGAATCCACAAACCAATGATCTTTTCATTCTTTTCAATCATAATACGATGGCAAATCTCGTGAAAAGAATCAAAAGTATCAGCTTTCTCTTTTAAAAATGCTACCCAAGAATACCGAGAGAAATCATCAACCAATAAGAAAATATACCATTTACCTCCCAAAGATGGTTGACGAGTTGGCCCCATTAAATCCATGTGTAAAAGTTCCAAAGGCCATTTTGTACCAACGTGGTTCAAGTTCTTGTGTGCAGTCCTGGACTGTTTTCCCTTTTGACAACCGCCGCACACAATGTTTTGTTCAAATGAAAGTTTAGGAACCCCCTTGACCACATCTTTGTTTGAAATTCTAGCAAGTTCCTTAAACTTTATGTGACCTAGCCTTTCATGCCAAAGTGTTTCATTATTCAAAGAGGCTAAGTTACAATTTTCAGAAGTTTTACTTGGAACAACATAACAATTGTTTTCAGATCTAACCCCCTTTAAAAAGAATACATGGTCCTTATCAGTTACAACACATTCAACAGATGAAAAGTTAACTGAAAAACCATTGTCGCAAAGTTGACTTATGCTAATGAGGTTAGTCTTAAGGCCTTCTACATATAACACATTATTTAGAACCGGGCCATCTGGAATAGCTACTGTTCCTTTTCCAACAATTTTGGAAGATCGACCGTCTCCGAAAAACAACGAGTCCTCCGGAGTTTTTCTCAAAGTTTTGAAAGCTATTTTTGTCACCGGTCATGTGACGGGAACACCCTCTATCCAGATACCAAGACGAACTATCATATGCATGCAAGGAAACATTGGTAACAAGACAAGGGTAAATTTCACCTTTGCGCACCCAAACCTTTTTGGAATGCGTCGGTAATGGTCGTGAGGTTATTCTCCTAGGTGAAGGCATCTTGTCAGATCGATTGCTGCTCCTTGATGATGTCGTCTTGCGCGGTGAACTACCAAGGCTCTTTTCATTTGAAAAGTTTTGCTTTCATTTCCGGGGAGGCGCCCTTTTGGTAGTCGTTGCAAGAAGTGCTTGAGTTGAGCTTTTGGCTCCCATCTTGCAATTTCTCCTTATGTGCCCTAAAATACCACAACGAAAACATACCTTAGTACTTGACGATCCCGAGGAGGATGAAGTAGGCTTGTTGTCGTTGCTTGTCGTTAGTTCCGGTGTCGGAGGAGGAGATACCGACTGGGGCACGAAAACTGTCCCAACCGAACTAAAATCGTCTTTAGTTCGATTGTATCCGAGGCCGAACTTGTTTGATTGACCAAGACCAAGAAGCTTATCCAACTTACTCCTTCCTGATGAAAAACGCTGCAAGTCATCCTTGAGTTGGAAAATGGTCTTTGTCATTTCCAGGTTATCCTGTCGAGCCTCGTTGCAGAGCTTTGAGAAGTGATTCGCTTTATCCACCAGTTTTGTATGTTCCTTCTCAAAAAGCTCATTGGAGTCTTGAAGGGAAACATTTACTTTTATCAGATTTTTCCTTTCCACTTCAAGAGCGTTTGAGAGAGAAGTTGCCCTTTTTGCTTCTTCTTCGAGCTCATGCAATCTCCCTCTCAAACTCTTGTTTTGCTTAGCCAGTTTCTTTGAATCCCTCAAAAGTCTGTGGTAGGTTAAAACAAAATCTTCACCTTCCGAATCATCCGATTCATTGTCCGTTGCATTCTTTTCAACAGTGGAGTTGGACAGCGAGTCGGATGTACTTGCCATTAAGCACATGAAGGGTGAAGATGTGGACGCGTGGAATGCCGTTGCGCTTTCTTCTTCATCACTTGAGGATGACTCATTTGACGTTGAGTTGTCATCCCAAGTGACGGCTTGCATCACTTTCTTCTTCGACGGATTCTTAGTTGGACACTCCGTTGAGATATGGTCGTATCCTCGGCACTTGAAGCATTGGACTTGTCCCTCTGAACTTTTCTTATCCTTTGAAAAGTTCTCTTGCTTTCTTGACTTGTAACTTGAAGTACCCTTGCCTTTCTTCGACTTTCCGAAGGATGGAGATTTACTTGAATTACCCCTTCGAAAGTTGCGGCGAAACTTCCTTGTCAAGAGAGCGAGTTGCTTCTCAAAGTCCTCCATAGAAAGGTTCTCGTCATCGTCTGAGGAGGATGTATCCGCGTCTTCTTCCTTAGTTGTTTTCAACGCATAACCTGAAGACTTAGAAGAGGATGCTTTTCTAGAAGAATTGTTAGTAGAAAATTTCATTTCATATGTTTGTAATGAACCAACTAATTCTTCTACACGTATTTCGTCCGGGTGTTTAATAGTTTCAATGGCTGTAACCTTTGGGCGAAATCGTTCCGGAAGAGTTCTTAATATCTTTCTTACAATTTTAAATTTTGGAATCTTCTCTCCCAAGTTAGCACATGAGTTTACGATATCTTGCAATCGTGTGTAATAGTCTGTGAAAGATTCATTTTCTGCCATGAAGATAGAGTCAAACTTGCTCGTAAGCATTTGCAGTTTCTGAATCTTCACGAGGTTAGTTCCCTCATGTGTAACCAGAAGAACATCCCAGATTTCTTTCGCAGGCTCACATGCCGAGACGCGAGAGAATTCAGTTTGAGATAAGGCATTAAAAATAGCATTAATTCCCTTGCCATTGTAAGAAGATGAATCCAACTCTTCCTTGGTCCATTTCGACCTAGGTTTGATGGTGCGAACATCACCAATAAATTCAGTTGGATTAGACCATCCTAATTCAATTGATTGCCACACCCGTTCGTCGATGGAAATTAAAAAGGCTTTCATCCGTACTATCCAGTACGCATAATTTGTTCCATCGAAGAATGGGGGTCTGTTGATGTTTCCACCTTCAACCATTGTTTACAACCCTATTCCCGCTCTGATACCACTTGTTGGGTTATATGTAATAAGGATCTAACTAGGGGAAAAAACACCTAGAGGGGGGTGAATAGGTGTAAACAATAAACACTCAAAAAATCATTGCGCAATAAAACCCAATGCGGAAATAAAAATGAACACGCAAGATTTTTACGTGGAAAAACTCCAAGCCGGAGTAAAAAACCATGGGACCGATAACACGGTGAAATCCACTAGAATTAAAACACGTACAAGGTGACTTAACGTACTCACAGACGACTCAACCTTTTACCATACGCTCCTAGTTGATCTTCTCCGCTCGTTCCGCAACGCGTCTCGAATCCACGATCTGCGTCCAACGCCGAATCCACGGCGTCCAACGTCGAGTCCACGACGTCCGACCGAATCCACGGTCTTCACCCAGTAGCACGCTTCGAATCCACGAATGTACCTCGCTCCGAATCCACGAGAGCGGTTGAACCTTGAATCCACAAGGACACGCGAATCCACGCGCCGATTTTTGGGGAAATCGTTGTTTTTGGGTGGTGATGATCCGCCGAATACTTAGATTAGAAATAGATCGGAAATACCATCTAAGTATTCATTGATTTGATTCTACTCAAAATCTGAGTATGAAAACCTATAATCAAATCAATCAACTATAGATGAAGAAACATAGAATTAAATCTAGTATTTCCTTTCTTCTCTATATGTGGATCTTAGGCCGTATAAGATGATATTTGATAATAATGGCTATTTTCCTTAACCCTAGAAAAAGAATCATAGGGTCTATTTATAGGTTAGAAACCCTAGGAAGGAGATAAGAATCAAAAACCTACCATTTCTGGAAATTTTACGGACGGCGATCCGGATCGGATTTCGGCGATCCGGATTGCAGTAGCAAGAAAGACGGTTTCCAAAAAAACAATAGTTCGGGATCCGAATCGAAATGTCTGATCCGGATCGTTCATACAGTTTCACCAAACATCAACGTTCGGGATCCGGATTGCAAATCCTGATCCGGATCGTGCAAGTAAAAAGGTAAAACTAGTGTTCGGGATCCGGATCATGAGATGCTGCGATCCGGATTGAACCAGTGTATGAACGAACACCCTTCGGGATCCAGATTGGAATGTCTGATCCGGATCCTGAACATGTCCCATGTCCAGTTTTTGATTTTTATGCAATGAAAAATTCTTCCAGGTGTTTCTACACTACAAGAAGTATTCGGATCACCAAAAATCTTTAATTAAACATACCTGATCCTTTTGAATTCTTCTTTCTTGAGATTGAGTTAAATGATCCAACCTTCTTCACCTTCAATCTTCAAGACTTGAACCTTTCACGAAATTACGCCAACTCAAAATCCGTAACAAAAAGTATCTCGCCCGACGGGTCACTGCCCAGGGAGTCCTGCTCCACTTGACGAGTCTCAAATTCGAAGGCGCCATTTATATTTCTTTACATTCTCTTTATTTTGAGCAATTTGCTTGTCTTGCTTATTAACCACTTTTTCATTCCTTACCCTAGGTCTTGCCACACGGGTATCCAGAGAGTCTTCTGGACTCTCACACATTTCTCTTTTACTTATTTAACTCAAATTGAAGTTAAAGTTACTTTCCATTTGCCCAGACACCCTATGACTTTCTAGGGTTATATTTGTTTAATTCTTTAACTTTGGGATCTTATCCCACTTTCTTGATTCCTCACTGAATCCTGGAGTTAACTTAACTCTATTTTTTTCTGTTCCACTTTAACTTAGAGTTACACTGACTCTAATTTCCCGTTCCACTATTATCTTAGAGTTACACTGACTCTAATTTCCTGTTTTCCCTTTCATGTCTCCACACTTGATCCATTTCACTTTTCTTTGTTTAACTCTAATTGAGGTTAAACCAGTCCATCCCTTTACCTAGACGCCCTATGACTCTCTGGGGTCATGTTCACTAAATTCTTAACCGTGGGATCTAATCCCCTTTTTCTGATTCCACCCTGAACTTAGGGCTAACACAACTCTATTTTCCTGTCTGTGAGTTTGAACTCCTCGTGTTCACCTTAGGTTCCCTTTACCTAAGTTCCATGTCATACTTGTCCTAGAGTTCCTTGACTCTATGCTGATCACTAGTTCACCTTAGGTTCTCTTTACCTAAGTTCCAGGTCATATACATGCTAGAGTTCCCTGACTCTATGTTGATCACTCTATCCAGTGTCCTTAGGTTGTCACCTAAGATCATGCCACTCGTCCTCCCTAGGATAACTCCTAAGTTGATGTCACTCGTCAAACCCCTATAATAGGTTTTCTCCTAGTCTTACTACCAACAACTATTGTTCCCTTATGTCACGTGATTCCTAGGGTTATACCCTAACATACTCATAATCATGAATAGCTAATCATTTTCATGCATGCAATTATTTTCATCTCATTCATAAAATAATTGTTGGGTTATGTATAATTGGATCTAAATAGGGAAAAAAACACCTAGAGGGGGGTGAATAGGTGTAAACAATAAACACTCAAAAATCTTTGCGATATAAAACCCAATGCGGAAAAATAAATAACACGCAGAGATTTTTACGTGGAAAACTCCAAACCGGAGTAAAAAACAACGGGACCGATAACACGGTGAAATCCACTAGAATTAAACACGTACAAGGTGATATACGGTACTCACAGACGACTCAACCTTTTCCATACGCTCCTAGTTGATCTTCTCCGCTCGCTCCACGGCGCTTCTCGAATCCAAGATCTGCGTCCAACGCCGAATCCACGGCGTCCAACGTCGAGTCCACGACGTCCGACCGAATCCACGGTCTTCACCCAGTAGCACGCTTCGAATCCACGAACGTACCTCGCTCCGAATCCACGAGAGCGGTTGCACCTTGAATCCACAAGGCCACGCGAGTCCACGCGCCGATTTGGGATAAATCGTTGTTTTTTGGGTGGTGATGATCCGCCGAATACTTAGATTAGAAATAGATCGGAAATTGTCACGCCCCGGGGTCGAAACTGCGACCCGGGCTCGCTAACAGATCCGCCATCTGTACGGAAACTGCCGTACAGACGAAGCGTCTAGCCTGCAAAAGACAAAACTACAGCTACACAGATATCAGAGCGGATAAAAAGTTGTACTATAAAATTTCACAACTACAAAGTTGCAACAACCCATAGCCTATCTCCCAAAATCAGATGATACAAAGAGGAGTCCACCTATACAACATCTACGAATCCAAATGGGAGATAGCTAAACAGGAAACATAACCAACTCCCACAATCCGGGATGGTACATCTACCTCTCTCTAAAGTAACAATGCTGGTAGGGAACTATCACGCGACTCCCTGTCCTCGGTCCGTCCATTCAAGCCCAGCAGGAACGGAAGAAAGCCTCAGCAACCTGTCACCGACAGAGGGTGTGAGAACTACATCCTACAGTAGTTCTCAGTGGGTACCGTCTCCAAGAACCACGGTCTGCCCACTAAGTCTACCAGAGGCATAAGATAGAGAAAAGACTGATGATAATATAAATAAGCTGGAAAAGAATCTACAGCTATCATGCCTCTATCTACTATGCTCAATAAGAAGAGACTATGGATGATGGTATGCAGCCACTCACTGCTGGCAATATGTCACAAGTACTACCTAAGACACTCTATAATGACACATGCTACGCCATCACTCTCTCAGTGTATCACAAATCTCAGCGACTGCCCCACAGGGTCCAGTCGAGTCAAGCCTACGCCCCCTGGTGTATCAACCAGGGTGTCCAAACGGACAAACTCGATATCTCACACAGTGACCCCATGGTAGCACGGCCAGGGGTATCAAGCGACCTCTAGTATATGAACTAGGCGCATCATCGCAGCCTCGTCAGGCTCGGTATCATCATCGCAGCCTCATTAGGCTCGGAATCATCAACGCACCCGGGGCGTGGTTCGAGGGGTGCGACCCCATCGAACTCAAGTATCTCATCAGTATCACTGTCTCACAAGTGGCTCCTGCAGGCTATAGTCCTCGATCAAACAGATCGGTATCTCGATGCTCAAAGCACAACTCAGTCGGAGAACCCTCCACGACTCAATCTCACAACACTGACCCACTCAACGAAAGTACTACACAGCTGGGACCACCGTCTCTCCCAACGGCTCCCACAACACAACTCCACTGAACTCAACACACAACTCACGGCTGGAGATGCTCCACAGCCAGATCTACGAAGGGTCCGAAACCCCGGGGACTAACATCTACGTCCCCAAGAAAGAAAACAGCCCTTAGAACCCAGATCACTCGAATCCGCTCGGGTGGATAAGTTTATAAGAAATCATGTCATTTATTTCAGAAAACCATTCGATCTGAGAGAAATCCATCTTATTAATGATTTTTAGTCTTTTTAGGAAAACCCTTTTGAAATCAAGTTTTACGCCCAAACCTCGAAGGGCTAATGCCCTCGTCCTATCACACAAGAACAGACTCAGGCAACCTTGCGAGGCTTGGAAGAAACATTGGCTGACCAAAATCATGTATTCATCCAAAAAGGTTCTGGGTTCAAGGTCCTGCTAACACACGTGCACCACGATCACAACCAGGTGGTGACGAGAAGAACAGCGGAAAGGAAAACCCCCGGGACCACCGTTTATCTGAAACGGTTCCCCAAAACACTAACACTGGCCTAACCCAGCCACCAGACCCCACTCGGCCCCCCGGGCCCGAGTGCAACACCCGTCCCACAACACTCTGACCACTCAGCCCACTACCCGGGCGAGGAAACTCTAAGTCCCGAAGGATATGAAAAGTGCGGGATGTCTAAAGCATAAAGGAACCTAGCCCAAATCAAGGTTCTCCAATAGGTCTGGTCAAACATATGCACATATGACGGGGGTGCTAGTTAAGTTCCAAGAAAACACTTAAACTAGCATGCAATCCTATCACAATAGAATTAGAAGGAAGTCCGTAGACTTGGAGAGAAAACCAACCCACCTTAGAAAGCCACCAATTGCTCGTCGACACTTGCAATTGGCACAGCGGGACTTACCTTGCCTCCACGAGGTCCGCACGCAAAAAGGGGCACGCTGCGTCGAACCACACGACCGCGCGCTCTGCGGATGTCCCGAAACAAGCCGGCGGGTCCACGCGACGGAAAACCAACAACCGCCCCCGGCGGAAGCTAAGAACAGCACTGCAAGCTGCCAGGAGCGGAGAAATCGCAAAATCAATCAAAATGGTCAAAACCGAGCATCCGACGGCGAAAAACAGCCTCCGTCGGCGAAAACAGCCTCCGTCAGCGAAAAATCAGCGCCCGACGGCGAAAAACAGCGCGTCGGCGAAAACCAGCGCCCGACGGCGAAAACAGCTCCATCGGCGCAAAAACTGCTCAAAAACAGCTTGCGAAAAACCAGCGAAAACTGCGCAAACCGCTCGCGAAATCTGCTCGAAAAACGCGCTAAACCGCTCGCAAACTGCTCGCGAAAAACGGCGGAAACCTGCGCGAAAACCTGAGCGAAACTGCGCGAAATCTGCGAGCGAAAACAGCGAAACCGCTTGCGAAACTGCTCGCAACCTGCTCGCGAAAAACGGCGAAAACCTGCGCGAAAACAGCGAGCGAAAACAGCGAAACCGCTTGCGGAACTGCTCGCAACCTGCTCGCGAAAAACGGCGAAAACCTGCGCGAAAACAGCGAGCGAAAACAGCGAAACCGCTTGCGAAACTGCTCGCAACCTGCTCGCGAAAAACGGCGAAAACCTGCGCGAAAACCTGCGCGAAACTGCGCGAAATCTGCGAGCGAAAACAGCAGCAGCCGACGGCGAAAAACTGCGCCCGACGGCGAAAACAGCGGCCGACGGCGACCCACGGGCTCCGACGGCGAAAACACGGCGCCGGCACGCAAACCGAGGAGTCGCCCGCCGTCCGGGAGCACGCCGAGCGGCGAAAACCCCAGCCGCGCGACGAGGGAGGCCCGCCGCACGGCGCCAAACCAAGCAGCGCCGTGCAGCGACCCGCTGCGCGGTGCCGGAGCGCGCCGCGCAGCGCCCTGCGGCGCTACGCGCGGTCGCGCGCCCGCGCGGCCCGCAGCCCCGCGCGCGGTCCTGCCGCGAGCCCCCGCGCGTGGCCCTGCCGCGCGCCCTGCGCGCGGCCAGGAGGTGCCGCGCGCACCTGCGCGCGGCCCTGCCGCGCGCGCCTGCGCGCGGCCAGGAGGTGCCGCGCGCACCCGCGCGCGGCCCTGCCGCGCGCCCCTGCGCGCGGCCCTGCCGCGCGCGCCTGCGCGCGGCCAGGAGGTGCCGCGCGCGCCCGCGCGCGGCCCTGCCGCGCGCGCCCGCGCGCGGCCAGGCAGCGCCGCGTGCCGCTCTTTGCTGCACGCGGCGCCGCGCCCAGCGGCAAGTCGCCGCAGGATGCTGCCAACAGCAGCACCCTGGCGCCGCGCGTGCGCCGTTGCGCGCGCGCGCGGCCGCCGGCGACGGCAAATTCCAAAAAACCCCAATAAAATTCAATTAATCCAAAAATCCCATTTTTAGCTTTTTAAACAACCAAATAAAAATCCAAAAGCTCTCAAAACCCGAGAAAACCTCAAAAATCAGAAATTGCTTACCTCGTCGACGCCCGCCGCACGCCCACGAGCTCCACGCGGCCTCCAACGGCGAGTCCAAAAATCCAAGATCGGCTCTTAACTCCTTTTCCTTCATCTTCTTCTTCTTCCTTTTCCTTTCTTTTCCTTTCCCTTTCTTTCTTTCTTCCTTTTCTTTCTTTCTTCCTGCTGCAGAGGGAGGGTGGAAGCTTTTTATAAAGCAAAAGCTTTATTAATTAATTAATTCCCAAAAATCCAACTCCAACTCACTTTTTGCCTTCGGGCTCTCCGCCGCTGCCCGGAACCTCCCGAACTCCGCTGTAAATCAAAAATACACGCGCTCACAGCTTTTTCTCTTCAAAAAGCTCATCCGTTGAGTCGGGGTGCTCAAATCAAATACCGGCTCCAAAATTGCCAGTTCCGACTCACTTTTTGCCTCCGGGTCCTCCGCGTCAGTCCGGAACCTCCCGAACCTCGCTGTAAATCAAAAGTACACGTGTCCACAGCTTTTTCTCCTCAAAAAGCTTATCCGTTGAGTCGGGGTGCTCAAATCAATTACCGGCTCCAAAATTGCCAGTTCCGACTCACTTTTTGCCTCCGGGTCCTCCGCGTCAGTCCGGAACCTCCCGAACCTCGCTGTAAATCAAAAGTACACGTGTCCACAGCTTTTTCTCCTCAAAAAGCTTATCCGTTGAGTCGGGGTGCTCAAATCAATTACCGGCTCCAAAATTGCCAGTTCCGACTCACTTTTTGCCTCCGGGTCCTCCGCGTCAGTCCGGAACCTCCCGAACCTCGCTGTAAATCAAAAGTACACGTGTCCACAGCTTTTTCTCCTCAAAAAGCTTATCCGTTGAGTCGGGGTGCTCAAATCAATTACCGGCTCCAAAATTGCCAGTTCCGACTCACTTTTTGCCTCCGGGTCCTCCGCGTCAGTCCGGAACCTCCCGAACCTCGCTGTAATCTGAAAGTACACCTGCTCCACGCGTTCCTGAATTTCCGGCACTCCACGGTGAAGTCGGAAATTCCCAATCTCATCCCCAATCGGCCTACAAAGCCCGGAAAAACCCCGGATCGAGCTGGAGCTTCCACGTTGATCCGAATCAACTCGGCATCAACAGTAACCTCAAATGCAACATGCCCAAGGCAACTCTCTGCTCCAAGCCATCTGTGTGGTCGGCGCGCTATCCAAAGCCCCGGTACTTTACAGAAATACCATCTAAGTATTCATTGATTTGATTCTACTCAAAATGTGAGTATGAAAACCTAGAATCAAACCAATCAATATTGATGAAGAAACATAAGATTAAATCTCTTGATTTCCTTTCTTCTCTATATGTGGATCTTAGGCCGTATATAGGATGACGGGTTTTAGGATTAGCGGCTTACCCTAGAAAAAAGAATCATAGGGTCTATTTATAGGTTAGAAACCCTTGGAAAAAGATAAGAATAAAAAACTATCCTTTTCTGGAATTTTACATGACGACGATCCGGATCGGAGTTCGGCGATCCGGATTGCAGTAGCGAGAAAAACAGTTTCTAGAAAAACGAAGGTTCGGGATCCGGATCGAAGTGCCTGATCCGGATCGTTCATACAGTTTCACCAAATACCAACGTTCGGGATCCGGATTGGAAAGCCTGATCCGGATCGTTCATAAATCATGGTAAAACCAGTGTTCGGGATCCGGATCAAAGGAGGCTACGATCCGGATTGAACTTGTGTATGAACGAACACCCTTTGGGATCCGGATTGGAAAGTCTGATCCGGATCTTGAACATGTCCCATGTCCAGTTTTTGATATTTATGCAATTACAAGTTCATCCAAGTGTTTCTACACTATAAGAAGTATTCGGATCACCAAAGATATTAAGTTAAACATACCTGATCCTTTTGAATTCTTCTTTCTTGAGATTGAGTTATATGATCCAACCTTCTTTACATTCAATCTTCAAGACTTAACCGAATTCACGAAATACGCCAACTTAAATTCCGTAACAATCTCCCCCTTTGGCGGTTTCGTGACAAAACATAGATCCACTCAAGAAAATTCAAAAAGATATTTTTGTTGCTATCACCATACAACAAAAATTTACAATGGAGATCCAAAATAAAATAGATACATGAGTTAAACTCCTAAAACAGACTCTAGACTTAGACATCTGTACTCTCTGCAAAAGAAATCATTCTTGACAAAAGAAATCGTTAGATACCTCAAGAATTTTATATCATTCAAAACCCACATACAGAGATGAAGTTTATACTCATTTACTTACCATGACATTTATACATTCAGATATGTAAATTGATCATGGTTAAAAACCAACATATCTCCTATGCAATCAAAATCCAAATGTCACAGAAATTGTTAGTGAACATCAACTTGTTAGTTATATTACATGCCCAAATAGTTAGCAAATAGTTAGTCGAGGCATGCATGCAATCACAAATGAAAACCAAAAGTTGAAGTTCTACTTACCTTTCAATGTTGAGGTTAACCAAAAGTTGAAGTTCTACTTACCTTTCAAGTTGAGGTTATACTTACCTCCATAATTTCAAGTTTCTCACAAACATTTGTCCTACTTACCTCTCTCCCCCTTTTTGTCACAAAAGTTAGCCAAAAATTACCAAAATGGAGAGAAAAGTTAACAAGTTCAAGAACCAAAAGTTGAGAATTAAAACGAAAAACTAAAACTTAAAACCTGCACAAGAAAAGATTAAAAATCAGCACAAGAAAAGATTGAAAAGTTTGAGCATAAGTCAATCATCTGAGGCAGAGTCTTCAGAGCTCGTGCAGTCCAGTTTTTTCAAAATTCCTTTAAGCATTCCCGAAATCGTAGAACACTCTTGTTTCATCTGATGTATGTCCTTGGACATCTTTCTGAGTTCTAGAGCCATTTTATCTTGTTCTTGGTTGATGGAAGATTCTAAGTTTGCCTTTTGGTCAATTCTTCTGGAAGTTGAAGAACGTTGTGTGACGACTGACGGAGCAGCCTGACCTTCATTTCGAGGAGATCTTCTTGGCAGAGAATGCGAATTGTCAAGAGGTTCATTGCTTGGCACATTCTTTTTCCTTGCTTACTGCTTAAGTATTGAGGAAGACTTCAGTAGCTTCTTGTTCTTTAGGTAAACCTTATTTTCTTCATCAATACCTTGTTGTACTTCAGTAAGAAATGTGTCCCAATCTTCTTCGTCTTCAGATTCATTTTCAGTTTGAGGGATATTCTTTGTTTCATCTTGACATGTTTCATTGATTTCAATACCCCGAGCTCGTCCAAGCCGTCGAGCAAGTCTTTTTCTTCTTGTCTTCCCAGAAGTTTCTTCCATTGGAGCTTTGCCCTTTTTAGCAACAGTAGGCGGAGCCTTTGATGTTTCCGCAGGCGCTTTTCCTTTCGAAGCAGTGGGTGCTGTTGCTTCAACTTGCAACTCATCCCAATCGATCGATTCCGTCTCAGATTCCGTATCGGAATCATCTTTTGTTTTCTTTGCCTTCTTAGCCCTCTTGGGCTTGACAGTGTCTCTAGTATGGACCATCGTAGCCAGAAGAAGAATGATCTAGGTAATCACCATTGCTACTAGATTCTTGTGAAAAAGGAAATCCTGTGAGCAACAACTCAAGAACACGAAAAAATTGTTAATTTTCAAAAATTTGAAAAATTGTACCCAAACAATCATTATCGTGTAGAGAGACTAAGAATCAAATTAGTTTTACAAAAAGAATTTTAAAAATAGATCAATCGCATGATTTTGGAAAATTCCCATTATATGCCCTAAAACCGAAATTTTTGAAATCGAAGGCCAAAAATCCGTTTATCATTGGAATACCTAGCATATAATCAAAACTAATCTACCCAGAGTTCTTATTTCAAAAGAAATTTGATCAAAAACCATCCACAAACGAGAAAGATACGGAAATTCATCACGTTTTTTGAGAAAAAAATATGAAAAACTGTGAAATACCGAGATTTTGATCAAAAAAACTTACTTGGAATCAAAGAACTTGAGTTAGAAAGCTTCCAAGATGGATGAATTCTAGAGAGAGAAGCTCTGGAGACTTTTGAACAAAAGATTGGAGTAAAAAGAATTCAAAACCCTTTTGTTCTATATAAAACCCTAGCCGCGATCCGGATCAGTTCGTGATTACGATCCGGATCGGCTACCCGCAGAGAATACCTGCGTTCGGGATCTGGATCGGCTTGTCCAATCCGGATCGGCTCCAACTTTTTCTTCAGAAAAATTTAGAAAAATTCTAGAAAATCCAGAAAAAGATTGTAAGCACTTTTGTGTATCAACTTTAAATGAAAATTATCGTTTCATATAACAAGAAATAGATTATGCCAAATCTATCAATAACATCCAACAAATGAAATAAAAATTTATAAAAATTAAATCCCTTAAAGTTGAACAACTTCAATTACATCTAACTTGATCTTATGTGTAATGCCTTTATCAAATCATCAACTCAGTAAAGAAAATGAAATACAAAGATCAATAGATGTCTAAAATCCCAGATAAGTTAGATAATATATCTAGTCAATTTATTGAAGAGAGTGGCTCTTTGAGCATCTTTCATTAAAATTCCCACCTTATACCAACCATGAAATTTTGACAGAGTCAAGTATTTCAACATGCATTTTATTTAATCAAACTTGAAGAACCTTGCTTGGTATACATGTGGTAGCTGCACACAGTACTCGGACGACCGAGGTGGTAGCTCTTTCCTCCATGTGGTGGTAGTTTTCACACTCCTCATTGGGATGTAACTCTTTCCACATCTTTTGAGTGTAACCCTTTTTCTTTGACTCCCCCTCAATTGGCTATCAATTATTTAAGATATAAAGTATTCAGCCAAATATTGATCTCAATTTCATACTCGACTAAACAGTCAAATAAGATAAAAACTATACCAAGAGATCATCGAGAGAGAAATTGGCTTTGATCAAAACAAAGATGATTTAATTCACATAAATGATCATTGCATCAAATGAATTATTATGATATCCAAAGCATAATAAATTTCTAAACATATAAAAGGATGCAGTTAAAGTCAATCAAAACTAATGCTCAATTAATGTTCTATGTCTAAGCATAGATAATGAACAAAAACACAAAAACAAAACCTAACCTAAACAAAAGTTTCAAAAAGAGGTTATTTCAAGGAAAGCATTCTAATTCCTTTACGCAAATGAATAAAACATTTTTGATCCAAAGGTTTTGTTAAAAAGTCAGCTAATTGATCTTCAGTTGAAATGTAGGAAATTTGAAGAATATTTGATTCAACTAGCTCTCTAAGAAAATGATTGTAGAATACCGGATTTTCGGATAGCGCACCGACCTCGCAAGATGGCATGGTGCGGAGAAATTGCCTCGAGCGTGTTCCATATGTGTGTACAGATGAGTTCGGGTTGATTCGGATCAACGTGGAAGCCCCAGGTCGATTCGGGGTTTTCCGGGCTTTGTCCGCCGTTAGAGGACCGGTTTCGGGGAAGCTTCGACTTCACAGTGGAGTGCAGAAATATTGGGAACACTTGGAACAGGTGTACTTTATGATTACAGCGGGGTTCGGGAGGTTCCAAACTGACACGGAGAACCCGAAGGCGAAAAGTGAGTTGGAACTGACAGTTTTGGAGCCGGTTTTTGGTTTGAGCACACCGACTCCACGGTTGAGCTTTTTAAGGAGAAAAAAAAAGCTGTGAGCATGTGTATTTTCAATTTACAGCGAAGTTCGGGAGGTGTCGGACCCGTGCGGAGGCCCCGAGGGCAAAAAGTGATTTGACAGGGGCTTTTGATGGAATATTTAATTAATTTAATTAAATTATTTAATTAATGGCTTGGGTATGTGAGGTATGGAATAAAAGAAAGAATGATAGTGGATTAAGTGGTTGAGATATTTTGTTTGGGGGATTAAATGGACTTTTTAATTATTTTGAGGTGTTGCTGTCTTGCACCCATCCCCCTCCTTAATTAGCCTCCCCTAATTAAGAAGGCCACGTCATCGTCTCCTTCTCAGGTTGAAACAGAGGAAAAAAAAAAAGAACAGAGGAATGAGAGAAAGAGAGAAAAGAAGGAAGAAGAAGAGGGAAAAGATGAAAATGAGAAGGGTGAATGAGGAATCGTTGATGAACTTTCAGCTAGAGACCGCAAGGAGCGAGCGGAGCGCGCGCGCGTCTAGCTCGGCGAGGTAAGATGCAGTTTTTAGTGAGTTCGGTTTTGAGTTTTCTTTGGATTGTTGGACTTTACTTTTTTTAGTTTAGTTTTTGGACTTACTGTCCATTGGAGCAGCTTGGGGTGGAGCCGCATCAGTGGGCGCGCGCGGGCGCTGCTAGTGAGCGCGCGCGGCGGGCCCTGGCGCCGCGCGGGCGCGCTCGCTGCTGCGGCAGCGTGCGCGCAGCAGCTCAGCGGGCGGCGGCAGCGCAGCGGTAGCGGCAGCAGCGCGCGTGAGCGGCGCGGCTGCTGCGTGGGGTCGGCAAGCGAGCGGAGGCCTGTGCCGGTGGTCCGGTCGCGCGCACACCGAGGCTTTTGGTTGCCGGTTCCGCGTGGGCTTTTTATGGATCGAATTTGACGAGTTTTTCCCCCTTTTCTCTCACAGGGCACCATCTTTTGTGGCTGATTTCTGCAGGTTACTGTACGTGGCCACGGTGGAGTGGTCTGCGCGGCAACGTTGCGGATTGCAGTTAGCTCGGGGTTTTGGAACTTAGAGAATAAGAGATGTTTCTTTTTGGAGTGTGCTGTAGTATATGTGTGTGGAATTATGTGGTTTTGTTGTGAGAACATTAATTTTGCTTGCATGGGAGCATGTAGAGGGTGGCTGTAAGCTGTTAATGGACTTGGTGAGTGTGGGGAATTCCTTTCTTCTTTGTGTACTGGGTTATGATGTTAGTGCTGTGAAGTGGGGGCATCAAGTTATTAGTGACCAGAGAATTAATTTTTAGGATTTTGTTTTGTGGAGTTATGTTCAGCTTGTGAGCTTGTATTGTTTTAAGTGTAAGCTATGATTTGTGGTGGACTTTTGATGAATGTAGTAATAGTTGCATGTGGTGTGTACAGTTGCAACTTGAGAGAAAGTAGGTGGATTTGAATTATATGCTTTGGTGCTGTGAGTGTATGTGGATATTGTTTTAAAGGTGCTACAGGTGATGAGGTGAACTTAATTTGGGCTATGGACATTATTTATGATATGCATTGGAGCTTCTTTTTTAAGTGTAAGCTTTTAAGTTAGGGTGGACTTGCAGTGAGCATAATGTTGGGTTATCATGGTTATGTGAATATTAATTATTAGTGTGCCTGTGGAGCTCTTAATTATGCTGGATCTTTGGTGATTGTGTGCTGTGGATTTGGGCAGTTGTGTGATGTTTATTTTTTTCAAGGTGTTATGTGAACTTGTATTTAAGTGCAAGCGATTTATTTTTGGTGGACTTGATGTAAACAGATGCAACTTGAGAGTGTAGATGGAATTAAGAGGGTGAGCCTGTGAGCTTTTTATTAATATGCAGTTGGAGCTTTAAGTGCTTGGGCCCTTATTGTGCTGAGTGTTGGCTGGGGAGTGTTTGGAGTACGCCGGATTATTGGTAGAAGACTCAAGATTTTTTAGTTGAGCTTCCGGGGATTTTCCCGAGTTCGCGACGGTGTGCGCACGCGCGGCACGTTTCTCGAGATTTCGTCAGTTCGAGGTTCCGGCACTTCACCGACTTCAGCAATTGCCTGCGAAAAGCGTTCCAGGTGGGTTGGAAATTTCTCCAAAATTTATGGAATGCCCTTTAATGCCTCTGTAAGCATATTGATCATGTTTAGCTTATTTATCATATATTGATCATGATTAGCTGATTTATTATATTCTGATAATCTGATAGTTGCCTAGAAAATTGTAGAATGACATTCTTGAGCCCCTGACATTTTTAGCATGATCTAGAGGTCATATGACACTAGGCTGCATGTTCTGTGGGCATGATTTTTGCACCCTGATCGTTTTAAAAATTGAGAAAGCCGTTTTAAGGAAAAACATCATTTTCAAAGGTAGTTTCTAAATTATGAGTTCGCCAGAGGTATGCCATTGGTTCAGGGTGCATTAGACCTCGTGCCTGGGGGTCGAGGGGTCTCTTTTGTTTGAGTTTTGAGATGAATTTTAGTGTCATTTGATATTTGAGCTTCCTCATGGGATAGTGAAATTACTCTAGATCATGGGTCGTATTCTGATTTAGTGGTGGAGGTGGTTCTCCCACTTAGCTCCGAGGATTTTGGGGTTCCGGCAGATCGAGTCGTGGATGTTTCCCGACTCAGCCATGGTCGTGCATTATCAGATTGAGTCGTTGAGGGTTCTCCGACATAGCTGTGAGAGTGTTTGGGCTATTCATGTTTGAGTCGAGGTTCTTTTCCGACTGAGTTGTGTTTTCGAGCTTCGAGATACCGATCTGTTTGATCGTGGATTATAGCCTGCATGTGCCGCATATTTGAGACAGTGAGACAGATGTGATACTTGAGTTCGGTGGGGTCGCACCCCTCGAGCTACGCCCCCGGTGCGATGATGATACCGAGCCTGACGAGGCTACGATGTGGTTATGCGCCTAGTTGATTTACTAGTGGTCGCTTGATACCCCTGGCCGAGCTACCATGGGGTCACTTTGTGTGAGATTGAGATAGTCGGTTTAGGACGCCCCACGTAAATCCCGTCCTCTTGTGGATGCGTGGTAGTGGGCAAGTGCGTTCCTAGACGACAGGCGCGGGCTGGACTGAGCCAGTTTTGGGCAGTCTTTGAGATTGGGTGTTATGAGCGGGTGGTTACATATTATGTTCTTAGATGGTTTTTTTTCCTGAGAGCATTGATACTGAGGCATTTTAGCAGTAGCGAGAGTATGCATTGCATGTTTATGATAGAGTTTCCTTTTGAGCATTATGTTTGAGACATATTAGTTGTAGTTTTCTTTCAGCTTATCTATCTATCTATCTATCTGCATATCTATCTGTTTTGCCTCCAGTAGACTTAGTGGGCATACCGTGGATATTGGGACGGTACCCACTGAGATCTGCCTTCTGCAGTAGATCTCACACCCGCTGCGGTGACAGGTTGAGGTAGCTGTTCCGGCTTGGTTCGCGCGGAGACAGCAGATCGAGGTGAGGACGTGGCCGATTAGTTCCTTACCAGCATTGAGAGTCAGAGGTAGATGTACCCGTTTTTATTTTATGACTCCACTTTTGTACTGGACATTCTGAGAGACTTGTGAGGATTGTATTATTTTTCATAGCTTATCAGACTTTGTATTGAGGATTTTCATTTACCCAGATGTTCAGTTGATTTCTATAGCTATTAGTTCTTTTTCAGCTCTGATACATGTTAGCTATAGATCTTTTGCAGGATAGACGCTTCGTCTGTGCGGCAGTTTCCGCACAGACGGCGGATCTGTTGGCGAGCCCGGGTCGTAGTTCGACCCCGGGGCGTGACAATGATATCTAAGTTCGATGTGTTTTGTTCTAGAGTGCAACACAGGGTTTTTTGAAATGTTTATAGCACTAGTGTTGTCACATAAAACAGTTACCGAAGTTGCTGAAATCCGGAAGTCGCTCAACACGCTTTTCATCCAAATGTGTTGAGTTGAACAACTACCCGCTGAGATGTATTCCGCTTCGGCAGTCGAGAGTGCAATGCAGTTTTGCTTTTAACTATGCCATGCAACAAGACAATGGCCAAGATAAAAACATGCACCACTCGTACTTTTTCGATCATCCACAGATCCTGCCCAATCGGCATCTGAGTATCCAATAATATCAAGACTTGTTCCCATAGGATACCAAATTCCAAAATTAATGGTTCCTTTGATGTACCGGATGATCCGTTTCACCGCTTTCAGGTGAACCTCCTTTGGTGCTGATTGATATCTCGCGCAAATCCCAACACTAAAGGATATATCCGGGTGACTAGCTGTGAGGTAAAGTAGACTTCCAATCATGCTGCAATAAAGTTTCTCGTCTACATTCTCACTAAGAGATTTGTTGGGTTATATGTAATAAGGATCTAAATAGGGGAAAAAACACCTAGAGGGGGGTGAATAGGTGTAAACGTATAAACACTCAAAAAATCGTTGCGATAAAAAACCCAATGCGGAAATAAAAATAATACGCAAGATTTTTACGTGGAAAACTCCATCACCGGAGTAAAAAACCACGGGACCGATAACACGGCAGAAATCCACTAGAATTAAAACACGTACAAGGTGATTTACCGTACACACTTACGACTCAACCTTTTCCATACGCTCCTAGAGGATCTTCTCCGCTCGCTCCGCGACGCTTCTCGAATCCACGATCTGCGCCCAACGCCGAATCCACGGCGTCCAACGTCGAATCCACGACGTCCGACCGAATCCACGGTCTTCACCCAATAGCACCCTTCGAATCCACGAACGTGCCTCGCTCCGAATCCACGAGAGCGGTTGAACCTTGAATCCACAAGGACACGCGAATTCACGCGCCGATTTTTGGGGTAAATCGTTGTTTTTGGGTGGTGATGATCCGCCGAATACTTAGATCAAAGATAGATCGGAAATACCATCTAAGTATTCATTAGTTTGATTCAACTCAAGATGTGAGTATGAAAACCTAGAATCAAACTTATCAATATAGATGAAGAAACATAGAGTGTTCTCTAATGATTTCCTTTCTTCTCTATATGTGGATCTAGAGCCGTAAAAGATGATATCTGAAAATGACGGCTATTTTCCTTTTTTTCGGCTTCCCCTAGGAAATGAATCATAGGGTCTATTTATAGGTTAGAAACCCCAGGAAGGAGATAAGAATCAAAAACCTAACATTTCTGGAAATTTTACGGACGGCGATCCGGATCGGATTAGCTGTGATCCGGATCATCGTAACGAGTCAGGTAATTCTAGAAAAACGAAGGTTCGGGATCCGGATCGAAGTGCTTGATCCGGATCGTTCATACAGTTCACCAAACATCAACGTTCGGGATCCGGATTGCGAAGCCTGATCCGGATCGTTCAAGGAAGATGGTAAACTCAGTGTTCGGGATCCGGATCAAGAGAGGCTACGATCCGGATTGAACTGGTGTATGAACGAACCACCTTCGGGATCCGGATCGAACAACCTGATCCGGATCCTGAACATGTCCCAAGTCCAGTTTTTGATTTTTATGCAATGAAAGATTCTTCCAAGTGTTTCTACACTACAAGAAGTATTCGGATCACACAAAATCTTAGGTTAAACATACCTGATCCTTTTGAATTCTTCTTTCTTGAGATTGAGTTAAATGATCCAACTTTCTTCACCTTCAATCTTCAAGACTTGAGACTTTCACGAAACTACGCCAACTCAAATTCCGTAACTATCTCCCCCTTTGGCGGTTTCGTGACAAAACACAGATCCACTCAAGAAAATTCAAAAAGATATTTTTGTTGCTATCACCATACAACAAAAATTTACAATGGAGATCCAAAAATTTAAAACATGAAATAAACTCCTAAAATAGACTCTAGACTTAGACATCTGTACTCTCTGCACAAAGAAATCATTCTTGACAAAAAGAGATCGTTAGATACCTCAAGAATATTTAGCATTCAAAACCTAGTACAGAGATAGAGTTTATCTGATCATCATGACATTTGAGAATTCAGATATGTAAGAGAATCATAGTCAAAAACCAACATATCTTCTATGCAATTAAAAACCAAATGTCACAAAATGTTAGTCCAACATCAACTTGTTAGTCATATTACATGCCCAAATAGTTAGTCGAATAGTTAGTCGAGACATGCAAACAATCACAAGATAAAAACCAAAGTTGAAGTTGAAGTGATACTTACCTTGTTGTGTACAAAATTTCACATCAGCATTGTTCATCATTGTTCAAGTTCCCTTGATGTTCACTTACATTGATGTTCACATCACATCATTGTTCAAGTTCATTGTTCAAGTTCTCTCTAAACTCTCTCCCCCTTTTTGTCACAAACAAGGCCAAAATCACAAAAACTTTAAGGAGAGTTAAATAGAACAAAATTAAGAAACTCCTGAGAACTAAATAAGAACAAAAACTTAAAAACCTGCAAAAGAGAGATTAGAGAAAAGAAGAAAAACTTTATGCAGAGTCGTCGGAGCTGATACACCCAAGCTTCTGAAACATTTTCTTGATCCGTTTGTTTATAGAAGCTTGTTCCTTCTTAACTTCTTTGATATCCTCTTTCATTTCAGCGACATCAGTAGCCATGCGCTCTTGCTCGTTTGAGAGTCGCTGTTGTTCCTTAAAGATTGAACTCACTGACGCATCATCATCAGAAGTGGATGGAGGTGCCTGCTGTGCTGGTGGAACAGGAGGAGTTTCTGCCGGTGCAGAGGTTGTCGCTCGTTGTTGTTGTGCTCGTTGCCGGTGAGGAGGTATTATGGGTTCATCTGGCTTCGTCGAGAGAGACTTCACAATTGTCGTCTCATTAATGGTGCCCAAACTGTACATGTATGAGCTCGCGCTTGTATCGACTTTAAACTTTCTAAGGATGCGCATAATAATCATTGGCTAGGGTAGTCTTTCTGTGGGATGAGAGTGTTCCACATACCGCGCCATCCTTGACCAAATGAGATAGGGAATATTCAAGTTTGCTCCCATCAATGCGGCCGGATTTCCAAGAAGATAAAGGTATAACATTCTGTCCCATCGAAGAACCTTCGTATTCATGTTGGGAAGAATGTTGTAGCAGACAATGAAGTTTATATACCGATACTCTGGTCGTAGCTCTTTAGAGAAAACAGAATTTCCGGTCGACCGAGTATTTGGAAGACAAATTCCATTAACTACAACTCTCCAGGAGTTGTCGTTGAAGCTTTGGGTTTTTAGGTAATGGAGTCCATCAGCTCTGGCTGTCATACCTAGCACAACTCCAATCAGCTGGGGTGTGACTTTGATTTTGATATTTTTAACCAAAGTGTGAAATTCACGACGTCCATCCTCGTGATCAATCAGACTTGCAGCGTTCTGATAAAACATTCGAACTGAGTGTGGACAGTACCCAGTAGTCTCAGGGAAGTTGCAAATTTGAGCAAGACCAACTTGGTCAAACAAAGTCCCAAAAGCTACAGATCGTTCCTTCATTGGTTTGACATTGACATGTCTCTCGCCAATGCATTCCCTCTTCTCAAAATCCTTGATTCTGTCGGAGCTGATGAAGTCTTGTGGAGGAGGCTGCCTAGCAACTGGTTCCTCAATGGTAATTCCCTGAGCACTGCCTCTTTTTCTTGCACCGGTTTTTCTTTTTGTTCCAACTGGACTTGGTTCCATTGGTGCTTTCCCTTTTTCAGCTGCAGTAGGTTTTGAAGCTTCAGCAGTTGCTTTCCCTTTGGAGACAATGGGAGCAGCTTGCTCGATTTCGATGTTATCCCAGTCGATCGACTCTGTCTCTGATTCAGTGTCGGAATCAACCTTAGTCTTCTTTGCTTTCTTAGCCTTCTTAGGCTTGGCAGTATCCTTGACATGTACCATGGCAGCAAGTAGGAAAATAATCCAAGTGATCACCATTTTGATTGCTAGTGAAAAATGTATCCTGTGAAGACCAACTCAAGAACACATGAAAAATTGTTAATTTTCAAAATTTTGAAAAATTGTACCCAAACAATCATAATCATGTAGAGAGACTAAGAATCAAATTAGTTTTGCAAAAGGACTTTTAAAAATAGATCAATTGCATGATTTTAGAAAATCCTTATTATATGCCCTAAAACCGAAATTTTAGAAATCGAAGCCTAAAAATCCGTTAATCAGGAGAGTCCCTAGCATATAATCAAAACTAATCTACCCAGAGTTCTTATTTCAAAAGAGATTTGATCAAAAACCATCCACAAACAAAGTCGATCCAAGAAATTCACACGTTTGAGGAGGAATAGAGAAAAAACGGTGAAAAACCGAGATTTTGATCAATAAAACTTACTTGGAGTTGAAGAACTTGAGTTTGAAAGCTTCCAAGAAGGATGAAATCTAGAGAGAAAGGCTCTGGAAACTTTGGAACAAAAGATTGGAGTAAAAGAAATCAAAACCCTTTTGTTCTTTATAAAACCCTAGCCGCGATCCGGATCATCCCATGCTTGCGATCCGGATCGGCTACCCGCAGTGAGAAACTGCGTTCGGGATCCGGATCGGCAGGTCCAATCCGGATCGTCAGCCCGCAGAAGAAAACCTGCGTTCGGGATCCGGATCATATTGCCCGATCCGGATCGGCTCCAACTTTTTCTTTAGAAAATTTCAGAGAAATTCAAGAAAAACCAGAAAAAGATTGTAAGCACAAATGTGTATCAACTTTAAACAAAAATCATCGTTTCATACAACAAGAATTAGATTATGCCAAATCTATCAATAATATCCAAAAATGAAACAAAAATTTACAAAAATTAAATCCCTTAAAGTTGAACACCTTCAATTACATCTAACTTGATCTTATGAGTAATGCCTTTATCAAATCATCAATTTAGTAAAGAAAATGAAATACAAAGATCAATAGATGTTTGAAATCCCAAATATAATAGATAATGTATCTAGACAATCTGTTGAAGAGAGTGGCTCTTTGAGCATCTTTCTTTAAAAACCCACCTTATACCAACCTTGAAATTTGACGGAGTCAAGTATTTCAACATGCATTATACTTAATCAAAAATTTGAACAACCATGCTTGGTATACATGTGGTAGCTGCACACAATACTCGGACGACCGAGGTGGTAGCTCTTTCCTCCATGTGGTGGTAGTTTTCACACTCCTCATTGGGATGTAACTCTTTCCACATCTTTTGAGCATTTTACTTTTTCTATGACTCCCCCTCAATTGGCTATCAATTATTTAAGATATAAAGTATTCAACCAAATATTGATCTCGATTTCATACTCGACTAAGCAGTCAAATAAGATAATGACTATACCAAGAGATCATAGAGAGAGAGAAATTGACTTTGATCACTTAGAAGATGATTTAATTAACATAAATGATCATTGCAACAGTGAAATATTATGATGGCAAAAGCTTAATAAATTTCTAAATGTGCGAAAAGATGCAATTAAAGTCAATTATGATCTATGCTCAATTAATGTCCTATGTACAAACATAGATAATGAACAAAACAAAACAAATACAAAACCTATCCTAAGCAAAGGTTTCAAAAAGAAGTTTATTTCAAGGAAAGCATTCCAATTGCTTTTCGTAAATGAATAAAACGTTTTTGATCCAAAGGTTTTGTTAAAAAGTCAGCCAATTGATCCTCAGTTGAAATATATGAAAGTTGAAGAGTATTTGATTCAACTAGCTCTCTAAGAAAATGATATCTAAGTTCAATATGTTTTGTTCTAGAGTGCAACACAGGGTTTTTAGAAATGTTAATTGCACTTGTGTTGTCACAAAGAATTGTTACCGAAGATGCTGAAATGCGGAAGTCGCTCAATACGCTTTTCATCCAAATGAGTTGAGTTGAGCAACTTCCAGCTGAAATGTATTCCGCTTCGGCAGTCGAGAGTGCTATGCAGTTCTGCTTTTTACTGTGCCATGCAACAAGGCAATGGCCAAGATAGAAGCATGCACCACTCGTGCTTTTCCGATCATCCACTGATCCTGCCCAATCGGCATCTGAGTATCCAACAATATCCAAACTTGTTCCCATAGGATACCAAATTCTGAAATTAATTGATCCTTTGATATACCGGATGATCCTTTTCACCGCTTTCAGGTGAACCTCCTTTGGTGCAGATTGATATCTCGCGCAGATCCCAACACTAAAGGATATATCCGGGCGACTAGCCGTGAGGTAAAGTAGACTTCCAATCATACTTCTATACAGTTTCTCGTCTACATTCTCACTATGTGATTCACTTCCAAGTCCCTTGTGGCTAGTTCCCATCGGAGTCGGAAAATCTTTACAATTTTCTAGATCAAACTTTTTGACCAACTCCATTGCATACTTGGATTGACTCAAGTGAATACCTTCATCATTTTGTTTAATTTGCAATCCAAGGAAATAAGTCAATTCGCCCATCATGGACATCTCAAATTCGCTTTCCATGGTCTCCGCGAATTTAGAAGCATCATTATCTCTTGTTGCGCCAAATACAATGTCATCGACATAGATTTGTGCTACAATGAAATTGCTTTGATAATGCTTCACAAAGAGAGTCCTATCAGCTCCCCCTCGAGTATAGCCCTTCTCCAAAAGGTGCTTTGTTAACCTTTTGTACCATGCTCGCGGTGCTTGTTTCAGACCGTAAAGAGCCCTTTTCAAACGAAAAACATGGTTAGGTTGTTTATGATCTACAAAACCTTTCGGTTGAGCCACATAAACTTCCTCATTTAAAAACCCATTTAGAAATGCGCTCTTAACGTCCATTTGAAATAATTTGATTTTAAAATGACAAGCAATAGCAAACAATATACGAATGGACTCGAGTCTAGCTACAGGGGCGAATGTTTCATCAAAGTCTATACCTTCTACTTGAGAGTAGCCTTGAGCAACTAATCGTGCCTTGTTCCTGATGATAGTACCATCCTCATTTTTCTTGTTCTTGAAGATCCATTTGGTACCTATCACATTATGTTGCTTTGGAGGCTTCGTTAATTCCCAGACTTTGTTTCGCTCAAATTGATGGAGCTCTTCCTGCATTGCTTTAATCCAGTAGTCATCCTGAAGAGCTTCATCTATGTTCTTTGGTTCGATTAAAGATACGTAGCAAGCGAATCCACAAACCAACTGCCTCCGAGTTCTAACTCCTTCTTGTGGATCTCCAATAATATTCGATTCCGGATGATCCTTGGAGATTCGTAGCGTTTGTTGAAACGGAGTACTCGGAGATATATGAGATGATTCCTGCACATTAGATAAACTTGAAGAACCATTAGATGCATCATTAATATTGGAAGTATTATTATGAGAAGATGCAACAGCAGGAGTATCATCATCTAGAGAGATATCGAGGGTAGATTTTTCAGATGCAAAGTGAAAAGCTTCATCTACTTTAACATTTATGGATTCTACGATCGTCTTAGATTCCAAGTTAAATACTGGATATGCTCTACTATTAGTAGAATACCCCAAGAAAATCCCTTCGTCACTTCGTGAGTCAAACTTTCCAAGATTTTCACGGTCACGTAAAATGTAACACCGACTCCCGAAGATGCGAAAATATTTGATGTTGGGTTTTCTACCACACCATAGTTCATATGGTGTATTTAACGTTCCGGGCGCAAGAACACTCGATTAATGACATAGACAGCGGTGTTCACAGCTTCAGCCCAAAAATGTAGCGGTAAATTCCGGCTGTGAAGCATCACACGCGCCATCTCTTGAACAACCCTGTTCTTGCGCTCGACAACACCATTCTGTTGAGGTGTATAGGGTGCTGAGAATTCATGCTTAATACCGTTTGAAGTACAAAAGTCAATGAATTTTGAATTAATGAATTCTCCACCTCTATCACTTCTAACACGAATGATCTTTTCATTCTTTTCAATCATAATACGAAGGCAAATCTCGTGAAAAGAATCAAAAGTATCAGCTTTCTCTTTTAAAAATGCTACCCAAGAATACCGAGAGAAATCATCAACCAATAAAAAATATACCATTTACCTCCCAAAGATGGTTGACGGGACGGCCAAAAGAAAAAGAAGAAAAGAAAATAGTCTACATAAACTACACAAGATTTAATCGTAGAACGATTAAAGACAAGGAGGGGTTTCACCTTTGCATACCCAAACCTTTTGAGTTTTGGAGTATGTTGGCAATGGTTGAGAAGTTATTCTCCTAGGTGAAGGCGTCTTGTCAGATCGATTGCCGCTCCTTGATGATGTCGTCTTGCGCGGTGTGAACGACCAAGGCTCTTTTCATTTGAAAAGTTTTGCTTAGATTTCCGGGGGGAGGCGCCTTTTTGGTAGTCGTTGCAAGAGGTGATTGGGGTGAGCGTTTGACTCCCGTCTTGCAATATCTTCTTATGTGCCCTGAAACACCACAACGGAAACATACCTTAGATCTTGACGATCCCAAAGAGGATGAAGTAGGTTTGTTGTCGTTGTTTGTCTTGAATTCCGGTGTCGGAGGAGGAGATACCGACTGAGGCACAAAAACTGTCCCACTCGAACTTGGACTGTTTCCAGTTTGAGTGTATCCGAGGCCGAACCGATTGATTGACCAAGACCAAGAAGTCTATCCAACTTACTCCTTCCTGAAGAGAATCGCTGTAAGTCATCCTTGAGTTGGAAAATGGTCTTTGTCATTTCCAGGTTATCCTGTCGAGCCTCGTTGTAGAGCTTTGAGAAGTGATTCGCTTTATCCACCAGATTTGTATGTTCCTTCTCAAAACGCTCATTGGACTCTTGAAGGGAAACATTTGCCTTTATCAGGTTTTCCCTTTCCACTTCAAGAGCGTTTGAGAGAGAAGTCGCTCTTTTTGCTTCTTCTTCGAGATCATGCACTCTCCCTCTCAAACTCTTGTTTTGCTTAGCCACTTTCTTTGAACCCCTCAAAAGTCTGTGGTAGGCTAGAGCAAAATCTTCACCTTCCGAATCATCCGATTCATTGTCCGTTGCATTCTTTTCAACAGTGGAGTTGGACAACGACTCGGATGTACTTGCCATAAAGCACATGAAGGGTGAAGATACGGACGCGTGGAATGCGGTGGAGCTCTTTTCTTCATCACTCGAAGACGACTCATTTGACGTTGAGTTGTCATCCCAAGTGACGACTTGCATCGCCTTCTTCTTTGCCGGATACCTGTTAGGACACTCCGTTGCAATGTGGCCGTAGCCTCGACATTTGAAGCATTGTAGTTGTCCCTCTGAACTTTTCTTATCCTTTGAGAAGTTCTCTTGCTTTCTTGACTTGTAACTTGCAGTACCCTTGCCTTTATTCGACTTTCCGAAGAATGGAGATTTACTTGAATTACCCCTTCGAAAGTTGCGGCGAAACTTCCTTGTCAAGAGAGCGAGCTGCTCTCAAATTCCTCCATAGAAAGGTTCTCGTCATCGTCTGAGGAGGATGTATCCGCATCTTCTTCCTTAGTTGTTTTCAACGCATAACCTGAAGACTTAGAAGTGGACGCCTTTCCAGAAGAATTATTAGTAGGTAAATGTCATTTCATAAGTTTGTAATGAACCAACTAATTCTTCTACACGTATTTCGTCCGGGTGTTTAATAGTTTCAATGGCAGTAACCTTTGGGCGAAATCGTTCAGGAAGAGTTCTTAAGATCTTTCTTACAATCTTAAATTCTGGAATCTTCTCTCCCAGATTAGCACATGAGTTTACGATGTCTTGCAATCGTGTATAGTAGTCCGTGAAAGATTCATTTTCTGCCATTAAGATAGAGTCAAACTTGCTCGTAAGCATTTGCAGTTTCTGAATCTTCACGAGGTTAGTTCCCTCATGTGTAACCTGAAGAACATCCCAGATTTCTTACAGCAGTCTCACATGCCGAGACGCGAGAGAATTCAGTTTGAGATAAGGCATTAAAAATAGCATTAATTCCCTTGCCATTATAAGAAGATGAATCTAACCTCTTCCTTGGTCCATTTCGACCTAGGTTTTAAGGTGCGAACATCACCAATAAATTCAGTGGATTAGACCATCCTAATTCAATTGATTGCCACACCCGTTCGTCGATGGAAATTAAAAAGGCTTTCATCCGTACTTTCCAGTACGCATAATTGTTCCATCGAAAGAACGGGGGTCGGTTGATGTTTCCCACCTTCAACCATTGTTACAACCCTATTCCTGCTCCGATACCACTTGTTTGGGTTATATGTAACTAAGGATCTAAATAGGGGAAAAAACACCTAGAGGGGGGCGTGAATAGGTGCTAACGTTATAAACACTCAAAAAATCGTTGCGATAAAAACCCAATGCGGAAATAAAAATAACACGCAAGATTTTTACGTGGAAAACTCCATCACCGGAGTAAAAAACCACGGGACCGATAACACGGCAGAAATCCACTAGAATTAAAACACGTACAAGGTGATTTACCGTACACACTTACGACTCAACCTTTTCCATACGCTCCTAGAGGATCTTCTCCGCTCGCTCCGCGACGCTTCTCGAATCCACGATCTGCGCCCAACGCCGAATCCACGGCGTCCAACGTCGAATCCACGACGTCCGACCGAATCCACGGTCTTCACCCAATAGCACCCTTCGAATCCACGAACGTGCCTCGCTCCGAATCCACGAGAGCGGTTGAACCTTGAATCCACAAGGACACGCGAATCCACGCGCCGATTTTTGGGGTAAATCGTTGTTTTTGGGTGGTGATGATCCGCCGAATACTTAGATCAAAGATAGATCGGAAATACCATCTAAGTATTCATTAGTTTGATTCAACTCAAGATGTGAGTATGAAAACCTAGAATCAAACTAATCAATATAGATGAAGAAACATAGAGTATTCTCTAATGATTTCCTTTCTTCTCTATATGTGGATCTAGAGCCGTATAAGATGATATATGAAAATGACGGCTATGGATTATTTTGGATTAACCCTAGAAAAAGAGTCATAGGGTCTATTTATAGGTTAGAAACCCTAGGAAGGAGATAAGAATCAAAAACCTAACATTTCTGGAAATTTTACGGACGGCGATCCGGATCGGATTAGCTGTGATCCGGATCGTCGTAACGAGTCAGGCAATTCCAGAAAAACGAAGGTTCGGGATCCGGATCGAAGTGCTTGATCCGGATCGTTCATACAGTTCACCAAACATCAACGTTCGGGATCCGGATTGCGAAGCCTGATCCGGATCGTTCAAGGAAGATGGTAAACTCAGTGTTCGGGATCCGGATCAAGAGAGGCTACGATCCGGATTGAACTGGTGTATGAACGAACCACCTTCGGGATCCGGATCGAACAACCTGATCCGGATCCTGAACATGTCCCAAGTCCAGTTTTTGATTTTTATGCAATGAAAGATTCTTCCAAGTGTTTCTACACTACAAGAAGTATTCGGATCACACAAAATCTTTAGTTAAACATACCTGATCCTTTTGAATTCTTCTTTCTTGAGATTGAGTTAAATGATCCAACTTTCTTCACCTTCAATCTTCAAGACTTGAGACTTTCACGAAACTACGCCAACTCAAATTCCGTAACAATTTGCTGGTTAAATTTGGAGTCCGGATGACCAAAAACGGGCTTCCGGAAGTTTTCGGGGCTTTTCGGTGCATGATGAGTGTCGGTGGACCGCCGGCTGCCACGTGGCGGCCTGTAATTGGCCGGTTCACGACGTTCGGTCCACGGAGCGGCGCGGCTGGGTGCATGAGCCCGGCGCAGGACACGTGGCAGGCAAGGATATGCTGGCTTTGGTGCGCGGTCCACGGGATTTTCACCGGCAGGTGCACGGTTTGAACGCCGGGGCAGGGATCTGAGCGGGAACCACGCTTCGATCCCTGATTGGTGGGCGCTGTGGTGCGCGGTCCACGGAGATCCCCGCGCGGGTGCATGGACCCGGCGCAGGGACACGTGGCGGCAGGCTATTGGCGGGCATAGTTTGCGCGGCGCACGGAGTGTGTGAGGGCCCGCCTCGGGATCGAGCGCGCACAGGGGCGCCTGACGCGGCGGTCGGCCGCACTCGAGTACGCCACGCGTCGTGACGCGAGAGGGCGGCCGTACTCGAGTGCGCCACGCGTCGCGACGCGAGTGGCGGGCCGGACCCACCCCGCTGACCGCGGCGGGACACGTGGCGCACAGCGGGGGCTTTGCACCGCTGTCCCGTGTTATGGGGACACGTGTCGTCACCACAATCTTTCGGGCGCATCGGAAGGGGAGGCGTCCGACCGTTCTTCCGGATTCGGGCTCCCGAAAGTTGCTCCCGAATCCGGCCCACTAACAGCTAGTGGGCTGAGCCTATAAATAGGCTTCTTTGTGTCTTCTTTGGGCTTTTTAGACACCTTTTCGCTGTGGAGTCTTCAGAAGAGTTTTCCCTCTCACAGAGAACTATCCATTGGAGGACTTGGAGGATTTTTGGAGGCACGCATCCCAAGGTTCGCTATTTTACGGTGCGGCGCGACGCTCGTTCTCCTGCGACTTGCTTCGCCCCTTCTCAGTGTTTGGGCTCTCCCGACTCACCCCGACCTCCTTTTCCGGCGATTCCTACGCCGTTAGACTCACGACAGGTCGGACTTCAACTCCTGTGTTTGAGGTTCCTCGATTTCCATGCTGACCTTGGAGTTTTCTGAGCACCCATTTGACCCATTTTTCTTCGCGGATTCTTGGACAGCACTGCGGTGTTCTAGCCGTATCTTTTCGCACAGGCGTCGCAACGGGGCGATTCAATAGGCATTTTTCATCACCACTTCGCAAGGAATCTCCTGAATTTTTCCCTGAATTTTTGGAATATTTTCCGAAGGTGAAAGTCTCCTTTTACTGTGTTTCTTTGTTACAGATTTTCTGGACAGTTTGTTTTGGGGTGTTCTCCTTGCCGGATTTTTATCTCAGCGTAGAAAACTTGGAATTGAACGCGCAGGTACTCGTTTCGACGGGTTCTCGCGAGGATCGCGACAGTATTTTTCGTGGATTTTTCCGGGTATATTTCACAGGTGAAAACAGTGGAACTTTGGACTATGTATTTTGGGACAGATTTTGTGAGGCAAGGTGTGATTAAAATATGTTTATTCTTCTAGGGAATTTTGTGCAGTGTTGTAGAGTTGGTTTTGGCCGAGCGTGGACTGCACCTTTGGGGACCAAGATTTAGCGCTCGATGTGGGTACCGTTGTCAACCTCCTACTTGTGATATAACCCACTAGGCATATTGGAGCTAGTCTTATGTAATGTTGCTAGTATACTAGTGGAATGATTATGGCATGCTTAAATTGGAAGAATTGGACTTATGGTTGATACTTGCACCTTTAGAGGACTAAGTGCTAATAATGGTAATTCTTACAAGTATTAAGTTGATTAAAATCCTGGGAACAATTGCTTAAACCTTTTTGGTAATAATCGGCTAAACCATATCATGTTTTATGTATAATTGGGAAACCTATGCATGTGTATAAATTCGCTTATGGCACGTTAGTACTTCTGATATGTAAACAAAGGCATACTGTAATTCTTGTGAGAATTGGAACACTGAAATTATATTTTTAAGAAAAAGGACTTTTGCATGCTTGAATGGTCACCTAGTTAGGCCACATTTTCTGCTGCACTATCATGCTGGAATTGACTTTAGGAGAAACCATGATTTTATTTTCTCCAGTTATCTAGACATAGGGGATATCATGCTTGGGTAGAGCAGGGGCTGGGATAGTGTAGTCAGATACCTGGGTTTCGAGACGGACAGGCTGTGATGGCAGGGATTTGCGGCAACCGCGGATTTCGGGCGGTTGACCGGACAGTTGTTATTGCATCAGATCGGGGAGAGGATTTGGGTTCTTTTAGTGGATGGTACTTTTCCCTTTAGATCAGTGTCATGATCCAGTCTGCGGACTTATTCTCCTTGGATACTTATTACTCAGGCTTTTTCCTCGTGTGGGTCGCTCCCCTCGAGGGCCACTCCGGAGTGCGCGATATACAGACTTGAGTCCTTGAGACTCCTATCCCCTATCGGTGTTATGCGTAGGCTGGCATACCCGATTTGGCAGGCACCGCAGGCAGTACCAGCGTTTACTAGGGCATAGATTGGATTTTGTCAGACAGGCTTTGATATTCTGATGCATACATTAGCTATCCTTTAGCTGGGCATGTAGAGGCATATTAGTGGTAGCTTTTATCAGTAGTCGTACTTATAGTTTACCACCTTTATTCTTTTAGCCTCTGGTAGTCCTAGTGGGCATGTTTGAGTTGAGGTTTACCCACTAGGGGAGGCTACTGTCTTTATAGTAGTTCTCACCCCCACCCTTTTTCCTCTTCTTTTCCCCCTTTGTTTTGCAGAGTCCTCTGCGGGAGTTGCGGGACCCTCTTCCCAGGACCGAGGTAAGAGGATCGTTGATTAGCTAGCTGCTTCCCTGATCCTGAGTTCGGTAGATTTTGATGTATCCCCTGTACACTCAGACGGTTGTATTTTCTTTTATTTTGGGTCTGGCTGCGGCCAGCTGGTTGTATTTATTTCGTGAGCTGGGAGAGACACATGTATATTTGAGAGTTATGTTGTACTTTTATTTCCAGCATTGTCTGAGATGTACTAGTTTTAGTTTAGCTCTGCTTTCATGCTCCTTTATTATTTCATTATATATATCTGAGCAGGTTACCAGCGCTTCGTGTACACGGGAAATACCGTGTGCACGGCGGATCTGTGGACAAGCCCGGGTTCTGGTTTACACCCGGGGCGTGACAGATTAAGTTGGTATCAGAGCTTAGGGATAGGTCAGTTGGGACTTAGGAAACCCTAGGCTTTTTGGCAGACCCTAGGAAGGCAGGGCGTGAGTGACGCGATATTTTGCGAAAGTCCGCAATTTATTATTAACTCTTCCTGTGAGTGGAGAGGGACTGGCATATCCTATTTCTGGGGGACCATTATGTTGGCTGCAGACGACATAAGGTTACAGAAATAGGAGGATGACCATGACTTTCGCTGGATTGGGTCGAGAGTGGTTTTGTTTACTGACCCGTGGATTCTTGTGTGGCAGGATGCCTCCTAGGCGGCAGATCCCTACCCGGGGTACTCCTACACCCCCGGAGGAGCCGGAGCAGCCCGGCCTTCTGAGATCAGTGAGCTGAGGGCCATGGTGGCCCAGTTGGCGGAGAGCCACCGCCGACAGGAGCAGAGGTTCGAGCAGTTGCTTGCCCAGGTTGGGGCACCTCCCCCTACCGTAGAGGCCCCTGTACCACCGGTTGTACCGCCGGCTATTCCACTAGTCCCTACGGCACCGTCGTCGAGCAGTGGGGCCCAGGGGATGTTCAGGCCATTGACCCCAGCGGAGGAGCGGGAGTTTTCTGACAAACTCACCCAGTTCTGTAAGCGAGGACCGCCTAGGTTCTCTGGGCGGAGCACTCACCCTTGGGAGATAGGATCGTGGCTGGCAGCAATGGAGAAGTTATTCCGGGACTTCTTCATTGAGCATAGATACAGAGCGCATTTGGCAGTACACTGTCTAGAGGGGGATGCAGATGCTTGGTGGCGTCGGGTCGAGCCCTTAGAGTTTCAGGTCACCCGACAGCTACCCTGGTCGGAGTTCAGGAGGATGATCCTTGATACTTATTTCTCCACGAGCGTGAAGAAAAAGCTTGAAGATGATCTGAAGAATCTTCAGCAGAGTGATCGGACAGTGTGGGACTACTTTCAGGAGTTCACGCAGTTGCTCAACTGCGTACCCTATGTTGCCAGGATGGGCCGCACCAGGTAGAGCTTTTTGAGACGGGTCTACGCCCAGAGATTTATACCTTAGTGCATTCCCAGAGGCTTCAGACCTTATCAGAGGCAGTGGATCATGCACAGTGGGTCGAGAGGGGAGACCACGTCGTCGCTAGACGTGGAGGCTCGGTCGCTTAGAGTTCTGAGAGGAAGCGACCAGCGCCTGATGATGGGGACAGGCCGGTTCCGGGAGGCCGCCCCGACCGCCACCGCCTCAGTTTACGGGCCGTGGGCGTTCGGAGCGGCGAGGGCCTGGGGGATCCCAGAGGCCCCCGCAGCATCAGCAGCAGCCCCAGCGACAGCAGCAACACTCGCAGCAGCAGAGGTTGCAGTCGCGACAGCTGGTGTCACAGCGGCAGAGGCAGCAGCAGCAGCTGTCGAGGCAGCCCCAGTCTACGGTCAGGTGCATCTTTTGTAGGACAACACCCGTCGGATACTTGTGACCAGAGTGTGGACAGTCCGCCACATTCGAGCTACTTGCCCTTTCTCGACACCGCAGCTCCTTCTTCAGCATCAGTTCCTTCGGTGCCCCAGCAGCGGCCCTATGCTCCAGCGAGCAGGGCTCCTTCCTCCCACCTGCAGACTACCGACCACCAGCTCAGAGCGGGCGAGTCTACGCCGCCCAGGTAGGTGACTCCGCGGCCAGCTGACCTCATGGTGGCAGGTATCATTTTACTTTTCGGTACTAGAGCTCGCACTTTATTATTTGATACCGGTGCATCTCATTCTTTTATCAGTAGATCATTTGCATCATCCCATGGACTAGAGTTAGTTCGGTTGCCACATGCATTAGAGGTACAGATTCCTGATCATACATTGCATGTAGAGGAGTGTTGTGTCGGTCTTTGCCCTATATAGCTTGAGTCTTGGATTTTGCCAGCGGACCTGATGGTCCTTAGTCAGCTGCGAGATTTCGACATTGTACTGGGATGGATTGGCTGGCTCGCTATTTCGCGACGATTGATTGCGCCGCGAGGACTGTTACTTTAGCGAGCCAGGCCAGAGGTGTTTTCTTTTTCCAGGGGGTGCAGAGTGCATTCTTGCCTCTGTGGTTTCGACTTCTCGTGCGAGGCAGATATGCGCAGTGGATGCGTGGCCTTTTTGGCATCTGTGGTTAAGGAGCCTACGTCGGCCCCGGGACTCGCGGAAATCCCATTGTCACGGTTCCCGGATGTGTTTTTCCTCCAGAGCTGATTAGTATGCCGCAGGATAGGGAGGTTGAGTTTTGTTGACGTAGTCCCAGGAACTGCGCCACTCCTAAGGCTCCTTACCGAAGGCACCGGGCTGAGCTGCGAGAATTAAAGGCGCAACTGCCAGGATTTAATGGACAAAGGTTTTGTGGACCGAGTGTATCACCTTGGGAGCGCCGGTGCTATTTGTGAAGAAGAAGATGGTTCACCATCCGACTTTGTGTTGATTACCGGGAGCTGAATAAAGTGACCATCAAGAACAAGTAACCCTTGCCACGCATGATGACTTATTTGTTATCTGCAAGGGTCTTGTGTTTTCTCCAAGATTGATTTACAGTCTGGTTACCACCAATTGAAGGTGAAGGCCGGGACATCCCAAAGACGGCATTCAGGACGCGGTACGGGCATTATGAGGTACCGTCATGCCTTTGGATTGGACAAATGCCCCGGCTGCTTTTATGGATTTAATGAACAGAGTTTTTCAACCATACCTGGATCGTTTCGTCGTCGTTTTTATTGATGATATCTGGTTTATTCCCGGAGCGATGCGGAGCACGAGCACTTGAGGATTGTGCTGCAACTTCTGAGAGAGGAAGTTGTATGCCAAGTTATCTAAGTGTTATTCTGGCTTCGGGAGGTTGTCTTTTGGCCATGTGATTCAGCCGCTGGAGTGGCAGTAGACCCGGCGAAGATCGGGAAGTCCGGGATTGGCCCCGACCGACGACGGTACAGAGGTCCGCAGTTTTATGGCCTAGCCGGATATACCGTCGGTTTGTGGAAGGTTTGCGAACTTTCCACACCCCTCCTCGTCTGACGCGAAAAGGGGGGGGGAAAAAAAAATTAATTTAGTTTATGGAGTGAGGATTGCCAAGGAGCTTTGAGGAATTAAAGAACAGATTGATGGTGGCTCCTATCCTTTCCCTCCCTGTTATGGGAAAGGGA
>CM055061.1:18619341-18673828 GCA_029204045.2 Tillandsia leiboldiana
GAAGCTCAGTTGCAGGATTTGATGATGTGGGCTTAGTGAGACCCAGTGTGTCTTCTCGGGGGGATGCGTCCAGTTTTATTTCGTGACGAAGAATGATGGATCACTTCGATTGTGCTTGGATTATCGGAGCTAATAAAGTGACCATTCGGAACAGTACCCGTACCACGAATTGATGATCTGTTTGATCAGTTGCAGGCGCAACATTGTTCTCAGAAGTTGGATCTTCATCAGGTTACCACCAGTTGAGGGTGAGGGCCGAGGACATTCCCAAGACGGCTTTAGAAACGCGGTATGGGCATTATGAGTTCAGTCATGCCTTTTGGACTAACTAATGCCCCGGCTGCATTTCATGGATTTAATGAACCGGTGTTATTTCAGCCCTGTTACTTGGATCGATTTGGTCGTTGTATTCATAGATGATATTTTGGTATACTCCCGGAGTGAGGTAGAGCATGAGGAGCACTTGATGAATTGTGCTACAGCTTCTGCGAGAGAAGAGCTGTTTGCCAAGCTGAAGAAGGTGCATTTTGGCTTCGGAGGTTGCTTTTCTAGGCCATGTTATATCAGCCGCGGGGGGTGGCAGTGGACCCGACAATTGATGCAGTTCGGGATTGGCCTAGACCGACGACGGTTACTGAGGTTCGTAGCTTCTTGGATTAGCAGGTTATTACCGTCGTTTTGTTGAGGGCTTTGCGAAGCTCTCTAAGTCCCCTGACCAGTCTGACGAGAAAGGGGTGAAGTTTATTTGGTCTGAGCGTGCCAAGAGAGCTTTGAAGAGCTTAAGAGAAGATTGATCTCAGCACCAGTCCTAGCTCTACCCGTGATGGGCGACGGTTTTGTGATTTACAGTGATGCCTCACACAAGCGGCTTGGGTTGTGTCCTGATGCAAGCATTGGTAGGGTAATTGCCTATGCTTCACGGCAATTAAAGGATTATGAAAAAGAATTACCCTACTCACGATTTAGAGCTTGCCGCTGTGGTGTTCGCCCTGAAGTTATGGGCGGCATTATCTCTACGGGGAGGCACTGTGAGATTTATACAGACCACAAGAGCTTAAAGTATCTATTTACTCAAAAGAGCTGAACTTGCGGCAACGCCGGTGGTTGGAGCTTTTAAAGGATTATGATTTGAGTATCCTTTACCACCCCGGCAAGGCCAATGTGGTTGCAGACGCTTTGAGCAGGAGATCAGCGCAGAGCTGAGCATGATGATTACTCAGCAGGCACCACTTGTGGAGCAGTTGAGGCGTCTACAGATAGAGGTAGTGTCCCCTGGGGTCTCTGCTAGACTCTTGTCCTTGGTCTTGCAGCCCACTCTGTTGGATAGGATTGGTGAGGCACAGAGTGGGGACCCCTACTTGACGAGGATCAGATCGCCAGCTTCAGGCAGAGCAGTTAGGGGATTTTTCAGTGGATAGCTCGGAGTACTGCGGTACAGGGACCGAGTGTGTGTGCCTACAGATTCGGAGATCAGGGATCAGATTCTGAGAGAGGCTCACTATACACCTTATACCGTCCACCCTGGAGGTACTAAGATGTATAGGGACCTCAAGGCACTCTTTTGGTGGTCTGGAATGATGCGGGATATTGGAAGATTTGTGGCTCAGTGTTTAACTTGTCAGCAAGTGAAGGCGGAACATCGGGTACCTGCTGGCAAGTTGCAAAGTCTTCCAATTCCCGAATGGAAGTGGGACCGCATCACCATGGATTTTGTGACTTGGGCTACCGAGATCACAGAGTGGAGCCGACGCAGTTTGGGTGATTGTTGATAGACTTACCAAGTCAGCTCATTTCCTGCCTGTGCAGATGACTTGGTCCATGGAGCGCTTGGCACAGCTTTATTTGGCTGAGATTGTGAGATTGCACGGAAGTACCAGCGTCCATTGTGTCAGATCGAGACCCGAGGTTCGTGTCACGGTTTGGGGGAGCTTACAGTCAGCCATGGGTACTCGGCTTAGTTTCAGCACGGCATTCCACCCACAGACAGACGGCCAGTCAGAGCGCACCATTCAGACGCTTGAGGATATGTTGCGTGCGTGCGTTATGGATTTTGGAGGAGGTTGGCACCGACACTTACCCCTGGTTGAGTTCGCGTACAACAACAGCTTTCAAGCGAGCATTAAGATGGCTCCGTTTGAGGCGTTGTACGGACGCAAGTGTCGGTCGCCCCTTTATTGGAGTGATGTGGGTGAGAGGAGGACGCTGGGGCCAGATTTACTGCTGGAGGCGGAAGAGAAGGTCCGAGTTATACGACGGCACTTGGAGACGGCCCAGAGTCGCCAGAAGAGTTATGCAGATGTTCGGCGGCGAGACCTTGAGTTCCAGGTTGGGGATCATGTCTTTTTGAAGGTTTCGCCTTCGAAAGGGGTCAAGAGATTTGGAGTTCGGGGAAAGCTTAGTCCTCGCTTCATTGGACCCTTTGAAGTGCTCGAGAGGGTAGGCCCTGTGGCGTATAGAGTTGCTCTACCTCCCCATTTGGCTGGTGTTCACGATGTCTTCCATGTTTCGGCCTTGAGGAGATATGTATTCGATCCGTCTCATGTCATCGACTTCGCATCCTTGGATATCGGCGAGGACTTGGTTTACGAGGAGCGCCCATTGCGGATTCTGGCTCGTGAGGTGAGGGAATTGCGCAACCGGGCAATACCTTATGTGAAGATCCTTTGGAGCAACCATGAGGAACGAGAGGCCACTTGGGAGCTTGAGACGGCGATGCGGGATACCTACCCTTCCCTGTTCGAGATTCCTGATTGTGGTACGCAGGTTTACTTTCCTTTTGTTTCGGGGACGAAACTCCCTTTTAGTGGGGGAGGATGTGGAGACCGTAAACCCCGTACAGTTTTCCGACTGAATCTACAGTTGAGAACACCTATTGTTGGTGTATCTGGCCCAAGGTGCATCAAAGTGGTGCTACTGTTGGACCTGAGTGGTATCTTTTACTGTTTTGGCCTTCGGCTGTGTTTGCCAAAATTTCGGGAAGGTTTTTGGCCAAACAGATGGTAGAATTGGATTCAGCACGGAAAAACACTTGAAAACGGCTATTTATTTGCCAAATTTGGAGTCCGGATGACCAAAAACGGGCTACCGGAAGTTTCGGGGGAAAACGGGTGCATGGGGGGTGACCGTGGACCGGCTGGTGCCAGGTGGCGGCTCAGGATTGGTCGGCCCAGACCGCCTGGTCCACGGGAAAGGCGCACGGGTGCATAGACCTCGGGGCAGGCCACGTGGCGCGTGCGGATTGGCGGGTGCGCGCGGCTCGGTCCAGGGAAAAGTGCGGAGCGGCGCGTAGACCGGGTGCAGGACACGTGGCACAGGGGCATTGGCGGGTCCACGCGCTCCCGGCCCACTGGGCCCTTCAGCGGTGAGCGGGGGCGGCGGAGCGGTCGACGCGTGGCGTTGCGCCACGCGTCGCCACCCGCGGGGCCCCGCCGCTGTAGCGGGGGGGCGCGTGGCGCGCGTGCGGTGGCCCCGCACGGCTGTCCCCTGTTTGGGGGTACGTGGCGGGCGCCCAGGCGGGTTGGACGGTGTCTGGTCCGACCCGGGCCGCGCCGGATCAGCCCGGGCTAACGGGTTGGATCCGGGAATCCGATAAGCCTTATTTAGGCTTGTTTATCCGGTTTGAGGCCATTCATTCACCCATTTCCTGTGGGAATTTCGCAGTGGGCTCTGAAGAAGAAGTTTTCCCCTGCCAGTGATCTTTCCAGCAGTAGCTTTCCGGAGTTGTGGTGGTGCACGGTTTCCGAGGTTGGCCGTTTTCCGACGCGGCGCGCTTAGTTCGTCTTCGACCCGTTTTGCGTCCTCTCGGTGCGCAGACTCTCCTGGCTTTACCCGACACCTGAATTCGACGATTTTTGCGCCGTTGGACTCACGACAGGTAGGACTTTGATTTTTATATTCAAAGTTTTCCCAAATTAATTTCGGATTTTGGAGGTATTTGAGTATTCTGTTGCCCCTCTTTCTTTGCGGATTTTTGGACAGCGACATGGTGTTTTGGCCATAACTTCGCGTACAGATATCGGATCAGGGTGATTCAAGAGCCTAAATTCATCTACTCTTCGCGAGGAATCTGCTGTATTTTTCTCAGCACTTTAGGAGATTGCTTCGAAGGTGAGAATCTCCTCTCTTTCCGGATGTTGATCTGGGGGAATTTCTACAGTAGGGTTAGAGGTTATTTTCTTGCCGGATTTATATCTCAGCGTAGAAAACTCGGATTTGGACATGCAGGTAGTCGTTTCGAAGCTATCGACGCGTAGACCGCGGGGATATTTTATTTGGATTTTTCTGAAGACTGTGAGCAGGTGATTTTTGTTCATCTTCGCAGCGGAGTTATTGTTTGTTAAATTTGGCAGTTCTGGGGATATATATGGATTGTGACAGCTCGGTTTTTGTACCCAGGAGCAGTGTGGACTGCGCGGGACCGTTTGGACTCTGTGTAGCCGCCATCTTTGGTATTATCAGTTGTAGGACTTTTGACAGCTCGACTGATCAGGTGGGTGGTTGTTGTACTCCTCTCTTTGGTATGCCACTAGGAATGTTAGAGTGTCCCTAAATTGAAGATGCTAAATGTAAGATGGGTAGACTTGCATGCTTAGGGAATTAACTCTTATTAATCAGATCCTATTGTTAGAATGATCACCTGTTTTAACCACTTATCAAATCTGAACGGTATATCTGAAGATAAAATAGTAATTGTGGACTGTTAAACTAATAACTCCTCTTATAAGACTGTCACTCTAGCTCAGGTCACTCTATATTGCTTATTCTGGGAAATTGGACAAATGTTGGAACAATGCATGATTAAACGGGTCACCTAATAATGTCATCTTTTACTGCTACACTGTTTTTGGGACTTGACTTAGGAGAAACCATGCATCTAATTCTCCTTCTTCTATCCTGGTAGACTTGAGGCATAGTTGCTCGGGTTCGAGCGGGTATCGGACAGTGTAGTCAGGTATTGGGGATTTGGGACAGTGTGGGCTTTTGACAGGGTGTTGCGGCGACCACGGACCTTGGGTGGTTGACCCGGTCGTCTTATTGCATCAGATTGGGTACTTGGGGGATCGGGCTTGCTTTAGTGGAGGGTTTTTTTCCCACTTCTTTGAGTCTCGATCCAGTCCTGCTAGAGACAGTTACTTGTGGTTACTTACTTCTCTCGTGTGGGTCGCTCCCCACGAGTGCGACTCCGGAGTGCGCGGTTGCCAGACTTTGAGTCCCGGGGGACTCCTTTGCTTCGGTGTTATGCGTAGGCTGGCATACCCGAGGCGGCAGAGCAGGCGGTGCCAGTGTCCACTGGCGGTCAGATTGGGTCATCTAGACAGGCTTTTGACACAGATGCATACTTTGTCATCCTGATTGGTTTAGCATGTAGAGGCATATTAGGGGTAGCATTTCATCTGAGTTGCTCATATTACAGTCCCCTTTTTATCCCTTTCCTTTATGCCTCTGATCTTCCTGGTGGGCATACCTGAGCTGAGGCTTTACCCACTAGGGGAGGCTACTGTTTATAGTAGTACTTACCCCCACTATTTTGCTTGTTTCTCTCTCTCCCTTGTTTTGCAGAGTCCTCTGTGGGAGTTGCTGGGCCGTCAGCAACTGACCGGGGCAAGCGTATCGCGGACTAGATAGAGTGCCACCCGCGGACTGTAGCTGGAGAGTTTTGGGTACCTGGACTTCTCAGACAGTATTTAGTTACTTCCTTTTGGGTCTGGCTTCTGCCAGCTGTATATTTTGTAGTAGCGGTGTGAGAGACATCTGTAGTTTATTTTACTGTTGTACTTTTTACTCCCAGCTTCTGTCTGAGTTACAGTAGTTTTAGTTAGCTCTGATTACTTTATGCTCTTTTATTATTATTGCTTATCTGAGCAGGTTACCAACGCTTCGTGTATGTGGGAAATACCGCATGCACGGCGGATCTGTGAGCGGGCCCGGGTTCTGGTTTACACCCAGGGCGTGACACATTGCGTGCGAAACCACTTCTAAGCATTCAATGGGACCATCTGACTACTCTCGTGATCCAATTAACACACCGAGTCCATCAAAAGTGTCCAATTGGTGTACAAACGCCACCGACACGCCACAAAGGCCTCCAGAAGCGGCTGGTCAACCAATAATCACATCGGGGAAAACCAGGTCCTCACATTGGTAATGGGTTGTGTGCCTGGGAGTAGTTAGATAGGGAAGTCGACCTCTCATTCGGGTGGCATCCCAGGGAGTTCCGTCGGGAACACGTCTGAAAACTCCCTTACGATTGGGATGTCAGAAAGCGAGGGGGTGGGTCGAGCTGCTAGGTCCACCGAGGCCAAATAAGCCACGCACCCGCCATCCATTAATTTCCTGGCTCGAGACGCGGAGATGACGGTTGAGAAGAAGGTGCTTTTACATGCTAAGTACACGTGTTCCGGAAAACCCGGTTTCTACAGTCGTACCTGACGCTTGTCACAATCGATTATCACCTGGTACTCGGTGAGCAAATCCATGCCTAGCACCACGTTGAACTCTTTCAACGGGATGACCACCAAATCCCAAGGGCAGGACAATCTCCCCAACTTTATCGAGCAGGAAGGTACAAAGCTGGTTGCTTCAATTGGTCCCCCAGGGGTCCGGACAGTCATTAGGTTGCCTAGGGGCCTACCCTCTAGAAGGTGTGTGTGAGCAAAGGTGCGTGATACGAAGGAGCGAGATGCTCCGGTGTCAAACAGGGTTCGAGCTCGAAAATCAAAAATTAAGGTAATACCTGCTACTACGTCCTCCGGTGGTTCCGCTCCTCGCTGGTTCATCGAGTAGACCCTCCCTCCAGGCTGCCGTCGCGTTTCCCCCTCCTGTCGAGAGATTGAGGGGCGTGGGGGTGCTCCCGATGGGGCTCTTCCCCATCCCTGCGGTTGTGGTGTCGGGGTGGAAGCTGCGGAGGATGCCGCCTCCGTGTTCAAGGGGCAGCTGAATCGGAGATGTCCAGGCTTGCCGCAGCGATAACAGCGGTCGTGCCTCTTAAAGCATTCTGTAACTCGGTGCGCTCCTCCACAGATAATGCAGGGTTTGTCCCCCGGTCGTTGTCCCCCCGCTGGCGTGCTCTTGGTCCCTTGTTGCATCTTGGGGTGCTTTGGAGGCCGGTTCCCACCAAAAAACCCCCCTCCAGGATTGGACTGAGACCGCTTCTTGTCCCGGTTATACTCTGAGCCCTCACGTCGGGCGCGTGTGATAGCAAACCCACGTTCCACGATAGTGGCCCTATCGACCACTGCCCGAAAGGTGTGTAAATCCGCCGCTTGGACGACTTCGAAGATGTCGCTCCATAGCCCGTCTACAAAAAGGCGGGCCTTGTGAGATTCGTCCCGTATGACGAAGGGGACGCAATTGGCTAATCTCACGAACTCTCGCTGGTACTCCATGACAGACCGATTCCCTTGCTTGAGGTGTTTGAGGTCATCCTCCATCTGTCGCTTAACGCTGTTGGAGAAGAACGCTCCGAACAATTCCTCTCTGAACGTGGACCACGACGGAAGTGCAGTGGCCTTCGACGGGTCCGGGCGTACCGTCTTCCACCAAATACGATCGTTTCCTTCAAGACAGTGGACAGCCAAGGGAACTCGCTCATGCTCCTCCATCATTCGGTCTTCAAAGAGCTTCTCCATGGTGTCCACCCACTTCTCTACGACCCAAGGGTCGATCGTTTCTCCTTCAAAGGTGGGCGGATCGTGCTTCTTGAACTCCGCCAGGTTTGTTCTTACTCTTTCCCATTCAGGCCGCTGATTTGATGCCTCTCCTGCAGCTGTGGACACCCCGGGAGTAGGGGTCGCCACCGCTTCCCTTGCTGAGTCCCCGCAGCTGTTCCCAGTGCGGGCCCTGAAGCTGCCGGGGTGGGTATGTCCAAGGTTGCTGTAGGTTGCTCTGCCGACACACCCGTCGTCGAGGTCTGAAGGGGCACAGCAGCAGTTTCACCACCATCCCCTGGCGGTCCCGTAGTGGGAGCGGTCGATCCGGGCGGAGGGATCGGGGCGTCCTCCACTGGTGCGGTTGGCTGTCGTTGCATTAACTGGCGGACTTGTTCTGTCAGCGTCGCCAGTTGCCCGGCCATCTCTCGCAGTTGCTGTCGGAGGAGTTGACTTTTCGCGGTGGTCGGGGCCGTACTTTCTGCACCCGCGTTATCAGCCGACGACCTGGTCCGAGCCATTTTCTGTTGTATATAGAGAAACCGCGTTAACCCTAAGGTTGCTGACCTAGCACTTTGACCTACAAACGCATCGAAAATAAATCTCCCTTTTTTCCCTCGCACACTCGCGGTCTAACGCACCTACACCATGGTTATCTCCCGTATTAATCGCTTGTGGCGTTATGCCCTGTGGATGTTGGTCACCGACTACTGTGGTCGAAGTCATTTTCTCTGATACCATATAATCTGTCACGCCTCGGAGGATTTGGGATAAGCGGAAAACGTATATATTTTTTTCTTTTGAAAACAACCTCGCCTACCGGTGCGCGTCAGACCCGCCACATATACAAATTCACTCTATAGACGGACAGAGACTCCTTTGTATATGCACGGCGTTACATTAACAACATCTTCCTCAACCACACAGTCACAGTGAAAACAACGAAAGAGAGTAATACAATTGTTCACAACTAAAGTTTTCATTCACGAGATAAAGAGATGAGACTACGGGTTCACAAGCGGTGTCCACATGACACCCAATTTTCCAAAGTGTTTTCGTAAGTCTCTTTAGGGCGGCTACATCATTTAAAAGGATAAATCCAGGGGTTTACAAAGTAGTGCCCACACGACACTTGGTTTTGGAAGGCATTTTCGAAACCCTTTTTGTTCAGTTTAAAACATGCCGCACACAAGTCAGTAAAAAACATAACAAGGATCACATCACCAAAAGTAACTCTCCATCCAACATCCGCATTATTCCACAGCCAAGCAATTGATAACTTATTAACTAAATGAAAAGGAGATGAGATAACCCAAAACAAGAATGACGGAATAAAGCCTCATATGGCTAATGTCCTCTAAACGCTGCCTCACCATCGTCCCGGCTACCACCCCTAGTCGGACCTGTCACAGTGTGGGAAAATCAGTGACAAATAAAGTAGATGAACATAGCAATAAAGAGTATTGGAATGACAAACCGATACACCGGAGCATTTCGCTTTCCCCATCATGAGTCACCGTATTTCCTATTTTAAAATAATAGAACATCTGTCGGAAGGTCTAAAGACCCCCCAGTGGACAATCACTTTGCTCTCACATTGTGCCTTTACCCCCTCCACGGTACTAGTGCCGCACCTTTAGCAACCGTGTGGGGTCCCCACTCGACACCTTTACCTTCGTGGGGTACACGGGTCAACGTACCACAATTTCGGAAAAGTACACCCAATCGGTGGCCAAACCGCCGGTGTGCGTGTAAGCATCTATGAGCATAATAGCCGAAACCGGCATGTGTTAAAGCACCGCGACACTCAGTGGCTACAGTTAGCAATAAAAGAACGAGAATTTCTCATGCAATGGGTTTAACCATTTAACACGATACATCTACTTTATTACACTTGCCATAACGATAACATACAACAAAACTTATTGCGAAAGTACCCACCTCGAAGTGCGGAGATCGGAACACCTTGAATCACGACGCGCTCTTGCTCAGCACCGGGACCTAAAGAAGTCCCCAGAAAGAACGATAAGTCAACTTAACGCACCATGCCGCGAAAACAGAAACCAAAACCCAAAAATGCGACCAAACCAAGCAACGTCGTCTCCCACGACGCACGGCAGCTCCCCGCGCGGCACCCGACCGCACGGCGCCGCCGCCCATGGGTGGCACCCGTGCGGCACGAGGCCGCGCGGCACCTACCCGCGCGGGCGCCGCCGCCCGCGGGCGGCACGAGGCCGCGCGGCGCGAGCCCGCGCCTCCGCCCGCGCCGCCCGCGGGTGGCGCCCCGCGAGGCACAAGGCCGCGCGGCGCGCGCCACCTGCGGGCGGCGCCCCGCGTGGCCCCTTGCCCGCGCGAGTGCCGCCATCCACGGATGGCGCCCCGTGCGGCGCTTGGTCGTGTGGCGCGGCGACGGCGGCAGCGACGGCGGTGATGACGACGGCGACGGAGGCGGCGACGATGACTCAAGAAAAGACACGAAAACCCCAAACAATACTATAAAACAAACTTCGCTTACCGCGACCTCGACGGGGAAGACGATCCGCTCGCACTCCGTTTCCTGCACGTTGATCGGGGGGATCGGACTCCTCCGCTTCCTTCCTCTCTCTTCTCTTTTTCCTCCGGTTAGGGTTTCATTCTTTTCTTTTCTTTCTCTTTCTCTCCGGCTAGGTTTTCCCTTTTGCGAAAAGTGGGATTTTCTCTTAGTATGTACGAATAAAACCCACATCCGGTATGTATTAACTAATTAAAAATCATTTAATTACACGGGATAATCCCATATTTCTTCGTAAAGCATGCCGGATGTTCTGCACGGATTTCGATGCGCGCCAAGTCACCGCGACCCTAAAAACCCTATTCCGGGGGGGTCCCAAGGTCGGATTTCAAATCCGATCGCACCGTCGGTCATCGTTTTTCGAGCCCTTTCACAGAAAAATACCCGTGCAGCACGATGGTCAACTTAAGAAAACTCGATAATTCAGTTTTCCTAATAAGTACTTTATTAGCAGGAGGGTAAAATTTTACTCGAAAAGTCATGACATTACAGAGGTGAAATGACTACCTTGCCCCACACCAAAAACCAAGCAGCAGCCAAAATTCCGAGTCCCTGTGTGCTGGGTACCGGTACCCCCCATTGAGTTCCAGAACTAATTAGCTGGTTCCGGAACTCAATGGCTGGTTCCGGAACCCAGCTAGTAGTTCCGGAACATAGCAGCTCCAGCCCAACCAGCCTGCAGTATACTCTCAAAACTCTGCCGCCGACTCACTTTTCGCCCCGGAAGCTTCCGCAACACTCAGAAACCTCCCGAACCCCGCTATAAACATAAAATACACATGTTCCAAACATTTCCAAATTTTTCTGTAAACAATTGCGGAGTCGGTGCTCAATGCAAATCCCGTTCTCTACACTCTCCCCTCCTTAAAAAAAGGTTTCGTCCTCGAAACCAAACTGGAACTGAAACTCAGGAGGGTGTGTCAAACAGATATGGGCAGGAAATTCTCAGCTCATCCTCAAGCTCCCAAGTGGCCTCCCTCTCATCGTGATGGCTCCATAAGACCTTCACATAAGGTATAACCCGATTGCGCAATTCTCTCGTCTCTCGAGCAAGAATTCGCATCGGGCGTTCCTGAAAGTGCAACTCCTCGTCCAACTCTAAAGATGTGAAGTCCAATATATGCGAGGGATGAAAAATATACCTCCTCAAGACTGATACATGAAACACATCATGAGTACCTGCCAGCCGCGGCGGTAGCGCAACTCGATAGGCAACGGGTCCAATGCGCTCCAAAACCTCAAATGGCCCAACAAAATGCGGACTCAGCTTCCCGCGCACTCCAAAGCGACGTATCCCTCGAGACGGCAAGACTTTCAGAAAGACATGGTCTCCAACCCGAAACTCTAAGTCTCGCTGCCTCCTATCGGCATAACTCCTATGCCGGCTCTGTGCAGTCACTAAGTGACGCCGAATAACCTTGACCTTTTCCACGGCCTCCAAAAGCAAGTCAGGCCCCAAGGTCTTCCTTTCACCCACGTCACTCCAACATAAAGGCGATCGACATTTTCGTCCATACAATGCTTCGTAAGGCGCCATCTGAATGCTCGCCTGGAAGCTATTGTTATAGGCAAACTCTGCTAATCTCAAATGTCGATCCCAGCTACCGCTAAAGCTCAGGACACAAGCTCTCAACATATCCTCCAGAGTCTGAATGGTCCGCTCGGACTGTCCATCAATCTGTGGGTGAAAGGCAGTGCTAAACTGAAGCTGGGTCCCCAAGGCTGTCTAAAAGCTCCTCCAAAACTGTGAAGTGCACCTCGGGTCCCTGTCAGACAAAATTGAAGCTGGCACCCCGTGTAGTCTCACAATCTCGTCCAAGTATAACTGTGCTAATCTCTCTAAAGTCCAACTCGACTGTATCGGCAGAAAATGGGCTGATTTGGTTAATCGATCCACAATCACCCATATAGCATCAGCTCCACTCTGAGTTCTCGGCAATCCTACAATGAAATCCATAGTGACACGATCCCATTTCCATTCAGGTATTGGAAGGCTCTATAACTTGCCAGCTGGAACCTGATGTTCAGCTTTAACTTGCTGACAAGTTACACAATGGGCCACAAACCTTCCAATATCTCTCTTCATGCTATGCCACCAAACTGTGCCCTCAAATCCCTATACATCTTAGTTCCCCCAGGATGGAGGGTGTAAGGTGTATAGTGAGCTTCCCTCAGGATCAGCTCTCTAATATCCAAGTCCACGGGCACAGAATAGTGGCCCCTGTACCTAGGTACTCACGCTGCATCCACAGAAAAGTCCCCTCCCTGACCATGCTGAACCTGGTCTCTAATCCTCTCAAGATAGTTGTCCCCACTCTGTTTCTCTCTAATCCTGTCCAACAGAGTGGGCTGCAAGACCAAAGACATAAGTCTTGCAAAATCCCCAGTGCTCCATCAAGGAAGGTGCGGGATCCTCTTGCTCCAGCGACTCAACCAGCAGCCGTGCAACCCCTTTAAGGTGAGCCCTCGAGTTTTTGTGATGTCCTCTAGTTGATTCTCACCTTTGTTACTGCCCAAAATCTCGGGATTGGTAAATGCCCAACGTCGGGCCCTTAATAAGTCGTGTTTTGGTTACCTTGCTCCTTCCTTTAGCAGGGTGGTCTCGCTGAGGTCTGGAGGTGAGCCTCTGTGCACTTGGGTGTCCCTGAGCATGATGCTCACTCTAAAACAGGAAATGACTTAATAGAAAAATAGATAATGCATTTTTGAGTTGTGATGCACTTTAGGAATGGGCTAACTTGTGTTTTATGTCTCAAATTGATCCTAGACTGTAAGCACGGTATCCAGCACGTTAAAGTCTATTTACGGGTAAAATATTTTGGTTTAAAGAGTCTCGATTTAAAAGTTGAGGGTTAATTAGTGAGTTTTATGTGAATAAAAGGCAATGTTGCCATAGTCCGGGGGTCTAAAGGTAACTGTAGCATGGAAGGCTGTTGGGGACAGCGTTCACTTGATCTCTGAACCTTTCATTCGGAATCCGTTGACTTTCATTCAATAGGTTCTTGCTTTACGATCCGCGATTTGGCAAAATGGTCAGGTTATCGGCGGGTTCGGGTGAAACCCGCATTCTTCGTGGAAAATATGATGGTTACTGATCTGTACTCTCTGGGGACTATCTTTTAGGTCCAAGTGTCGTTCGAGAGCGTGGGACGTTTCAGGTGGTTCGTTCGACTGACTTCGAGGTGGGTACCTCTTTCGACTTTGTTTTCTAGTCTGGAACTGAGGGTAATTAGTAAGAGTAAAGTAATTGCATGTTGAAGTAGGTTTAACCCCTGTTTGTGTTCAAGAATCATTATCATATTATCTATGGCGACTGAGGGTCGCGGTGCTTTATGTTTTATTATACTCTGGTATTTATGCTCACGATTGCTTACACGCATACCGGCGGTCTGGCCACCACACAGGGTGTATGTTTTCGGAAAAATGGTACGTTGACCCGTGTACCCCACAATGTATGATGATGGGGACCCCTCAAGGTGAGGCTCTTGCTACTTGGGCAGTGGAGGGGTTAAAAGCACCAAGGCGAGCGGAGTAGCTCTGGGGTAGGTGCCCAGCATGAGTTAAACTGGGGTAGGTGCCCAGCATGATTTCAATTAGGGTAGGTGCCCAGCATGATTTCAATTGGGGTAGGTGCCCAGCATAATTTCGATTGGGGTAGGTGCCCAGCATGATTTTAACAGGGAATATGGTGTTTCATGAGGGGGAATTACCGTCAATTGCACGATGAGGAGGGCGGATGCCATGGTTTTCTTGCGGTTTGCTTTATTTACAGTCCTTCCTGCATTTCATACTTTACACCATGTGTCACTGACTTTCCACATTGTGACAGGTTCAGTCGGGGGTGGGATCTGGGTTGACGGTGAGGTCGCGACGTGAGGATTATGGCCTTACTCAGGGCGAATACTCTCCTTTCCCTTTTCTTTTGGCAATTTCATTTGAGTTAGTAGTTATGTGGCTATGATTTGTTGATGTGGATGTTGGAACGGTTGCATGTTCTGTGGATGAATGTTTAGTTTACTATCTGCTAGTTGGCCGTTTTCAAACAACTAAAAAAGAAAAGAAAGAAAAAAAGAAAACATTGCGAAAATGATTTGAAAAACATAGGTGTCGAGTGGGCACCGTTTTCAAAATTTTGTGGATTTATGTATTTCGAATTAGTTTTGAAAAATATAGGTGTCGAGTGGGCACCGTTTTTTTTAAAACTCTGTGTATTTATGGATTTCGAAACAGCTTTGTAAAACCTGGGTGTCGTGTGGGCACCATTTTCAAAACCCTGTGGATTTATCCTTTCAAAGTTAGTCGGCCTCTTTGTTACTTATGAAAAATTGTTGTATGCACTCGACTGTTGAACTAGTGTGGTTAAAGTGATGACTGTATGGCAATTGTAGTCAGGACGCCGTGCATATACAAAGGAGACTCCGCCCGTTTGCGGAGTGAATTTGTATATGCGGCGGGTCTGGGCACGCACCGGGGGGATCAGTTTCAAAAATATATATATATATACAAATTTGAGAGCTTTCGGTGGCTGTTCTTCCGCTTGTTTAAACCCCCGGGGCGTCACACGATTGGACACCCTACATTGATATACTATAGAGGCGCAGGCTTGACTGGACCAGATGTGGCAGTCAGCTTGATTAGGTCGATTGAGCAACTCGTGTGCGAGGGTTTGCATATCTTTCATCGGTTTTCTCCATTGAGCATTTAGATAGAGGCATGGTAGCTGTTGAGTATCTCCAGCTTTTCTTTTCAGTCTTTACTGCATCGTTATCTTATGCCTCCAGTAGACTTTGTGGGCAGACCGTCGGGCCTGGTGGCGGTACCCACTGAGAACTCCCTTTTGGTGTAGTTCTCACACCCGTTGGGGGTTTTCCCCCTCCTTTTTCTTTCCTCTCCTTTGTTTTGTAGAGTCTTAGCGGGTGTTGCTGATTCTGCGGTTGCTGTTCGAGGTGAGGGAGTCGCGAGCTAGATCCCTACCTGTCTTTGGAGAGTAGCTGTACTCCCACCTTGGAGATTTGTAGTACAGTCAGTAGACTAGTTTTATTTCCACTTTTGAGAGACTATTGTATTGTGAGGATCTGACTTATACTGAGAGCCTGTACACTGATGTATTATTTCAGTTTACCTCCCTGTTGAGTTCTGGGTTATTGTATCAGAGGATTTTTGTATATGATTATATTTGGGAGATGGATATTGTATCATTATTTTCAGTTGTACAGATGGTTGGATTTTAGTTTTACAACAGTTTTCTTTATAGTACTGATATTTGTTTAGTTATAGTACCTTTTCTTGCAGGTTGGACGCTTCGCCTATGCGCGGTTTTGTATAGGCGGCGGATCTGTTGGCGAGCCCGGGTCGCAATTTCGACCCCGGGGCGTGACCCGAGGGTTTAGCAACTTTAATTAAAGCACAAAGAAAATGAAGAAAGTGACTGGTCAAGTAAGAGGTTTGGTTAGAATGGCACCTTACAACGACAGAGAGTCGTGTCATGGCAAAGGTAAAATTTGTTGAGCATATTAGTTAGAATTTACAGCTTTCAATACTGTATTTATTCTCTATTATATTGCTTTCCGGTGCAGGGCATTCTCTCTCGGTGGTTGAACCCACTGGGAACTTTATTGTAGTTCTCACGCCCTTTGGGTGACATCCCCACAGGTCCAGGTACATCGAGCGAGGCACGCGATAGGGGCAAGGGCCCAGCAGAGTCGCGACCTTGCAGTCTAGAGTCGCCAGCACCTTTTTGTAGTATTTTTCTTTTGAGCGAAATTTTATGTGAGGAACTGTAGAAACTCGAAATATTTTATTTTTTAATAAATAGTCCGAAAGTGAATTTTTGACCCGGTTTTGAATTCAAAAGACCCCGGTTGGCCTATATGGCCAACCGCCAGTGTGCAAGTTGCATGATTTGCGAGGAAAAAAAGGCTAATTCCCAATCCGGACGTGATCTTGGGAATCCGAATTGACCGTTGCGATCGTCTCATCGAACTGAGCGAGATTAATATTCAGCACTTTTCGATCCGACGGTCGGATCTTCCAGAAATCGAGGAAGAAGCGAGCAAATAACCACGAACAGTGTAACAGTGCTCGGTGCACAGTATAAATTAAGTTGTTACTGTAGGTGAACAGTAACCCTAGTTTTCGGAACCCCGACGGATCTAACGTTGACTAATTCGCTATCTGGAAACCGATCGTAGCACTTCAGGTAGTCGTTTCGAACGGTTTCGGCGTTCTGGACGCAATGGCGCCGACGGAATCTCCGTTTGACGACCCTAGAGTATCGAAAAGCGCGAAAACTATTTTCCGGAACAGTATTTTATGGACCGAGATTTTATCCGGACAGTTTCTCGAAAATCAGAAATCTCTACCTGATGGTTTTCGTCGAGCCGGACGCCGTGACGCAGTCCATTTTCTGTTTCGACGACCGGATCGCCTCGAAGAGCGTGAAACAAGGCGAAAAAGGTGACAATCGCACATGAAACCCTACATAACCCGCCTCGTTTTGCGTGCCACTCCCTTATGAGGGACCTAAGAGTAAAAGGAAGATGCTGTGAGGGACTGGGCTATAGATATGTAGAGATGAGGGGCTAAAATGCAAGATGACCAACCCTATACATATATACATGCACATACGACTAGGGTTCCACAAGCCCTAGACTCTGAGCTCAGCCCCAGCCGCACCTCAACAGACCCTCCTCCTCTCAGTCGCTTCCCTCGGAGCTACCCCGCACCGGCCGCCGCCTCCCCTTGCCGGAAAAAGGGAGATCAAGAATCTCTTGATCTCGGTTCTTGGAGAGGAAGGCAACCAACAAGGTCTTTGGCGATCAAAACCACGTCCAGTGGAGTCCTCCTGGAAGCCGCAGCCGACCTGTGTTGGACCTGCCCCCGACCGCCGCCGTGCGCCGCCGCGGGACCTCTCCTCCTTCTTCCTAGTCTCCGACGAAGGTAAGTATGGAAGTTTTGTTCTTATTTCGTTTCGGGGACCCTAGCACTGTGTTATTGACATCCCAAGGATCACCCTGGTGTAGCCCCGCGGTCCCCGGTGCCCTGGTTGACCGGCCGGAGAGGTAGCTGCCGGAATTATCGTTTTCCGTCCGACCTCGCGCGCCGCCGTGATCCGGCCATCAAGCGCTCGATCAGAACCGTTGGATCGGCCCCTCTCGGTGACTGCAACATCCCCACGAAGCCGGAAACGGATCGGTTGAGGATCGAGCCCAAACGAAGTTGCCCTAGAAACCGGGTTGTTGGCACCTTCGCCGACCGTCGCCGTCCGGCGCCGCCGCCGCCTTCTGACGTTGGCCACCACGGCACCAAGCCTCCTGACACCGAGGGCAAGCTTCTGGTCCATCTTTCTCCGGCCCGGAACCACCGCGCCGGAATCCGCCATTAACGGCCAACTTACCTTCAACCGAGCTTCGTCGCCGCGCCCGGCCGGCGATCCTCGGCACCGGAAACCTGCCTAGGTAAGTCTCTCGGACCTTCTAGAGCTTCCCCATCATTTTGCATGGATCCATTAACGTCGGGATTCCTCTCTGCACAGTTGCACCCGAGAAAGCACTTGAGATCACCGCCGGCCATCTCCGGCAGTCCGAGCACTTGCCACCACTGCAGGTAAACCCTAAACAAGATTTTAAGGTGCCCCACGATTTTATTTTGGGACTGGGGCACCCCTGTTGCTCGTTCCCATCTTGCACCCGAAATCACTACTACGGGCTTAGCTCCGGCCGCCGCCGCCTCCGGCCGCCGGGGCTCGACCCCGCAGGCACTAAACCTCTTCTGGGACACCTCCTTAGCTGATGCTCACCTCTGGAGCAGGTCTGCACCTGTGTTGCTTCAAGAACACCCAACCCGAGATGGGACCTGGTGGGTGGTGCTGCTCCGGCCACTGCTCCGGCCAACCTCCGGCAAGCCTCAGGTGAGCCCCGTTGTACCTGGTCCATGCTGATCACCATGCTCTGGCTAACTCTCCGTTTTGGTCACGTATTAATTAAGTTTTAGCATAGTGGCTTGTTGGACTTAGTGATTGTTGGGCCAACTTTGCCCTCGGGATCCGTGGCAGTCCAAACTTGTAAGCACGGCCTGGGTCTCGCCGTAATGAACACGCTGAAACTTACGGCGTCAATTTTGGACCCCCGGATTTCAAGAACGAGTCGAAACAAGTAATTAATGTAGAATTATCATACATAACTAACGCGTACTATGGATCTAAACGTATTTGGGACACGCGGGCAGCCTTTAGACAGTTTTTTTTTCTTCTTTCATACCTGCTGGACAGGTTGTTAGAGTTCCGTGGGCTCTTGTTGAGCGGGAATCGGACCTTGTTCCGTAAATCGGCTATATTATTCCGTGTTAGCGTTGTGTTGCTGTAATGTTGTCAGGATGGGTATGCGTGAGTCTAGTTCTGACTACAGTCTCTGTTCAGGGCCCAGCAGTTCAGCACCAGCCTCCCGGTAGTCTAGCGGGAGTTCGGGATCGGCCTACATTCAGGTGGGTTCCATTTTCTTGGTCCTAGCATCTAACTCTATCATATTGGACAGGGTCAATTCTAGGTATACTGGGGTTAAATATTGAGGGGTGATAGCTTATGCATGTTAATGGGTTTCGTCATAATGTTTAGCGTCGGTCTTCCGACGGTCGTTTTCCTTTTGATAATTACATGTTGGCGGGCTACCTTCGAGTGCACCTATTACTGCCTTTACTTTGATTATACACGATAGCGGGTTACTTTCGATCGCATATGTTACGGCTTACTTTTGAGTATATATGTTGTCGTTTCACTTTTGTTATATATATTATGATGCTGACATGATGATGGTTATGGTTACTTGGCTCGAGGCTGCAACACGCGCACTCGCGGTTTGGCCACCGCAAAGGGTGCGCTTTTCCGGAAAAGTGGTCTATGACCCGTGTATACCCACGAGGTGACGTAGTGGGGCCCCTTATTAGTGGTGGGGTTGAGGCGCCGAGGTGCGAGCGGTGCGACCCGTCGGTTTAGTTGTCCGACGTGGTCGGGTTTCTGCAGGTGCGGTTTGGGCCGTCGGTTTAGTTGTCCGACGTGCCCGGGCATTACAGGATACAGGTGTACAGGCTGCCTTTCCTCCTTGAGAGGGTGGTTGCTCCGGTTGTCTTCACGGTTTGTGTTATTATATTCTCCTACTCTACTATTTTTACGTCACTGACATCCCACTTTGTGACAGGGTTCAGACGGGGGGAGAGGTAGGCGGTGGTGAGGACGGGACAGGAGCAGTTGGGTCGCTGGGGACCCTGGACTGTATTTCTTCTTTCATTCTTGCTTTTCATTACATTGTAGTTATGTGAGAGGTTCGCGATACCCTCGTGGGGTCGGCGTGGATGTCGGTACGGGTTGCATTTAGTTATCCTCATATACGTTACTCTTCCTTTTATTTCTGTTGGCCATTTGAAAATCAAAAAGGCAAAAGCCAAAGAAAAGATTGCGAAAACCGTTTTTAAAATCTAAGTGTCGGGTGGGCACTGGTTTCAAAACCCCGTGGATTTATGGATTGCGAAAGGGATTTCAAAACTTGGTGTCGGGTGGGCACCGTTTTCAAACCTTGTGGATTTATGCTGATTTCGAAACTCGCTTTCAAAACGTAAGCGCCGGGTAGGCACTCTTTCAAAACTGTGGATTTATCCTTTCCAAATTGACCGGCCATGCGTTTTTAAGTAGATTAGAATGCTGGTTGTATGTGAATAATTGTTGTGATTGAATGGTTGTGTATGTTGGAACATGTACTGAACGCTACGCCGTGCACGTACAGGGGAGACTCTGTCCGTTTGCAGAGTGATCCTGTATGTGTGGCGGGTCTGGGCACGCGCCGGGGAAGAGGGGTTCTCTTTTTTTTAAAAAAAAAAAAAAAAAAAAAAAATTTTACACGTCAAATGTTTGACTTTTATGAATCGTTTCCGCTAAAACAAACCCCCGGGGCGTGACAGGAACATTGTAAACTTTAATTGCTTTAAGTTTCATTTTGGAGATAAAAGAAAGAAGTTGTAATTTTTATATTGTAGTTGTATGTTAAAGAGAGTTGTAACATAAGCAAACTTCAATATTTCGCTCAAATATGGTATCTTTCATTATCATCTAACTGTTTGTTGAATGAATGGAAGTTTTTAAATCCATAGTTTAGTTCTCTGATTGTTTACTCTTCCGCTACAGTAAACTGTGATTGTTGTAATAAACCGTTCCTTTCGGGTCTTGAAAGGTCATGCCCGATTGGTGGGTCTATTGGCGCGCCCGAACTGCCCAAATTAGAGGTCTCGGGACGTGACACTGTAGGCAATTTTACCAACTCCCATGTGTGATTCTTATGAGGAGACTCCATTTCTTCAATCATTGCCACCAACCACTCTGCAGAACTAGCACTAGAAATAGCTTGATTATATTTGGATGGTTCGCCATCTTCTTCTGTATCTTGTGCGACTAAAAGAGCATAAGCAACTAAATTTTCATAGCCATATCTCTGTGGTGGTTTAATCTGTCTCCTCGCTCTACCTCTAGCAATGCTCTGCCTCTCAACTTGTGGGGTTTCAGTAGCTGAGGTGTCTGGCGACAGAAACTGTGATGATCCGGATCTCCGTAAAGCTTTTGTAATGTGTTCAATGCCTTCTGGAGGCCTTTGTTGTGGGATGGAGATGGTTTTGAGCAAATCGGACCTTAGGATTGGACCATATTTCAACGCTACAGATGCAAAGGCTACGACCATATTTCAACGGATTATCCTTCTAAGAAATCCAATGCTACAGATGCAAAGGCTACGACCATATTTCAACGGATTGTCCTTCTAAGAAATCATATAAAAAGAAGGCTTTGCAAGCGAAAACTTGGGACGATTCTACTTTCGATGAATCGACCTCAAGTAAAGAGGAAAAGGATAAATTTGTTGCTTTTCATACCTCTCTAGTTCGCTCTTCCAATGTTTGCTTGTCATCATTAATTACTGACTCTATTCCTTTGATTTTGCATGAAACATCTACATCCGACGGAGAGTCATCAATTGAGGGGGAGTCGGACGAAGAAGAACTCGTTGAGGCGTATCAACAACTTCTTACGGAATCAAAGAAGATGGCCAAGCACATCAAGAAGTTGAGGAAGCAACGACTTAAGGTTGAGGATGAGAACCGCACATTAAAGATCAAAGTTAAGGATCTCGAGGAGGAACGAGAACTTTTAATGGACAATAATAAAATCCTCCAAGAAAAGTTTAACCAATCGAAAACGACCGTTAATTCTCAATTGGACAAGATTGGTTTTCTGAAAAAATAGTTTGAGGAAATTCATGAAGCCAACATAGTTTTGACCAAGCAAGTTCATCAACTCAAATCCGACGTACAAAAGTTTTCAACCGGTTCCAAGAAATTTGACGGTATGTTCGGATTAGGTCAAACGAGCAAAGTTGGTTTGGGATATAAACGGAAACAAACTGTGAAGGCTTCAAGTTCCACAACTAAATTGAAAGGTAAAACATGCTACCAATGTGGAATTGAAGGACACATGATGAAGACGTGCCCGAAAAATAGGAAGAAAATTTTTTCGGCATCTTCATCTACAGAGCGGACTCTACGGATTCAAAAGCAACATCAATTCAATCGAGTTCCCTCAATCCACCAAAGGTTTGAGCCACAACATCGGACATTTGCAACGCGGGAACCTAAGGTGGATCAACAGTCAAAACAAACAACCCCCGGCCACAACGAAGCAAGACAACCCAAAATCCGACGGTTTTGGATTAGGAAAGGTGATATCTTTCCTTGTCTTAAGTTTTAAATTGCTTTTGACTGTATGTAATTCTTTGATCGGTTTCCTTTTCATATTTATCTTGATCTTTGCATTACATGATTTCAATGCTTGTCGTACTCATGTTTTGTTTTTAAACAAAAGGGATTTAATGAATAATTGCGACTTGTTTTAGTGCATTGAATATAAAAAGGGTTTACTTTCATTCACTCCGATTTAATTTCATATTAATTATCAACTTTACTCCATAATCATAATCTTTGAAGATATTCCATTATAGGAGTTTTTGATAGTTATATTCATCAAATTTTAGTAATCTTGTGTGATCTTAAGGTGCTTAACCTATCTCGGTTGTGTGAATTTATTGTGATAAACATAAAACAACCAATAGACTAAAATTTGGGATTTAATTCTTTCACGTAAGAGATTGCATTCTTACAAGGGTAAATAAACGAATGAAAAAGATGTGGAAAGAGTTACATCCGAAAGGAGTGTGAAAACTACCACCACATGTTGGAAAGAGCTGCCACCCCGGTCGTCCGGTTAGTGTGTGAAGCTACCACATGTTATTGATACTTGATAGTATTTTTTTTTGAGAAAATCTTTAGATGAAGCAGTTGGAGATTCATATTCAAAGTTTTTATATTTTGAACAATCTCCTGGTTGGTATAAGGTGGGATAGTTGAAAGATGCTCAAAGAGCCACCCTTAGGTATTTTAGTGCTTATCTCAAATTTGAAAGGGTATTGATTAAATTGATGTCATTTGGAAATCTCTGTAAGTCATTTTTGAAAATCCTTTACATCTTGATAGAGTTTGGATCTCTAGATTATTTTTGATGACTTGTGTTTGACACATATAATATGAAAAACGGTTTATAATGTTTTATCTTTGTTTTTCATGATTTCGGAGTAAATCTTTTTAATTTTGGTAAAATTAATTGGATTGAATGACATCTGTATGATCTCACAATTTTCAAGCACTTAAATTGTTTTTTTGATGGACCGCAAATCGGTATTTGAAAGATTTCAAAATTTGGATTTGTTTTAAGAATTTTTGTGATTTTTGCTTTGGAGTACCGGTACTAACAGTTTGGTACCGGAACCAAATTCTCGGAATTAGGTTTTCAATCCAGAATCCGAAACAGGATTTTTTAGATTTTCAATTAGTTACCGGTATGCGCCTTCGAGTACCGGTACGCAATCAGCATTTTTGTTATATACCGGAACTGAGCTTTTATCTCTCTTTCTCTATGAACTAATGCTGTTAGTGATTTCCTTTTGTCTAGTATGTTCACTGTTTGACAATTTGTGACAAAAAGGGGGAGAAGAGAAATACCGGAGATGAGATGATCGAGACAGGGGGAGATGATTCGAGATAGGGGGAGATGATGAAAAAGGAGCCGAAAAACAAAAAGAACCAAAAGGACGAATCAAATGTAGGATTTACATTTAATTTCTAACGACTAACTTTTGATTTTGTTTGGAGTTTTGTTTTGCAGGATTTACATCACTTTAAGACTCCAAGTCCTAAGTCATAGAGTTTGTTCTAGATCTGGTTCAAATGTATTTTTATTTATTGGATCTTTCACGCAAAAAAAGTCAATGTTTTGGTGATGACATTGAGTTTTAATTTTTTGGTTTAAAATGAGTGTCTTGAGCGTTTTATGTATTTTTTGGGTTTTGTCACGAAATTGCCAAAGGGGGAGATTGTTACGGCTTTTTGTATTGTCATATTTCGTGAGTTGAGTCGGAGTCTTGAAGTGATCAAATTGTCAATCAACAATCGAAGACTCAGAGAAGATTCAACAAGAGCTCAAGTTGACACTCAGTATTTTGAGTCTTGAAGATTGAAGATGAAGAATTGTGGATCAATTACACTAATCTCAAGAAGAATGGATTCGGAATGATCAGGTACGTTTAACTAAATAATTTTGGTGATCCGAATACATTTGTGTAGTTTAGAAACACTTGGATAAGTTTCCATTGCTTAAAAATAAAAAACTGGACAAATTGGATGTTCAGGATCCGGATCAGACCAATCCAGTCCGGACCCCGAACATAGTTTAGTTCATGCGAAATTCCAGTCCAGACCTCCCCTATTTCAGTCCGGACCCCGAACTATTTGTTTGCTGAAATCGCATGAACAGTCCGGATCAGGAAATTCCAGTCCGGACCCCGAACTGTTTTTTCAAGAAAATTGCTGAAAAAAGACGACAGTCCGGATCAGCCAAATCAAGTCCGGACCGCCGTGCGGGAAAAATTCTGTTAAGTCAGTTTTTTATGCTTATCTCTTTCCAAAGGTTTCTAATCTATAAATAAACCCTAACATTCATCTTTTTAGGGTTAAGGTTTTAAAGATAAATCCACATATAGAGAATAAAGGAAAACACAATTAATTCATGTTTCTTCGTCTATATTGATCAATTTGATTCTAGGGTTTCCAAACTCCTATTTCTTGTAGAATCAAATTGATGAATACTTATGTGAGGTCCCGGAATCCGCCACGTAGGGTCGCTGGTTGTTGGGCAGCTTTTAGTGGCCGTTGGGAGTGGTTGTGCGCATGTCGGGCCTGAGAAATGGATTTGTGATGCAATTTGGAATTTAGTTGCATCACTGGAGGCCTGCGTGGTGTGTCAGTGATGTTTGCGCGCAATTTGGACACAAGTGGTGGACTTCGGGTTTAAAATGAGATCCCGTGGGTAATTGGAGGACGCGTCGGGTGTTTGGAAGTGGTTTCGCGTGATTCAGATGTCAAAATTGGACTCCGGGCAAAGTTTGGATAAAAGTTTACCTCTCCGGTCGCCTTCGGGAATTTTTAGAGTTAGAATTTGGCAAATCGGACTTTAAAAAGGGACCCGGTGTGAAAATCGGATCGAGTGGGCATTCGGTAAATTTTCGGACGAGAATTTGGAGAATCGGACATCGTTTTTGGATTCAGCGCGCGAAATCGCTAAGAATGGACTATTTACTTGTTGGTTTTGGAGCCCGGATGAAGTGCGCGTTTTTCGAGGCATCACGGCACGAATCTCGAGGCGAGGCGAGGCGAATCCCGAGGAGAGCGGCTCGCGGATCGAGGCGGGCGCGCGGCTCGAGGAGCGTACGGCGCGGCAGGGGCGCATAGGCGCTTCGGCGGGAATCGCGCGGGGGCCGCCACATGGCGGCCCCCCATTCGCGCCCACGCGGACGCGGGGTGCGAGCGTCCGTGCGGCGCGCTCGATGTCCCGCGCCTGCGCAGCGCTGGGTGTCACGCGCCCGTGTGGCGCGTGACTGCCGCGCGCCGCATGGCGCGCGGTGACTCGGCCACGTGGCGGGCGGGGGCGCCCGCTGCGCCTGGTGCGCGCCCCTGTGTGTGGACCGGGCGGTTGGAGGTCCCCCATTGGACGGTCCACCGTGGACCGGGCTCCGTGGACCACCTTCTCCTCCCCTTTTTCTTCTTCTTCTTCTTTCTCCACCCCGAGCTCCATTTCTCCTTTTCCTTCCTTCCTTCTTCAACCGAGCGAGAGAGGGAGTGAGAGGAGATTTTTGGGTGGTGCGGCGGTGCGTCGTGGGCCTCGTGGAGCGTGCGAGGTTCTCCGACGGGAGCGTTTCGGCGACGGCGGCACAGTCGGGTAGGTCCCGTATGTTTGTTTTTACGATATTTTTAGCACAAGTTTGGAGCGATATTTTGGACTGTGAATTGACCCTCTTGCTCTTACCTGTCTTTTTCTGCACCGTTTTGCGTGCGGACTCCGTTTTGCGTGCGGATTCTGGCACCGTACTCCGTTTTGCGTGCGGATTCCGGCACCGTGCACCATTTTGCGTGCGGACTCTATTTTGCGTGCGGACTTTGGCGCCGTGCACCATTTTGCGTGCAGATTCTGGCATTGTGCACCGTTTTGCGTGCAGACTCCGTTTTGCGTGCGGATTTCGGCACCGTGATCCGTTTTGCGTGCGGACTCCGGCAGCGAACATCGTTTTACGTGCGGATCGCGTGGAGGCCAATTGCAAGTGTCTACGAGCAATTGGTGGCAAATCGAGGTGGGTGGCCTTATCTCCAAGTTTTATGGACTGTACAGTAATTCTACTGATGTAGGACTATGCATGATAGTTTATTTTCTTGTGTAGCATGCTAGATTGTAGGAATTGTTATTCCTTTTATCATCTGTTAATATAGTTATTTTGGAACTTGACCTAGCACCCCCGTCATATGTTTCATGTGTAACCAGACCAGCAGAAAACCCTCACTTGGGCTAGGGTTATTTATGTTTAGACACCCACACTGTTTTTCTATCCCTGGACATAGTGTTATCCTCGCCCGGGTAGTGGGCCGAGAGGTCGGGATTTTTCTTTTAGTGTGGGATGCGTTTGCACTCGTGCTTGGGAGCAGAGTGGAGTCTGGTAGTTGTAGTTGGTGGCTTATCTGTGCCGGGAGCCGTTTGGGTAAACGGTAGTCCCGGGAGGTCTAGTATCCCTGTTGCGCTGTCGTGGGAGGGAGCCGTTGAGCAGGCGGTAGTCCCGGGCCGTCGAGTATCTTCCGGCCAGTGTTGTTGGGAACCGTTGGGGTTAACGGTGATCCCAGGTCGTTGAGTGTTGTCCGACCAGTATTGTTAGCTTGAGTTGTGGGTCGTTCCAGGCTGTGGAGTACCTCCAGCCAGTGTGCCTTGTGCTGCGAGCTGTTGGAGAGGCTTGTGTCTCGTAATTTGTGTGAGCTGATCAGCTGAGTCGTAGAGAGTGCTCCGACTGTTGTGCGAGATATTTGGGGATCTTGAGTCCTACCGTTCTGGGAGTGAGCGTGGTTTTTGACTATAGCCTGCTTATGACAATTAGTGATACTCTATGCCGCGCCGTTTTCCTCAGTTGGAGTCGCGTCCCTGAGATGCCGCTGTGGATACGATGGGCCGGTTGAGGCAGTTTTACGCGAGGGGTGAGTTAGTCGAGCAGGACGCCCCACGTAAATCCCGTCCTCATGGGGATGTGTGGTAGTGGGCAGGCGCGTTCCTAGTCGACAGGCGCAGGCTTGACTGGACCCTATGAGGCAGTCAGTTCGATTGGGTCTATTGAGCACCTTGGGTGCGAGTGGTCTCTTTTACTTTCATCTGTTCCACTTTTTGAGTATCTAGATAGAGGTATGGTAGCTGTAGAGTAGCTCCAGCTTTTCTTGTTCAGATTTCATTGCACTGTTATCTTTTACCTCTAGTAGACTTAGTGGGCAGACCGTTGGGCTTGTTGACGGCACCCACTGAGAACTACTGTGGGAAGTAGTTCTCACACCCGTCGTGGTGTCTTTTTCCCCAGGAACTTCTTCTCCTGTTCCTGTTGCTCCAGTTGCTGATCCTTCTGACCGAGGCGAGGGAGTCGCGAGCTAGTTCCCTACCCGTCGTTGGAGTGTAGCGGTACCCCTTCAGAGGAGAGCTTCAGTAGATTAGTTTACTTCTTGTTCCTCTGTTGAGAGACCTTTGTTGTGAGGTATAGAGTTGTACTTTATTTTACAGTTTGAGAGACTGATGTAGTGAGGATATTTGTATTGAGAGCTTGTACACCGATGTATTTTATTGGAGATATCTCCCTTTTGAGTTTTGTATCAGAGGACTTTTTATACGATCGTATTTGGGAGATGGATATTGTATTTATTTTCAGTTGTACTGTGTTTGGATTTCAGTTTTAGTAGTTTACTTTCAGCTCTGATATCTGTATACTGTAGTTGATTCTTTCTGCAGGTTAGACGCTTCGTCTGTACGGCAGTTTCCGTACAGATGGCGGATCTGTTAGCGAACCCGGGTCGCAGTTTCGACCCCGGGGCGTGACAGATTAAGTGGTATCAGAGCCTAGGTTGTAGGTCGTGGTGGACTTAGAAACCCTAGGCTTGTTGTTGGACATTAGGATGACTACGTGAGAGTCTTGACTTATAGCGAGAGTCTTGATTGAGTTTTTACCTCTCCCAAGAGACGGGATGAGTGTTTGCCATGTTTACTTTCCCAAGCGATTATGTTGGCTGCGACAACATAATGCTATGGAATGATGACATGTCTTAGACTTTCGCTGGATTGGGTCGTTTGGTTGTTGTGTCCTGACGTTTGTTATTGTGCAGTGGACTACGACACTCCTGAGACGTCGTGTTGTGAAGAGGACACACCCCGCACCTGATGAGTACCCGAGCAGCGGGAGGCAGAGCTATCAGAGCAGAGCGAGACTCAGGAGTTTGTGTGTTGAGATAGTTTCCCACTTTAACCGAGAGGGGCCGAATCCCTGAACGGCAAGGGATCGAGAACTCCGATAGGCTGAGCCTAGAGTCTGTTCTTGTTTGATTGGGGTTCTAGGCACCGGTCTATCAAGATTTTCGGATTCTTGCCGTGTCAGTCGGTTCTTCTCGCCTATGAGTGGGGTGTTGTAGTGGGAGCCGTTTGGAGTGACGGCGGTTCCAGCTGTGTAGATACTTCCCACTGGCCGAGCTACCAGATGGATGCATTGCCCCTGGCCGAGCTACCAGGTGGGCACTTTTCCCTGGCCGAGTTACCAGGAGGATACTTCTCACTGGCCGAGCTACCAGATGGATGCATTGCCCCTGGCCGAGCTACCAGGTGGGCACTTTTCCCTGGCCGAGTTACCAGGAGGATACTTCCCACTGGCCGAGCTACCAGATGGATGCATTGCCCCTGGCCGAGCTACCAGGTGGGCACTTTTCCCTGGCCGAGTTACCAGGAGGATACTTCCCACTGGCCGAGCTACCAGATGGATGCATTGCCCCTGGCCGAGCTACCAGGTGGGCACTTTTCCCTGGCCGAGTTACAGGAGGATACTTCCCACTGGCCGAGCTACCAGATGGATGCATTGCCCCTGGCCGAGCTACCAGGTGGGCACTTTTCCCTGGCCGAGTTACCAGGAGGGTACTTCCCACTGGCCGAGCTACCAGATGGATGCATTGCCCCTGGCCGAGCTACCAGGTGGGCACTTTTTCCTGGCCGAGTTACCAGGAGGATACTTCCCACTGGCCGAGCTACCAGATGGATGCATTGCCCCTGGCCGAGCTACCAGGTGGGCACTTTTCCCTGGCCGAGTTACCAGGAGGATACTTCCCACTGGCCGAGCTACCAGATGGTTGCATTGCCCCTGGCCGAGCTACCAGGTGGGCACTTTTCCCTGGCCGAGTTACCAGGAGGATACTTCCCACTGGCCGAGCTACCAGATGGATGCATTGCCCCTGGCCGAGCTACCAGGTGGGCACTTTTCCCTGGCCGAGTTACCAGGAGGATACTTCCACTGGCCGAGCTGCCAGATGGGTACATACCCCTGGCCGAGTTACCAGGTGGGTACATGCCCTGGCCGAGTTACTAGGAGGTTGCTTAGTGAGATTGAGATGGTCTGACTGGATGCCGAAATTTGGTGGCGTTGAGTTCATCCTGTTGGACTACCGGGAGCGCAGTTGTTGACTTGGAACCAGTTTCGTGCTTTGCGGCTCAGGGCCTTCTTTCCTGACAGTGTAAGCAGAAACTGGAAGGGGATCTTAGGCTCCTGCAGTAGGGGAGTCGACCTCTTTTGGAGTATGTTCGCGAGTTTTGCGATTGTTGAGCCGTGTACCCCATGTCACCTGGATGAGGCCCAGGAGGTTGAGCTAGTTGAGAAAGGACTGCATCGGAATATCTATCACTTGGTGTATTCTCGGCGGGCGCCGACGTTAGATGCAGCGATTGAGCATGCTTAGCGGGTTGACCGAGGATCAGTGATCATGTCAGAGATAGACGGAGCGCCAGGGACCAGCTCCGGGGAGAGGCATCCAGTGCCGCCTGAGTTTGGACAGCCGAGTAGATCGAGACCCCGGGGCCGCCACGATCCCAGTCTGAGGGTCGTGAGTCTCAGAGGAGACAGAGACCAGGAGGTTCTCCGCAGCCGATGTATCAGCAGCAGCAGCGGGATGACTGTGTCCTTGGTGGTGCGTTGCATTTTGCGCCGCAGTGTGACCACAGGCAGGGCACTGATCATGGTCTTGTCCTAAAGCGGGGTCATCAGTCGCTTGGGCAGCTTCGGTTCCTCCTCCTCCGCTCTTCCAGACAGGCGGAGCTTCGACAGGTTATGGCCAGATAGTTAGGGCCACTTCTTCGCGGCAGTCCGACGAACGACCACCCCCGAGCGGGAGCGTCTATGTCGCACAGGATGAGGATTCGGTGGCAGCTAGCCACGTGGTGGCAGGTATTAATCTTATCTCCCCTACACGCCCTTGAGCGTTATTTGTTACCGGAGCATCGCATTCATTTCTTCTGTAGGGCATTTGCATTGTTGTATGGGCTAGAGATAGGACCCTTAGCTTGTGCTCGTGAGGTTCAGATACCTGATCACGTGTTGCACATAGATGAGTGTTGTTGGTCCTGCCCAGTGCAGTTAGGGCCCTGGTTTTTGCCTGTTGATCTTTTGGCCCTTCCTCAGCTCCGGGATTTCGAGGTAGTATTGGGTATAGGACTGTGAGGATCTGAGACCTTGATGCTTGAGTGATGCCACACCGTTGATACACGGTGGTGATGCCACACCGTTGATACACGGTGGTGTTGCCACACCGTTGATACACGGTGGTGATGCCACACCGGTTATACACGGTGGTGATGCCACGCTGTTGGTGCATGGCAGTAATGCCACGTTGTAGGTACACAACGGTGAGAGTTTTTGGATGGTTCGGACTTTTGACCGCGAGTTTGGGCATCAGCTTTATGATCGCCTTGCGAGCCAGTTTTCAGTCCCGTTCACCGACGGTTTGGTCCCCGTCAGAGTGTTCTTTATTAGTTGAGGGATCGACTTCGACCCGTGGGTCTGTTGGGGTTATGATAGCATGTTGAGTGACCAACTGTGGCATGAGATTGTGTCTCTCGAGGATCCCTTTTGAGGGTAGCCTGCAGTTGTGTAGTCCACTCGAGTGGGTTTGGATCGGGAAGCAACCGAGTGAAGACCCCAGCTTATTGGTTTCCCTTCCTCATTGGATGAATGTGTGGGGTATATGTCGGGTCGTCTTGTTGAGGTTGGCACCATGATGTGGTTTGGTGCGTGTTGCACTAGTGGCTATTTCAGTTTCCCCCAGCCTCTTATTGGAGCCCCTTTGGTATTTCACGTCTCAGCTCAGGAGTGATGTGTTTTTCCTCGCCCGTGATTGACTTGCCCTTTTGAGATCTGCGATTGTTGGAGTACGAGGGACGCCCGTTGCAATTTCTGGCTCGAGAGATGAGAGAATTACACATCGGGCCATACCGTACTCTTTGCTGTTGATGTTGCGGAGTAATCACGGGGAGTGAATGGTGTTTCGGGAGCTGGAGGCGTATTGATGGATACCTACCCGTGGTATTTGTGACTCCTGATGGACTTGATTTAGTTTTGAGGACGAAACTTTCTTTTAGTGGGGGAGGATGTGAGGTCCCGGAATCCCCCGCGTAGGGTCGCTGGTTGTTGGGCAGCTTTTAGTGGCCGTTGGGAGTGGTTGTGCGCATGTCGGGCCCGAGAAATGGATTTGTGATGCAATTTGGAATTTAGTTGCATCACTGGAGGCCTGCGTGGTGTGTCAGTGATGTTTGCGCGCAATTTGGACACAAGTGGTGGACTTCGAGTTTAAAATGAGATCCCATGGGTAATTGGAGGACCCGTCGGGTGTTTGGAAGTGGTTTCGCGCGATTCAAATGTCAAAATTGGACTCCGGGCAAAGTTTGGATAAAAGTTTACCTCTCCGGTCGCCTTCGGGAATTTTTAGAGTTGGAATTTGGCAAATCGGACTTTAAAAAGGGACCCGGCGCGAAAATCGGATCGAGTGGGCATTCGGTAAATTTTCGGACGAGAATTTGGAGAATCGGACATCGTTTTTGGATTCAGCACGCGAAATCGCTAAGAATGGACTATTTACCTGTTGGTTTTGGAGCCCGGATGAAGTGCACGTTTTTCGAGGCATCACGGCACGAATCTCGAGGCGTGGCGAGGTGAATCCCTAGGAGAGCGGCTTGCGGATCGAGGCGGGCGCGCGGCTCGAGGAGCGTACGGCGCGGCAGGGGGCGCACAGGCGCTTCGCCGGGAATCGCGCGGGGGCCGCCACGTGGCGGCCCCCCATTCGCGCCCGCGCGGACGCGGGGTGCGAGCGTCCGTGCGGCGCGCTCGGTGTCCCGCGCCTGCGCGGCGCTGGGTGTCACGCGCCCGTGTGGCGCGTGACTGCCGCGCGCCGCGTGGCGCGCGGTGACTCGGCCACGTGGCGGGCGGGGGCGCCCGCTGCGCCTGGTGCGCGCCCCTGTGTGTGGACCGGGCGGTTGGAGGCCCCCCATTGGACGGTCCACCGTGGACCGGGCTCCGTGGACCACCTTCTCCTCCCCTTTTTCTTCTTCTTCTTCTTTCTCCACCCCGAGCTCCATTTCTCCTTTTCCTTCCTTCCTTCTTCAACCGAGCGAGAGAGGGAGTGAGAGGAGATTTTTGGGTGGTGCGGCGGTGCGTCGTGGGCCTCGTGGAGCGTGCGAGGTTCTCCGACGGGAGCGTTTCGGCGACGGCGGCACAGTCGGGTAGGTCCCGTATGTTTGTTTCTACGGTATTTTTAGCACAGGTTTGGAGCGATATTTTAGACTGTGAATTGACCCTCTTGCTCTTATCTGTGTTTTTCTGCACCGTTTTGCGTGCGGTCCCCGACGGCGTGCTCCGTTTTGCGTGCGGACTCCGTTTTACGTTCGGATTCTGGCACCGTGCTCCGTTTTGCGTGCGGATTCAGGCACCGTGTACCGTTTTGCGTGCAAACTCTATTTTGCGTGCGGACTCTGGCGCCGTGCACCGTTTTGCGTGCGGATTTCGGCAATGTGCACCGTTTTGCGTGCGGACTCCGTTTTGCGTACGGATTTTGGCACCGGGATCCGTTTTGCGTGCGGACTCCGGCAGCAGACATCGTTTTACGTGCGGATAGCGTGGAGGCCAATTGCAAGTGTCTACGAGCAATTGGTGGCAAATCGAGGTGGGTGGCCTTATCTCCAAGTTTTATGGACTGTACAGTAATTCTACTGATGTAGGACTATGCATGATAGTTTATTTTCTTGTGTAGCATGCTAGATTGTAGGAATTGTTATTCCTTTTATCATCTGTTAATATAGTTATTTTGGAACTTGACCTAGCACCCCCGTCATATGTTGCATGTGTAACCAGACCAGTAGAAAACCCTCACTTGGGCTAGGGTTATTTATGTTTAGACACCCACACTGTTTTTCTATCCCTGGACATAGTGTTATCCTCGCCCGGGTAGTGGGCCGAGAGGTCGGGATTTTTCTTTTAGTGTGGGATGAGTTTGCACTCGTGCTTGGGAGCAGAGTGGAGTCTGGTAGTTGTAGTGGGTTGCTTATCTGTGCCGGGAGCCGTTTGGGTAAACGGTAGTCCCGGGAGGTCTAGTATCCCTGTTGCGCTGTCGTGGGAGGGAGCCGTTGAGCAGGCGGTAGTCCCGGGCCATCGAGTATCTTCCGGCCAGTGTTGTTGGGAACCGTTGGGGTTAACGGTGATCCCAGGTCGTTGAGTGTTGTCCGACCAGTATTGTTAGCTTGAGTTGTGGGTCGTTCCTGGCTGTGGAGTACCTCCAGCCAGTGTGCCTTGTGCTGCGAGCTGTTGGAGAGGCTTGTGTCTCGTGTTTTGTGTGAGCTGATCAGCTGAGTCGTAGAGAGTGCTCCGACTGTTGTGCGAGATATTTGGGGATCTTGAGTCCTACCGTTCTGGGAGTGAGCGTGGTTTTTGACTATAGCCTGCTTATGCCAATTAGTGATACTCTATGTCGCACCGTTTTCCTCAGTTGGAGTCACGTCCCTGAGATGCCGCTGTGGATACGATGGGCCGGTTGAGGCAGTTTTGCGCGAGGGGTGAGTTAGTCGGGCAGGACGCCCCACGTAAATCCCGTCCTTCTGGGGATGTGCGGTAGTGGGCAGGTGCGTTCCTAGTCGACAGGCGCAGGCTTGACTGGACCCTATGAGGCAGTCAGTTCGATTGGGTCTATTGAGCACCTTGGGTGCGAGTGGTCTCTTTTACTTTCATCTGTTCCACTTTTTGAGTATCTAGATAGAGGTATGGTAGATGTAGAGTAGCTCCAGCTTTTCTTGTTCAGATTTCATTGCACTGTTATCTTTTACCTCTAGTAGACTTAGTGGGCAGACCGTTGGGCTTGTTGACGGCACCCACTGAGAACTACTGTGGGAAGTAGTTCTCACACCCGTCGTGGTTTCTTTTTCCCCAGAAACTTCTTCTCCTGTTCCTGTTGCTCCAGTTGCTGATCCTTCTGACCGAGGCGAGGGTGTCACGCCCCGGGGTCGAAACTGCGACCCGGGCTCGCTAGCAGATCCGCCATCTGTACGGAAACTGCCGTACAGACGAAGCGTCTAACCTGCAAAGACAGAACTACAGCTACACAGATATCAGAGCGGATAAGAAAGCTGTAATATAAAATTTCATCTACTACAAAGCTGCGACAAAACATAGCCTATCTCCCAAACCAAGATGATACAAATAGAAGTCCACCTATACAACATCTACAAATCCAAATGGGAGATAGCTAACAGGAAATATAGCCAAACGTAATCAACTCCCACAGTCAGGGATGGTACATCTACCTCACTCTAAAGTAACAATGCTAGTAGGGAACTATCACGCGACTCCCTGTCCTCGGTCCATCCAGTCAGCTCGGCAGGAACGGAAGAAAAAGCCTCAGCAACCTGTCACCGATAGAGGGCGTGAGAACTACATCCTACAGTAGTTCTCAGTGGGTACCGTCTCCAAGAACCACGGTCTGCCCACTAAGTCTACCAGAGGCATAAGATAACAGAAAAGACTGTGATACTAAAAAATAAGCTGGAAAAGAATCTACAGCTATCATGCCTCTATCTACTATGCACAATAGGAAGAGGATATGGATGACGGTATGCAGCCCCTCACTGCTGACAATATGTCACAAGTACCATGCTCAAGAAAACTCTACTATGACACATGCTATGCCATCACTCTCACAGTGTCACCCAATCCCAACGACTGCCTCATAGGGCCCAGTCAAGTCAAGCCTGCGCCCCCTAGTGTATCAACCAGGGTGTCCAATCGGACTATCTCAATCTCTCACAAAGTGACCCCATGGTAGCTCGGCCAGGGGTATCAAGCGACCTCTAGTATATGAACTAGGCGCATCATCGCAGCCTCGTCAGGCTCGGTATCATCAACGCACCCGGGGCGTAGCTCGAGGGGAGCGACCCCACCGAACTCAAGTATCACAACTGAATCACTGTCTCACAAGTGGCTCCTGCAGGCTATAGTCCACGATCAAACAGATCGGTATCTCGATGCTCAAAGCACAACTCGGTCAGAGAACCCTCCACGACTCAATCTCACAACACTGACCCACTCAACGAAAGTACTACACAGCTGGGACCACCGTCTCTCCCAACGGCTCCCACAACAACACCCCGCTCATAGGTGAGAAGAACCGACTGACGCGGCAAGGATCCGAAAATCCCGATGGACCGTTGCCTAGAACCCCAATCAAACAAGAACAGACTCTAGGCTCAGCCTATCGAAGTTCTCGATCCTTTACCGTTCAGGGATTCGGCCCCTCTCGGTTAAAGTGGGAACTGTCTCAACACACAAACTCACGGCCGGAGATGCTCCACAGCCAGATCTGCGAAGGGTCCGTAACCCCAGGAGACTAACACCTACGTCCCCAAGAAAGAAAACAGCCCTTAGAACCCAGATCGCTCGAATCCGCTCGGGTGGATAAGTTTATAAGAAACCATGTCATTTATTTCAGAAAACCATTCGATCTGAGAGAAATCCATCTTTTTAATGGTTTTTAGTCTTTTTAGGAAAACCCTTTGAAATCAAGTTTTATGCCCAAACCTCGAAGAGCTACTGCCCTCGTCCTATCAAACAAGAACAGACTCAGGCGACCTTGCGAGGCTTGGAAGAAACATTGGCTGACTAAAATCATGTATTCGTCCAAAAAGGTTCTGGGTTCAAGGTCCTGCTAACACAAGTGCACCACGATCACAACATGGTGGTGACGAGAAGAACAGCGAAAAGTAAAACCCCGGGACCACCGTTTATCTGAAATGGTTCCCCACACACTAACACTGGCCTAACCCAGCCACCAGACCCCACTCGGCCCCCTGGCCCGAGTGCAACACCCGTCCCACAACACTCTGACCACTCAGCCCACTACCCGGCGAAGGACTCTATGTCAAGAAGGATATGCAAGGTGTGGGATGTCTAAAGCATAAAAGAACCTAGCCCAGATTAAGGTTTACAATTGGTCTGGTCAAACACATGCACATATGACGGGGGTGCTAGTTAAGTTCCAAGAAAACACTTAAACTAGCATGCAATCCTATCACAATAGAATTAGAAGGAAGTCCGTAGACTTGGAGAGAAAAACCAACCCACCTCTGCTCGCCACCAATTGCTTGTCGACACTTGCAATTGGGCTCAGCGGGATTACCTTGCCTCCACGAGGTCCGCAGGCAAAACGGAGCACGCTGCGTCCAACCACACGACCGCGCGCTCCGCGGATGTCCCGAAACAAGCCTGCGGGTCCACGCGACGGAAAAACCCACAACCGCCCCCGGCGGAAGCTAAAAACCGCACCGCAAGCTGCCAGAAGCGAAGAAATCGTAAAATCAATCAAACGGTCGAAAAACGAGCATCCGACGGCGAAAAACAGCCTCCGTCGGTGAAAAACTGCTCAAAAACAGCTTGCGAAAACAGCTCGCGAAAACCTTGCGAAAATCCTGCGAAAACTGCTCGTGAAACCGCTCGCGAAAAAGGCTCAAAACTGCTTGCGAAAACAGCTAGCGGGACTGCGAAGACAGCATGCGAAACTGCTCGCAAAACGACTCGCAAAAACAGCGGAAAACGGCCTGCGAAAACTACGCGAAGACTGCGCGAAAAACAGCGAAACCACTCGCGAACTCAGCTCAAAAACCGCGCGAAAACCTGCGCGAAAACAGCGCGCGAAAACTGCGAAAACCCTTCGCGAAAATGCCTCGAGAACCGCGCGAAAACTTGCGCGAAAACAGCGCACGAAAACTGCGAAAAACAGCTCGCGGCATAGCCAGCCGCACGGCTCCGGCCGGCCTGCCGCGCGGCGCTGGCCTGGCCGCGCGGCGCATCGCAGCGCCGCGCGCGCGGCCACACGGGGCCCGCGGCGCTGCGCGCTGCCCGCGCAGGGCCCGCGGCACCGCGAATAGCCCGCGCAGGGCCCGCGCGGTGCGCGCCCTGCGCGCGGCCCGCGGCACCGCGCGCTCATTGCGCGCGGTCCGCAAGGCTGCGCGCGGCCCGCGCAGCGCCCACGGAGCTGCGCGCGGCCCGCGCAGGGCCGCGGCACCGCGCGTGGCCCGCAAGGGCCCGTGCGGTGCGCGACCTGCGCGCGGCCTGCGGCACCGCGCGCGCCTCGCGCGCGGTCCGCAGGGCTGCGCGCGGCCCGCGCAGCGCCCACGGCGCTGCGCGCAGCCCGCGCAGAGCCGCGGCACCGCACGTGGCCCGCAAGGGGCCCGCGGGGTGCACGCCCTGCGCGCGGCCTGCGGCACCGCGCGCGCCTCGCGCGCGGTCCGCAGGGCTGCGCACGCCCGCCGCGCGCATCTGCGCGTGGCCAGCAGCGCCCGCGCGGCGCTGCACCAGGGCACAGCGCCCTGGTGTTGCCCGCGCATGCGGGTGTGCCGCAGGGTGCTGCCAGCCCTGCAGCACCCTGGCGGCTGCTGCGCGCGGCGCCCCTGTGCGTCCGCGCAGTAGCAGCGCCGGCCGCGCGTGAGACAACGCGCGCGCGCGCGGCTCCCACGGCGGTAATTCCCCGCACAAAGAGAAGAAAGAAAAGCTCAAATTAAATTTCCAAAAATCTCGATAAAACAATTTACGCCCCGAACACCGAAAACACCCAAAAATCTGAAATTGCATACCTCGTCGACGCTCGCCGCACGCCCACGGCGCTCTCTCGGCCACCAACGGGGAGTCCAAAAATCCAAGAACGGTCCAAACCCTCTTCTTTCTTCTTCTTCTTCCTTCTTCTTCTTCCTTTTCCTCTCTTTTCTTTCTTTCTTTCTTTCTCTTTTTCCTTTCTTTCTCTTTTTCCTTTCTCTGCTACAGGGCCCTTTTATAAAGAAAACTAAATTAATTAAATAATTAACTTAATCCAAAAATCCAACTCCAACTCACTTTTTGCCCTCGGGCCCTCCCCCGCTGTCCGGAACCTCCCGAACTCCGCTGTAAATCGAAAGTGCACGTGCTCACAGCTTTTTCTCTTCAAAAAGCTCATCCGTTGAGTCGGGGTGCTCAAATCAAATACCGGCTCCAAAATTGCCAGTTCCGACTCACTTTTTGCCTCCGGGTCCTCCGCGTCAGTCCGGAACCTCCCGAACCTCGCTGTAAATCGAAAGTACACGTGTCCACACCTTTTTCTCCTCAAAAAGCTCATCCGTTGAGTCGGGGTGCTCAAATCAAATACCGGCTCCAAAATTGCCAGTTCCGACTCACTTTTTGCCTCCGGGTCCTCCGCGTCAGTCCGGAACCTCCCGAACCTCACTGTAAATCGAAAGTACACCTGTTCCAAGTGTTCCTGAATTTCTGGCACTCCACGGTGAAGTCGGTAATTTCCAAATCTCATCCTCAATCGGCATACAAAGCCCGGAAAAACCCCGAATCGAGCTGGAGCTTCTGCGTTGATCCGAATCTACCCGGCATCAACTGTAAACTCAAATGCAACATGCCCAAGGCAACTCTCTGCTCCAAGCCCTCCGTGTGGTCGGCGCGCTATCCGAAGACCCGGTACTCTACAGAGGGAGTCGCGAGCTAGTTCCCTACCCGTCGTTGGAGTGTAGCGGTACCCCTTCAGAGGAGAGCTTCAGTAGATTAGTTTACTTCTTGTTCCTCTGTTGAGAGACCTTTGTTGTGAGGTATAGAGTTGTACTTTATTTTACAGTTTGAGAGACTGATGTAGTGTGGATATTTGTATTGAGAGCTTGTACACCGATGTATTTTATTGGAGATATCTCCCTTTTGAGTTTTGTATCAGAGGACTTTTTATACGATCATATTTGGGAGATGGATATTGTATTTATTTTTAGTTGTACAGTGTTTGGATTTCAGTTTTAGTAGTTTACTTTCAGCTCTGATATCTGTATACTGTAGTTGATTCTTTCTGCAGGTTAGACGCTTCGTCTGTACGGCAGTTTCCGTACAGATGGCGGATCTGTTAGCGAACCCGGGTCGCAGTTTCGACCCCGGGGCGTGACAACTTAGATGGTGTTTTCTGATCTATCCTTGATCTAAGTATTCGGCGGATTATCATCACCAAGAAAAATAACGATTTCCCAAAATTGGCATCGTGGATTCGATGTGTTGAAGCCGTTTCGTGGATTCGAAACGTGTTGCTCGTGGATTCGAGTGGCGTTCGTGAATTCGAACGTATGCAGTGGACGTGCAGTCGGTGAGCGCAAGATCTGAAGAAGTTGAAGGAGGGGTTGGAGTCCGTGGAGTCGGTAATCACCTTGTTATTCTTCTATTCTTAGTAGATTGTTATTGCGTGTTGGTCCCGTGGTTTTTACTCCTGTGATGAGTTTTCCACGTAAATCTCGGTGTGCTATTTTTATTTTCCATATTGGTTTTTAATTTGCACTGAGATTGGTATTTTGAATATTACACCTATTCACCCGCCCTCTAAGTGTTTGATAGAACCTATTTAGATCTTTGGGGATCCATAAAACCAACAAATTTTGCCAAAACAAAGACCGTATTTGGATTCAGCGCGGAAAAACGTTAGAAAATGGCTATTTGGATGTATTTTCCTGAGTCCGGACACCCAAAAACGAACAACCAGAAGTTTACGGTGTAATCGGGTGCCCGGGAGGAGCCGTGGACTGGAAGGAAGGACACATGGCAGCCCCTGATTGGCCGGCACACCAGGCGCAGTCCACGCTTGTAACGCACCGAGGGTTTTTCGGTAGAGCGGAAAACGTGGAATATTGAAATTTTTTTCTTTTACAGTGTCCCCCAGTGCGCGCCAGACCTGCCACATGTGCAAATTCCTCAACCCCGAGAGCGGGGTCTCCTTTGTACATGCACGGCAGTCTCAACTTAGACAGGAATACCAACCTGCATGTAATCTCGTTCACACTTTAACCACAATCATCGTTCACAAAAGCAAGAGAGAGTACTACAACTACTTAACACGGCCGTCGTTATTTATAAAGGATAAATCCATGGGTTTCCAAATCGTTGTCCACACGACACTCGTTGTTTTAAAAGCCGTTTTCGCAAACATTTTTCCCAGTTTGAAAATAAGCCGACAATTACCGAGTATGCAAGCACACAGAGTCACTACAGTAGTTTGTACATCCACAGTCACAACCACTCACACAAGACAGAAACTAAGATAAAATACATGAATAAAACCTAACAATGTCACTCGAAAGAGATGCTAAGAACGAATCATCTTCCTAGACCGTCCTCACATCCGTCCCGTGCCCGCGCCCGACCAACCTGTCACAGAGTGGGGAGCAAGTGACACTGCCAAGATGCAACATAATCAAGGTATAGTAATATGCGCAATAAAGGAGAATTAAAAACAATGCAATCTGAAAACACTCAGAAATTCCAAGCTTCCCTTCTCGAGATTTCCACAGTACCCTGTAACGAGCCAGACACGTGCATCTGCTCCTGTACAAACAAACATATGCCCTTGCTCCTGTAATAATCAAACATACGTACTCGTCCTGCAACAATCAAACGTGCACTTGCCTCTCGTGATTTGCCTATACCCCTCCACGACGCTCGTGTGGTACGTGAGCAGCCGTGAGAGGTCCCCATCACCACTAGTCGTGGGGTACACGGGCTGACATGCCATATTTTCGGAAAAATACACCCTCGTGCGGTGGCCAAACCGCCGGTGTGCGTGCAAGCAAACCTTGGGCTCATAAATGTGATAAGTGGGTGTGTCGTACCCAGAGCGACCCGTAGTCGCGAGAGATAGTAGTAATAACATGCTTATGTAAAACAGGGGTTAGACATGATTATAATATAAGTGTTACTTCATTCATGAAAAAAACATAATTTCTTTTACCACATTCCTGGTTTGACGGAGGAGAGCACCCACAGTCGCTAGAGATAATAGCAATAACATGCTTATGGACAACAGGAGTTAGATGAGATCATACGGTCAATATCATTATATTCACGCATACACGAAACTTTACCATATCTCATAATTGTTAGGATTTGAAGGAACACCTACCTGAAGAGCGCTTGGTCGGTACGCTAGAAGTTGACTCGCTGAACCCCACTCGATCGGCACGCGGACCTAGAAAGTCCCCATGGTGAACATTAAAAAGCTAACACTGTCCTCTGTGAAACCTGTAACTCCCAAACTCTGTCCCAAAAGAAACTACACTTAAGGAGCGTTGTTAAAAGTATCGTCGTGGTCGAAAACGTTCAAAAACGAGGCGAAACGGGCCAAAAACGGGCCAAAACGGAGTTACCGGGCTTCCGGGCTGGGGGCTGGTGCACGGGCAGAGGCGTGGACCGGGTCCACAGCACAGAGGAGGCGGTGGCATAGACCGGGCTCACCCGGGAGCGTGTACCTGGAGGATTGGGCCGGGCTGGTGCACGCGCAAGCGCGCACCGGGCTCACCCTCCCAGGCCGCGGCGGCGCGCACCGGGTGCACGCTGGTGGCGTGCACCGCGGTAGGCGGGCCGGGCTGGCGTACGCGCCCGTGCGCCGGGCTCACCCCCACAGGCTGTGGCGACGAGCACCGTGTAAAGTACCGGATTTTCGGCACATAAATAAGTGTAGATAAAGGTGGTATGAAATACTAGTGTTATGAAAGTTAGGGAAGTATAGAACATTGGGACGCGAGTTGGGCCCAAATCGGGTTAAAATGGAGAAATCTGGAATTTTATTGGAGAAAGGGGGCTCAGATTTTTAGTGGAAAATTCACAGTGTCGGAAAATTCCGATAAAATTACGGGAGCCCCGTAAATATGTTTTAAGACCACAGAAAAAGTTTCGCGTTGATCGGATGCCTGATAGTGAGAACGGGCTCCGCAAACAGTGTCGAAAAATTCTGAGAAAATTTGGGGAGCTTCGTAATTATGTTTTAAGGCCACAGTAAAAATTTTGGGTTAATAGGATATCCGGATTGCGAGAACGGGGTCCGCCAGCGATTCTGGATACAGCGAGACTTTTGGTGACCCAGAAATGGCCCAAACTGAAAATTTAAATTTTTTTATGGTAAATTAAGCTAAAATGATGCCGTCTGTCAAGTTTGGACGGAAACGAACAAAAAATGGACAGAAACCGGAACAGAAACGGATTTCTGAGGCGACGGCGGCGCGGAAATCGAAGTGGCAGGGGGCTCTGTGGCAGGCGGGTCAAAAGGGGGGACCGCCACTTGGCGGCCCCCCATTCGGCCGTACGGGCGCGGGGAAGCGCGCCCGCAAGGCGCAGGGGCGCGCGCCCCGTGGGAGGGGTGGGCCGCCAAGTGGCGGGCCCCCATTGGGGGGAGCCCGTGAACCCGGTCCACCACCACCCCTCCCTCCCTTCTGTCCTCATTCTTTTTCTTTTTTCTTTTCTTTTCTTCTTCTTCCTTCTTCCCCGCAGACCCTCCCTCTTCTCCTTCCATTTTTTTTTCTCCAACCGAGCTTCGAGAGAGGGAGAGAGAGAGAGAGATAGAGAGAGAAGAAAAGAAAAAAAGAAGAGGGAATTTCGTGGGGCGCGAGAGCGTCGTGGACCTCGTGGGCGGCGCGACTGTGCGAGGTAAGCACCGCACGTTATTTTGCGGTATTTTTGGCACAGTTAAGTTTCCTTTTTAGAGTAAGATTTGACCCCGTGCCGTTTTGCGTGTTAGCGACCGAGTTCTACTGTGCCGTTTTGCTGCGCGGACTGTCGCGGGCATTTTGGGCGCGCATCGTTTTGCGTGTCAGTTTGTAGAAAAATACACCGTTTTGCGTGCGGATTCGGCGAAAATGCATAGTTTTGGGCGCAAACTAGGAAAACATGCACCGTTTTGCGTGCAACATTGAAAGAGAAAAGTGCACCATTTTGCGTGCCAACCCGAGGTACGTGCTCCGTTTTGCGTGCCGGTTGTGTTATCGCGCACCGTTTTGCGTGCCGACCCTAATATTATGCATCATTTTTCGTGCAGGACTAGAAAAACGTGCATCATTTTGCGTGCAACCTTACAGTCGAACGTGTACCGTTTTGCGTGCAGATTCGAGGTGCGTGCACTGTTTTGCGTACAGGTTGAGTTGACGCGCATCGTTTTGCGTGCCGACTGAAGTGGCGCGCACCGTTTTGCGTGTGGGTTTTGCTGACGCGCACCGTTTTGCGTGCAGGTTCGGTGGACGTGCACCGTTTTGCATGCGGACTCGAGGGAGGTGCACCGTTTTGCGTGCAAGCTCGAGGGAACAAGTGGAGTCGCGCGAAGACCAATTGCAAGTGTCTACAAGCAATTGGGGACACCACAAGGTGGGGAATTCTGCCGAAATTGGGTGACTTCTCCCCTTGCTCCCTTGCTTTTCGATTCGAAGCATGATAGTAGCCTGTTAGAGGCGTTAGGTAATTATGATATTGATTGCCTGTATAGACGGATTCAGATGAAAAAGAGCAACTGTTGGTTGCCAGAGATAGGGGAATAGTGGTGTATGTGCAAAGAGACACAGAGAAAAAGTGCAACTGTTGGTTGCCAAACATATATGATGAATATGCATGCGTAGAGGTAATTATTATTGTTACGGAATTTAAGTTGGCGTATTTCGTGAATTCGGTTAAGTCTTGAAGATTGAAGGTAAAGAAGGTTGGATCATATAACTCAATCTCAAGAGAGAAGAATTCAAAAGGATCAGGTATGTTTAACTTAATATCTTTGGTGATCCGAATACTTCTTATAGTGTAGAAACACTTGGATGAACTTGTAATTGCATAAATATCAAAAACTGGACATGGGACATGTTCAGGATCCAGATCAGACTTTCCAATCCAGATCCCGAAGGGTGTTCGTTCATACACAAGTTCAATCCGGATCGTAGCCTCCTTTGATCCGGATCCCGAACACTGGTTTTACCATGATTTATGAACGATCCGGATCAGGCTTTCCAATCCGGATCCCGAACGTTGGTATTTGGTGAAACTGTATGAACGATCCGGATTAGGCACTTCGATCCGGATCCCGAACCTTCGTTTTTCTGGAAACTGTTTTTCTCGCTACTGCAATCCGGATCGCCGAACTCCGATCCGGATCGTCGTCATGTAAAATTCCAGAAAAGGATAGTTTTTTATTCTTATCTTTTTCCAAGGGTTTCTAACCTATAAATAGACCCTATGATTCTTTTTTCTAGGGTAAGCCGCTAATCCTAAAAGCCATCATCCTATATACGGCCTAAGATCCACATATAGAGAAGAAAGGAAATCAAGAGATTTAATCTTATGTTTCTTCATCTATATTGATTGATTTGATTCTAGGTTTTCATACTCACATTTTGAGTAGAATCAAATCAATGAATACTTAGATGGTATTTCCGATCTATTTCCAATCTAAGTATTCGGCGGATCATCACCTCCCAAAAAACAACGATTTATCCCAAATCGGCGCGTGGACTCGCGTGGCCTTGTGGATTCAAGGTGCAACCGCTCTCGTGGATTCGGAGCGAGGTACGTTCGTGGATTCGAAGCGTGCTACTGGGTGAAGACCGTGGATTCGGTCGGACGTCGTGGACTCGACGTTGGACGCCGTGGATTCGGCGTTGGACGCAGATCGTGGATTCGAGAAGCGTCGTGGAGCGAGCGGAGAAGATCAACTAGGAGCGTATGGAAAAGGTTGAGTCGTCTATGAGTACGGTATATCACCTTGTACGTGTTTAATTCTAGTGGATTTCACCGTGTTATCGGTCCCGTGGTTTTTTACTCCGGTTTGGAGTTTTCCACGTAAAAATCTCTGCGTGTTATTTATTTTTCCGCATTCGGTTTTATATCGCAAAGATTTTTGAGTGTTTATTATTTACACCTATTCACCCCCCTCTAGGTGTTTTTTCCCCTATTTAGATCCAATTATACATAACCCAACAAGTGGTATCGGAGCGGGAATAGGGTTGTAAACAATGGTTGAAGGTGGAAACATCAACAGACCTCCGTTCTTCGATGGAACAAATTATGCGTACTGGAAAGTACGGATGAAAGCCTTTTTAATTTCCATCGACGAACGGGTGTGGCAATCAATTGAATTAGGATGGTCTAATCCAACTGAATTTATTGGTGATGTTCGCACCATCAAACCTAGGTCGAAATGGACCAAGGAAGAGATAGATTTTTCTTCTTACAATGGCAAAGTGATTAATGCTCTATTTAATGCTTTGTCTCAAACAGAGTTCTCTCGCGTCTCGGCATGTGAGACTGCGAAAGAAATCTGGGATGTTCTTCAAGTTACGCATGAGGGAACTAACCTTGTGAAGATTCAGAAACTGCAAATGCTTACGAGCAAGTTTGACTCTATTTTCATGGCAGAAAATGAATCTTTCACAGACTATTACACACGATTGCAAGACATCGTAAACTCATGTGCTAACTTGGGAGAGAAGATTCCAGAATTTAAAGTTGTAAGAAAAATATTAAGAACTCTTCCTAAGAGATTTCGTTCCAAGGTTACAGCCATTGAAACTATTAAACACCCGGACGAAATCCGTGTAGAAGAATTAGTTGGTTCATTACAAACTTATGAAATGACTTTTCCTACTAACTATTCTTCTGGAAAGGCATCCTCTTCTAAGTCTTCAGGTTATGCGTTGAAAATAACAAAAGAAGAAGACGTGGATTCATCCTCCTCAGACGATGACGTAAACCTATCTATGGAGGACTTTGAGAAGCAGCTTGCTCTCTTGACAAGAAGATTTCGCCGAAACTTTCGAAGGGGTAACTCAAGCAAAACTCCATCCTTCGTAAAGTCGAAGAAAGGCAAAGGTTCTTCAAGTTTGAAACCAAGAAAGCAAGAGGGTTTTTCTAAAGATAAGAAAAGCTCAGAAGGACAAGTCCAATGCTTCAAGTGCCGAGGGTACGGCCATATCTCAACGGAGTGTCCTAATAAGAATCCGACAAAGAAGAAAGCGATGCAAGCCGTCACTTGGGATGACACCTCATCGTCAAATGATTCATCGTCAAGTGATGAAGAAGATAACGCAACAGCGTTCCACGCGTGCACATCTTCACCCTTCATGTGCTTAATAGCTAGTACATCCGAGTCATTGTCCAACTCCACTGTTGAAAAGATTGCAACGGACGATGAATCGAATGATTCGGAAGGTGAAGATTTTGCTCTAGCCTATCACAGACTTTTGAGGGATTCAAAGAAACTGGCTAAGCAAAACAAGGGGTTGAGAGGGAGATTGCAGGATCTCGAAGAAGAAGTAAAAAGGGTAACTTCTCACTCGACCGATCTTGAAGTGGAAAGGGATAATCTGATAAAAGCAAATGCTTCACTTCAAGAGTCCAATGAGCAACTCGAGAAGAATTATATAGATATGGTGAACAAAGCGAATTACTTCTTGAAGCTCAACGGCGAGGCTCGACAGGAAAAATTGGAAATGACAGAGACCATTCTCCAACTCAAGGATGACTTACAGCGATTTTCATCAGGAAGGAGTAAGTTGGATAAGCTTCTTGGTCTTGGTCAATCAAACAAGTTCGGCCTCGGATACAATCGAACTAAAGACAATTTTAGTTCGGTTAGGACAGTCTTTGTGCCCCAGTCGGTATCTCCTCCTCCGACATCGGAACTAACGACAAGCAACGACAACAAGCCTACTTCACCCTCCTCGGGATCGTCAAGCACTAAGGTATGTTTTCGTTGTGGTATTGCAGGGCACATAAGGAGAAATTGCAAGATGGGAGCCAAATGCTCAACTCAAGCACTTCTTGCAACGACTACCAAAAGGGTGATTCCTCGGATATCAAATGCAAATTCTTCGAAGGAAAAGAGCCTCGGTAGTTCATCAAACAAGACGACGACGTCAAGGAAAAGCGACGGATCAAACAAGATGCTTTCACCAAAGGTATCAACTTCACAATCATTTCCGACGTACACCAAAACTCGAAAGGTTTGGGTACGCAAAGGTGAAGTTTTTCGATGTCTTGTTACAAATATTTCCTTGCATGCTTATGATAATTCATCTTGGTATCTGGATAGCGGTTGTTCTCGTCACATGACCGGTGACAAAAACTGTTTTCAAAATTTTGAGAAAATCTCCGGAGGACTTGTAGTTTTCGGAGACGGTCAGTCTTCCAAAATTGTTGGAAAAGGAACAGTAGCTATTCCAGATGGGCCGATTCTAAATAATGTGTTATTTGTTGATGGCCTTAAGACTAACCTCATAAGTATCAGTCAACTTTGTGACAATGGTTTTTCAGTTAATTTTTCATCTGTCAAATGCATTGTAACTGATAAGGACCATGTTTTCTTGTTAAAAGGGGTTAGATCTGAAAACAATTGTTATGTTGTTCCCAATAAAATTTCTAAAAATTGTAACTTAGCCTCCTTGAATAATGAAACTCTTTGGCATGAAAGGCTAGGTCACATAAATTTTAAGGAACTTGCTAGAATTTCAAACAAAGACGTGGTCAAGGGGGTTCCTAAACTTTCACTTGAACAAAACATTGTGTGTGGTGGTTGTCAAAAGGGAAAACAATCTAGGACTGCACACAAGAACTTGAATCACGTCGGTACCAAACGGCCCTTGGAATTATTACATATGGATCTTATAGGGCCGACACGTCAACCATCCTTGGGAGGTAAATGGTATATTTTCTTATTGGTTGATGATTTCTCTCGATACTCATGGGTAGCATTTTTGAAAGAGAAAGCTGTGACTTTTGATTCTTTTCACGAGATTTGCCTTCGTATTATGATTGAAAAGAATGAAAAGATCATTCGTGTTAGAAGTGATAGAGGTGGAGAATTCATAAACTCTAAATTCATTGATTTTTGCACTTCCAATGGCATTAAACATGAATTCTCAGCACCCTATACACCTCAACAGAATGGTGTAGTCGAGCGCAAAAATAGGGTTGTACAAGAGATGGCACGTGTTATGCTTCATAGCCGGAATTTACCATTATATTTTTGGGCTGAAGCTGTGAACACTGCTGTCTATCTTATTAATCGAGTTTATTTGCGCCCGGGAACGTTAAATACACCATATGAACTATGGTGTTGTAGAAAACCCAACATCAAATATTTTCGCATCTTTGGGAGTCGATGTTACATTTTACGTGACCGCGAAAATCTTGGAAAATTTGACTCTCGAAGTGACGAAGGGATTTTCTTGGGGTATTCTACAAATAGTAGAGCATATCGGGTATTTAACTTGGAATCTAAAACGATCGTAGAATCTATAAATGTTAAAGTAGATGAAGCTTTCCACTTTGTATCTGTTAAATCTACCCCAGATATCTCTCTTGATGATGATACTCCTGTAAATGCATCTTCTCATGATAATACTTCCAATATTAATGATGCATCTAATGGTTCTTCAAGTTTATCTGATGTGCAGGAATCATCTCATGTGCCTCCGAGTACTCCATCACAACAAACGTTACGCATCTCCAAGGATCATCCTGAATCAAACATCATTGGAGACCCACAAGAAGGAGTCAAAACTCGGAGACAGTTGGTTTGTGGATTCGCATGTTACGTTTCCATGATCGAACCAAAGAACGTCGATGAAGCTCTTCAGGATGACTACTGGATTGAAGCAATGCAGGAAGAGCTCCATCAGTTTGAACGAAACAAAGTCTGGGAATTAACGACGCCTCCGAAGCAACACAATGTGATCGGTACTAAATGGATTTTCAAGAACAAGAAAAATGAGGATGGTACCATCATCAGGAACAAAGCACGTTTAGTTGCTCAAGGCTACTCTCAAATAGAAGGTATAGACTTTGATGAAACGTTCGCCCCTGTAGCTAGACTCGAGTCCATTCGTATCTTATTCGCTATTGCTTGTCACTTTAAAATAAAACTCTTTCAAATGGACATTAAGAGCGCGTTTTTAAATGGGTTTTTAAATGAGGAAGTTTATGTGGCTCAACCGAAAGGTTTTGTAGAGTGTAAACTACCTAACCATGTTTTTCGTTTGAAAAAGGCTCTTTACGGTTTAAAACAAGCACCGCGAGCGTGGTACGAAAGGTTGACAAAGCACCTTTTGGAGAAGGGCTATACTCGAGGGGGAGCAGACATGACTCTTTTTGTGAAGCATTATCAAAATAACTTCATTGTTGCACAAATCTATGTCGATGACATTGTGTTTGGAGCAACAAAGGATAATGATGCTTCTAAATTCGCAGAAACCATGGAAAGCGAATTTGAGATGTCTATGATGGGTGAACTGACATACTTTCTTGGATTGCAAGTGAAACAAAATGGTGAAGGCATCCATCTGTGTCAATCCAAGTATGCAAAGGAGTTGGTAAAGAAATTCGGATTAGAAGATTCTAAAGATTTTCCTACACCTATGGGAACTAGCAATAAGGGATTAGGAAGTGAATCTTGTTACGGAATTTGAGTTGGCGTAGTTTCGTGAAAGTTTCAAGTCTTGAAGATTGAAGGTGAAGAAAGTTGGATCATTTAACTCAATCTCAAGAAAGAAGAATTCAAAAGGATCAGGTATGTTTAACCTAAGATTTTGTGTGATCCGAATAATTCTTGTAGTGTAGAAACACTTGGAAGAATCTTTCATTGCATAAAAATCAAAAACTGGACTTGGGACATGTTCAGGATCCGGATCAGGTTGTTCGATCCGGATCCCGAAGGTGGTTTGTTCATACACCAGTTCAATCCGGATCGTAGCCTCTCTTGATCCGGATCCCGAACACTGAGTTTACCATCTTCCTTGAACGATCCGGATCAGGCTTCGCAATCCGGATCCCGAACGTTGATGTTTGGTGAACTGTATGAACGATCCGGATCAAGCACTTCGATCCGGATCCCGAACCTTCATTTTTCTGGAATTACCTGACTCGTTACGACGATCCGGATCACAGCTAATCCGATCCGGATCGCCGTCCGTAAAATTTCCAGAAATGTTAGGTTTTTGATTCTTATCTCCTTCCTAGGGTTTCTAACCTATAAATAGACCCTATGATTCATTTGCTACGGGAAGCCGAAAAAAAGGAAAATAGCCGTCATTTTCAGATATCATCTTTTGCGGCTCTAGATCCACATATAGAGAAGAAAGGAAATCATTAGAGAACACTCTATGTTTCTTCATCTATATTGATTAGTTTGATTCTAGGTTTTCATACTCACATCTTGAGTTGAATCAAACTAATGAATACTTAGATGGTATTTCCGATCTATCTTTGATCTAAGTATTCGGCGGATCATCACCACCCAAAAACAACGATTTACCCCAAAAATCGACGCGTGGATTCGCGTGTCCTTGTGGATTCAAGGTTCAACCGCTCTCGTGGATTCGGAGCGAGGCACGTTCGTGGATTCGAAGGGTGCTATTGGGTGAAGACCGTGGATTCGGTCGGACGTCGTGGATTCAACGTTGGACGCCGTGGATTCGGCGTTGGGCGCAGATCGTGGATTTGAGAAGCGTCGCGGAGCGAGCGGAGAAGATCCTCTAGGAGCGTATGGAAAAGGTTGAGTCGTAAGTGTGTACGGTAAATCACCTTGTACGTGTTTTAATTCTAGTGGATTTCTGCCGTGTTATCGGTCCCGTGGTTTTTTACTCCGGTGATGGAGTTTTCCACGTAAAAATCTTGCGTATTTTTTTTATTTCCGCATTGGGTTTTTTATCGCAACGATTTTTTGAGTGTTTATACGTTTACACCTATTCACCCCCCTCTAGGTGTTTTTTCCCCTATTTAGATCCTTATTACATATAACCCAACAAGTGGTATCGGAGCAGGAATAGGGTTGTAAACAATGGTTGAAGGTGGAAACATCAACCGACCCCCGTTCTTCGATGGAACAAATTATGCGTACTGGAAAGTACGGATGAAAGCCTTTTTAATTTCCATCGACGAACGGGTGTGGCAATCAATTGAATTAGGATGGTCTAATCCAACTGAATTTATTGGTGATGTTCGCACCTTAAAACCTAGGTCGAAATGGACCAAGGAAGAGTTAGATTCATCTTCTTATAATGGCAAGGGAATTAATGCTATTTTTAATGCCTTATCTCAAACTGAATTCTCTCGCGTCTCGGCATGTGAGACTGCTTAAGAAATCTGGGATGTTCTTCAGGTTACACATGAGGGAACTAACCTCGTGAAGATTCAGAAACTGCAAATGCTTACGAGCAAGTTTGACTCTATCTTAATGGCAGAAAATGAATCTTTCACGGACTACTATACACGATTGCAAGACATCGTAAACTCATGTGCTAATCTGGGAGAGAAGATTCCAGAATTTAAGATTGTAAGAAAGATCTTAAGAACTCTTCCTGAACGATTTCGCCCAAAGGTTACTGCCATTGAAACTATTAAACACCCGGACGAAATACGTGTAGAAGAATTAGTTGGTTCATTACAAACTTATGAAATGACATTTACTACTAATAATTCTTCTGGAAAGGCGTCCACTTCTAAGTCTTCAGGTTATGCGTTGAAAACAACTAAGGAAGAAGATGCGGATACATCCTCCTCAGACGATGACGAGAACCTTTCTATGGAGGAATTTGAGAAGCAGCTCGCTCTCTTGACAAGGAAGTTTCGCCGCAACTTTCGAAGGGGTAATTCAAGTAAATCTCCATTCTTCGGAAAGTCGAATAAAGGCAAGGGTACTGCAAGTTACAAGTCAAGAAAGCAAGAGAACTTCTCAAAGGATAAGAAAAGTTCAGAGGGACAACTACAATGCTTCAAATGTCGAGGCTACGGCCACATTGCAACGGAGTGTCCTAACAGGTATCCGGCAAAGAAGAAGGCGATGCAAGTCGTCACTTGGGATGACAACTCAACGTCAAATGAGTCGTCTTCGAGTGATGAAGAAAAGAGCTCCACCGCATTCCACGCGTCCGTATCTTCACCCTTCATGTGCTTTATGGCAAGTACATCCGAGTCGTTGTCCAACTCCACTGTTGAAAAGAATGCAACGGACAATGAATCGGATGATTCGGAAGGTGAAGATTTTGCTCTAGCCTACCACAGACTTTTGAGGGGTTCAAAGAAAGTGGCTAAGCAAAACAAGAGTTTGAGAGGGAGAGTGCATGATCTCGAAGAAGAAGCAAAAAGAGCGACTTCTCTCTCAAACGCTCTTGAAGTGGAAAGGGAAAACCTGATAAAGGCAAATGTTTCCCTTCAAGAGTCCAATGAGCGTTTTGAGAAGGAACATACAAATCTGGTGGATAAAGCGAATCACTTCTCAAAGCTCTACAACGAGGCTCGACAGGATAACCTGGAAATGACAAAGACCATTTTCCAACTCAAGGATGACTTACAGCGATTCTCTTCAGGAAGGAGTAAGTTGGATAGACTTCTTGGTCTTGGTCAATCAAATCGGTTCGGCCTCGGATACACTCAAACTGGAAACAGTCCAAGTTCGAGTGGGACAGTTTTTGTGCCTCAGTCGGTATCTCCTCCTCCGACACCGGAATTCAAGACAAACAACGACAACAAACCTACTTCATCCTCTTTGGGATCGTCAAGATCTAAGGTATGTTTCCGTTGTGGTGTTTCAGGGCACATAAGAAGATATTGCAAGACGGGAGTCAAACGCTCACCCCAATCACCTCTTGCAACGACTACCAAAAAGGCGCCTCCCCGGAAATCTAAGCAAAACTTTTCAAATGAAAAGAGCCTTGGTCGTTCACCGCGCAAGACGACATCATCAAGGAGCGGCAATCGATCTGACAAGACGCCTTCACCTAGGAGAATAACTTCTCAACCATTGCCAACATACTCCAAAACTCAAAAGGTTTGGGTATGCAAAGGTGAAACCCCTCCTTGTCTTTAATCGTTCTACGATTAAATCTTGTGTAGTTTATGTAGACTATTTTCTTTTCTTCTTTTTCTTTTGGCCGTCCCGTCAACCATCTTTGGGAGGTAAATGGTATATTTTTTTATTGGTTGATGATTTCTCTCGGTATTCTTGGGTAGCATTTTTAAAAGAGAAAGCTGATACTTTTGATTCTTTTCACGAGATTTGCCTTCGTATTATGATTGAAAAGAATGAAAAGATCATTCGTGTTAGAAGTGATAGAGGTGGAGAATTCATTAATTCAAAATTCATTGACTTTTGTACTTCAAACGGTATTAAGCATGAATTCTCAGCACCCTATACACCTCAACAGAATGGTGTTGTCGAGCGCAAGAACAGGGTTGTTCAAGAGATGGCGCGTGTGATGCTTCACAGCCGGAATTTACCGCTACATTTTTGGGCTGAAGCTGTGAACACCGCTGTCTATGTCATTAATCGAGTGTTCTTGCGCCCGGAACGTTAAATACACCATATGAACTATGGTGTGGTAGAAAACCCAACATCAAATATTTTCGCATCTTCGGGAGTCGGTGTTACATTTTACGTGACCGTGAAAATCTTGGAAAGTTTGACTCACGAAGTGACGAAGGGATTTTCTTGGGGTATTCTACTAATAGTAGAGCATATCCAGTATTTAACTTGGAATCTAAGACGATCGTAGAATCCATAAATGTTAAAGTAGATGAAGCTTTTCACTTTGCATCTGAAAAATCTACCCTCGATATCTCTCTAGATGATGATACTCCTGCTGTTGCATCTTCTCATAATAATACTTCCAATATTAATGATGCATCTAATGGTTCTTCAAGTTTATCTAATGTGCAGGAATCATCTCATATATCTCCGAGTACTCCGTTTCAACAAACGCTACGAATCTCCAAGGATCATCCGGAATCGAATATTATTGGAGATCCACAAGAAGGAGTTAGAACTCGGAGGCAGTTGGTTTGTGGATTCGCTTGCTACGTATCTTTAATCGAACCAAAGAACATAGATGAAGCTCTTCAGGATGACTACTGGATTAAAGCAATGCAGGAAGAGCTCCATCAATTTGAGCGAAACAAAGTCTGGGAATTAACGAAGCCTCCAAAGCAACATAATGTGATAGGTACCAAATGGATCTTCAAGAACAAGAAAAATGAGGATGGTACTATCATCAGGAACAAGGCACGATTAGTTGCTCAAGGCTACTCTCAAGTAGAAGGTATAGACTTTGATGAAACATTCGCCCCTGTAGCTAGACTCGAGTCCATTCGTATATTGTTTGCTATTGCTTGTCATTTTAAAATCAATTATTTCAAATGGACGTTAAGAGCGCATTTCTAAATGGGTTTTTTAAATGAGGAAGTTTATGTGGCTCAACCGAAAGGTTTGTAGATCATAAACAACCTAACCATGTTTTTCGTTTGAAAAGGGCTCTTTACGGTCTGAAACAAGCACCGCGAGCATGGTACAAAAGGTTAACAAAGCACCTTTTGGAGAAGGGCTATACTCGAGGGGGAGCTGATAGGACTCTCTTTGTGAAGCATTATCAAAGCAATTTCATTGTAGCACAAATCTATGTCGATGACATTGTATTTGGCGCAACAAGAGATGG
>CM055061.1:18673928-18781215 GCA_029204045.2 Tillandsia leiboldiana
TCACCCCCCTCTAGGTGTTTTTTTCCCTATTTAGATCCAATTATACATAACCCAACAATTATTTTATGAATGAGATGAAAATAATTGCATGCATGAAAATGATTAGCTATTCATGATTATGAGTATGTTAGGGTATAACCCTAGGAATCACGTGACATAAGGGAACAATAGTTGTTGGTAGTAAGGACTAGGAGAAAACCTATTATAGGGGTTTGACGAGTGACATCAACGTAGGAGTTATCCTAGGGAGGACGAGTGGCATGATCTTAGGTGACAACCTAAGGACACTGGATAGAGTGATCAACATAGAGTCAGGGAACTCTAGCATGTATAGGACCTGGGGCAACTTAGGTAAAGAGAACCTAAGGTGAACTAGTGATCAGCATAGAGTCAAGGAACTCTAGGACAAGTATGACATGGAACTTAGGTAAGGGAACCTAAGGTGAACACAGGAGTTCAAACTCACAGACAGGAAAATAGAGTTGTGTTAGCCCTAAGTTCAGGGTGGAATCAGAAAAAGGGGATTAGATCCCACGGTAAGAATTAGTGAACATGACCCCCAGAGAGTCATAGGGCGTCTAGGTAAAGGGAATGGACTGGTTTAACTCAATTAGAGTTAAACAAAGAAAAGTGAAATGGATCAGTGTGGAGACATGAAAGGGAAAACAGGAAATTAGAGTCAGGGTAACTCTAAGATAATAGTGGAACGGGAAAATTAGAGTCAGCTGTAACTCTAAGTTAAAGTGGAACAGAAAAAAATAGAGTTAAGTTAACTCCAGGATTCAGTGAGGAATCAAGAAAGTGGGATAAGATCCCAAAGTTAAAGAATTAAACAAATATAACCCTAGAAAGTCATAGGGTGTCTGGGCAAATGGAAAGTAACTTTAACTTCAATTTGAGTTAAATAAGTAAAAGAGAAATGTGTGAGAGTCCAGAAGACTCTCTGGATACCCGTGTGGCAAGACCTAGGGTAAGGAATGAAAAAGTGGTTAATAAGCAAGACAAGCAAATTGCTCAAAATAAAGAGAATGTAAAGAAATATAAATGGCGCCTTCGAATTTGAGACTCGTCCAAGTGGAGCAGGACTCCCTGGGCAGTGACCCGTCGGGCGAGATACTTTTTGTTACGGATTTTGAGTTGGCGTAATTTCGTGAAAGGTTCAAGTCTTGAAGATTGAAGGTGAAGAAGGTTGGATCATTTAACTCAATCTCAAGAAAGAAGAATTCAAAAGGATCAGGTATGTTTAATTAAAGATTTTTGGTGATCCGAATACTTCTTGTAGTGTAGAAACACCTGGAAGAATTTTTCATTGCATAAAAATCAAAAACTGGACATGGGACATGTTCAGGATCCGGATCAGACATTCCAATCTGGATCCCGAAGGGTGTTCGTTCATACACTGGTTCAATCCGGATCGCAGCATCTCATGATCCGGATCCCGAACACTAGTTTTACCTTTTTACTTGCATGATCCGGATCAGGATTTGCAATCCGGATCCCGAACGTGATGTTTGGTGAAACTGTATGAACGATCCGGATCAGACATTTCGATTCGGATCCCGAACTATTGTTTTTTTGGAAACCGTCTTTCTTGCTACTGCAATCCGGATCGCCGAAATCCGATCCGGATCGCCGTCCGTAAAATTTCCAGAAATGGTAGGTTTTTGATTCTTATCTCCTTCCTAGGGTTTCTAACCTATAAATAGACCCTATGATTCTTTTTCTAGGGTTAAGGAAAATAGCCATTATTATCAAATATCATCTTATACGGCCTAAGATCCACATATAGAGAAGAAAGGAAATACTAGATTTAATTCTATGTTTCTTCATCTATAGTTGATTGATTTGATTATAGGTTTTCATACTCAGATTTTGAGTAGAATCAAATCAATGAATACTTAGATGGTATTTCCGATCTATTTCTAATCTAAGTATTCGGCGGATCATCACCACCCAAAAACAACGATTTCCCCAAAAATCGGCGCGTGGATTCGCGTGTCCTTGTGGATTCAAGGTTCAACCGCTCTCGTGGATTCGGAGCGAGGTACATTCGTGGATTCGAAGCGTGCTACTGGGTGAAGACCGTGGATTCGGTCGGACGTCGTGGACTCGACGTTGGACGCCGTGGATTCGGCGTTGGACGCAGATCGTGGATTCGAGACGCGTTGCGGAACGAGCGGAGAAGATCAACTAGGAGCGTATGGTAAAAGGTTGAGTCGTCTGTGAGTACGTTAAGTCACCTTGTACGTGTTTTAATTCTAGTGGATTTCACCGTGTTATCGGTCCCATGGTTTTTTACTCCGGCTTGGAGTTTTTCCACGTAAAAATCTTGCGTGTTCATTTTTATTTCCGCATTGGGTTTTATTGCGCAATGATTTTTTGAGTGTTTATTGTTTACACCTATTCACCCCCCTCTAGGTGTTTTTTCCCCTAGTTAGATCCTTATTACATATAACCCAACAAGTGGTATCAGAGCGGGGGAATAGGGTTGTAAACAATGGTTGAAGGTGGAAACATCAACAGACCCCATTCTTCGATGGAACAAATTATGCGTACTGGATAGTACGGATGAAAGCCTTTTTAATTTCCATCGACGAACGGGTGTGGCAATCAATTGAATTAGGATGGTCTAATCCAACTGAATTTATTGGTGATGTTCGCACCATCAAACCTAGGTCGAAATGGACCAAGGAAGAGTTGGATTCATCTTCTTACAATGGCAAGGGAATTAATGCTATTTTTTAATGCCTTATCTCAAACTGAATTCTCTCGCGTCTCGGCATGTGAGCCTGCGAAAGAAATCTGGGATGTTCTTCTGGTTACACATGAGGGAACTAACCTCGTGAAGATTCAGAAACTGCAAATGCTTACGAGCAAGTTTGACTCTATCTTCATGGCAGAAAATGAATCTTTCACAGACTATTACACACGATTGCAAGATATCGTAAACTCATGTGCTAACTGGGAGAGAAGATTCCAAAATTTAAAATTGTAAGAAAGATATTAAGAACTCTTCCGGAACGATTTCGCCCAAAGGTTACAGCCATTGAAACTATTAAACACCCGGAACGAAATACGTGTAGAAGAATTAGTTGGTTCATTACAAACATATGAAATGAAATTTTCTACTAACAATTCTTCTAGAAAAGCATCCTCTTCTAAGTCTTCAGGTTATGCGTTGAAAACAACTAAGGAAGAAGACGCGGATACATCCTCCTCAGACGATGACGAGAACCTTTCTATGGAGGACTTTGAGAAGCAACTCGCTCTCTTGACAAGGAAGTTTCGCCGCAACTTTCGAAGGGGTAATTCAAGTAAATCTCCATCCTTCGGAAAGTCGAAGAAAGGCAAGGGTACTTCAAGTTACAAGTCAAGAAAGCAAGAGAACTTTTCAAAGGATAAGAAAAGTTCAGAGGGACAAGTCCAATGCTTCAAGTGCCGAGGATACGACCATATCTCAACGGAGTGTCCAACTAAGAATCCGTCGAAGAAGAAAGTGATGCAAGCCGTCACTTGGGATGACAACTCAACGTCAAATGAGTCATCCTCAAGTGATGAAGAAGAAAGCGCAACGGCATTCCACGCGTCCACATCTTCACCCTTCATGTGCTTAATGGCAAGTACATCCGACTCGCTGTCCAACTCCACTGTTGAAAAGAATGCAACGGACAATGAATCGGATGATTCGGAAGGTGAAGATTTTGTTTTAACCTACCACAGACTTTTGAGGGATTCAAAGAAACTGGCTAAGCAAACAAGAGTTTGAGAGGGAGATTGCATGAGCTCGAAGAAGAAGCAAAAAGGGCAACTTCTCTCTCAAACGCTCTTGAAGTGGAAAGGAAAAATCTGATAAAAGTAAATGTTTCCCTTCAAGACTCCAATGAGCTTTTTGAGAAGGAACATACAAAAACTGGTGGATAAAGCGAATCACTTCTCAAAGCTCTGCAACGAGGCTCGACAGGATAACCTGGAAATGACAAAGACCATTTTCCAACTCAAGGATGACTTGCAGCGTTTTTCATCAGGAAGGAGTAAGTTGGATAAGCTTCTTGGTCTTGGTCAATCAAACAAGTTCGGCCTCGGATACAATCGAACTAAAGACGATTTTAGTTCGGTTGGGACAGTTTTCGTGCCCCAGTCGGTATCTCCTCCTCCGACACCGGAACTAACGACAAGCAACGACAACAAGCCTACTTCATCCTCCTCGGGATCGTCAAGTACTAAGGTATGTTTTCGTTGTGGTATTTTAGGGCACATAAGGAGAAATTGCAAGATGGGAGCCAAAAGCTCAACTCAAGCACTTCTTGCAACGACTACCAAAAGGGCGCCTCCCCGGAAATGAAAGCAAAACTTTTCAAATGAAAAGAGCCTTGGTAGTTCACCGCGCAAGACGACATCATCAAGGAGCAGCAATCGATCTGACAAGATGCCTTCACCTAGGAGAATAACCTCACGACCATTACCGACGCATTCCAAAAGGTTTGGGTGCGCAAAGGTGAAATTTACCCTTGTCTTGTTACCAATGTTTCCTTGCATGCATATGATAGTTCGTCTTGGTATCTGGATAGAGGGTGTTCCCGTCACATGACCGGTGACAAAAATAGCTTTCAAAACTTTGAGAAAAACTCCGGAGGACTCGTTGTTTTTTCGGAGACGGTCGATCTTCCAAAATTGTTGGAAAAGGAACAGTAGCTATTCCAGATGGCCCGGTTCTAAATAATGTGTTATATGTAGAAGGCCTTAAGACTAACCTCATTAGCATAAGTCAACTTTGCGACAATGGTTTTTCAGTTAACTTTTCATCTGTTGAATGTGTTGTAACTGATAAGGACCATGTATTCTTTTTAAAGGGGGTTAGATCTGAAAACAATTGTTATGTTGTTCCAAGTAAAACTTCTGAAAATTGTAACTTAGCCTCTTTGAATAATGAAACACTTTGGCATGAAAGGCTAGGTCACATAAAGTTTAAGGAACTTGCTAGAATTTCAAACAAAGATGTGGTCAAGGGGGTTCCTAAACTTTCATTTGAACAAAACATTGTGTGCGGCGGTTGTCAAAAGGGAAAACAGTCCAGGACTGCACACAAGAACTTGAACCACGTTGGTACAAAATGGCCTTTGGAACTTTTACACATGGATTTAATGGGGCCAACTCGTCAACCATCTTTGGGAGGTAAATGGTATATTTTCTTATTGGTTGATGATTTCTCTCGGTATTCTTGGGTAGCATTTTTAAAAGAGAAAGCTGATACTTTTGATTCTTTTCACGAGATTTGCCATCGTATTATGATTGAAAAGAATGAAAAGATCATTGGTTTGTGGATTCGCTTGCTACGTATCTTTAATCGAACCAAAGAATATAGATGAAGCTCTTCAGGATGACTACTGGATTAAAGCAATGCAGGAAGAGCTCCATCAATTTGAGCGAAACAAAGTCTGGGAATTAACGAAGCCTCCAAAGCAACACAATGTGATAGGTACCAAATGGATTTTCAAGAATAAGAAAAATGAGGATGGTACTATCATCAGGAACAAGGCACGATTAGTTGCTCAAGGCTACTCTCAAGTAGAAGGTATAGACTTTGATGAAACTTTCGCCCCTGTAGCTAGACTCGAGTCCATTCGTATACTATTTGCTATTGCTTGTCATTTTAAAATCAAATTATTTCAAATGGACGTTAAGAGCGCATTTCTAAATGGGTTTTTAAATGAGGAAGTTTATGTGGCTCAACCGAAAGGTTCTGTAGACCATAAACAACCTAACCATATTTTTCGTTTGAAAAAGGCTCTTTACGGTCTGAAACAAGCACTGCGAGCATGGTACGAAAGGTTGACAAAGCACCTTTTGGAGAAGGGCTATACTCGAGGGGGAGCTGACAGGACTCTCTTTGTGAAGCATTATCAAAACAATTTCATTGTAGCACAAATCTATGTCGATGACATCGTATTTGGCGCAACAAGAGATAATGATGCTTCTAAATTCGCGGAGACCATGGAAAGCGAATTTGAGATGTCCATGATGGGCGAATTGACTTATTTTCTTGGATTGCAAATTAAACAAAATGATGAAGGTATTCACTTGTGTCAATCCAAGTATGCAATGGAGTTGGTTAAAAAGTTTGACTTAGAAAATTCGAAGGATTTTCCGACTCCAATGGGAACTAGCCACAAGGGACTTGGAAGTGAATCACATAGTGAGAATGTAGACGAGAAACTGTATCGAAGTATGATTGGAAGTCTACTTTACCTCACGGCTAGTCGCCCGGATATATCCTTTAGTGTTGGGATTTGCGCGAGATATCAATCAGCACCAAAGGAGGTTCACCTGAAAGCGGTGAAAAGGATCATCCGGTACATCATAGGATCAATTAATTTCGGAATTTGGTATCCTATGGGAACTAGTTTCGATATTGTTGGATACTCAGATGCCGATTGGGCAGGATCAGTGGATGATCGGAAAAGCACGAGTGGTGCATGCTTCTATCTTGGCCATTGCCTTGTTGCATGGCACAGTAAAAAGCAGAATTGCATAGCACTCTCGACTGCCGAAGCGGAATACATTTCAGCGGGTAGTTGTTCAACCCAACTCATTTGGATGAAAAGTGTGTTGAGCGACTTCCGGATTTCAGCAACTTCGGTAACAATTCGTTGTGACAACACTAGTGCTATAAACATTTCCAAAAACCCTGTGTTGCACTCTAGAACAAAACACATTGAACTTAGATATCATTTTCTTAGAGAGCTAGTTGAATCAAATACTCTTCAACTTTCATATATTTCAACTGAAGATCAATTAGCTGACATTTTAACAAAACATTTGGATCAAAAACGTTTTATTCATTTGCGTAAAGCAATTGGAATGCTTTCCTTGAAATAAACTTCTTTTTGAAACTTTTGCTTAGGTTAGGTTTTGTTTTTGTGTTTTTGTTCTTTATCTATGTTTATACATAGTACATTAATTGAGCATGTGTATTATTGACTTTACTTGCATCCTTTCATATAATTAGAAATTTATTATGCTTTGGATATCATAATAATTCAGTTGATGCATTGATCATTTATTTAAATTAAACCATTTTTAATTGATCAAAGTCAATTTCTCTCTCAATGATCTCTTGGTATTGTTTTTATCTTATTTGACTATTTAGTTGAGTATGAATTCGAGATCAATTCTTGGTTGAATACTTTATATCTTAAATTAATTGATAGCCAATTGAGGGGGAGTCAAAGAAAAGTAAAATGCTCAAAAGATGTGGAAAGAGTTACATCCCAATGAGGAGTGTGAAAACTACCACCACATGGAGGAAAGAGCTACCACCTCGGTCGTCCGAGTACTGTGTGCAGCTACCACATGTATACCAAGCATGGTTGTTCAATTTTTGATTAAGTAAAATGCATATTGAGATACTTGACTCTGTCAAATTTCAAGGTTGGTATAAGGTGGGTTTTTAAAGAAAGATGCTCAAAGAGCCACTCCTTCAACAGATTGACTAGATACATTATATAATTTATTTGGGATTTCAAACATCTATTGATCTTGGTAATTCATTTTCTTTACCATTTTAATGATTTGATAAACGCCGTACTCATAAGATCATGATGGATGTGTTTGAACTTGATCAACTTTAAAAGTTTTAATTTCTATAAATTGTCATGTCATTATTTGAATGTTATTGATAGATTTAACATAATTTATTTCTCTTGACATGAAACGATGACTTTTGTTTAAAGTTATTATGCTAAAATGCTTACATACTTTTTCTGGATTTTATGGATTTTTTCTAAATTTTTCTGAAGAAAAAGTTGCAGCTGATCCGGATCGGGTTAAGTGATCCGGATCCCGAACGCATGCTTCTTCCTGCGGCTAGCCGATCCGGATCGAAATCTCGATCCGATCCGGATCACGGCTAGGGTTTTTATAAGAACAAGAGGGTTTTGATTCCTTTTACCTTAATCTTTTGTTCTCAAGTCTCTAGAGGTTCTCTCTCTAGAATTCTTGCACCTTGGAGCTTTCCTAACCCAAGTTTTTCAAATCCAAGTAAGTTTTATTGATCAAAATCTCGTTTTTCACAGGTTTTCTCTATTTTCTTCAAAACGTGATGAGATTTTTCTATCTTTTTCGTTTGTGAATGGTTTTTGGTCAAATTTCTTTTGAAATAAGAACTCTGGGTAGATTAGTTTTGATTATATGCTAGGTATTCTCCTGATTAACGAATTTTTGGGCTTCGATTTCTGAAAATTCTGTTTTAGGGCATATAATGGGAATTTTCCAAAATCATGCAATTGATCTAGTTTTAAAATTCCTTTTGCAAAACTAATTTGATTCTTAGTCTCTCTACATGATTATGATTGTTTGGGTACAATTTTTCAAATTTTTGAAAATTAACAATTTTTTCATGTGTTCTTGAGTTGGTCTTCACAGGATACATTTTTCACTAGCGATCAAAATGGTGATCACATGGATTATTTTCCTACTTGCTGCCATGGTTCATGTCAAGGATACTGCCAAGCCCAAGAGGGCCAAGAAAGCGAAGAAGACTAAGGATGATTCCGATACAGAATCTGAAACGGAATCGATCGATTGGGATGAGCTTCAAGTTGAAGCAACAGCTCCCACTGCTTCAAAGGGAAAGGCGCCTGCGGAAACGTCAAAGGCTCCTCCTACTGCTGCTGAAAAGGGCAAAGCTCCCATGGAAGAAACTTCTGGGAAGACAAAAAGAAAAAGACTTGCTCGACGACTTGGACGAGCTCGGGGTATTGAAATAAATGAAACAGGTCAAGCAAAAACAAAGGATACTCCTCAAACTGAAACTGAGTCTGAAGACGATTGGGACACATTTCTTGATGAAGTACAACAAGGTATTGATGAAGAAAATAAGGTTTACCTAAAGAGCAAGAAGCTGACAAAGTCTTCCACAAGGAAAAAGAATGTGCCAAGCAATGAACCTCTTGACAATTCACACTCTTTGCCAAGAAGATCTCCTCGGAATGAAGGACAGACTGCTCCGTCAATTGTCACACAACGTTCTTCAAATTCCAGAAGAATTGACCAAAAGGGAAACCTGGAGTCTTCCATCAAACAAGAGCAAGACAAAATGGCTCTAGGACTCAGAAAGATGTCCAAGGATATACATCAGATGAAACAAGAGTGTTCTACGATTTCGGGATTGCTTAAAGGAATCTTGAAGAAACTAGGCTGCACGAGCTCTGAAGACTCTGACTCAGATGATTGAGTGGTCCTCAAACTTTTGTTGTGTTCAGATCTTAATCTTTTTGTGCAGGCTTTTACCTTCTTAGATTTTAGTTCAGTTTTTAGGACTTACTCTTAGTTCTAGTTCTTACATTTCCTTACATTTTTGAACTTTTTAACTCTCCTTAAATTTTTGTAATTTTGACTTAATTTGTGACAAAAAGGGGGAGAGAGTTTAGAGAGAACTTGAACAATGATGGTGTGAAAACTGTGTGAATGTGTGAACATCAAGGTAAGTATCACTTCAACTTCAACTTTGGTTTTTTTTTATCTTGTGATTTGTTGCATGTTCCTACTAACTATTCGACTAACTATTTGGGCATGTAATATGACTAACAAGTTGATGTTGGACTAACACTTTGTGACATTTGGTTTTTGAATGCATAGAAGATATGTTGGTTTTTGACTATGACTCTCTTACATATCTGAATTCTCAAATGTCATGATGATCAGATAAACTCTATCTCTGCACTTGGTTTTGTATGTTTCAATTCTTGAGGTATCTAACGATTCTTTTTGTCAAGAATGATTTCTGTGTGCAGAGAGTACAGATGTCTAAGTCTAGAGTCTGTTTTAGGAGTTTATCTCATGTTTTTAAAATTTTTGGATCTCCATTGTAAATTTTTGTTGTATGGTGATAGCAACAAAAATATCTTTTTGAATTTTCTTTAGTGGATTTGTGTTTTGTCACGAAACCGCCAAGGAGGAGATTGTTACGGATTTTGAGTTGGCGTAATTTCGTGAAAGGTTCAAGTCTTGAAGATTGAAGGTGAAGAAGGTTGGATCATTTAACTCAATCTCAAGAAAGAAGAATTCAAAAGGATCAGGTATGTTTAATTAAAGATTTTTGGTGATCCGAATACTTCTTGTAGTGTAGAAACACCTAGAAGAATTTTTCATTGCATAAAAATCAAAAACTAGACATGGAACATGTTCAGGATCCGGATCAGACATTCCAATCCGGATCCCGAAGGGTGTTCGTTCATACACTGGTTCAATCCGGATCGCAGCATCTCATGATCCGGATCCCGAACACTAGTTTTACCTTTTTACTTGCACGATCCGGATCAGGATTTGCAATCCGGATCCCGAACGTTGATGTTTGGTGAAACTGTATGAACGATCCGGATCAGCCATTTCGATCCGGATCCCGAACTATTGTTGTCACGCCCCGGGTCGAAACTGCGACCCGGGCTCGCCAACAGATCCGCCGCCCATACGGGAAGCCCCGTATAGACGTAGCGGCTAACCTGCAAAAGAGATCTACACTAAACAGATATCAGAGCTGATAAAGTAAAAGCTGGATAAAATAAATACAACTCTAACAAAATATACAACCAGAGTCCTCACCAAAATACAATATCTCTCAAAATAAGAAGAGTACAACTCAATCCTCACTACAAGGTCACTCGACAAGAACTCTCAAAAAGTAGGGAGGTACATCTACTCTCAAGCGACAACTGGTAGGGATCTATCTCGCGACTCCCTTACCTCGATCAGTCGGGTCAGCAACAGGTCAAACTGCACAGCCGAGACTCACTGTCACTCAAAATAGCTCTCAAGATCTCAAATCTACAACCCAAGTCACTTTCCCAAAGAAACCTGGTCTACAGACTGCTAACAACTCCACTCGGTCCCCAGACAGGAGTGTAAATGCATCCCACAATAATCCGACCTCTCGGCCCACTACTTGGGCGAGGAGAACTCTAAGTCCAGAGTGATATACAGAAAAGTGATGTGGGAATGTCTAGAGCAATAAAACCTATCCCAAGTTGAGGTTTTCTACAGTCTGGCTGAACATGCATCATATGGCAGTGGTGCTAGGTCAAGTTCCAAGATAAATAATAAACAACAGCTTGTAGGGAGCTAGATAATAATAATCAACAGCTTAGGGGAGAAAAATAATCACAGGATCATCTAACTACAACAGGAACATCAATTCACACATTCTAGCATGCTGGACATCAAACATTAAAATATGCAAGTCCCTAAAGTTAGAATTAGTCCACAGTCCGCTGATCTTGAAAAGAGGTCACCCACCTGATGCGCTGATCAGTCCAAGTCCTACAGCTAATAATACCAACAACACAGCAACTCACTGTCCAGTAAATCCAGTACAGTCCAAATCCCACCTGGATTCAACAAAGGCTACAATTATACACAATCCCCCAAAAATCTGTCCAAAACTCACATGCTGAATTTCAGCTGCACAGAAGCCAAAATATCACCTGCTGAAAGTGCTCAATAAATTCCAATAAAAATATCCCGGTGTTCTTCGCGTCGATAGCTTCGAAACAAGTACCTGCACGCCCAAATCGGAGTTCCGTAGGCCAAGATATAAATTCCACAACACGGGCGCGCGAAGACATACAACCACATAACTGTAAAATCTTGCACAGATAAAATAAGGAAGATGTATACCTCCGGGAAGATCTCAGGAAATTCCAAAAAAAATACCACGATGATCCTTGCGTCGAGTAGATGAAAAAAGTCTATAAGCACGTCCTGATCCGAGATTTGTGCGCGAAGATCTCTTCAAAAGAAGCTGCTGTCCTCTCCAAAAACTCACAGCAAGAAGGGTCCAAATGAGCACGAGAAAACACCTCAAAAAACGCGAAATCTGAAAATATGCGAGAAACCCAAAATCGTAGCCTCACCTGTTACGAATCCAGCAGCGAAGAAAACGCTCGAAAAGATGGTCGGAGTAGGTCGGGGGAGCTCGTACACCGAAGAGCGACAGAAGAAACACCGAAGAAAGAGCGTCGCGCCGCGCCAAGAAAATGAGAATCTCGAAAAGCATGCCCCCAAAAATCCCCAAACTCTGCAGATGGAAGATTGAAAGTGTGAGGATCAACTTTGGTGAAGAGCTCCCTTCGGTTTGAGGCTCGGAAGTGCCAAAGAAACGAAAGAGAAGGAGTTTCGGGCTATTTATAGGCCGCAGGAAACAAATGGAGAAATTCCCATTTTGTCCTGACATTCGGGCGCAGGGGGGTTTTCGGGCGGCTACAGTGTTGGGCCTGGCCCAACACTGTGCGCGCCCGAATTCCTCCCGTGCGGCCACGTAGCCCAGCAAACAGGCGGCAGCGGGCGGAGCCACTCAGCGGCGGCCACGTCGCGCACCTCCCCGCCCGACACGCGTCCCGCACAGCGAACAGCTGTGCGGGGCGCGCCAAACGCCGCCACGTGTCCCTCCCCGCGGTCAAAGCGGGTAGGTGGCGCCCGCCAGTGGCAGGGCGACACGTGGCCCTGCCACTGTCGCGGTCGCACGTGCGGGCAGGGTGCCGCCCTGGCCGCCTGCCACGCACGCGCCCCGAGGCGCCCGCCCGCCGTTCCGTGCGCCGCGCCTCGTGAGCCCGCGAATAGGGTGACGACACATGTCCTGTGCACCTGGTCCACGCAACCAATTAAGGTTCCGTGGACCGCGCCGCGTGCACCGACCAACCGCGGGATGCCACGTGTCCCCCCGCCCCGGTCCATGCACCGCCGCGCAAATTCTGTAGACCGCGCCTCAAGGGCCCGCCAATCAGGCGGCGCCACGTGTCCTGCGCCGGGTCCGTGCACCCAGCCGCGACGCTCTGTGGACCGCGCGCTACGGACCGGCCAATCATGGGCTGCCACGTGGCAGCCGGCGGTCCATGGCCCCTCCCATGCACCGAATTTCAGCGAAAACTTCTGGGAGTCCGTTTTTGGGCATCCGGACTCAGAATTTAACAAGCAAATAGCCGTTTTCAAGCGTTTTTCCACGCTGAATCCATTTCCAAGCTCAGTTTGGCCAAAAACCTTTTCAGAATTTCGGCAAACACAGCCGAAGGCCAACACAGCTGAAGATAACTCACAGGGTCCATCTGTAGCATCCCCTTGATGCAAAATGGGCCAGACACACCAACAATAGGTGTTCTAAACAATGGATTCACCAGAAAAGATGCATGGGAAAACTGGACCACCACAATTGTTTTTCTGGAAACCGTCTTTCTTGCTACTGCAATCCGGATCGCCGAAATCCGATCCGGATCGCCGAAATCCGATCCGGATCGCCGTCCGTAAAATTTCCAGAAATGGTAGGTTTTTGATTCTTATCTCCTTCCTAGGGTTTCTAACCTATAAATAGACCCTATGATTCTTTTTCTAGGGTTAAGGAAAATAGCCGTCATTATCAAATATCATCTTATACGGCCTAAGATCCACATATAGAGAAGAAAGGAAATACTAGATTTAATTCTATGTTTCTTCATCTATAGTTGATTGATTTGATTCTAGGTTTTCATACTCAGATTTTGAGTAGAATCAAATCAATGAATAATTAGATGGTATTTCCGATCTATTTCTAATCTAAGTATTCAACGGATCATCACCACCCAAAAACAACGATTTCCCCAAAAATCGGCGCGTGGATTCGCGTGTCCTTGTGGATTCAAGGTTCAATCGCTCTCGTGGATTCGGAGCGAGGTACGTTCGTGGATTCAAAGCGTGCTACTGGATGAAGACCGTGGATTCGGTCGGACGTCGTGGACTCGACGTTGGACGCCGTGGATTCGGCGTTGGATGCAAATCGTGGATTCGAGACGCGTTGCGGAACGAGCGGAGAAGATCAACTAGGAGCGTATGGTAAAAGGTTGAGTCGTTTGTGAGTACGTTAAATCACCTTGTACGTGTTTTAATTCTAGTGGATTTCACCGTGTTATCGGTCCCGTGGTTTTTTACTCCGGCTTGGAGTTTTTCCACGTAAAAATCTTGCGTGTTCATTTTTATTTCCGCATTGGGTTTTATTGCGCAATGATTTTTTGAGTGTTTATTGTTTACACCTATTCACCCCCCTCTAGGTGTTTTTTCCCCTAGTTAGATCCTTATTACATATAACCCAACACTTTCGAAAGGCTTAGAGTGAAAGTAAAGAGCTAAATGCTCAAAGAAAAGAGAAAGAGATTTGCCAGTGGCAAAAAGGGAGCTATAAGCTCGAATAAGAAAGAAAAGCAAGTGTTCTAAGGCAAAGAGGCTAAGAACTAAAGTAAAAAGAGAAAGAAAAAGAAAAGAAAAGAAAGAAAATATAAAGATAAAACGGGCGTACCTGCGGGGAGGAAACGTGACCCTTGTTGGAGGAGCGGCAGGATCCCTCTCCCGGGCAGTGACCCGTCTGGCACGTTTCTCCCGTAGGACGGGGTAACACTTGCGAGTGTTATCGGCAACCTTAGAAATCTTATCTTATGGTAGCAGGACTACCGGGCTGGGGCCCGTTGGATAAGAATTTCTGAGGGTTAACTTGAACTAAAGCACCAGAATTTAAAGAAATAAAGAGAAATTAGAGTGGCCAAGGTGGCCGGGTTAGTTTGACCCTGTATACAGCGGCATAGTGGCCGAGTTGGTGCTTAGCAGCCTAGTGTGGCTGGACAGGGTAGTGCTGGGTCGATGAGTATACACAGATAGGGTAGTGACATGTATATTGCATAGCCGCATTTGATATTGAGGATTTTAGTTTCCTAGCACTATTATTATTGCTTCCATTGGACCAAGTGGTGTAGGACACTTTATCTCGGTGGTTGAACCCACTGGGAACTATGTCGTAGTTCTCACACCCCTTGGGTGACTCCCCCCCCACAGGTTCAGGTATGGATACGGCGGTCGAGACGTTTCAGATGCAGACGGCGAGGCATACGACAGGGGCAAGGGCCCAGCAGCATAGAGACCTAGAGGGTCTAGCAGAGGTATCCCTTTTATATATTTCTTGAGTGAACATTGTATGGTGAGGAATTTATGTAAAAGAATTGTAATAATTTTATTTGCAAGTTCAGAAATGTAAAGTGTAATAAATTTAGTTCATGGTTCACTCTTGTATGCTTTCATTATCGCTTAAACTGTTTGTTTATAAAATGAAAGTTCAAATTTATAGTGATTTTTAGTACTCTGATATTGAGCTTCCGCATATACTTGTTGTATGATTATGGATGTTACCGTTCCTTTCGGGTAGTGAAAGGTCATACCCGATTGGCGGGTCTATTGGCGTGCCCGAACCGTACAAATTGGCGGACTCGGGGCGTGACACACCGGGTGCATGCTGGAGGCGTGCACCGCGGTAGGCGGGCCGGGCTGGCGCACGCGCCAGTGCGCCTGGTTCCGAGCCTTTGGGCTGTGGGACGTGCACTGTCACGCCCCGGGGGTTTGTTTTAGCGGAAACGATTCATAAAAGTCGAATATTTGACGCGTAAAAAATTTTTTTTTGTTTAAAAGAGAACCCCTCATCCCCGGCACGTGCCCAGACCCGCCACACATACAGGATCACTCTGCAAACGGACAGAGTCTCCCCTGTACGTGCACGGCGTAGCGTTCAGTACATGTTCCAACATACACAACCAATCAATCACAACAGTTGTTCACAAGCAACCAGTATTCTAAACTAATAAAAGAAGAACATATGGCCGATCAATTTGGAAAGGATAAATCCACAGTTTTGAAAGAGCGCCTACCCGGCGCTTACGTTTTGAAAGCTAGTTTCGAAATCAGCATAAATCAACAAGGTTTGAAAGCGGTGCCCACCCGACACCAAGTTTTGAAATCCCTTTCGCAATCCATAAATCCACAGGGTTTTGAAGCCAGTGCCCACACGACACTTAGATTTTAAAAACGGTTTTCGCAATCTTTTCTTTGGCTTCTGCCTTTTTGATCTTCAAATGGCCAATGGAAATAAAAGGAAAAGTAACGCACAAGGGGCACTAAATGCAACCCGTACCGACATCCACGCCGACCCCACGAGGGTATCGCGAACCTCTCACATAACTACAATGCAATGAAAAGCGAGAAAGAAAAGGAAATGCAGTCCAGGGTCCCCAGCGACCCAGCTGCTCCTGTCTCGTCCTCACCACCGCCTACCTCTCCCCCCGTCCGAACCCTGTCACGAAGTGGGATGTCAGTGACGTAAAAGTAATAGAACAGGAGAATATAATAAAACAAACCGTGAAGACAACCGGAGCAACCACCCCCTCAAGGAGGAAAGGCAACCTGTACACCTGTATCCTGTAATACCCGGACACGTCGGACAACTAAACCGACGGTCCACACCGTACCTGCAGAAACCCGACCACGTCGGACAACTAAACCGACGGGTCGCACCGCTCGCACCTCGGCGCCTCAACCCCACCACTAATAAGGGGCCCCACTACGTCACCTCGTGGGTATACACGGGTCAGAGACCACTTTTCCGGAAAAGCGCACCCTTTGCGGTGGCCAAACCGCGGGTGCGCGTGTTGCAGCCTCGAGCCAAGTAACCATAACCATCATCATGTCAGCATCATAATATATATAACAAAAGTGAAATGACAACATATATACTCAAAAGTAAGCCGTAACATATGCGATCGAAAGTAACCCGCTATCAGGTATAATCAAAGTAAAGGCAGTAATAGGTGCACTCGAAGGTAGCCCGCCAACATGTAATTATCAAAAGGAAAACGACCGTCGGAAGACCGACGCTAAACATTATGACGAAACCCATTAACATGCATAAGCTATCACCCCTCAATATTTAACCCCAGTATACCTAGAATTGACCCCATCCAATATGATAGAGTTAGATGCTAGGACCAAGAAAATGGAACCCACCTGAATGTAGGCCGATCCCGAACTCCCGCTAGACTACCGGGAGGCTGGTGCTGACAACTGGGCCCTGTATAAGCAGCTATAGTCAATAATAAACTCGCACGACCCATCCCGACGACACAATAGTAACGTGTCTCTAATACGGTTCGATACAGCCGTTTTATCGAACGAAACCCGATTCCCGATCAACGAGAGTCTACGGGACTCTAACAAAATGTCCAGTGGTGTAAAACACTATCTAGAGTCAGCATATGTGTCTAAATTGCATTTAGGTCCCTAACAGCTTTTAAATTGCATAATTAGCTTATATTCCGGCCCGTTTCGGCTCGTTCTTGAAATCCGGGGGTCCAAAAGCTGCGCCGTAACTTTCAGCGCGTCACCTTTGATGAAACAGACCCCGTGCTCACCATTTTGGGTCAACGCGAAACCCGAGAGCAAAGTTAGCTCTTTAACTCTTTATGTTAATTGCACTATTTTGCCTTGATCTTAACATCTAGAAGTCCAAAAACTACGTGGCGAGTTTCAGCGCGTTCAGCAAGACGAGACAAAGCCCGTGCTCACCAATTTTGGTTGGCACGGGACCCGAGGGCGAAGTTGGCCCATAATCTTTTAGAGTCCAATTTACTATTATGCTTAAACTTTGTTTATGCTTAATCAAAATGAGGTCCAACTAGAGCATGGCATTCAGTAAGGGGTAAAGGTGATGAGGCTCACCTGAGGCTTGCCGGAGATCGGCCGGAACAGTGGCCGGAGCAACACCCGAAAATTGGCTAGAGCTCGGATTGGTGAAGCTCCAATGCAACCTTGCTCTGTCAGCAACCAAGGTGAGCAGCAGTTAGCTTGGGGTCCCAGATGAGGACTGATCCATGTTGGGTAGAGCCCCGGCGGCCGGAGGCGGCGGTGGCCGGAGATCCGCCCACACTAGGTAACTCGGATGCACCCATTTAGAGATTAATTACAGGGGTCTCTCGGCCCAATCTAAAAAGAAACGTGGGGACCTTATAATCAAAGTTCAGGGCTTACCTGCGGGGTTGGCCGAGGCCCAGGTCGCCGGTGATGGCCGGGGAGGGAAATCGACGCCAACTCGGGTGCAGCTCTGGAGACAACAATCCCGACGTTAGGCCTTACATGCAACCTGATGGGAGAGTTCTTAAGGACCAGAGGAGCTCACCCGCGTGTTCTACCGGTGCCGGGGGTCGTCGGCAAGCCGCGGCGGTGGAGCTCGGCCAAGCTCGGAGGAGCTTTAATGGCGGATTCCAGCCGGCTAGGTTCTGGCCGGTGGGACTTGGACCAAAAGGTTCCACTCGGTGCCAGGAGTCTCGGTGCAGAGGTGGCCGGCGTCGGAAGGCCGCGACGGCGCCGGACGGCCGTGATCGGCCGAAGGTGGAGAAAACCGGGTTCTAGGGCTTCTCCGCGCGGCTTAACCACTCACCCGATCATCTTGAAACTTCGCGCGTAGTGAGCAGTCACCAAGGAGAAGAGGATCAACGGCTCTGATCCGAGGTTCAATGGTTGGAAAAATCGGAAACCGAGTTCGTCGGAAAACGATAATTTCCGGTGAACCTAGCCTTTGCCGGCAACGGGGACGGCGGCGAGGGCTCGGGTTGCGTAGGGAGGATCCCCTCGACGTCAGGAAGACTTCTCAAGGATCAAAAACCCAAAAGTTTAAAGTCTTTTCCAACCTTTCTCTTCGCCGGAGTTTGGAAGGAGGAGGTCGTCTCACTCAGCGGCGTTCGGCGGCGACTAGGGCTGGGTCCAACGCAGCTTGGTTGCGGCATCACAGGGGAGTCCTCAGATGAGTTATTGATCGACCAAGACACCCCCGAGCCCCCTTCACTCCAAGTCACCCGCGATCAAGGTGATTCTTGATCTTCTTCTCCGGCGACGTGGTGGCGGCCGGTGCGAAGCTTCGGTTGCGTGGAGTGCGCAGAGAGAGAGAAGAGGGTTCTGTTGGAGTGTGCGGCTAAGGGCTGAGGGCTACGAGGGTTTTGGAAAACCCTAGCTCGAGTGGCATGGTTATATAGGGTTTTGCTACAATTACAAGGTAGTCCCTCTACACTTGGTATTTTGGGTTCAGACCCCTCACAGTGGCTTTTATTCACATCTAGGTCCCTCTCCCATGAGTGGCACGCTTTCCGAGGCAACAAATATCGGGGGTTCTATGTAATTTTTGCATTTTTCGACGCATTTCACGCTTTCCGAGGCGATCCGGTTGTCGAAACGGAAAATGGACTGGGCCATGACGTCCGGCTCGACGAGACCTATCAGGTAGCGATCTCTGATTTTCGCGAAACTGCCCGGATAAAATCTCGGTCCATAATAACTGTGTCAAAATACAGTTTTTCGCGCTTTTCGAGATTCCAGAGTCGTCAAACAGAATTTTTGACTGCGCCACTGCGTTCAGAACATCGAAACCGTTCGAAATGACTACCTGGATCACTATATTCGGATTCCGAACAGTGAATTAGTCAATGTTGTATTCGTCGGGTCTCGAAAACCAGGGTTACTGTTCATCTACAGTAACTCACTTAAGCGCACTGTGCACAGAGGACACTGTTACATTGGTCGCGAGATTCTTCCACTTCTTAGTTGAATTCTGGAAGATCCGACCGTCAGATCGAAAAGTGCTGAATATGAATCTCGCTCAGTTCGACGAGACGATCGCAACGGTCAACTCGGATTTCCAAGATCATGTCCGGATTGGAAAGTAGCCTTTTTGTCTCGTAAAACGTGCAACTCGCACACTGGCAATTGACTAAATAAATCAACATAGGTCTTTTGAATTCAAAAACCAGGCCAAAAATCACCTTTAGACTAATCATTAAAATAAAATGTTTCGAGTTCTTACATCACTTACAACTTAAAAGAAGTTTCGTCCCCGAAACTTACAACTTAAAAAGTTTCATTCCCGGAGCTTTCAGCCTGAAGTCATACTTTATGAGAATGCTCAAAAGTTTAATCGTGGGTTACAGGTCAGTCGCAAGGTATCTACAACTCTAAGGCTACTAATTTAGACCCAATCTGATACTCCCCATTACAGGGCAGAGTATTTCCTCAGTTCTCTCGACAGTCCGTTGCCTGCAGCCAACGTGCTTACCAAAAGGAACAGCGAAATACCATAGATCTGTCGCCAACAACTAGTTGGGGACGCAACTCCTATCAGAAGGTATATCACATACCTCCCAACACGATCTCAGTGCTAAAAACATAACCTTTATCAAGGATTACTACCACCTCGTGGTCACAAACATCACCATGACTAACACATAGGCGAGTCCACGTCGATCCACAAAATCTGTGCAAAAGGTGGGGTCAATTTGCATCCGCCCCAAACAGGGTTACCATCGGGCCCATAGGCCATTGAATTATGACACGGGGACACTGAAGGATCAACAACTTGTTCATCCTCTAAGCAAACTGTGAGGCTAGTGCAATATTAACAGTCATCTACTGCTGTGCCATCAGCTGGACGATTACGACAAGAACAGTGATTTAACCCTTACCCACTGTAACTGATCCGAGCACTCTGGCTCCATTCAAACATCAAGCCCACAGCCGAAACCATGACCGCGGCTAACCCTGCAATAACAACGATCCCAAACCAGAGTGCGTACGACTAATAACCGAAACAACGAGGCTCAACTGTGTGAAGCACACCTGAGCCCCAAACCACTATGCCAAATACCCTGCGCTCTCTCGTGAACACAAGTCATCCTAGGGTTCGTTCCTAACCAAATACCCAGGTATCGGATCGGAAAGGCGGAATTGTGCATCGGAAACTGTGCAATTCACGCGCTGGCATGCAAATCGCTAAGGTTAGATCTGCTTCCTCGCCCGCAAGCACACAAGAATTTCTCGAGCGCCACATCATTCACACCTTATCAGAAGTTTCATCCCCGAAACTTAAATACGCCAGGAATCCAATACATGGGAAAAGTGGCCAAACATGTCCGACTTGCGCTTCCCACTGGCCTTGCGCCCCTCGTGATCTGTACTGCTTCACAATCACAAACTCGCAACCCAAAACCTCAAGACTATGCCTTGGTCATGGGGAGCTGGCGACAAAACCCAGGGAGCACGGTCCTACTTCCGTCTTGGCACCCAAGGGGGTGCGACACTCTGATTAACCCCTACCGCTCGGTCCCAATCCATTGCCCTTCCAAGCACCATACACTGAGCCGAGCTGCGTACCCCCAGACCAACGATCACATTCCCCACTAGGAGTATTTAAGCTCTAGGTCCGCTCAACAAAAGGAAGAATCAAGCCCAAACGAACAAGATTTGCTAGTCCCGGTGGTCTCTTTTCTCAACCCCAGGGGGAATCCCAAGACCCCCACAACAACACTACTACACGAGCCCAAGCAACACGACTACATAAACGCAACAACCGAGCTAAAGCGAGAAACAAGACTTAACCCGTACTCACACACCCCACAAGTCAGTTCTAGACTCCGCTAGTATAGCACTTAACCAACTATCTAGAAAACGGGACATATACTTTTCCCCGCTCCCCCGATCACTCGCGTTCTACGCTTCTATGCCTTATTCAATTCATTCATTCGTAGCTAAGTGTGGTATCTCCGTGGATGTCGGACACTGACTCTGCGTCCCCGGCCGATGATCTAGTACGGGCCATGTCTGTCACACATCACAAGAGTCAACTTTAGACTACCCTACTGACAACAACCATAAAGTGAGAGAAAGGACTCAACATTTCCCCCCCCCTCGGTCACTCACGTTCTACAGTCCTATGCCCTACCCATTTCATTCGTATGTAGGCATGTGAGGGTTGTCCACGGATGTCGGCACTAACTGTTGTGATTGAAAGAACGCTCTGATACCATTTAATCTGTCACGCCCCGGGGGTTTGTTTTAGCGGAAACGATTCATAAAAGTCGAATATTTGACGCGTAAAAATTTTTTTTTTTGTTTAAAAGAGAACCCCTCTTCCCCGGCACGTGCCCAGACCCGCCACACATACAGGATCACTCTGCAAACGGACAGAGTCTCCCCTGTACGTGCACGGCGTAGCGTTCAGTACATGTTCCAACATACACAACCAATCAATCACAACAGTTGTTCACAAGCAACCAGTATTCTAAACTAATAAAAGAAGAACATATGGCTGATCAATTTGGAAAGGATAAATCCACAGTTTTGAAAGAGCGCCTACCCGGCGCTTACGTTTTGAAAGCTAGTTTCGAAATCAGCATAAATCAACAAGGTTTGAAAGCGGTGCCCACCCGACACCAAGTTTTGAAATCCCTTTCGCAATCCATAAATCCACAGGGTTTTGAAGCCAGTGCCCACACGACACTTAGATTTTAAAAACGGTTTTCGCAATCTTTTCTTTGGCTTCTGCCTTTTTGATCTTCAAATGGCCAATGGAAATAAAAGGAAAAGTAACGCACAAGGGGCACTAAATGCAACCCATACCGACATCCACGCCGACCCCACGAGGGTATCGCGAACCTCTCACATAACTACAATGCAATGAAAAGCGAGAAAGAAAAGGAAATGCAGTCCAGGGTCCCCAGCGACCCAGCTGCTCCTGTCTCGTCCTCACCACCGCCTACCTCTCCCCCCGTCCGAACCCTGTCACGAAGTGGGATGTCAGTGACGTAAAAGTAATAGAACAGGAGAATATAATAAAACAAACCGTGAAGACAACCGGAGCAACCACCCCCTCAAGGAGGAAAGGCAACCTGTACACCTGTATCCTGTAATACCCGGACACGTCGGACAACTAAACCGACGGTCCACACCGTACCTGCAGAAACCCGACCACGTCGGACAACTAAACCGACGGGTCGCACCGCTCGCACCTCGGCGCCTCAACCCCACCACTAATAAGGGGCCCCACTACGTCACCTCGTGGGTATACACGGGTCAGAGACCACTTTTCCGGAAAAGCGCACCCTTTGCGGTGGCCAAACCGCGGGTGCGCGTGTTGCAGCCTCGAGCCAAGTAACCATAACCATCATCATGTCAGCATCATAATATATATAACAAAAGTGAAACGACAACATATATACTCAAAAGTAAGCCGTAACATATGCGATCGAAAGTAACCCGCTATCAGGTATAATCAAAGTAAAGGCAGTAATAGGTGCACTCGAAGGTAGCCCGCCAACATGTAATTATCAAAAGGAAAACGACCGTCGGAAGACCGACGCTAAACATTATGACGAAACCCATTAACATGCATAAGCTATCACCCCTCAATATTTAACCCCAGTATACCTAGAATTGACCCCATCCAATATGATAGAGTTAGATGCTAGGACCAAGAAAATGGAACCCACCTGAATGTAGGCCGATCCCGAACTCCCGCTAGACTACCGGGAGGCTGGTGCTGACAACTGGGCCCTGTATAAGCAGCTATAGTCAATAATAAACTCGCACGACCCATCCCGACGACACAATAGTAACGTGTCTCTAATACGGTTCGATACAGCCGATTTATCGAACGAAACCCGATTCCCGATCAACGAGAGTCTACGGGACTCTAACAAAATGTCCAGTGGTGTAAAACACTATCTAGAGTCAGCATATGTGTCTAAATTGCATTTAGGTCCCTAACAGCTTTTAAATTGCATAATTAGCTTATATTCCGGCCCGTTTCGGCTCGTTCTTGAAATCCGGGGGTCCAAAAGCTGCGCCGTAACTTTCAGCGCGTCACCTTTGATGAAACAGACCCCGTGCTCACCATTTTGGGTCAACGCGAAACCCGAGAGCAAAGTTAGCTCTTTAACTCTTTATGTTAATTGCACTATTTTGCCTTGATCTTAACATCTAGAAGTCCAAAAACTACGTGGCGAGTTTCAGCGCGTTCAGCAAGACGAGACAAAGCCCGTGCTCACCAATTTTGGTTGGCACGGGACCCGAGGGCGAAGTTGGCCCATAATATTTTAGAGTCCAATTTACTATTATGCTTAAACTTTGTTTATGCTTAATCAAAATGAGGTCCAACTAGAGCATGGCATTCAGTAAGGGCTAAAGGTGATGAGGCTCACCTGAGGCTTGCCAGAGATCGGCCGGAACAGTGGCCGGAGCAACACCCGAAAATTGGCTAGAGCTCGGATTGGTGAAGCTCCAATGCAACCTTGCTCTGTCAGCAACCAAGGTGAGCAGCAGTTAGCTTGGGGTCCCAGATGAGGACTGATCCATGTTGGGTAGAGCCCCGGCGGCCGGAGGCGGCGGTGGCCGGAGATCCGCCCACACTAGGTAACTCGGATGCACCCATTTAGAGATTAATTACAGGGGTCTCTCGGCCCAATCTAAAAAGAAACGTGGGGACCTTATAATCAAAGTTCAGGGCTTACCTGCGGGGTTGGCCGAGGCCCAGGTCGCCGGTGATGGCCGGGGAGGGAAATCGACGCCAACTCGGGTGCAGCTCTGGAGACAACAATCCCGACGTTAGGCCTTACATGCAACCTGATGGGAGAGTTCTTAAGGACCAGAGGAGCTCACCCGCGGGTTCTACCGGTGCCGGGGGTCGTCGGCAAGCCGCGGCGGTGGAGCTCGGCCAAGCTCGGAGGAGCTTTAATGGCGGATTCCGGCCGGCTAGGTTCTGGCCGGTGGGACTTGGACCAAAAGGTTCCACTCGGTGCCAGGAGTCTCGGTGCAGAGGTGGCCGGCGTCGGAAGGCCGCGACGGCGCCGGACGGCCGTGATCGGCCGAAGGTGGAGAAAACCGGGTTCTAGGGCTTCTCCGCGCGGCTTAACCACTCACCCGATCATCTTGAAACTTCGCGCGTAGTGAGCAGTCACCAAGGAGAAGAGGATCAACGGCTCTGATCCGAGGTTCAATGGTTGGAAAAATCGGAAACCGAGTTCGTCGGAAAACGATAATTTCCGGTGAACCTAGCCTTTGCCGGCAACGGGGACGGCTGCGAGGGCTCGGGTTGCGTAGGGAGGATCCCCTCGACGTCAGGAAGACTTCTCAACTATCAAAAACCCAAAAGTTTAAAGTCTTTTCCAACCTTTCTCTTCGCCGGAGTTTGGAAGGAGGAGGTCGTCTCACTCAGCGGCGTTCGGCGGCGACTAGGGCTGGGTCCAACGCAGCTTGGTTGCGGCATCACAGGGGAGTCCTCAGATGAGTTATTGATCGACCAAGACACCCCCGAGCCCCCTTCACTCCAAGTCACCCGCGATCAAGGTGATTCTTGATCTTCTTCTCCGGCGACGTGGTGGCGGCCGGTGTGAAGCTTCGGTTGCGTGGAGTGCGCAGAGAGAGAGAAGAGGGTTCTGTTGGAGTGTGCGGCTAAGGGCTGAGGGCTACGAGGGTTTTGGAAAACCCTAGCTCGAGTGGCATGGTTATATAGGGTTTTGCTACAATTACAAGGTAGTCCCTCTACACTTGGTATTTTGGGTTCAGACCCCTCACAGTGGCTTTTATTCACATCTAGGTCCCTCTCCCATGAGTGGCACGCTTTCCGAGGCAACAAATATCGGGGGTTCTATGCAATTTTTGCATTTTTCGACGCATTTCACACTTTCCGAGGCGATCCGGTTGTCGAAACGGAAAATGGACTGCGCCATGACGTCCGGCTCGACGAGACCTATCAGGTAGCGATCTCTGATTTTCGCGAAACTGCCCGGATAAAATCTCGGTCCATAATAACTGTGTCAAAATACAGTTTTTTGCGCTTTTCGAGATTCCAGAGTCGTCAAACAGAATTTTCGACTGCGCCACTGCCTTCAGAACATCGAAACCGTTCGAAATGACTACCTGGATCACTATATTCGGATTCCGAACAGTGAATTAGTCAATGTTGTATTCGTCGGGTCTCGAAAACCAGGGTTACTGTTCATCTACAGTAACTCACTTAAGCGCACTGTGCACAGAGGACACTGTTACATTGGTCGCGAGATTCGTCCACTTCTTAGTTGAATTCTGGAAGATCCGACCGTCAGATCGAAAAGTGCTGAATATGAATCTCGCTCAGTTCGACGAGACGATCGCAACGGTCAACTCGGATTTCCAAGATCATGTCCAGATTGGAAAGTAGCCTTTTTGTCTCGTAAAACGTGCAACTCGCACACTGGCAATTGACTAAATAAATCAACATAGGTCTTTTGAATTCAAAAACCAGGCCAAAAATCACCTTTAGACTAATCATTAAAATAAAATGTTTCGAGTTCTTACATGCACCGGCCGCACGCCACTCCGGTGGACCACGCGGGTGTGGTCCATACGGTGATGAACAGTACGACTCCAGTTTCGTCCCCCGCGGCTTCTGTGATGACCCCGCGAACACGGCGACTGCGGCGGCGACCCCGTGGATATGATAACGGCGGCGGCGGCCTCCCGTTTAACAACGGCGGCGGCGGCTTCCCGTTACCACAAAACCCACGTCGCGTGCGACACCCGATCTACCAACACCCAAACCCTCGACCCCACAGAAATTACAAAATGGAAAACAACACGATCGCTTACCGATCCTGCGATGGTGGGGAAGGTGGATCGTCCCTCTCGTCTCCGACGTAAAGCTCCCTGAAAAATGGATTCCCCCGATCTTCCTTCTCCTTTTTCGCTCGATCCCCTAATTTGAATTTTCAAAATTTGAAAATCCTTTCTCACCGCTCCCATTCTCGAACGAAAAGAAAAAGGAAAAGAAAAGGTTACTGCTAAAAGGGGCTATATAAATAAAATATCCTCCAAACCCTAGGCCCAGATTTGACTCAGACTTCCTCGAAAATCGTGCAAATTACAGTGCACGAATCTCGGTGCAATTTACGGTCATCGAGAGTTTCGAACTCCTATTCCGGGAGATCCGTAAGTCCGATTTTAGATCCGATCGCACCGCCGTTCATTATTTTTTGTGCCCTATCACCGAAAAATATTAATGTGCACCAAAACACAACCCACTAAAACTCGATAAGAAAAAACGGCACCTACAACTAACATTAAACGACAAGGGTTATCAACGACACCCAAAAAGTTAGGATATTACATCACTCACCACTTAAAAGAAGTTTCGTCCTCGAAACTTAACTTTCTTCTATGCTAAACAAAACTGAAAAACTCTCTATCATCCTCGTTTCCAATTCCTATGTCGCTTCGCGTTCTTCGTGATTACTCCACAGCACCTTCACGTAGGGGATTACCCGGTTGTGTAACTCTTTGTCTTCCCGTGCCAAAACCCGTATTGGTGCCTCTCCGAAGCTCAAGTCCTTTCGTCGCTCAAAAGCGGAAATCTGCAGACTAAGTGACGGATCCGCGAGATACCTCCGGAGCATCGGAACATGAACCACGTTGTGTACCCGATCGGGATTCGGTGGCCGCGTTCAACGGTTGCTTGCCGGCCGATGCGCTCCCGGGTTTTCAAGAGGTCCGAGAAGATGCGGGCCCAGTTTGCTCCGCGGTCCGAACCGTTTGATCCCTGGAAAGGCGAGGTCCGGGCCAACGTGCTTCCCAACTCGAAACTCCAAGTCCCGTCGTCTTCGATCTGCGTAGCTCTTCTGCCGACTCTGGGCGGTCACCAGCTACTGCCTGATGATGCGTTCCCTTGCCTCGGTCTCTTCCCAAAAGTTTGCCACAAATGGGTGCCTCTGTCCGAGGTGATCGATATCGGTGCCCCATGTAGTATTCCGAGATTGTGGGTGTGGACTCGCGCCAGGCGATCCCGGGCCCATGCCGTAGGGGTAGGTAGGAAATGAGCTATCTTGTCACGATCCGTTACCACCCAGACTGTGTCATGACCTTGCTGCAACCGCGGAACCCTTGTGACGAAATCCATCGTGATCCGCCCTCACTTCCATTCCGGTGCCGGTGGTGGCTGCAATATCTTCGTTGGCGCTGGTGCTCGGCTTTTACTTGCTGACAACCCAGACAGTGCGCCCTGACTCGCGTTACGTCCTTCTTCATTGCCGGCCACCCCAAGACGTCCGCTTCAGATCCCAGTACATCTTTGTGTCACCCGGGTATGCTGTGTAGGGAGCACCGCGCGCCTCCGTTAGGATCTCGTCCTTTAAATCGGGCAGGTCGGGTATGCAAACATGCCCCCGGAACCGGGTTGAGTCGCTCGTGCCCACCGAAATGTCGCTCTCTCTATCTTCGAAGTGGACTTGCCCTGTGTAAGCTTCAGCTGCGTGTCTATCCTTTGACCTTCTAGGATTTTCTCGAACGGGGGCAGCTTGACTACAAGGAATGAGAGTCGCTAAACTGTACCGGCTGGTACAACCTCCAATCTTTTCCGCGAGAGAATCGTGATTACACGCTCATGCTAAGTAGGGGCGCTCCTTAGCAGTACTTCTGTCTGACCCTTCCTACTCAAGGCGCCGGCAACTGCGGTTGCCCTTCCGGGGGTAATAAATATGGCCAGACCGTAGTCCTCTAACGGTTCCAATCAACACCTTTGTCGTAGGTTCAAATCCTTCTGTGTGGGAAGATATTCGAGACTCCGGTGGTCTGAAAAGATGTTGCAGTGAGTCCCACGCGGGTAGTGCCTCCAGAGTTTGAAGGTGAATACGACAGCTGCAAAATCCAGGTCATGCGTAGGGTAGTTTCGTTCGTACTCCTTGAGTTGTCTTGAAGCGGAGGCTATAACTTTCCCTTGTTACATCGGTGCTCCTCCAGGACCATTCCGTGACACATCACAATAGACTTCAAACTCCTCGCCGGGCGTCGGTAAGGTAAAACGGGTGCCCGGTTTAATCTATCCTCGAGTTCCTAGAACCCTAAGCTGGCGGTAGCGGGGTTGTAGATCAATTTGGAGAATACCGTCGCTCCTTGTAGCCGGTCAAACAAATCGTCGATCCGGGGTAAGGGGTACTTATTCTTCACCGTGACTTTGTTGATTCCCCGGTAGTCGATGCACAGCCACAGCCTCCCGTCCTTCTTCCGCACAAAGAGCACTGGTGTTCAGTAAGGCAAACCTTCACTAACACTACATCCAAAACCTTCAGCGGGGGTTTACTACTAAGTCCCTAAGACACGACAGTCTTCCCAACCTCAGTGGGTAGGGAGGCGAACAACTATCCGTTTCTAGGGCCGTCCAAGGGTCTTGGCCGACATCGTACTACGAAGAGGTCTAACCTAACTAACTATGGGCAGAAAAGGTAAAGCAAGCGGTGAAGAGGTGGGGTACTCCGGATGTCAAAAATGGGTCATACTCAAAAAGGGAAAACTAAAGGTAGAGAGTCTCTGCTACTACTACATCCGGGGCAGGGCGTCCCTTGTCATGCCGTCGCGTGGGACCTCTTACCTGCGTCGCGCCGCTGAAGGGCTGTCCCCCGATTCAAGGGGCAGTAAGAGCGAAGGTGCCCCGGCTTGCCACGACGGAGTAATGATCGTGCTTCCAGGAATAGTCGGTCACCCGGTGTGCTCCTCCGCAGACGTTGCCTGGTCAGTCTCCCCCGGTTTCGGTCCTTTCGTCGGCGTGCTTCTGGTTCCTTGCTACGTCTTCCGATACTTGGGTGGTCGCTCCCGGTCTCCTACTAGTCAGGCGCATTGGTCTACTCCCGCTCTACCGAAGTGGCCCGGTCGACTGCTTCAAGGGCGGCGGGTAACCCGTGTCGTTGGTACTCTATGTCTCCTGTGAACGTTGACAGTTGCCTAGCCACATCGTGCAACTGTTGTCAATGTAGCCGATCCTCCGTAGCTGTCCAAGTCATCACCTCCCATTCCCGCGTTGTTGACTGAAGACCAAGTCCGGGCCATCATCCGTGTTCACAAAGAAAACAAGTCAATCCTAGACTTAACTGGTCTGGCACCAAGACCTACGACCGACCGAAAACACTATCATCCCGTCCCCGAAACACTCGCGCTCTACGCACCTATTGCTCGATTATCTCGTCGATTAGTTGCCAGTGGCATGGTGCTCTGTGGATGTTGGACGCCGACCACTGTGGTTAAAGTGAGTTTTTCTCTGATACCATTTAATCTGTAACGCCCCGGGGGTTTTTCGGTAGAGCGAAAAACGTGGAATATTGAAAATTTTTTCTTTTACAGTGTCCCCCAGTGCGCGCCAGACCTGCCACATGTGCAAATTCCTCGACCCCGAGAGCGGGGTCTCCTTTGCACATGCACGACAGTCTCAACTTAGACAGGCATACCAACCCGCATGTAATCTCGTTCACACTTTAACCACAATCATCGTTCACAAAAGCAAGAGAGAGTACTACAACTACTTAACACGGCCGTCGTTATTTAGAAAGGATAAATCCATGGGTTTCCAAATCGGTGTCCACACGGCACTCGTTGTTTTAAAAGTCGTTTTCGCAAACATTTTTCCTAGTTTGAAAATAGGCCGACAATTACCAAGTATGCAAGCACACAGAGTCAATACAGTAGTTTGTACATCCACAGTCACAACCACTCACACAAGACAGAAACTAAGATAAAACACATGAATAAAACCTAACAATGTCACTCGAAAGAGATGCTAAGAACGAATCATCTTCCTAGACCGTCCTCACGTCCGTCCCGTGCCTGCACCCGACCAACCTGTCACAGAGTGGGGAGTCAGTGACACTGCCAAGATGCAACATAATCAAGGTATAGTAATATGCGCAATAAAGGAGAATTAAAAACAATGCAAACCGAAAACACTCGGAAATTCCAAGCTTCCCTTCTCGAGATTTCCACAGTACCCTGTAACGAGCCAGACACGTGCATCTGCTCCTGTACAAACAAACATATGCCCTTGCTCCTGTAACAATCAAACATACGTACTCATCCTGCAACAATCAAACGTGCACTTGCCTCTCGTGATTTGCCTATACCCCTCCACGACGCTCGTGCGGTACGTGAGCAGCCGTGAGAGGTCCCCATCACCACTAGTCGTGGGGTACACGGGCCGACATGCCATCTTTTCGGAAAAATACACCCTCGTGCGATGGCCAAACCGCCGGTGTGCGTGCAAGCAAACCTTGGGCTCATAAATGTGATAAGTGGGTGTGTCATACCCAGAGCGACCCGTAGTCGCGAGAGATAGTAGTAATAACATGCTTATGTAAAACAGGGGTTAGCCATGATTATAATATAAATGTTACTTCATTCATGAAAAAAACATAATTTCTTTTACCACATTCCTGGTTTGACGGAGGAGAGCACCCACAGTCGCTAGAGATAATAGCAATAACATGCTTATGGACAACAGGAGTTAGATGAGATCATACGGTCAATATCATTATATTCACGAATATACAAAACTTTACCATATCTCATAATTGTTAGGATTTGAAGGAACACCCACCTGAAGAGCGCTTGGTCGGTACGCTAGAGTTGACTCGCTGCACCCCACTCGATCGGCACGCGGACCTAGAAAGTCCCCAAGGTAAACATTAAAAAGCTAACACTGTCCCCTGTGAAACTTGTAACTCCCAAACTCTGTCCCGAAAGAAACTACACTTAAGGAGCGTTGTTAAAAGTATCGTCGTGGTCGAAAACGTTCAAAAACGAGGCGAAACGGGCAAAAAACGGGCCAAAACGGAGTTACCGGGCTTCCGGGCTGGGGCTGGTGCACGGGCAGAGGCGTGGACCGGGTCCACAGCGCAGAGGAGGCGGCGGCGCAGACCGGGCTCACCCGGGAGCGTGCACCAGGAGGATTGGGCCGGGCTGGTGCACGCGCAGGCGCGCACCGGGCTCACCCTCCCAGGCCGCGACGGCGCGCACCGGGTGCACGCTAGAGGCGTGCACCGCGGTAGGCGGGTCGGGCTGGCGCACGCGCCCGTGCGCCGGGCTCACCCCCACAGGCCGCGGCGACGCGCAACGGGTGCATGCTGGAGGCGTGCACCGCGGTAGGCGGGCCGGGCTGGCACACGCGCCCGTGCGCTTGGTTCCACGCCTTCGGGCTGTGGGACGTGCGCCGGGAGCACGCCACTCCGGTGGACCGCGCGGGTGTGGTCCGTACGGGGATGAACAGTACTACTCCAGTTTCGTCCCCCGCGGCTTCGGTGATGACCCCGCGAACACGGCGACTGCGGAGACGACCCCGTGGATATGATAACGGCGGCGGCGGCCTCCCGTTTAACAACGGCGGCGGCGGCTTCCCGTTACCACAAAACCCACGACGCGTGCGACACCCGATCTACCAACACCCAAACCCTCGACCCCACAGAAATTGCAAAAAGGAAAACAACACGATCGCTTACCGATCCTGCGAGGAAGGGGAAGGTGGATCGTCCCTCACGTCTCCGACGTAAAGCTCCCCGAAAGATGGATTCCCCCGATCTTCCTTCTCCTTTTTCGCTCGATCCCCTAATTCGAATTTTCAAATTTCGAAAATCCTTTCTCACCGCTCCCATTCTCGAAAGAAAAGAAAAAGGAAAAGAAAAGGTTACTGCTAAAAGGGGCTATATAAATAAAATATCCAACAAACCCTAGGCCCAGATTTGTCTCAGACTTCCTCGAAAATCGTGCAAATTACAATGCACGAATCTCGATGCACTTTACGGTCACCGAGAGTTTCGAACCCCTATTCCGGGAGATCCGTAAGTTCGATTTCAGATCCGATCGCACCGCCGTTCATTATTTTTCGAGCTCTGTCACCGAAAAATATTAACCTGCACCAAAACACAACCCACTAAAAGTCGATAAAAAAAAAAGGCACCAACAACTAACATTAAACGACAAGGGTTATCAATGACACCCAAAAAGTTAGGATATTACAACGCTACCCGCGCGGGCAGGTGGGTAGGTGGCGCGGACGTGCGGGGGCAGGCGGGCAGGTGGGCGGCCGTACGCTAGGGGCCACGTGGCGCCCCGCGGTTGGCTGGTGCCCCGCGGTTGGCTGGCGCCACCCGCTCTGTAGGGGCAGTCAGGCCACTTGGCGTGGCCCGGTTGGCCGAGCCCCATTGTCCCGTGTTCTGGACACATGGCGCGCCTGGGAGGATCCTGGCGCTGCGCGGAATCAGGGGCTCGTGGTGCCTGTTCGGCGCCCGAATGTTTCGGGCGCCCGAATCTGTCCCCCAAAGTCCAATTTTTGGATTTTTTTTGGGATTTGCCCATAAATGTGCTCTCCTCTCCCCTATTTTTGGGATTTTGGTATTTTTCCTTGGAGCCCTTTTTGGCAGAGCTCATCCTCGCACTGTCCACCACCTTTTGAAGGATTTTGGAGATTTTAGGAGGCCGTGACATCGACGATTTCAGCGACTCGACGGGCTACGACATTCCTCTTTTGGTGGCTTCTTTCGTCGCAGTTCTGTCCGCGGGCTTCCTTGAGCTGACCCGAAGGATTTTTTAGCTGCTTTTCGCAATAGCGTTTCTATAGGAGGCAGGCCTCCATTTTTTGTGTCTACCATTTCCCTCCATTTTGAGTTTTTACTGGGGTTTTTGAAGCATCTTTGAACCCCTTCCATGCTATGGATTTTTCTGGACATCAGAGCTTGTTGGATTTTTATCTCGGTTGATGGTTGTCGGATTTCAGCCTATGAGGACTCAATTTGCATCTACACTTCGCAAGGAACGCCTCTGTATTTTTATTGGATTTTTTTGAGGTCTTTACAAAGGTGAATATTTTCAATTTTTGGGACTGTTGCGCAAAATAGTAAATGCAGATTTTTGAAAGTGTGACTTTTGCAGCGTTTGGATTGTGATTCAGTTTTCGCAGCGATTTCGGTGTTTTGGTGGAAAAGTACAGGTTGGAACTCTTCATCATGATCGAGGTGAGCATTTTTCCTTTTAGTCCCGGACAAAAATTATGCTCGGATTTGCTTCTACACTCGAGCGACGCGCTCGCTGATTTTGCCGAACTTGTTGGACATCACTTTAGTGTTTTGTTTGCCCCCACCGATCCGGGAGGAGTTTTTGGATGATTTTCATTACTTTGGAATCTTGAGAGGCTGAGGAACGTGCATGCCAAGTTTCGACTCGATCATCCGGCGGATCGTCGCGTTTCTGGTTGGTTGGATTTTCCTCCAAAAGTAGCGGGCGGCGTACTAATTCTATATTGTAGTATGCATGCATGATAAGTAGAGTACTCCTTTTTGTGGATCGAGATTAAAACATATATAATAGAATTAGTATATTGGTTATTTCTTGTGATAACGAAATATTAGAATCTTGACTAGCACCCCGTCATATGTTGCATGTATTTAACCTAACTAGTAGAGAACCCTCATTTGGGCTAGGTTCTTTTATACTTTAGACATTCTCACTTTACATTCTATTCCTGAACTTAGTGTTTTCCTCGCCCGGGTAATGGGTCGAGTGGTCGGTATTTCTTTTAGTGTAGGATGCATGTTGCACTCGTGCTTGGGGGCCGAGTGGAGTCGGGTAGCTGTGGCTAGTCTTGTACTGGTGTCGGGAACCGTTTGAGTAAACGGTGGTCCCGGGTGTTGGGATATGTATAATTGGATCTATATAGGGGAAAAAATACCTAGAGGGGGGTGAATAGGTGTAAACAATAAACACTCAAAAATCTTTGCGATATAAAACCCAATGCGGAAAAATAAATAACACGCAGAGATTTTTACGTGGAAAACTCCAAACCGGAGTAAAAAACCACGGGACCGATAACACGGTGAAATCCACTATAATTAAACACGTACAAGGTGATATACCGTACTCACAGACGACTCAACCTTTTCCATACGCTCCTAGTTGATCTTCTCCGCTCGCTCCACGACGCTTCTCGAATCCACGATCTGCGTCCAACGCCGAATCCACGGCGTCCAACGTCGAGTCCACGACGTCCGACCGAATCCACGGTCTTCACCCAGTAGCACACTTCGAATCCACGAACGTACCTCGCTCCGAATCCACGAGAGCGGTAGCACCTTGAATCCACAAGGCCACGCGAGTCCACGCGCCGATTTGGGATAAATCGTTGTTTTTTGGGTGGTGATGATCCGCCGAATACTTAGATTAGAAATAGATCGGAAATACCATCTAAGTATTCATTGATTTGATTCTACTCAAAATGTGAGTATGAAAACCTAGAATCAAATCAATCAATATAGATGAAGAAACATAAGATTAAATCTCTTGATTTCCTTTCTTCTCTATATGTGGATCTTAGGCCGTATATAGGATGACGGGTTTTAGGATTAGCGGCTTACCCTAGAAAAAAGAATCATAGGGTCTATTTATAGGTTAGAAACCCTTGGAAAAAGATAAGAATCAAAAACTATCCTTTTCTGGAATTTTACATGACGACGATCCGGATCGGAGTTCGGCGATCCGGATTGCAGTAGCGAGAAAAACAGTTTCCAGAAAAACGAAGGTTCGGGATCCGGATCGAAGTGCCTGATCCGGATCGTTCATACAGTTTCACCAAATACCAACGTTCGGGATCCGGATTGGAAAGCCTGATCCGGATCGTTCATAAATCATGGTAAAACCAGTGTTCGGGATCCGGATCAAAGGAGGCTACGATCCGGATTGAACTTGTGTATGAACGAACACCCTTCGGGATCCGGATTGGAAAGTCTGATCCGGATCCTGAACATGTCCCATGTCCAGTTTTTGATATTTATGCAATTACAAGTTCATCCAAGTGTTTCTACACTATAAGAAGGATTCGGATCACCAAAGATATTAAGTTAAACATACCTGATCCTTTTGAATTCTTCTTTCTTGAGATTGAGTTATATGATCCAACCTTCTTTACCTTCAATCTTCAAGACTTAACCGAATTCACGAAATACGCCAACTTAAATTCCGTAACAATCTCCCCCTTTGGCGGTTTCGTGACAAAACATAGATCCACTCAAGAAAATTCAAAAAGATATTTTTGTTGCTATCACCATACAACAAAAATTTACAATGGAGATCCAAAATAAAATAGATACATGAGTTAAACTCCTAAAACAGACTCTAGACTTAGACATCTGTACTCTCTACAAAAGAAATCATTCTTGACAAAAGAAATCGTTAGATACCTCAAGAATTTTATATCATTCAAAAACCACATACAGAGATGAAGTTTATACTCATTTACTTACCATGACATTTATACATTCAGATATGTAAATTGATCATAGTTAAAAACCAACATATCTCCTATGCAATCAAAATCCACATGTCACAGAAATTGTTAGTGAACATCAACTTGTTAGTTATATTACATGCCCAAATAGTTAGCAAATAGTTAGTCGAGGCATGCATGCAATCACAAATGAAAACCAAAAGTTGAAGTTCTACTTACCTTTCAATGTTGAGGTTAACCAAAAGTTGAAGTTCTACTTACCTTTCAAGTTGAGGTTATACTTACCTCCATAGTTTCAAGTTTCTCACAAACATTTGTCCTACTTACCTTTCAATGTTGAGGTTAACCAAAAGTTGAAGTTCTACTTACCTTTCAAGTTGAGGTTATACTTACCTCCATAGTTTCAAGTTTCTCACAAACATTTGTATCATTGTTTATCTCTCTCCCCCTTTTTGTCACAAAAGTTAGCCAAAAATTACCAAAATGGAGAGAAAAGTTAACAAGTTCAAGAACCAAAAGTTGAGAATTAAAATGAAAAACTAAAACTTAAAACCTGCACAAGAAAAGATTAAAAATCAGCACAAGAAAAGATTGAACAAACGACTCAAGCATCTGAATCTGAGTCTTCCGAGGCGCTGCATCCCATTTTCGAGAACATTTTCTGCATTAACTTCTTCATTGACGAGACCGTTTTAGTTAATGTGATTTGGGACGCTGTGATTATTTCGAGTTCTTCGGAGATTCGCCTTTGCTCTTTGGTGATTCGCTCCTGTTCAAAAGACAGTCTCTGTTGCTGTTTGTAGATGGAGGTTATTGATGCTTCATCATCTGCTCCTGGTGCTTGATGTGATGGCGAGGTAGAGGTGCCTGCACAAGGTTTCTTTGTAGAGGAAAGAGTCGAAGTGACATGAGGCAATTTGTGAAGAGACTTCACAATTGTTGATTCATCTATCATCCCCCAACAGTGTTGATATGAAGTCGAGCTGATATCAATCTTAAACTTTTTCAAGATCCTCATGATGATTAATGGGAATGGAAGTCGTTCAGTAGGATGAGGATGCTTAACATATCTAGACATTCTATTCCAAATTATGTACGGGATGTTCATGTTCAACCCTACGGCCTCAGAAGGATGACCTAGGAGATATAAGAACAGCATTCTATCCCATCTCACTACCTTTGTCTGCAAGTTAGGGAGAATGTTGTAACACGTGATGAAGTTTAGAAATCGGTACTCAAGCCGAAGTTGTTTGGATTTTACAGATTTACCATCTGCTGATTCAGTTCCTTCCAAACAAATTCCTTTTATCACGGTTTGCCACATGGCATTCGTCAAACTTCTTCCCATCAAAAAGTTGATCCCCGATCTGTTTGATTCCATTCCTAGGACCTCGCCGATTAACTGCGGAGTGATTGTGAGTCTCATCCCTTGGATGTTTGTGTAGAATTGCATCGAACCAAGTTCATCTTCCTGAAGATGTCTCGCATTTGTGTAAAAGGTTCTTACACGATACAAACAATACCCAAGTAATTCCGGGAATCGGCAGACTTGAATAAGATTAGTTTGTTCAATTAAAATCCCAAACTCTGGTGAGTGATTTCGGAGAGTTTCAATGTTGACATGTCGTTCACTGATGCATTCACGATGTTCAAAAGCTCTAAGGCGATCAGTATTAACGAACACTTCTTCCATGCGAGGCGGGGAGTCAGGAGCTATTGGTTTGCTAACATCAGCATTTCGTGCTCGTCCAAAGCGTCGAGCTAGTCTCTTCCTCTTCACCGAGATGGATGGGGCAGTCATAGGTGCTTTTCCAGTGTCCATTGCAGTTTTTCCTTTCGAAACAACGGAGGTTTTCTGTGTCGATTTTACAGGATGTGTTTCATCATCTGGCAACTCATCCCAATTGACTTCATCCTTTTCTGGTTCAGATTCTGAATCTTCAAGATGAACACATTCTCCTTTACGAAACGGTTTCTTTGCCCTCTTTAATTTATTGGTTGCTCGAGTATGTACCATCGCAACAAGAAGAACTATGATCCATGTGAATGCCATTGCTGCAATTGCTTGTGAAAAGAAATCCTGTGAGCAACAACTCAAGAACAAGAAAAAATTGTTAATTTTCAAAATTTTGAAAAATTGTACCCAAACAATCATTATCGTGTAGAGAGACTAAGAATAAAATTAGTTTTGCAAAAAGAATTTTAAAAATAGATCAATCGCATGATTTTGGAAAATTCCCATTATATGCCCTAAAACCGAATTTTTTGAAATCGAAGGCCAAAAATCCGTTTATCATTGGAATACCTAGCATATAATCAAAACTAATCTACCTAGAGTTCTTATTTCAAAAGAAATTTGATCAAAAACCATCCACAAACGAGAAAGATACGGAAATTCATCACGTTTTTGAGGAAAAATATGAAAAACTGTGAAATACCGAGATTTTGATCAATAAAACTTACTTGGAATCGAAGAACTTGAGTTAGAAAGCTTCCAAGATGGATGAATTCTAGAGAGAGAAGCTCTGGAGACTTTTGAACAAAAGATTGGAGTAAAAAGAATTCAAAACCCTTTTGTTCTATATAAAACCCTAGCCGCGATCCGGATCAGTTCGTGATTATGATCCGGATCGGCTACCCGCAGAGAATACCTGCGTTCGGGATCCGGATCGGCTTGTCCAATCCGGATCGGCTCCAACTTTTTCTTCAGAAAAATTCAGAAAAATTCTAGAAAATCCAGAAAAAGATTGTAAGCACTTTTGTGTATCAACTTTAAATGAAAATTATCGTTTCATACAACAAGAAATAGATTATTCCAAATCTATCAATAACATCCAACAAATTAAACAAAAATTTATAAAAATTAAATCCCTTAAAGTTGAACAACTTCAATTACATCTAACTTGATCTTATGTGTAATGCCTTTATCAAATCATCAATTCGGTAAAGAAAATGAAATACAAAGATCAATAGATATCTAAAATCCCAGATAAGTTAGATAATATATCTAGTCAATTTATTGAAGAGAGTGGCTCTTTGAGCATCTTTCATTAAAATTCCCACCTTATACCAACCTTAAAATTTTGACAGAGTCAAGTATTTCAACATGCATTTTATTTAATCAAACTTGAAGAACCTTGCTTGGTATACATGTGGTAGCTGCACACAGTACTCGGACGACCGAGGTGGTAGCTCTTTCCTCCATGTGGTGGTAGTTTTCACACTCCTCATTGGGATGTTACTCTTTCCACATCTTTTGAGCGTAACCCTTTTTCTTTGACTCCCCCTCAATTGGCTATCAATTATTTAAGATATAAAGTATTCAGCCAAATATTGATCTCGATTTCATACTCGACTAAACAGTCAAATAAGATAAAAACTATACCAAGAGATCATCGAGAGAGAAATTGACTTTGATCAAAACAAAGATGATTTAATTCACATAAATGATCATTGCATCAAATGAATTATTATGATATCCAAAGCATAATAAATTTCTAAACATATAAAAAGATGCAGTTAAAGTCAATCAAAACTAATGCTCAATTAATGTTCTATGTCTAAGCATAGATAATGAACAAAAACACAAAAACAAAACCTAACCTAAACAAAAGTTTCAAAAAGAGGTTATTTCAAGGAAAGCATTCCAATTGCTTTACGCAAATGAATAAAACGTTTTTGATCCAAAGGTTTTGTTAAAAAGTCAGCTAATTGATCTTCAGTTGAAATGTAGGAAATTTGAAGAATATTTGATTCAACTAGCTCTCTAAGAAAATGATATCTAAGTTCAATGTGTTTTGTTCTAGAGTGCAACACAGGGTTTTTTGAAATGTTTATAGCACTAGTGTTGTCACATAAAACAGTTACCGAAGTTGCTGCAATCCGGAAGTCGCTCAACACGCTTTTCATCCAAATGAGTTGAGTTGAACAACTACCCGCTGAGATGTATTCCGCTTCGGCAGTCGAGAGTGCAATGCAGTTTTGCTTTTTACTATGCCATGCAACAAGACAATGGCCAAGATAAAAACATGCACCACTCGTACTTTTCCGATCATCCACAGATCCTGCCCAATCGGCATCTGAGTATCCAATAATATCTAGACTTGTTCCCATAGGATACCAAATTCCGAAATTAATGGTTCCTTTGATGTACCGGATGATCCGTTTCACCGCTTTCAGGTGAACCTCCTTTGGTGCTGATTGATATCTCGCGCAAGTCCCAACACTAAAGGATATATCCGGGCGACTAGCTGTGAGGTAAAGTAGACTTCCAATCATGCTGCGATAAAGTTTCTCGTCTACATTCTCACTAAGAGATTCACTTCCTAATCCCTTATTGCTAGTTCCCATAGGAGTAGGAAAATCTTTAGAATCTTCTAATCCGAATTTCTTTACCAACTCCTTTGCATACTTGGATTGACACAGATGGATGCCTTCACCATTTTGTTTCACTTGCAATCCAAGAAAGTATGTTAGTTCACCCATCATAGACATCTCAAATTCGCTTTCCATGGTTTCTGCGAATTTAGAAGCATCATTATCCTTTGTTGCTCCAAACACAATGTCATCGACATAGATTTATGCTTCACAAAGAGAGTCCTGTTTGCTCCCCCTCGAGTATAGCCCTTCTCCAAAAGGTGCTTTGTCAACCTTTCGTACCACGCTCGCGGTGCTTGTTTTAAACCGTAAAGAGCCTTTTTCAAACGAAAAATATGGTTAGGTAGTTTACAGTCTACAAAACCTTTCGGTTGAGCCACATAAACTTCCTTATTTAAAAATCCATTTAAAAACGCACTCTTAACGTCCATTTGAAAGAGTTTTATTTTAAAGTGACAAGCAATAGCGAATAAGATACGAATGGACTCTAGTCTAGCTACAGGGGCGAACGTTTCATCAAAGTCTATACCTTCTATTTGAGAGTAGCCTTGAGCAACTAAACGTGCTTTGTTCCTGATGATGGTACCATCCTCATTTTTCTTGTTCTTGAAAATCCATTTAGTACCGATCACATTGTGTTGCTTCGGAGGCGTCGTTAATTCCCAGACTTTGTTTCGTTCAAACTGATGGAGCTCTTCCTGCATTGCTTCAATCCAGTAGTCATCCTGAAGAGCTTCATCGACGTTCTTTGGTTCGATCATGGAAACGTAACATGCGAATCCACAAACCAACTGTCTCCGAGTTTTGACTCCTTCTTGTGGGTCTCCAATGATGTTTGATTCAGGATGATCCTTGGAGATGCGTAACGTTTGTTGTGATGGAGTACTCGGAGGTACATGAGATGATTCCTGCACATCAGATAAACTTGAAGAACCATTAGAAGCATCATTAATATTGGAAGTATTATCATGAGAAGATGCATTTACAGGAGTATCATCATCAAGAGAGATATCAGGGGTAGATTTAACAGATGCAAAGTGGAAAGCTTCATCTACTTTAACATTTATAGATTCTACGATCGTTTTAGATTCCAAGTTAAATACCCGATATGCTCTACTATTTGTAGAATACCCCAAGAAAATCCATTCGTCACTTCGAGAGTCAAATTTTCCAAGATTTTCGCGGTCACGTAAAATGTAACCTCGACTCCCAAAGATGCGAAAATATTTGATGTTGGGTTTTCTACAACACCATAGTTCATATGGTGTATTTAACGTTCCCGGGCGCAAATAAACTCGATTAATAACATAGATTGCAGTGTTCACAACTTCAGCCCAAAAATATAACGGTAAATTCCGGCTATGAAGCATAACACGTGCCATCTCTTGAACAACCCTGTTTTTGCACTCGACTACACCATTCTGTTGAGGTGTATAGGGTGCTGAGAATTCATGTTTAATGCCATTGGAAGTGCAAAAATCAATGAATTTAGAGTTTATGAATTCTCCACCTCTATCACTTCTAGCACGAATGATCTTTTCATTCTTTTCAATCATAATACGAAGGCAAATCTCGTGAAAAGAATCAAAAGTATTAGCTTTCTCTTTTAAAAATGCTACCCAAGAATACCTAGAGAAATCATCAACCAATAAGAAAATATACCATTTACCTCTCAAGGATGGTTGACGTGTCGGCCCCATAAGATCCATATGCAATAATTCTAAGGACCGTTTGGTACCGACGTGATTCAAGGATGAAAGAAGAATTCACCTTTACATACCCAAACCTTTCGAGTTTTGGTGTACGTCGGAAATGATTGTGAAGTTGATACCTTTGGTGAAAGCGTCTTATTTGATCCATTGCTTTTCCTTGACGTCGTCGTCTTGTTTGATGAACTACCGAGGCTTTTTACCTTCGAATAATTTGCATTTGCTTTTCGAGGAATTACCCTTTTGGTAGTCGTTGCAAGAAGTGCTTGAGTTGACCGTTTGGCTCCCATCTTGCAATTTCTCCTTATGTGCCCTGCAATACCACAACGAAAACATACCTTAGTGCTTGACGATCCCGAGGAGGGTGAAGTAGGCTTGTTGTCGTTGCTTGTCGTTAGTTCCGGTGTCGGAGGAGGAGATACCGACTGGGGCACAAAGACTATCCCAACCGAACTAAAATTGTCTTCAGTTCGATTGTATCCGAGGTCGAACTTGTTTGATTGACCAAGACCAAGAAGCTTATCCAACTTACTCCTTCTTGATGAAAATCGCTGTAAGTCATCCTTGAGTTGGAGAATGGTCTCTGTCATTTCCAATTTTTCCTGTCGAGCCTCGCCGTTGAGCTTCAAGAGGTAATTCGCTTTGTTCACCATATCTATATAATTCTTCTCGAGTTGCTCATTGGACTCTTGAAGTGAAGCATTTGCTTTTATCAGATTATCCCTTTCCACTTCAAGATCGGTCGAGTGAGAAGTTACCCTTTTTACTTCTTCTTCGAGATCCTGCAATCTCCCTCTCAATCCCTTGTTTTGCTTAGCCAGTTTCTTTGAATCCCTCAAAAGTCTGTGATAGGCTAAAGCAAAATCTTCACCTTCCGAATCATCCGATTCATCGTCCGTTGCAATCTTTTCAACAGTGGAGTTGGACAATGACTCGGATGTACTAGCCATTAAGCACATGAAGGGTGAAGATGTGGACGCGTGGAACGCTGTTGCGTTATCTTCTTCATCACTTGACGATGACTCATTTGATGATGAGGTGTCATCCCAAGTGACGGCTTGCATCGCTTTCTTCTTTGTCGGATTCTTATTAGGACACTCCGTTGAGATATGGCCATACCCTCGGCACTTGAAGCATTGGACTTGTCCTTCTGAGCTTTTCTTATCTTTAGAAAAACCATCTTGCTTTCTTGGTTTGAAACTTGAAGAACCTTTGCCTTTCTTCGACTTTACGAAGGATGGAGTTTTGCTTGAGTTACCCCTTCGAAAGTTTCGGCGAAATCTTCTTGTCAAGAGAGCAAGCTGCTTCTCAAAGTCCTCCATAGATAGGTTTACGTCATCATCTAAGGAGGATGAATCCACGTCTTCTTCTTTTGTTGTTTTCAACGCATAACCTGAAGACTTAGAAGAGGATGCCTTTCTAGAAGAATAGTTAGTAGGAAAAGTCATTTCATAAGTTTGTAATGAACCAACTAATTCTTCTACACGGATTTCGTCCGGGTGTTTAAGAGTTTCAATGGCCGTAACCTTGGATCGAAATCTCTCAGGAAGAGTTCTTAATATTTTTCTTACAACTTTAAATTCTGGAATCTTCTCTCCCAAGTTAGCACATGAGTTTACGATATCTTGCAATCGTGTGTAATAGTCTGTGAAAGATTCATTTTCTGCCATGAAAATAGAGTCAAACTTGCTCGTAAGCATTTGCAGTTTCTGAATCTTCACAAGGTTAGTTCCCTTATGCGTAACTTGAAGAACATCCCAGATTTCTTTCGCAGTCTCACATGCAGAGACGCGAGAGAACTCTGTTTGAGACAAAGCATTAAATAGAGCATTAATCCCTTTGCCATTGTAAGAAGAAAAATCTATCTCTTCCTTGGTCCATTTCGACCTAGGTTTGATGGTGCGAACATCACCAATAAATTCAGTTGGATTAGACCATCCTAATTCAATTGATTGCCACACCCGTTCGTCGATGGAAATTAAAAAGGCTTGCATCCGTACTTTCCAGTACGCATAATTTGTTCCATCGAAGAACGGAGGTCTGTTGATGTTTCCACCTTCAACCATTGTTTACAACCCTATTCCCGCTCTGATACCACTTGTTGGGTTATGTATAATTGGATCTAAATAGGGGAAAAAAACACCTAGAGGGGGGTGAATAGGTGTAAACAATAAACACTCAAAAATCTTTGCGATATAAAACCCAATGCGGAAAAATAAATAACACGTAGAGATTTTTACGTGGAAAACTCCAAACCGGAGTAAAAAACCACGGGACCGTTAACACGGTGAAATCCACTAGAATTAAACACGTACAAGGTGATATACCGTACTCATAGACGACTCAACCTTTTCCATACGCTCCTAGTTGATCTTCTCCGCTCGCTCCACGACGCTTCTCGAATCCACGATCTGCGTCCAACGCCGAATCCACGGCGTCCAACGTCGAGTCCACGACGTCCGACCGAATCCACGGTCTTCACCTAGTAGCACGCTTCGAATCCACGAACGTACCTCGCTCCGAATCCACGAGAGCGGTAGCACCTTGAATCCACAAGGCCACGCGAGTCCACGCGCCGATTTGGGATAAATCGTTGTTTTTTGGGTGGTGATGATCCGCCGAATACTTAGATTAGAAATAGATCGGAAATACCATCTAAGTATTCATTGATTTGATTCTACTCAAAATGTGAGTATGAAAACCTAGAATCAAATCAATCAATATAGATGAAGAAACATAAGATTAAATCTCTTGATTTCCTTTCTTCTCTATATGTGGATCTTAGGCCGTATATAGGATGACGGCTTTTAGGATTAGCGGCTTACCCTAGAAAAAAGAATCATAGGGTCTATTTATAGGTTAGAAACCCTTGGAAAAAGATAAGAATCAAAAACTATCCTTTTCTGGAATTTTACATGACGACGATCCGGATCGGAGTTCGGCGATCCGGATTGCAGTAGCGAGAAAAACAGTTTCCAGAAAAACGAAGGTTCGGGATCCGGATCGAAGTGCCTGATCCGGATCGTTCATACAGTTTCACCAAATACCAACGTTCGGGATCCGAATTGGAAAGCCTGATCCGGATCGTTCATAAATCATGTTAAAACCAGTGTTCGGGATCCGGATCAAAGGAGGCTACGATCCGGATTGAACTTGTGTATGAACGAACACCCTTCGAGATCCGGATTGGAAAGTCTGATCCGGATCCTGAACATCTCCCATGTCCAATTTTTGATATTTATGCAATTACAAGTTCATCCAAGTGTTTCTACACTATAAGAAGTATTCGGATCACCAAAGATATTAAGTTAAACATACCTGATCCTTTTGAATTCTTCTTTCTTGAGATTGAGTTATATGATCCAACCTTCTTTACCTTCAATCTTCAAGACTTAACCGAATTCACGAAATACGCCAACTTAAATTCCGTAACACCGGGTCGTCGGGTTTTCCCTATTCTTTTTGTCGTCACTGCGTTCGTGGCAGTAGTGTACTGGTGATAGAAGGATCTGGAACCCAGACTGTTTTTGGACACACATAATTTCAGTAAACTATTGTTTTCCTTCCGAATTTCGAATGGTCGCCGGAGCATGTTCTTGTTTGATTTGGGTGAAGGCATAGCCCTTTGGGGTTTGGAAAATAATACTTGTTTTGATTGATTTTATTAAAGAACTAAAATCTTTTAAATTGGGCTTCTCAAATAAAAATAGTTTTCAGTAATAACTGTCATGTTTTCTTGCAAACTTTCTCACCCGAGAGGGTTTAAGTGATCTGGGTTCTAGGGGTCGTTTCCTTCTTTCGGGACGAAAGCTACGGGGGCTGAGCCTAGAACCTGTTCTTGTTTGATAGGGTTGTAGATGCTAGTGTGGTGTCCCGGAATTCCCGTGCGACTCGACCGTGTGCTTGGTGGTGAGAAAACACCTATTTTTGGTGTATTGAGTCCGTTGTGCGTCGAATGGATGCCAAAAACGGACTCAGCGCGCGAAAACAGTCAAAATTGGCTATTTCCGGGCTTAAACGGGCGAAACGGGCGCGGATCCCGAGGTGCAAAGCACGGATCTCGAGGCGATGGCACGCAGCTCAAGGCGCGGTGTCGTGCTGCGCAAGGTGCGCAGCTGGCGCGCTGGGGAAGCGCGCCTTCCTGCGCTGGTCGCGCGGGGGCCGCCACGTGGCTGGCCCCCATTGGCGGCCGCGCGGGGGCGCGCGCCCGTGTGGCGCGCGGGGTGTCCCGCGCCTGTGTGTTGCGGTGTAACGCGCCCGTGTGGCGCGCGGGATGCGGCTGCCGCATGGCGTGCTGGGATGCGCGCCGCGTGGCGCAGGGGGCGCGCGCCTGGGCTTGCTGCGCGCGTCCCGTGTGGTGGACCGCCACATGGCGGTTCCCCATTGAGGGGACCCGTGTGAAGGGTCCATTGAACCCCCCTCCTCTCTTTCTTCTTCTTTTCTTCCTTCTCCACCCCGCACCACTTTTCCTCTCCTTTCTCATCTTCTTCTCCAACCGAGAACCGTGGGGAGGGAATGGGAGGCGGTTTCGTGGGGTGCGGCAGCGCGTCGGCGACCTCGTGGAACGCGCAAGGCGTTCCAAATAGTCGGTTGATCGCACATACGCGCGATGGACGACGCGACGGTGTCGAGGTAAGTCCCGCATATTATTTGGCGGTATTTTTGGCACAATTTTGGGGCATCCTTTTGGACATTGGATTTGACCCCGTGCTCTTATGCGTGTTAGGGACCGTGTTTTACTGTGCCGTTTTATTGCGCAGACTGTCGCGGGCATTTTGGGTGCACCTCGTTTTGCGTGCGGACTCCGGCACCGTGCTCCTTTTTTCGTGCGGACTCCGTTTTGCGTGCGGACTCCGGCACCATGCTCTGTTTTACGTGCGGACTCCGGCGGCGTGCCCTGTTTTGCGTGCGGACTCCGTTTTGCTTGCGGACTCCGGCACCGTGCTCCGTTTTGCATGCGAACTCCGGCGGCGTGCACCGTTTTTCGTGCGGACTCCGTTTTGCGTGTGGACTCCGGCACCGTGCTCTGTTTTGCGTGCAGACTCCGGCACCGTGCTCTGTTTTTCATGCGGACTCCGGCGGCGTGCTCCGTTTTGCATGCGGACTCCGGTGGAGGCAAGGAATCGCGCGGAGGCCAATTGTAAGTGTCTACGAGCAATTGGTGGCTTACCGAGGTGGGTTGGATTTTTCTCCAAGTCTGCGGACTTCTTTCTAATTCTATTATGATAGGATTCAGCATGCTAGAATAAGTGTTATCTTGGAACTTGACCTAGCACCCCGTCATATATTGCATGTGTAACCAGACTAATAGAAAACCCTCATCTGGGCTAGGGTTACTTTTGCTTAGACATTCACACTGTTCTTATATTCCTGGACATAGTGTCTTCCTCACCCGGTTAATGGGCTGAGTGGTTGGGTTCTTTTAGTGTGGGATGCATATTACACTCGTGCTTTGGGGTGGGGCGGGGGGGGGGGGGGGGGGGGGGGGGGGGGGGGGCGAGTGGAGTCTAGTAGATAGAGCTAGTCGATTAGTTTTGGCGGGAGCCGTTTGGGTAGACGGTGGTCTCGAGATGTTGTGTTCTTCGAGTTGGTTGTCACTGCAGTGGTAGTGGCAGTAGTGTACTAGTGACAGCAGGACCTTGAACCCATAACCTTTTTGTACGCACACATGATTTTAGTCAGCCAATGTTTTCTTCCAAGCCTCGCAGGGTCGCTTGAGTCTGTTCTTGTTTGATAGGACAAGGGCATTAGCCCTTCGAGGTTTGGACATAAAACTTGTTTTCGAATTGTTTTCCTAAAAAGACTAAAAATCATTAAAAAATGGATTTCTCTCAGATCAAATAGTTTTCTGTAATAAATGTCACTGTTTCTTATAAACTTACCCACTCGAGATGATTCGAGTGGTCTGGGTTCTAAGGGCTGATTTCCTTCTGGAGTCGAAAGCAATGGGAGGCTACGCCTATAGCCTGTTCTTGTTTGATTGGGGTCGTAGGTATTAGTCTCCCGGGGTTTTCGGACCCTCCGCTATTTGGTTGTAGAGCTTTTACAGCCCGTGAGTTTAACTTGTTGTGTTGGTTACCCACTTTAACCGAGGGAGCCGAATCCCTAAACGGTAAGGGATCGAGAACTTCGATAGGCTATGCCTAGAGTCTGTTCTTGTTTGATTGGGGTTCTAGGCACCGGCCTAACGAGATTCTCGGACCCTTGCTGCGTCAGACGGTTCTTCTCGTCTATGAGTGGGGTGTCGTTTTGGGAGCCGTTTGGGCTGACGGCGGTCCCAGTGGTTGCGTACTTTCTTTTAGTGGGTTAGCTTTCTGAGATTGAGTCGTGGAGTCTTTCTCCGACTGAGTTATGCTAGTTGAGCATTGAGTTCCGATCTGCTTGATCGTGGATTATAGCCTGCTGAGACTGAGGTTTTATGCCTGTTGTGAGATACTTGAGTTCGCGGGGTCGCTCCCCGCGAGCTACGCTCTGGATGTGATGATGATACTGAGCCTGACGAGGATGCGATGTGGTTACTGAGATAGTCCTTGAGGGACACCCTACGTAAGACCAAGCCCTTTTTGGGCATGAGTGGCAGTAGATGAGCGCAGGCTTGACTGGTCCAAAGAGGGACAGTCATTGAGATTGGGTGATATGTGAGAGTGAGTTTCATAGCATGTTCATAGTTGAGTTTTACCTTGAGCATGATACTTGAGACATATTAGCAGTAGCGAGTGGAGGCATACCATCATCTGTGTTTTTTCCCTTTTGAGCATAGTAGATAGAGGCATGATAGCTGTAGATACTTTTCCAGCTTAGTTTTCATTATCTCAGTCTTTTTTTGTTATCTTGCCTCTAGTAGACTTAGTGGGCAGACCGTGGGTCTTGGAGACGGTACCCACTGAGAACTACTATAGGATGCAATTCTCACACACTTTGTCGGTGATAGGTTGCTAAGGCTTTTCTTTCCGTTCTTGCCCGAGCTGGCGCGACGGACCGAGGACAGGGAGTCGCGAGATAGTTCCCTACCAGCATAGTTCTTTTAGAGTGAGGTAGATGTACTATCCCGGACTGTGGGATTCACTGTGTATTGTTATATTTCTAGTTTTTAGTTATCTCCCTTTTTGGATTCGTAGATATTGTATAGGTGGATTTTTTAATTTGTATCTGACCTTGTATTATTCAGGTATTTGGGAGATGGACTTTGTATTTATTTTCAGCTTTATAGTAGTTTGATTTTATATTACAGCTTTTATTTTCTGCTCTGATATCTGTGTAGCTGTAGTTCTATCTTTTGCAGGTTAGACGCTTCGTCGGTGCGGGGCTTCCCGTGTCGACGGCGGATCTGTTGGCGAGCCCGGGTCGTAGTTTCGACCCTGGGGCGTGACAGATTAGAGTGGTATCAGAGCCTAGGTTGTAGGTCGTTGTGGACTTAGAAACCCTAGGCTTGTGTTTGGACATTAGGATGACTACGTGAGAGTCGTGACTTTTAGCGAGAGTCCTGATCGAGTTTTATACCTCTCCCATGAGACGGGATGAGTGATTGGCATGCTTATTCTCCTAAGCGATTATGTTGGCTGGAGACAACATAATGCGATGGAATGGATGAGATGTCTTTGACTTTCGCTGGATTGGGTCGAATGGTTGTTGTGTCCTGATGTTTGTTATTGTGCAGTGGACTATGATGCCCCTGAGACGTCGTGTAGTGAAGATGGCACATCCCGCATCTGATGAGTAACCCGAGCAGTGGGAGGCAGAGCTATCAGAGCAGAGCGAGACCCAGGAGTTATGGACCGAGATGGCACAGATGTCGGAGGCGTTACGGCGCCGGGAGGAGGCGACCAAGCGCCAGGAGGAGAACATGGAGCGCATGATGCGTTTGCTTGAGCAGAGAGCACCCCCTGTGGTATCGCCAGTAGTACCTCCGACTGCGACATCGTCGACTTCGGCCCAGATCGCACCGTTGACAGTGCAGGAGCAGCGAGAGCTCGCTGATCGGTTGTTGTACATCAGTCAGTTCCATCCCCTGCAGTTTTCAGGGCAGAGTTCAGAGCCTTGGGAGGCAGAGAACTGGATTGCAGCAATGGAAAAGCTGTTTGAGAGCTTGTTTATTCAAGAGAAGCATCAGGTGCTCTTGGCCGCACACTTCCTGGAGAAGGACGCCGAGATTTGGTGGCGTCGAGTTCGCCAAGTGGGACCACCAGGAGTACAGTTGTTGACTTGGGCGGAGTTTCGTGCTTTGTCCCTCGGGGCCTATTTTCCCGACAGTGCAAAACAGAAACTGGAAGGGGATTTGCGACGTCTTCAGCAAGGGAGTCGGCCTCTTCATGAGTATGTTTGCGAGTTTCTGCGATTATTGAGCAGTGTACCCCATGTCGCCTGGGATGAGGCCCAGAAGGTTGAGCTAGTTGAGAGAGGACAGCATCAGGATATCTATCACTTGGTGCATTCAAGGCGAGCGCCGACGTTAGATGCGGCGATTGAGCATGCTTGGTGGGTTGACCGAGGATCAGTGATCATGTCAGAGAGAGACGGAGCGCCAGGGACTAGCTCCGGGGAGAGGCATCCAGTGCCTCCTGAGTTTGGACAGTCGAGTAGATTGAGACCCCCGGGGGCCGCCACGATTCCAGTCTGAGGGTCGTGGGTCTCAGAGGAGACAGAGATCAGGAGGTCCTCCACAGCCGAGGCACCAGCAGCAGTATCAGGATGAGTGTGTCATCTGCGGTGGGCCGCATGCAGTGCAGCAGTGTGACCATAGGTAGGGGCGACGCTTTTCGTGTGGACAGTCGGGACATTTTCACCTCGAGCAGTGCTTACGGCAATACCACTTGCAACGGCACCCCCGCTACCTCTTCAGGATGAAGGAGCTCCTCCGATTTACCGCCAGGCAGATAGGGCCACGACGTCGGGGCAGACAGAGCGACGACCACCCACATCGAGAGGATGAGTTGGGCCGTCCGGTTGGAGGGCGGCAGGATAGCGGATCGCATTGTATCAGGTATGACTTTCTTTCCTAGTTGTCGAAGCTTGAGCTTTGCACCCCTGCATGGCCTGAGGAGGTTTGAGATGGTAGACTGTAGTTTTTGTTTGCGGCCACAGCAGGGACAGCTTCAACACCTCTCTCTTCGTTTTCTCGTCTTTACGCCGAAACTGGCGAACGGGGCGAAAACTTCGAAAGGGCTGCTCCAGAAATGGAGACGATGCTGGAACCTGTTCTTGTTTGATTGGGGTGAAGGCATTGGTCTTTTGGAATTTTCGGACTCTTCGCTATTTTCGGCGGCTTTCCAAATAGAGAGTTGGTGTTGATGATGTTCCTGATGTTGGGCTTCTCTTTCATTGGTTGGGAAAGGGGTGTGTTTTAGTTTCGAGGCCGAAACTTTTTTTTAGTGGGGGAGAGTGTGGTGTCCCGGAATTCCCGTGTGACTCGACCATGTGCTTGGTGGTGAGTAAACACCTATTTTTGGTGTATTGAGTCCGTTGTGCGTCGAATGGATGCCAAAAACGGACTCAGCGCGCGAAAACAGTCAAAATTGGCTATTTCCGGGCTTAAACGGGCGAAACGTGCGCGGATCCCGAGGTGCAGCGCACGGATCCCGAGGCGATGGCACGCGGCTCGAGGCGTGGTGGCGTGCTGCGCAAGGCGCGCAGCTGGCGCACTGGGGAAACTCGCCTTCCTGCGCGGGTCACGCGGGGGCCGCCACGTGGCGGGCCCCCATTGGCGCCCGCGCGGACGCGGGAGGCGCCCGCGCGGGGGCGCGCGCCCGTGTGGCGCGCGGGATGGGGCGCCCGCATGGTGTGCTGGGATGCGCGCCGCGTGGCGCAGGGGGCGCGCGCCTGGGCTTGGTGCGCGCGTCCTGTGTGGTGGACCGCCACATGGCGGTTCCCCATTGGGGGGACCCGTGTGAAGGGTCCATTGAACCCCCCTCCTCTTTTTCTTCTTCTTTTCTTCCTTCTCCACCCCGCACCATTTTTCCTCTCCTTTCTCTTCTTCTTCTCCAACCGAGCACCGTGGGGAGGGAATGGGAGGAGGTTTCGTGGGGTGCGGCGGCGCGTCGGCGACGTCGTGGAACACGCAAGGTGTTCCAAATAGTCGGTTGATCGCACATACGCGCGATGGATGGCGCGACGGTGTCGAGGTAAGTCCCGCGTATTATTTGGCGGTATTTTTCGCACAGTTTCGGGGCGTCCTTGTGGACATTGGATTTGACCCCATGCTCTTATGCGTGTTAGGGACCGTGTTTTATTGTGCCGTTTTATTGCGCAGACCGTCGTGGGCATTTTGGGCGCGCCTCGTTTTGAGTGCGGACTTCGGCACCGTGCTCCGTTTTGCATGCGGACTCCGTTTTGCGTGCGGGCTCCTGTATCGTGCTTCGTTTTGCGTGCGGACTCCGGCGGCGTGCTTCGTTGTGCGTGTGAACTCCGTTTTGCACGCAGACTCCGGCACTGTGCACCGTTTTCCGTGCGGACTCCGGCGGCGTGCACCGTTTTGCATGCGGACACCATTTTGCGTGCGGACTTTGGCACCGTGTTCCTTTTTGCGTGCGGACTCCGGCACCGTGCTCTGTTTTGCGTGCGGACTCCGGCACCGTGCTCCGTTTTGCGTGCGGACTCTGGCAGCATGCTCCGTTTTGCGTGCGGACTCCGGTGGAGGCAAGGAATCGTGCGGAGGCCAATTGCTAGTGTCTACGAGCAATTGGTGGCTTACCGAGGTGGGTTGGATTTTTCTCCAAGTCTGCGGACTTCTTTCTAATTCTATTATGATAGGATTCGGCATGCTAGAATAAGTGTTATCTTGGAACTTGATGTAGAATACCGGGATTTCGGATGACGCACCGACCTCGCAAGATGGCGTGGTGCGAAGGAAATTGCCTCGGGCGTGTTCCGTATGTATTTACAGATGAGTTCGGGTTGATTCGGATCAACACGGAAGCCCCAGCTTGAATCGGAGTTTTCCGGGCTGGTGCGCCGTTAGAGGACTGGTTTGTTAGAGCTTTGGCTCCGCAGTGGGGCACAGAAAATTGGAAAATGCTTGGAACAGGTATACTTTATGATTACAGCGGAGTTCGGGAGGTTCCGGACTGATGCAGAGGACCCGAAGGCAAAAAGTGAGTTGGAGTTGGCAGTTTTGGGAGCCGGTTTTTGGATTGAGCACACCGACTCCACAGTTGAGCTTTTTGAGGGGGAAAAGCTTTGAACATGTGTATTTTCAGTTTACAGCGGAGTTCGGGAGGTTTCGGACCCGTGCGGAAGCCCCGAGGGCAAAAAGTGAGTTGACGGGGGCTTTCGATGGAGTATTTAATTAATTTAATTAACTTATTTAATTAATGGCTTGTGTCTGTGAGGTATGGAATAAAAGAAAGAAAAAGAATGAGAATGGATTTAAGGGTGAGTGGAGATTTTCGTGGGCATTAAATGCTGCCAACCACCCTATTTAATTAGTCATTCCCTAATTAAGTGCCACCTCGCCTTCTTCTTCTCCAAGCAAAACAGAGGAAAATGAGGTGAGCAGAGGAAAGGGAAAAAGAGAGAAAGAAGGAAGAAGAAGAGGAAAAAAAAGAAGGGAAAGAGAAGGAATTGTTGAGCTTTGATGGTGGAACCTCCTGCTGAGAGCCGTAGAGCCGAGCGGATAGCGCGTCGAGCGGCGCGCGCGACGGTTTTGGAGAGGTAAGTTCTGTATTTTTAGAGAGAGAGAGAGAGAGAGAGAGAGAGAGAGGGTGAGCTTGGACTGTTGTCCATGGGTGGAGCAGGAGGTGGTGCCGCTTGGGGGCACAGCAGCGCGTGGGCGCAGCAGCTCGGGCGCAGCAGCGCGGGCCAAGGCGCCGCGCGGGCGCTGCGCAGGTGTGCGCAGGGCGCCGCGCGGGCGCAGCCCGGGCCCCGCGCAGGTGCGCGCGGGCGTGCAAGCGCGCCACGCGGGCGCTGCGCAGGTGCGCGCTGGGCGCCGCGCGGGAGCAGCCCGGGCACCGCGCAGGTGCGCCCGGACGCGCAAACGAGCCGCGCGGGCGCGCAGCTAGCGCGCAGGGGCGCGCAGCTAGCGCGCAGGGGCGCGCTGCCAGCGCGCTCGGCGCCACTTAGGGCCGCGGCAAGCGCGCAGGGGGCCCATGCACCGCGCAGCGGGCCCATGCGCCGCGCGGCGGGCCCATGCACCGCGCAGCGAGCCCTGGGCGCCTCGCGGCTGCAGCAGCACCGCGCGGTTGCTGCGGCGGCAGCGCCGCGTGGGCAGCGGCAGCGGCAGCGGCAGCGGCAGTGGCAGCGGCAGCGGCTGGGCCGCGCGTTTCGGCGTGTGCGAAGGGTGCTTTTGCGCGGCGTTTTCGGCGACACCAGGGCTATCTTCTTTGCCGACGGACTCGCGCATTTTCGGCAAAGCTTTGCTGACTTTGGGTTCCTTTTTCTCTGTCTGTGTTTGGTGCAGTAACTTTGGTACACGCGGCGAGCTCGGTGCCGCGCGAGCATTTTGGGACCGGCAGTAGCGGCACGTGGATCACCATCAGATTAATTGGATTTAAATTGTGCTAGCTGGTAGTGTGTAAGGGTGGATTTAGGGAATTGTATATGTGGACTTTACTTATTTGGTGTGCAAACGGAGTTTTTGTGCTGTGGGTGATTTCTTTGGAAGCAGGTTGTGCTGGGGAGGTGTTGTATGCGATGTGTTATGTTGGGTATTTGTGGTGTGTACAGGGGAGATGTAGATTGAATATATGGATGGACTTGGGATTAAGTAATTTGTGTTTAAGTGGTTATGTATTTTTAGTGTGCTTGAAGCTTAAGAGTTGTGTTGTGGAAATCATTTTGGGCTGAAGTTTTGGTGTGAACTATGTGTGGGCCGTGTGTTGTATGTGTGTGCTGTGGATGTGTGGAGTGAGATGTTGCGCGCCGGAATTTTGTGTGGACTCGAGGGAATTTATTGGAGCTTCCATGGATTTTACCGTGATTTGCGGCACGATTTTCGAGGTTTCGTCAGTTTGAGGATCCGGCGCTGCACCGACTTCAGCGTTGCCTGCGGAAAGCGATCAAGGTGGGTTGGAATTTCTCTGAAATTTAAAGCTTCAGTAAGCATGTTGATCTTGTTTAGTTTAGCTGTTTTATGCTTTATAAATCTGATAGTTGCCTAGAAAATTGTAGAAGTACTTTCCTGAGCCCCTGAAATTTTTTAGCATGATCTAGGGATGATTTGACACTAGACTGCATATTTTCTTGAGATTCGGAATATATCTGGACCTTCATAAAATTTCTACAACCGGTTTTTAAGTTAAACTCTGATTTTAAAATATTTTAAAATATCGGGAGCATTATGAATGGTCCAGACAGTTCGGGATGCATGTGTCCTCGTGCCAGGGGGCCAAGGGGATTTTTAGAGCATTGTGAGATGACTTTCTAGTGTCGTGAGAGAGTTTCAGCATTGTTCCTGTTCGGGGGCGGAAGCTACGGGCGGCTATGCGTGCAGCCTGTTCTTGTTTGATAGGGTTGTAGGTGGCAGTCGTTCAGAATTTCCAGGCCTCCCATGTGAGAGATTGAGGAGTTATTCCCTGATTGGTTTACTCTAGATCATGGGTCGTGTTATGATTTAGTGGTGGAGATGGTTCTCCCACTTAGCCTTGAGAGTTTTGGGGGTTCTGGCAGATCGAGTCGTGGAGGTTTCCCGACTCAGCCACGGATCGTGCATTATCAGATTGAGTCGTTGAGGGTTCTCCGACATAGCTTTAAGAGTGCTTGGGCTTTTCCTGTTTGAGTTGTGGATCTTTTCCGACTGAGTTATGCTAGTTGAGCATTGAGTTTCGATTTGTTTGATCGTGGATTATAGCCTGCTGAGACTGAGGTTTTATGCCAGTTGCGAGATACTTGAGTTCGCGGGGTCGCTCCCCGCGAGCTACGCTCCGGATGCGATGATGATACCGAGCCTGACGAGGCTGCGATGTGGTTACTGAGATGGTCCTTGAGGGACACCCTACGTAAGACCAAGCCCTGTTTGGGCACAAGTGGCAGTAGATGAGCGCAGGCTTGACTGGTCCAAAGAGGGACAGTCATTGGGATTGGGTGATATGTGTGAGTGAGTTTCATAGCATGTTCATATATGAGATTTCCTTTGAGCATGATACTTGAGGCATGTTAGCTGTAGCGAGTGTATGCACATTTCATCATTAGTATAGTTTCTTGAGCATGATGATTGAGACATGATAGCTATAGTTCCTTTCAGCTTTTATCTATCTATCTATCTGCATACCATCTGTTTTGCCTCCAGTAGACTTAGTGGGCATACCGTGGATATTGGGACGGTACCCACTGAGATCTGCCTTCTGTAGTAGATCTCACACCCGCTGCGGTGACAGGTTTGTGGCAGCTGTTCCGGCCTGGTTCGCACGGAGACAGCTGATCGAGGTGAGGACGCGACCGATTAGTTCCTTACCAGCATTGAGAGCCTGAGGTAGATGTACCCTGGGTATTTTATGATTCCACTTTTGTACTAGACATTCTGAGAGACTAGTGAGGATTTCTGTTTATTGTTTCATAGTTGAGAGACTTTTATTTATCCGGATGTTCTGTTGATCTATGTAGCTTCTAGTTTATTTCAGCTCTGATACATGTTTTAGCTCTAGATCTGACTTGCAGGGTAGACGCTTCGTCTGTGCGGCAGTTTTCGTACAGATGGCGGATCTGTTGGCGAACCCGGGTCACAGTTTCGAGCCCAGGGCGTGACAGATTAGGGTGATATCAGAGCCTAGGTGTATAGGTCGTTGATGACTTAGAGACCCTAGGCTATTGGTTGGACAGTAGGATGACTGTCGTGAGAGACGTGACTTTAGCGAGAGTCCTGATTGAGTCTGCACCTCCCCCAGAGGATTGGGGCGAGTGATCTTACATGTTTATTCTCTAAAGTGGTTATGTTGGCTGCAGACAACATAATGCTTTAGAACGGGTAACATGTTCTAGACTTTCCCTTGATTGGGTCGAGAGAGTTTTGGTCTTAATGTTTGTTCTGTTGTAGTGGTTTCGATGCCTCCGAGACGCCGTGCAGCGGCGAGGGCGCGTTTGACCTTGGACGAGGAGCCCGAAAAGCGGGAGGCTAAATGGACAGACCAGAGAGAGGTCTAAGGGTTATGGGCCATGTAGCCCCGAAGTTTGAGGCGATGCGGCGCCAGGAAGAGAACATGGAGCGCGTGATGCGCACGCTTGAGCTGAGAGCATCTCCCGGGGTATCGCCAGTAATACTTCCGGCCGTGACATCGTCAACTTCGACCCTGATTGCACCGCTGATGGTGCAGAAGCAGCAAGAGGTTGCTGACCGGTTGTTTTACTCCTTCCAGTTCCATGCCTTGTAGATTTCGGGATTGAGTTTGGAGCCTTGGGAGGCCGAGAACTAGATCACTACTATGGAAGAGTTGTTCGAGGATTTGTTCATCCAGGAGAAGCATCAGGGTGCTTGGTCGTGCAATTTGGATAGGGACGCCGAGAGTTGGTGGCGTCGAGTTCGTCCTGTTGGACCACCGGGAGCGCAGTTGATGACCTGGAGCGAGTTTCTGCGATTGTTGAGCAGTGTCCCATGTGTTGCCCAAGATGAGACCCAGGAGGTTGATCTGATTGAGTGGGGACTGCATCGGGATATCTATCACTTGGTGTAATCTCGGCGAGCACCGGCTTCAGAAACATAGATTGTGTCTGCTCGATGGATTGACCGAGGATCAGTGATTATGTTCGAGAGGAACGGTGAGCGAGGGACCAGCTCCAGAGAGAGACGTCCAGCATCCTCGGGTTTTGAGATAGTTAAGTGGATCGAGATTGCCATAATTCCAGTCTCAGGATCATGGGTCTCGGAGGAGGCAGAGACCAGAAGGTTTTCGACAGGCGAGGTACCAGCAGAGTGTCCCAGAGTAGGGCTTATGGTTTTGCCGCTTGTAACGGTACCCCCACTACCCCCTTCAGGATGAAGTGGTTCATCCGACTTACCGGCAGGCCGATTGAGCTGTGACGCCGATACAGATTGAGCGATGGCCACCAGCATCCAGAAGATGAGATTGTGCACCCGGTTAGGGGGCACCAGGATAGTGGATTGTATCTTACCTGAGGTGGTCTTCCTTTTAGTCTTTGGATTTAATTCCTTGGGTTATTAATCCTACATCAGCTTCGGGATGTTGTTATGAGATTGGATAGAGTTTGGTTATCCCAATGCTATGCTGCCATGGATTGCCGAGAGAGGACAATGACCCTCAGTGGACCTGGTCAGGAGAAGTGTGTTTATAGAGGAAGCTAAAGCACGACGGAGGTTGAGTCGTGATCGTATCGCTTTGCGAGCGACCGTAGAGAAAGTGCTTATGGCGGCACCGGGACTAAGGAGTATCTTTATCGCCGTGTGATCCCAGGTGAAAGTCTACCTGACCTGATATTGAAGCCGCCGTTTAGGGAGACTGAGATCGAGATAGCGATTGATATAGTTTTGGAACTGCGCCAACCTCAATGGCACCTCTTGGAGTATCACCTGCGAGACAGTGAGTGAGAGCTGATAGTGCAGCTGCGGGATTTGATGGATCGAGAGGTCTGTGTGACCCAGTACCATGTCGTAGGAATACGACAGTGAGGATCCGAGAGATGGATACTTGAGTATGATGCCACACCGTTGATACACGGTGGTGATGCCACGCCGTTGGTGCACGGCAGTGATGCCACGTTGTGAGTACACAACGGTGAGAGTTCTTTGATGGTTCGAGTAGAGAAAGACTCGGAATGTGTTGCGGCAGATGCTCATTTGTGAGGGAGGTATCTTTTTGGAACCATACAGCCGAGGGTTGTGCCCAGTGAGTGATCAGAACCCGGAAGGGGCATTATGAGCTTACAGTGCGGTCAAGTGGATTGACTAAGGCCCTGCCGCCTTTAGGATTTGAGGGATTGTGTGTTCCAGTTGAGGATGTTTGCCGGTGGTCAGAGATTACCCGAGATATAGGATTGATCTTGTAGTATTATCCCGGCGAGGACATTATGGTCAGGCACACCTTGATTAGGCAAGTAGTGCAACCTTGGAATGAGGTAACTATTCAGTGGATGCCACCGTTGGAATTTTGGAATTTGGAGTGTTAGTCATAGCAGGAACAACTCCGATGCCCTCTTTCTTTTTCTCTTTATGGCGAGGCTTGACGAACTGATCGACGATTTCGGAAGGCTACTCCAGAAATGGAAAAGGGTGCCGGAGCCTGTTCTTGTTTGATTGGGGTGAAGGCACTCGCCATTCGGGATTTTCGAACTTTTCGGCGTTGCCGGCTGGTTTTCAAAATCGAGAGTTAGGGGTTGGGGAATGTTCCTGATGTTGGGTTCTTTCTCTTTGATGGATACGAGAGTGTATTTCCGAGTTTGAGCCGTGGGTGGCTATTTGGGTAGCGAAAGAGTTATCATTATTCTGAGGAATGTGTGGATTTGATCACTTGTTTGTTTTGGTTTTCGTTTCGTTTAGAGAGGGACGAGGATAGGGTGATCAGATGCTAACGATGCAAATTCTTGCTCGTGAAGCTAAGGAATTGTGCAATCGAGTTATACCTTAGGTGAAGGTTCATTGGAGTCATCGTGATTAGTGAGAGCGACCACCTAAGAGCCTGAGGATGAGTTGAGAATCTCGTATCCCCTTTTTATTGAGATACCCTCCTAAGTATGGATTTAGTTGGGTTTCGAGGAAGAAACCTTTTTAAGGAGGGGAGAGTGTAGAATACTGGGATTTCGGATGACCCACCGACCTCGCAAGATGGCGTGGTGCGGAGGAAATTGCCTCGGGCGTGTTCCGTATGTATTTACAGATGAGTTCGGGTTGATTCGGATCAACGCGGAAGCTCCAGCTTGAATCGGAGTTTTCCGGGTTGGTGCGCCGTTAGAGGACTGGTTTGTTAGAGCTTCGGCTCCGCAGTGGGGCACAGAAAATTGGAAAATGCTTGGAACAGGTATACTTTATGATTGCAGCGGAGTTCGGGAGGTTCCGGACTGATGCAGAGGACCCGAAGGCAAAAAGTGAGTTGGAGTTGGCAGTTTTGGGAGCCAGTTTTTGGATTGAGCACGCCGACTCCACAGTTGAGCTTTTTGAGAGGGAAAAGCTTTGAACATGTGTATTTTCAGTTTACAGCGGAGTTCGGGAGGTTTCGGACCCGTGCGGAGGCCCCGAGGGCAAAAAGTGAGTTGACGGGAGCTTTTGATGGAGTATTTAATTAATTTAATTAACTTATTTAATTAATGGCTTGGGTCTGAGGTATGGAATAAAAGAAAGAAAAAGAATGAGAATGGATTTAAGGGTGAGTGGAGATTTTCGTGGGCACTAAATGCTGCCAACCACCCTATTTAATTAGGCATTCCCTAATTAAGTGCCACCTCGCCTTCTTCTTCTCCAAGCAAAACAGAGGAAAATGAGGTCAGCAGAGGAAAGGGAACAAGAGAGAAAGAAGGAAGAAGAAGAGGAAAAAAAAGAAGGGAAAGAGAAGGAATTGTTGAGCTTTGATGGTGGAACCTCCTGCTGAGAGCCGTGGAGCCGAGCGGATAGCGCGTTGAGCGGCGCGTGCGACGGTTTTGGAGAGGTAAGTTCTATTTTTTTAGAGAGAGAGAGAGAGAGGGTGAGCTTGGACTGTTGTCCATGGGAGGAGCAGGAGGTGGTGCCGCTTGGGGGCACAGCAGCGCGCGGGCGCAGCAGCTCGGGCGCAGCAGCGCGGGCCCAGGCGCCGCGCGGGCGCTGCCAGGTGCGCGCAGGGCGCGGCGCAGGCGCAGCCCGGGCGCCGCGCAGGTGCGCCCGGGCGCGCAAGCACGCCGCGCGGGCGCAGCGCGCTAGGCGCCACGCAGGGCCACGGCAAGTGCGTAGGGGTGTGCGTGGCGGGCTGGGCCGCCGCGCAGTGAGCCCTGGGCGCCGCGCGGCTGCTGCACCGGCAGCACCGCGCGGCTGCTGCAGCGGCAGCACCGCGCGGGCAGCAGCTGGGCTGCGCGTTTCGTCGTGTACGAAGGGTCGTTTTGCGCGGCGTTTTCGGCGACACCGGATGTCACGCCCCGGAGGTTCTAAAGGAGCGGAAAACGTACCCATTTTTTTTTTCTTAAATAATTACATGAACCTTGCCTCCGGCGCGTATCAGACCCGCCACATATACAAATTCACTCCCCAAACGGGCGGAGTCTCCTTTGTATATGCACAGCGTCACAATCAATTCCAATGCTTTAACCATTCCAATCATGACATGCAACGAGGAGAGGATATAGTACATCAAACCGTCACCGCTATCTTATACAGTCTATAGCATAAACCCATGGGTTTTGAAAATCGGTGCCCACACGACACCCAGTTTTCTAAATCGTTTTCGCAAACTCTTTGTGCGGCCATTAACTTGAAAGGATAAATCCACGGGTTTTAAAAATCGGTGCCCACACGGCACTTGCTTTGAAAACATCTTTGAAACCGGTTTGTATTTGAAAACAAGCCACAATTACACATCCTATCATTCACCAGTTAGTTACAAGAAAGTCCTCGTCCCAACATCCATCAGAAACCACAGTATATGAATCACAGTTAACTAACCATAGTAATGCAATAACCAAAAGTAAATAAAATAAAGTATCATTTTACTAGCCCTCTTAGCTAGTGTCCTCTAACTGATGCCTCACCGTCGTCCCGAAATCCACCCCTACTCGAACCTGTCACAGTTTGGGTTGTCAGTGACTGATAAAGTAGAGAACAAGCAAGTAAACGCAATAAATAGAAAGAACACACCGCGTCACCGGGCATTTACTTTTTCCCTCCCCCTCATGTATCGCTAAATCCCTGTTGGAAGTCCCGCTGGGCACCTACCCAAGTTTTCCTGAATATTTTGGGCACCAATCCCAATACCGTACTCATCTTCTTGGTACCTCCAACCCCTCGACTGCCCAAGTAGCAGCCGCCTCCCCTTGAGGGGTCCCCACTAACCTCCCCTTGTGGGGTACACAGGTAAATGACTTACCATCTTTCCGGAAAAATACACCCTCTGCAGTGGCCAAACTGCCGGTGTGCGTGTAAGCAATATGAGTGTTTTAATGCCTTGCGACCTCAGCCGCTATAACCAGAGTAGTATAACGCACCTGCGACCGCAGCCGCTATAACCAGAAAAGTATACCGCACCTGCGACCGCAGCCGCTCGATTGAAATAGTAAAAGGGATTCACATGCTAGGGGGTTAGTCAAATTATAACCGTATCTACTTTATCAAAACGAGTAATAGGAAACGACACCTCACCGGTAATAACCAACACCTACCCACCTTGATTATGCGATACGCGTATTGCGGAGACTGAACCTTGCTCTCTGTTGACGCCCTGTAACGACCCGGCCCACTAGCAACAATAACTCGTTGGGCCCAAACCACAGCCCAAAATGCTTAAGCCCAGTTATTATTACTAGTGTCCAAGTCTCATATAAACCCAATCACAAATCCATCCACATCCGATGTGGGACTATTGGGGGCGTCACAGACTCCCCCCGTTTAGGCCTGACGTCCTCGTCAGCCCAAACACACACACACAAGCCCAAGATCACCAGGCGATGTGAGACTCGTCTCGCTAGCCCTGTCATCTAGACCCAGACTCAGCCGAGACTCGCCACACACTTCCGGCTGGTTATTGGCTCTAATACCAAATGTAACGACCCGGCCCACTAGCAACAATAACTCGTTGGGCCCAAACCACAGCCCAAAATGCTTAAGCCCAGTTATTATTACTAGTGTCCAAGTCTCATATAAACCCAATCACAAATCCATCCACATCCGATGTGGGACTATTGGGGGCGTCACAGAGATGTGATGATCCAGGTTTCCATGCACTGTTTTCCCGTGAATCCAAGTGTGAAACACCTAATGATGGTGTTTGATCCACAGTGTGTCAAAGGGACAGCACAGGTGGGTCCGTGGCAGTATTTATTGTTAGTTTGGCCTTCGGCGGGGTTTCCCGAATTTTAGAAAAGTTTCTAGGCCAAACGGATGGCGTATTTGGATCCAGCGCGGAAAAACGCTTGAAAACGGCTATTTATTTGCCGGATTTGGAGTCCGGATGCCCAAAAACGGACTCCCGAAAGTTTCTAATGTCTCCTGGTGCATGGGGGAAGGCCGTGGACCGCCGGATGCCACGTGGCGGGCCCTCATTGGCCGGCCCGCAGCGCCCGGTGCATGGAACGGCACGGCGGGGTGCACGGACCCGGCGCACAGACACGTGGCGCATGGCTACTGGCGGGCTCTCGGGACTCGGCGCAGGGGACAACGTCTGCGGCCGGTCAGGCGGCGCCTGCCCGCGCGCCTGACCGCACAGTGCGTGGGACGCGCGTCGCCTCGCCATTGGCGACCGCCTGCGGGGTTGACCGCGCGGTCGGGACGCGCGTCGGCCGCTGGCGCGCCCCGCACGGCTGTTCGCTGTGCGGGATGCGCGCCGATCTCCTGTGGGGACGCGCGTCGCGTTCTGATTGGTTCCGCCCGGTCGGACGGGACGCGTCCGACCCGCCCTGGCGGATCCGGGCCCAAACTTGGCCCGAATCCAATAACTTGGGTTTTTCTCCTTTTTAATTCTTTTAAGGGCATTGGAAGCCCGATTTCTCCCTTTCTGTTTGGAATCACTCCGAGCTCCCTCTTAGACATTTCTTCCTCTCCCAATCCTTCATCCACTGTAGTAATCTCAAGAATTTTAAAGGCTCGGATCCCAAGGTTTGCATTTATCCGGCGCGGCGCGACGATCGTTCTACGGCTACCAGACTCGTCGCATTTCGGTGTTCTAGCTCCCCCGGCTCACCCCGACATCCTGTTTTTACGATTTTTGCGCCGTCGGATTCTAGACAGGTAGGGCTTCACTTCCTCTTTTATGAGTTTCTCTTGATTCAGAGGTTTTGATGGTTATTCTGTGGCTTCTTTCTGACCCTTTTTCCGTCACGGAGTTTTGGGACAGCACCATCTCGTTTTGGCGATAACTTCGCGCTCGAGCATCGAAACAGGGCGACTCAAAAGGGGATTTGCATCTACGCGTCGCGAGGAATATCCTGGAATTTTCGTGGATTTTTGTGGAATTTCCCTGAAGGTGAGGAATCCCTTTTTACAGAATTTTATATCGCTGTTTTGGGATGAATGTATTGTTTGAGGTGGTCCTCTTGTCGATTTTCGTTCTCAGCACAGAAAAATCGTGGGAAAACGTGCAGGTACTTGTTTCGACCGGATCGTCGCGTAGATCGCAGTGTATATTTTTCTGGGAATTTTGTGGGCACGTGTCGCAGGTAAAAATGGCTGAACAGTAAATCTGAATTTGGGAGACAGATTTTGGGTTAAACTTGAATTGTAATTTGTGTGTGTTCTTTGGGATCTTTGGCACAGTGTTGCGGGGTTTTTCCGGAGCGAGCGCGGACTTAGCCTTTGAGGACCTGATTTAGCGCTCGAGGTGGGTACCGTTGTTTACCTCCTACTTATGATGTCCCCACTAGGCCTATTGGAGTGCTTCACTATTATGTTGCTAAATGAACCGGAATAAGTTAAAATGGCATTTTGGTTGAGAATTGGACTTATTGCTTGGGCTACATCTTAAAATGGACTAAGTATTAATGAATGGATGATTCTTATATTAATATGTCGTTTAAACCTCACGGGGGGGGGGGGGGGGGGGGGGGGAGTTTTGCTATAAAGGACTATCTTACTCGTACACTTTGGGACCTCTTATGCTTATGTGATAAATGGATATGAGATAACTTAGCAAATGAAAGTTTAACTAGTGGCATACCTCTCTATTGGGAAAGATAATAATATTTAAACCCTGTTTTTAAATAAAGGACTTTGCATGCTTAAATGGACATCTAGTTAGGCCACCTTTTTCTGCTACACTATCATGCTGGAATTGACTTAGGAGAAACCATGCTTTTCTCTTCTTTTATTTATATTCGGGGGATAGTGCGCTCGGGTTCGAGCAGGGACTGGGATAGTGTAGTCAGACAGTTGTGGGCTTTGGGACAGGCAGGCTGTGAGGGCCGGGCATTGCGGCAACCGCGGATCTTTGGCGGTTGACCGGACAGTGGTTTTTGCATCAGATTGGGATAGAGGATTTGGATTTCTTTTAGTGGATGGGTTTTCCACCGTGATCAGAGTCATGATCCAGTCCTGCTGATTTGGTACTTGTTACCCAGGCATTATACTCGTGTGGGTCGCTCCCCTCGAGTGCCACTCCGGAGTGTGCGTTTTTACAGGCTTCGAGTCTTCGAGACTCCCTTTTCCTATCGGTGTTATGCGTAGGCTGGCATACCCGATTTGGCAGGCAGAGCAGGCAGTACCAGTGCTTACTGGTGTATCGATTGGGTCTAGACAGGCAGGCGTTGACATTCTGATGCATACATATAGCTAATCTATCAGTTAGCTCATTAGAGGCATGTAGTGGTAGCTCTATTCATCATCAGCAGTTTTAATTACAGCTTACCACCTTTGTTCATCTTTTCTGCCTCTTATAGTCCTAGTGGGCACATTTGTGTTGAGGTCTACCCACTAGGAGGAGGCTACTGTTTTATAGTAGTTCTCACTCCCCACTGCTTTTCTTCTTCTCTTCCCCTTTGTTTTGCAGAGTCGTCTGCGGCTGTTGCAGGACCCTCCACTGCGGACCGAGGTAAGAGGATCGCGGACTAGATAGCGGTCCACCCAGGCACCAGTTCTATTATTAGATGTACCCCGATACTCTCAGATACTCTACTTTTCATTTCTTTTTGGGTCTGGCTTCGGCCAGCTGGTTGTATTTGATTAGTGAGCTGGGAGAGACATATGTATTATTGAGAGTTACTTTCTGCACTTTACTTTTCTGCTTTATCTGAGATGTATTAGTTACTGTTTAGCTCTGTTTATGCTCTTTTATTATATCATCTATATTTGAGCAGGTTACCAGCGCTTCGTATACACGGGAAATTCTGTGTATACGGCGGATCTGTAGACGGGCCCGGGTTCTGGTTTACACCCGGGGCGTGACAGATTAAGTTGGTATCAGAGCTTAGGGATAGGTCAATTGGGACTTAGGAAACCCTAGGCTTTTGGCAGACCCTAGGAAGGCAGGGCGTGAGTGACGTGACATTATGCGAAAGTCGGCAATTTGGTCATATATTATTTTGACTCTTCCTGGGAGTGAAGAGGAATTGGCATGTCCTGTTTCTGGCGAACTATTATGTTGGCTGCAGACAACATAAGGTTACAGAAATAGGAGGATGCCTTTGACTTTCGCTAGATTGGGTCGTGTGTGGTTTCGGTACTGATCTGTGGTTTCTTGTGTGGCAGGATGCCTCCCAGGCGGCGGATTCCTACCCGGGGTACCCCTACACCCCCGGAGGGGCCGGAGCAGTCCGGACCTTCAGAGATTGCTGAGTTGAGGGCCATGGTGGCCCAGCTGGCGGAGGGTCACTGCCGGCAGGAGCAGAGGTTCGAGCAGCTGCTTGCTCAGGTTGGGGCCCCTCCCCCTACTACTACTGAGGCCCCCGCACCACCTGTTGTACCACCGACTATACCGCTTGTGCCTACGGCACCATCTTCGAGCAGCGGGGCCCCGGGAGCGATCCGACCTTTGGCTCCCGAGGAGGAGCAGGAGTTTACTGACAAACTCACCCATTTCTGCAAGCGGGGACCGCCTAGATTCTCGGGGCGGAGCACTCACCCTTGGGAGGTTGGGACGTGGCTTTCAGCAATGGAGAAGTTGTTCCGAGACTTCTTCATCGATCAGAAGTACCGGGTACACATGGCTGTGCATTGTCTGGATGGAGATGCGGACACGTGGTGGCGTCGGGTGGAGCCCCTGGAGTTTCAGATCACCCGGCAGCTACCTTGGGCAGAGTTCAAGAGGATGGTCCTGGACACTTACTTTTCCACCAGCGTGAAGAAAAAGGTAGAGGATGACCTGAAGAATCTCCAGCAGGACGACCGGTCGGCATGGGACTACTTTCAGGAGTTTTCGCGACTGCTCAGCTGCGTTCCCTACGTCGCGAGGGATGGACCACATCAGGTGGAGCTCTTCGAGTCGGGCCTGCGCCCGGAGCTCTATACCTTGGTGCATGCACAGAGATTACAGACCCTGGAGGAGGCGGCCGAGCATGCACAGTGGATCGAGAGAGGAGACCACGTTGTCGCCAGACGTGGGGGCCTGGCCGCTCAGGGATCGGACAGGAAGCGGCCAGCGCAGGATGATGGGGGACAGGCCAGCTCCTGGAGGCCGCCCCGACCCCCGCCGCCTCAGTTCTCAGGCCGCGGGCGTTCGGAGCGGCGAGGGCATGGTGGATCTCAGAGGCCCCCACAGCACCAGCAGCAGCACTCACGACAGCAGCAGCATTCTCAGCAGCAGAGGTCGCAGTCCCGGCACCAGGGATCTCAGCGGCAGAGGCAGCAGCAGCAGGGGAGGCAGCCCCAGACCCCAGCCAGGTGCATTTTCTGCCAGGGACAGCACTCTCCTGATACTTGTGACCAGAGGTTTGGCCGCTGTTACCGGTGTGGACAGTCGGGCCACGTTCGAGCTACTTGCCCTTATGCGCCAGCACCGGCTCCTTCCTCAGCATCAGCCCCACCGGCGCCCCAGCAGCGGTCCTATGCTCCAGCGAGCAGGGCCCCTTCTTCCCACCCGGCAGATCACCGACCACCGGCACAGAGCGGGCGGGTTTATGCCGCCCAGGTTGCGGACTCCCTGGCAGCCGACCACGTGGTGGCAGGTATCGTTTTACTTTCTGGCAGTAGAGCTCGCACCTTATTTGATACCGGGGCATCACATTCTTTCATCAGTAGAGCATTTGCATCATCTCATGGACTAGAGTTAGGTCGGTTGCCACGTGCGTTAGAGGTACGGGTTCCGGAGCATACTTTACTTGTAGAGGAGTGTTGTTGGTCTTGCCCTGTACAGATCGAGCCGTGGATCTTGCCAGCGGACCTGATGGTCCTGAGTCAGCTGCGAGACTTTGATATGGTACTTGGGATGGACTGGCTGACTCGCTATTATGCGACTATTGATTGTGCCGCGAGGACGGTGACTTTTAGCGAGCCAGGCCAGGAGGTGATTGTGTACAGAGGATGCCAGAGTACCTTCTTCGCCGCGATAGTTTCGACTTCTCGTGCGAGGCAGATGATGCGCAGTGGATGCGTGGCCTTTTTGGCCAGTGTGGTTGAGGGGCCTGCGGCGGCACCGGGACTCGCGGATATCCCTATAGTCCACGAGTTCCCGGATGTTTTCCCACCAGAGCTGACTAGTATGCCGCCGGATAGGGAGATCGAGTTTTTGATTGACGTAGTCCCAGGAACTGCGCCAATCTCTAAGGCCCCTTACCGAATGGCACCGGCGGAGCTGCGGGAGTTGAAGGCGCAACTCCAGGATTTATTGGATAAGGGTTTTGTGAGGCCGAGTGTATCACCTTGGGGAGCATCGGTGCTGTTCGTGAAGAAGAAGGATGGTTCACTTCGTCTTTGTGTGGATTACCGAGAGCTGAATAAAGTGACCATCAAGAACAAGTACCCTTTGCCGCGCATCGACGACTTATTTGATCAGCTGCAAGGGTCTTGTGTCTTCTCTAAGATTGATTTACAGTCTGGTTACCACCAACTGAAGGTGAAGACCGAGGATGTTCCTAAGACAGCATTCAGGACTCGGTACGGGCATTACGAGTTCACCGTCATGCCTTTTGGATTGACTAATGCCCCTGCCGCATTTATGGATTTGATGAACAGGGTCTTTCGACCTTATCTGGACCGGTTTGTGGTAGTGTTCATCGATGACATCCTGATTTACTCTCGGAGCGATGTGGAGCACGAGGAGCATCTGAGGATAGTGCTGCAACTTCTGAGGGAGAAGAAGTTGTATGCCAAGTTGTCTAAGTGCGAGTTTTGGCTTCGAGAGGTTGCCTTTTTGGGCCATGTGATTTCAGCCGCGGGAGTGGCGGTAGACCCGGCGAAGATTGAGGCGATCCGGGATTGGCCCCGACCGACGACGGTAGCAGAGGTTCGCAGTTTTATGGGCTTGGCAGGTTATTACCGTCGGTTTGTGGAGGGTTTTGCGAAACTTTCCGCACCCCTCACTCGTTTGACGCGCAAAGGAATCAAGTTCATCTGGAGTGAGGATTGCCAGAGAAGCTTCGAGGAACTGAAGACCAGATTGATGTCAGCTCCTTTCCTTTCCCTCCCTGTTATGGGGAAAGGATACGTGATCTACAGTGACGCATCGCATAGTGGACTCGGGTGCGTGCTGATGCAGGAGGGTAAGGTAATCGCTTATGCTTCGCGACAACTCAAGGATTATGAGAAAAATTACCCTACCCATGACTTGGAGCTAGCGGCTGTGATCTTCGCACTGAAGTTGTGGCGCCACTATCTGTATGGGGAACACTGCGAGATTTACACCGACCACAAGAGCCTGAAGTATCTGTTCACGCAGAAGGAGCTCAATCTGAGGCAGCGCAGATGGTTGGAGCTGTTAAAGGATTACGATGTGGACATACTTTACCATCCCGGCAAGGCAAACGTGGTCGCTGATGCCCTGAGCAGGAGAGCAGTGCAGAGCTTATCTATGATGATCACCGATCAGGCGCCATTACTGGAGCAGATGAGGCGGTTAGAGCTTGAGGTGGTGTCCCCTGGGGTTTCTGCTAGACTATTGTCCTTGGTCGTGCAGCCCACTCTGTTGGACAGGATTCGGGAGAAACAGAGTGAGGACCCCCATCTGATGAGGATTCGAGAGCAGATTCCGGCTGGAGAGGCAGGGGATTTCTCAGTTGATGCTTCGGGAGTACTACGGTACAGGGACCGAGCTTGCGTGCCTATGGACTCGGAGACTCGAGAGCAGATCTTGCGGGAGGCTCATTATACACCTTATACTATCCATCCTGGTGGGACTAAGATGTATAAGGACCTCAAGGCACAGTTCTGGTGGAGCGGCATGAAAAGAGATATTGGCAGATTTGTGGCGCACTGCTTAACTTGTCAGCAAGTAAAGGCTGAGCATCGTGTACCTGCTGGCAAGTTGCAGAGCCTCCCGATCCCTGAATGGAAGTGGGATCATATCACTATGGATTTTGTCACGGGATTGCCGAGAGCTCAGACTGGAGTGGATGCGATCTGGGTGGTCGTGGACAGACTCACCAAATCCGCTCACTTTATACCAGTTCAGATGACTTGGCCATTGGATCGACTGGCACAGGTGTACTTGGCCGAGGTGGTCAGATTGCACGGGATACCCATTTCCATTGTGTCGGATAGGGACTCGAGGTTTGTCTCGCACTTTTGGAGGAGTTTACAGACGGCCCTAGGGACACGGCTTCGCTTCAGCACAGCTTTTCACCCACAGACGGACGGACAGTCAGAGCGCACCATTCAGACTCTCGAGGATATGCTACGAGCATGCGTTCTGGATTTTGGGGGCGGGTGGCACCGACATCTGGGATTGGTCGAGTTTGCGTACAACAACAGCTATCAAGCGAGCATCCAGATGGCTCCGTTTGAAGCGTTGTATGGGCGCAAGTGTCGGTCACCCCTATATTGGAGTGATGTGGGCGAGAAGAAGACTGTGAGGTCCCGGAATCCCCCGCGTAGAGTTTGCTGGTTGTTGGGCAGCTTTTGGTGGCCGTTGGGAGTATTTGTTCGCTTGTCAGGCCCGAGAAATGGATTTGTGGTGCAATTTGAGTTTTATTTTGCATTACTGGGGGCCTGCGTGATGTGTCGGTGGTGTTTGTGCACAATTTGGACACAAGTGTTGGACCTTGGGCTTAAAAGGAGTTCCCGTGAAAATTGGAGGACCCGTCGAGTGTTGGGTAGTGGTTTCGCGCGATTCAGATGTCAATTTGGACTCCGGGCGAAGTTTGGATAAAAGATTACCCCTCCGGTTGCCTTCGGGAATTTTTAGAGTTGCAATTTGGCAAATCGGACTTCAGAATTGGGCCCGGCGCGGAAATCGGATCAAGTTGGCTATCCGGGGGCACTCCGCAATTTTCGGATCAGAATTTGGAAAAATGGACATCGTTTTTGGATTCAGCGCGCGAAATCGCTAGGAATGGACTATTTACTTGTTTGGTTTGGAGCCCGGTTGAGTTGCGCGTTTTTCGAGGCATCGCGGCGCGTTTTTCGAGGTGTGGCGCGGATCCCGAGGTGGCGCGCGGCTCGAGGCGGCGTACGGACGCGGGAATGCGCGCGTCTGGCGCGCATTGGGAATGCGCTCCTGCGCGGGTGACGCAGGGGCCGCCACGTGGCGGGCCCCCGTTGGCGGCCGCGCGGAAGGGGAGCGGGCGCTCGGTGTCACGCGCCCGTGTGGCGCGTGACTGTCGCGTGCCGCGTGGCGCGCGGTGACGCGGCCGCGTGGACGGGCAGGCGTGTGCCTGCGCCGGGTGCACGCGCCTGTGTGCCGTGGACCGCGGCTGGGGGCTCCCCCATTGGCCGGTCCACCGTGCACCCTTGAGCCGTGGACCACCCCCCTTTTTCCCTTTTTCTTCTTCTTCTTCTTCCTCCCCCGAGCGCCATTTCTCTTCCTTTTTCTTTTCTTTCTTCTTCACCGAGCGAGAGAGGGAGTGAGGAGGGAATTTTTGGGGGTTGTGGCGGTGCGCCGTGGACCTCGCGGAGCGCGCGAGGTGTTCCAAACGGGTCGGTTGGGCGGTGCGACGCGTCGAGGTTGGTCCCGCACTTCTTTTTTTCGGTGTTTTTAGCACAGTTTTGGAGCGTTCTTTTGAACAGTGTTTTAACCCTCTTGCTCTTATCTGTGTTAGGGACTGTGTTTTACTGCACCGTTTTGCGTGCGGTCCCCGACGGCGTGCACCGTTTTGGGTGCAGACTCCGTTTTGCGCGCGGGTTTCGGCACCGTGCTCCGTTTTGCGTGCAGACTCCGTTTTGCGCGCGGGTTTCGGCACCGTGCTCCGTTTTGCGTGCAGACTCCGTTTTGCGTGTGGATTCTGGCACCGTGCTCCGTTTTGCGTGCAGACTCCGTTTTGCGTGCGGATTCTGGCACCGTGCTCCGTTTTGCGTGCGGACTCCGGCAGCGGACTTCGTTTTGCGTGCGGATCGCGTGGAGGCCAATTGCAAGTGTCTACGAGCAATTGGTGGCAAATCGAGGTGGGTGGCTTGTTTTCAAGATCTATGGACTGTGCTCTAATTCTATTGATATAGAATCATGCATGATAGTGATTGGACTTGGGTAGCATGCTAGAATTTGAATGTTATTATTCCTCGTTTTTATCTGTTGATCGTTTGATCTCTTCTACTTCCTACCGCCTGTTAAATATCTGTTATCTTGGAACCTGACCTAGCACCCCTGTCATATGTTGCATGTGTAACCAGACCAGTAGAAAACCCTCACTTGGGCTAGGGTTATTTATGTTTAGACATCCACACTTTATGTTTCATTCCTGGACTTAGTGTTATCCTCGCCCGGGTAGTGGGCCGAGCGGTCGGGATTTCTTTTTAGTGTGGGATGCATTTGCACTCGTGCTTGGGAGCAGAGTGGATGGAGTCTGGTAGATGTAGGGGTTCGCTTGTCTGTATCGGGAACCGTTTGGGATAAACGGTGGACCCGAGAGATCTTGTTTTCCCCTGTTTGGGTTGTCGCCACTGTGTTAGTGGCAGTAGTTTACTAGTGTTAGCCGGACCTAGAACCCAGAACCCTTTTCGACATATACATGATTTTAGTCTACCAATGTTTTCTTCCAAACATCGAAGGGCCGCTGGAGTCTGTTCTTGTTTGATTGGACAAAGGCATCAGCCCTTCGGGGTTTGGGTAAAAGACTTGTTTTCTAACTGTTTTCCTAAAAAGAACTAAAATCATTAAATATGGATTTCTTCTAGATCAAATGATTTTCAATAACAAATGTCACCTTTTTCTTGTAAATCTCCCCACTCGAAAGGATTCGAGTGATCCGGGTTCTAGGGGCCGTTCCGTTGTCGGGACGAAAGCCACGGGGCCGAGCCTGGAACCTGTTCTTGTTTGATAGGGTTGTAGGTGTAGGTCTCCCGGGACTTTCGGGCCCTGTTGGTGTTTTCTGCGTGTCGTACCGAGGTTATTGTGTTCCCGAACTATAAGGGATCGGGAACTTCGATAGGCGGAGCCTAGAGTCTGTTCTTGTTTGATAGGGTTCTTAGCACCGGTCTATCGGGATTCCGAACCCTTATGGTGTCGGTCTTTCCTGTGAGTTTAGTGTTCTGTTGTGGGAGCCGTCTGGCGGACGGTGGCCCCAGCTGTGTGGTTTTCCAGCCTGTGGTTGAGAGTTGGTGTTGTTGGTCGATCTTGTTGATCGTGGTTTGGACTATAGCCTGCATGAGCCATATTGAGCTCGACAGAGATACGCGGATACTTTCCTCGGTGGGGTCGCTCCCCTCGAGAGCCACTCCGGAGTTGGGCCTGTTACTTGCTATCGCGACTTGTCGACGCCGTCCCTCTGACTGTGCCAGTTAGTGGCAGTCACGGACACCCTACGGTAGACCCGTCCTGTTGAGGATGTGCGGCAGTAGGGGGGGCGCAGGTTTGACTGGACCCTTGAGGCAGTCAGTATAGATTTGGTGAGTTTACTGTGTGTGTTAGTAGATGCATCATGTTCCATCTGTTCCTTTTCTTGAGCATCTAGATAGAGGCATAGTAGCTGTAGAGTTACTTTTCCAGCCATTTCATTTCAGTATTATGTTGTTACTTATGCCTCTAGTAGACTTGGTGGGCAGACCGTCGGGCTTGTTGGCGGCACCCACTGAGAACTACTTGGGACGTAGTTCTCACACCCGTCGTGGTGTATTTCCCACAGGGACTTCTACTCCTGTTCCTGCTGCTCCTGTTGCTGCTTCTTCTGATCGAGGTAAGGGAGTCGCGAGATAGTTCCCTACCAGTCATCGTCCAGAGAGTAGATGTACCCCCGGTCTTGTTTGAGAGTTTATGTTGAGCGACCTTGTAGTGAGGTATAGAGTTGTATTTTATTTTACTGCTTGAGAGACTTTTGTACTTTTGGTGAGGACCTTGTGTTGTATATAGCTTTTATTTCTAGCAGCTTTACTTTCAGCTCTGATATCTGTATAGTATAGATGCTCTTTTGCAGGTTAGTCGCTTCGTCTATACGGGGCTTCTCGTATGGGCGGCGGATCTGTTGGCGAGCCCGGGTCGCAGTTTCGACCCCGGGGCGTGACAGATTAGGTGGTATCAGAGCCTAGGTTGTAGGTCGTGGTGGACTTAGAAACCCTAGGCTTGTGGTTGGACATTAGGATGACTACGTGAGAGTCGTGACTTATAGCGAGAGTCCTGATTGAGTTTCATACCTCTCCCAAGAGACGGGATGAGTGATTGGCATGTTTATTCTCCTAAGTGATTATGTTGGCTGCAGACAACATAATGCTATGGAATGGGTGACATGTCTTAGACTTTCGCTGGATTGGGTCGTATGGTTGTTGTGTCCTGATGTTTGTTATTGTGCAGTGGACTACTATGCCTCTGAGACGTTGTGCAGTGTGGTGAAGAGGGCACATCCCGCATCTGATGGGTACCCGAGCAGCGGGAGGCAGAGCTATCAGAGCAGAGCGAGACCCAGGGTTATGGACCCAGATGTTACCGATGTCGGAGGCTGTCCGATGCCAGGAGTAGGCCATGGAACGTTTGATGCGCCTGTTGGAGCAGATAACACAGCCAGTTGCAGTACTGCTTGAGAGTCCTCCAGCACCTCCTTCCTATGCAGTGGCATATGCAGTTGTACTAGTGGCACCGATGGAGCGAGCAACCCCCTCCGTGTCGACGAGTAGTGCCGAGGCACTGAGGTAGGGTGGATGGCGGATAGTAGATAAACTTTGGGACATCATCGGTCGATAGGGCCAGTCCCGGCAGTCCGATCCACCCCGATTTGCAGGTTTGAGCTTAGAGCAGTGGGAGGCTGAAAAACTGGATAGCAACAATGGAGAAGCTTCAGGTACACTTGGCTACGCACTTTTGGGAAGAGGACGCCGAGATTTGGTGGCGTCGAGTTCGTCCTGCTGGACCACCGAGAGTGCAGTTGTTGACTTGAAACCAGTTTTGTGCTTAACTGCTCAAGGCCTTCTTTCCTGACAGTGTAAACAGAAACTGGAAGGGGATCCTAGACGCCTGCAGCAGGGGAGTCGACCTCTTCTGGAGTATGTTCGCGAGTTTTGCGATTGTTGAGTAGGCTCGGTGGGTTGACCGAGGATCAGTGATCACGTCAGAGAGAGACGGAGCGCCAGGGACCAGCTCCGGGGAGAGACATCCAGTGCCGCCTGAGTTTGGATAGTTGAGTAGATCGAGACCCCCGGGGCCGCCATGATCCCAGTCTGAGGGTCGTGAGTCTTAGAGGAGACAGAGACCAGGAGGTTCTCCACAGCCGATGTATCAGCAGCAGCAGCGGGATGACTATGTCATTTGTGGTAGGCCGCATTCTGCGTCGCAGTGTGACCACAGGCGGAGGCGATGTTTTTCGTGTGGACAGTCGGGGCATTTTCAGGCAGCATGCCCTCGAGCAGTACTTACAGCAATACCGCTTGCGACGGCACCCCCCTCTACCTCTTCGGGATGAAGGAACTCCGCCGATTTACCGCCAGGCAGATAGGGATACGACGTCGGGGCAGACTGAGCGACGACCACCTACATCGAGCGGATGAGTCTGTACCGCCCGGTTGGAGGGCGCTACGGCAGTGGACCAGATTGTCGCGGGCATGATTTCTTTACAGCAGTTTGAGTTGAGTGTTTTTGGCTTTCCTGTTTGGACTGGAGGTAGAGTTGTTACCCCGTGCACTAGAGGTACAGATTTCTGTTGGTGTTGTGCGTGTGGGGGGAGCCTTGTGGATTGTGTCCAGTACAGTTGAGACTTGGAATTACACTGGCAGGTGTTACAGTTCAGGGGCAGCTCCACGACTCAGATTGAGCACACTGGATGGACCAGTTGTTGCGGTATTGTTCAACGGCTGATTGTGGAATGAGATCAGTTAACCTTCCGCGAGTTGGACTAGAGGAGTTCATTTTCATAGATCACCAGGGTATCCTTCCTTCAGCTGTGGCTTCAGCGGTTTGCGGCTTGGTGCTACTTTTGGATCGTTGGCGACGATTAGGACTAGAGGTGGTGTCCGTAGGGGTCGCGTTTAAATCGTAGCTTTCGTTTTGTTGCCACGGCAGGAACGACTTCAACACTTCTCTCCCTTTTCTCGCCGGTGTGCTGAAATTTTCGAACAGAACGAAAACTTCGAAAGACTGCTCCAGAAATGGAGACGGTGCCCGAACCTGTTCTTGTTTGATTGGGGCAAGGGCATTGGTGCTTTCGAAATTTTCGGACTTTTCGTTAATTTCAGTCGTTTTCTAAATTGAGAGTTGTGGTTGACGACTTTCCGGCTGGTGGGGCCTTTACCCTTCTTGTTGGTTGTGTTGGCGTAGTACGTGTAGTTTTGGACGAGTAGAGTTGGTCGTTCTTCCTTGTCCTCTGTCCTTTGGAACTTCTGAGTTTTTCCAGCTTTCGGACTCCTGGCCGTGTGGAACTCGCTTCGCGGAGTGTGCGTAGCGACTGGGGAGATGGAGACGGTGTTGATGGATACTTACTTGTGGCTTCGGAACTCCCCTTTTGGGCTGTGTTAGTTTCGAGGACGAAACTTTCTTTTAGTGGGGGAGAGTGTGAGGTCCCGGAATCCCCCGCGTAGAGTTTGCTGGTTGTTGGGCAGCTTTTGGTGGCCGTTGGGAGTATTTGTTCGCTTGTCGGGCCCGAGAAATGGATTTGTGGTGCAATTTGAGTTTTATTTTGCATTACTGGGGGCCTGCGTGATGTGTCGGTGGTGTTTGTGCACAATTTGGACACAAGTGTTGGACCTTGGGCTTAAAAGGAGTTCCCGTGAAAATTGGAGGACCCGTCGAGTGTTGGGTAGTGGTTTCGCGCGATTCAGATGTCAATTTGGACTCCGGGCGAAGTTTGGATAAAAGATTACCCCTCCGGTTGCCTTCGGGAATTTTTAGAGTTGCAATTTGGCAAATCGGACTTCAGAATTGGGACCGGCGCGAAAATCGGATCAAGTTGGCTATCCGGGGGCACTCCGCAATTTTCGGATCAGAATTTGGAAAAATGGACATCGTTTTTGGATTCAGCGCGCGAAATCGCTAGGAATGGACTATTTACTTGTTTGGTTTGGAGCCCGGTTGAGTTGCGCGTTTTTCGAGGCATCGCGGCGCGTTTTTCGAGGTGTGGCGCGGATCCCGAGGTGGCGCGCGGCTCGAGGCGGCGTACGGACGCGGGAATGCGCGCGTCTGGCGCGCATTGGGAATGCGCTCCTGCGCGGGTGACGCAGGGGCCGCCACGTGGCGGGCCCCCGTTGGCGGCCGCGCGGAAGGGGAGCGGGCGCTCGGTGTCACGCGCCCGTGTGGCGCGTGACTGTCGCGTGCCGCGTGGCGCGCGGTGACGCGGCCGCGTGGACGGGCAGGCGTGTGCCTGCGCCGGGTGCACGCGCCTGTGTGCCGTGGACCGCGGCTGGGGGCTCCCCCATTGGCCGGTCCACCGTGCACCCTTGAGCCGTGGACCACCCCCCTTTTTCCCTTTTTCTTCTTCTTCTTCTTCCTCCCCCGAGCGCCATTTCTCTTCCTTTTTCTTTTCTTTCTTCTTCACCGAGCGAGAGAGGGAGTGAGGAGGGAATTTTTGGGGGTTGTGGCGGTGCGGCGTGGACCTCGCGGAGCGCGCGAGGTGTTCCAAACGGGTCGGTTGGGCGGTGCGACGCGTCGAGGTTGGTCCCGCACTTCTTTTTTTCGGTGTTTTTAGCACAGTTTTGGAGCGTTCTTTTGAACAGTGTTTTAACCCTCTTGCTCTTATCTGTGTTAGGGACTGTGTTTTACTGCACCGTTTTGCGTGCGGTCCCCGACGGCGTGCACCGTTTTGCGTGCAGACTTCGTTTTGCGCGCGGGTTTCGGCACCGTGCTCCGTTTTGCGTGCAGACTCCGTTTTGCGCGCGGGTTTCGGCACCGTGCTCCGTTTTGCGTGCAGACTCCGTTTTGCGTGCGGATTCTGGCACCGTGCTCCGTTTTGCGTGCAGACTCCGTTTTGCGTGCGGATTCTGGCACTGTGCTCCGTTTTGCGTGCGGACTCCGGCAGCGGACTTCGTTTTGCGTGCGGATCGCGTGGAGGCCAATTGCAAGTGTCTACGAGCAATTGGTGGCAAATCGAGGTGGGTGGCTTGTTTTCAAGATCTATGGACTGTGCTCTAATTCTATTGATATAGAATCATGCATGATAGTGATTGGACTTGGGTAGCATGCTAGAATTTGAATGTTATTATTCCTCGTTTTTATCTGTTGATCGTTTGATCTCTTCTACTTCCTACCGCCTGTTAAATATCTGTTATCTTGGAACCTGACCTAGCACCCCTGTCATATGTTGCATGTGTAACCAGACCAGTAGAAAACCCTCACTTGGGCTAGGGTTATTTATGTTTAGACATCCACACTTTATGTTTCATTCCTGGACTTAGTGTTATCCTCGCCCGGGTAGTGGGCCGAGCGGTCGGGATTTCTTTTTAGTGTGGGATGCATTTGCACTCGTGCTTGGGAGCAGAGTGGATGGAGTCTGGTAGATGTAGGGGTTCGCTTGTCTGTATCGGGAACCGTTTGGGATAAACGGTGGACCCGAGAGATCTTGTTTTCCCCTGTTTGGGTTGTCGCCACTGTGTTAGTGGCAGTAGTTTACTAGTGTTAGCCGGACCTAGAACCCAGAACCCTTTTCGACATATACATGATTTTAGTCTACCAATGTTTTCTTCCAAACATCGAAGGGCCGCTGGAGTCTGTTCTTGTTTGATTGGACAAAGGCATCAGCCCTTCGGGGTTTGGGTAAAAGACTTGTTTTCTAACTGTTTTCCTAAAAAGAACTAAAATCATTAAATATGGATTTCTTCTAGATCAAATGATTTTCAATAACAAATGTCACCTTTTTCTTGTAAATCTCCCCACTCGAAAGGATTCGAGTGATCCGGGTTCTAGGGGCCGTTCCGTTGTCGGGACGAAAGCCACGGGGCCGAGCCTGGAACCTGTTCTTGTTTGATAGGGTTGTAGGTGTAGGTCTCCCGGGACTTTCGGGCCCTGTTGGTGTTTTCTGCGTGTCGTACCGAGGTTATTGTGTTCCCGAACTATAAGGGATCGGGAACTTCGATAGGCGGAGCCTAGAGTCTGTTCTTGTTTGATAGGGTTCTTAGCACCGGTCTATCGGGATTCCGAACCCTTATGGTGTCGGTCTTTCCTGTGAGTTTAGTGTTCTGTTGTGGGAGCCGTCTGGCGGACGGTGGCCCCAGCTGTGTGGTTTTCCAGCCTGTGGTTGAGAGTTGGTGTTGTTGGTCGATCTTGTTGATCGTGGTTTGGACTATAGCCTGCATGAGCCATATTTGAGCTCGACAGAGATACGCGGATACTTTCCTCGGTGGGGTCGCTCCCCTCGAGAGCCACTCCGGAGTTGGGCCTGTTACTTGCTATCGCGACTTGTCGACGCCGTCCCTCTGACTGTGCCAGTTAGTGGCAGTCACGGACACCCTACGGTAGACCCGTCCTGTTGAGGATGTGCGGCAGTAGGGGGGGCGCAGGTTTGACTGGACCCTTGAGGCAGTCAGTATAGATTTGGTGAGTTTACTGTGTGTGTTAGTAGATGCATCATGTTCCATCTGTTCCTTTTCTTGAGCATCTAGATAGAGGCATAGTAGCTGTAGAGTTACTTTTCCAGCCATTTCATTTCAGTATTATGTTGTTACTTATGCCTCTAGTAGACTTGGTGGGCAGACCGTCGGGCTTGTTGGCGGCACCCACTGAGAACTACTTGGGACGTAGTTCTCACACCCGTCGTGGTGTATTTCCCACAGGGACTTCTACTCCTGTTCCTGCTGCTCCTGTTGCTGCTTCTTCTGATCGAGGTAAGGGAGTCGCGAGATAGTTCCCTACCAGTCATCGTCCAGAGAGTAGATGTACCCCCGGTCTTGTTTGAGAGTTTATGTTGAGCGACCTTGTAGTGAGGTATAGAGTTGTATTTTATTTTACTGCTTGAGAGACTTTTGTACTTTTGGTGAGGACCTTGTGTTGTATATAGCTTTTATTTCTAGCAGCTTTACTTTCAGCTCTGATATCTGTATAGTATAGATGCTCTTTTGCAGGTTAGTCGCTTCGTCTATACGGGGCTTCTCGTATGGGCGGCGGATCTGTTGGCGAGCCCGGGTCGCAGTTTCGACCCCGGGGCGTGACAAAGACCTTGGGTCCTGATCTACTATTGGAGGCAGAGGAGAAGGTCAGACTGATTCGACGACATCTGGAGACAGCTCAGAGCCGGCAGAAGAGTTATGCTGACACCCGACGACGAGACTTGGAGTTTCAGGTGGGCGATCATGTCTTTTTGAAAGTCTCGCCGTCGAAAAGGATTCGGAGATTTGGGATTCGTGGAAAACTGAGCCCTCGTTATATCGGACCTTTTGAGGTATTGGAGCGCATCGGGCCAGTTGCCTACCGGCTTGCACTTCCTCCCAGATTGGCTAGTGTTCACGACGTGTTTCACGTATCCACCCTGAGGAGATATGTTCATGACCCGTCGCACATCATTGACTTCGTCCCACTGGAGGTTGCGGAGGACTTGAGCTATGTCGAGCGGCCACTGCGGATTTTGGACCGCGAGGTTAGAGAGCTGCGCAGCCGGGCCATCCCTTATGTGAAGGTTCTGTGGAGCAACCAGGGCGAGCGCGAGGCTACTTGGGAGCTGGAGTCAGCGATGTTGGATGCCCACCCCCAATTGTTTGAGGCCCCGACTTGAGGTATGATTTTAGTTTCGAGGACGAAACTTTCTTTTAGTGGGGGAGGATGTGATGATCCAGGTTTCCATGCACTGTTTTCCCGTGAATCCAAGTGTGAAACACCTAATGATGGTGTTTGATCCACAGTGTGTCAAAGGGACAGCACAGGTGGGTCCGTGGCAGTATTTATTGTTAGTTTGGCCTTCGGCGGGGTTTGCCGAATTTTAGAAAAGTTTCTAGGCCAAACGGATGGCGTATTTGGATCCAGCGCGGAAAAACGCTTGAAAACGGCTATTTATTTGCCGGATTTGGAGTCCGGATGCCCAAAAACGGACTCCCGGAAGTTTCTAATGTCTCCTGGTGCATGGGGGAAGGCCGTGGACCGCCGGATGCCACGTGGCGGGCCCTCATTGGCCGGCCCGCAGCGCCCGGTGCATGGAACGGCGCGGCGGGGTGCACGGACCCGGCGCACAGACACGTGGCGCATGGTTACTGGCGGGCTCTCGGGACTCGGCGCAGGGGACAACGTCTGCGGCCGGTCAGGCGGCGCCTGCCCGCGCGCCTGACCGCACAGTGCGTGGGACGCGCGTCGCCTTGCCATTGGCGACCGCCTGCGGGGTTGACCGCGCGGTCGGGACGCGCGTCGGCCGCTGGCGCGCCCCGCACGGCTGTTCGCTGTGCGGGATGCGCGCCGATCTCCTGTGGGGACGCGCGTCGCGTTCTGATTGGTTCCGCCCGGTCGGACGGGACGCGTCCGACCCGCCCTGGCGGATCCGGGCCCAAACTTGGCCCGAATCCAATAACTTGGGTTTTTCTCCTTTTTAATTCTTTTAAGGGCATTGGAAGCCCGATTTCTCCCTTTCTGTTTGGAATCACTCCGAGCTCCCTCTTAGACATTTCTTCCTCTCCCAATCCTTCATCCACTGTAGTAATCTCAAGAATTTTAAAGGCTCGGATCCCAAGGTTTGCATTTATCCGGCGCGGCGCGACGATCGTTCTACGGCTACCAGACTCGTCGCATTTCGGTGTTCTAGCTCCCCCGGCTCACCCCGACATCCTGTTTTTACGATTTTTGCGCCGTCGGATTCTAGACAGGTAGGGCTTCACTTCCTCTTTTATGAGTTTCTCTTGATTCAGAGGTTTTGATGGTGATTCTGTGGCTTCTTTCTGACCCTTTTTCCGTCGCGGAGTTTTGGGACAGCACCATCTCGTTTTGGCGATAACTTCGCGCTCGAGCATCGAAACAGGGCGACTCAAAAGGGGATTTGCATCTACGCGTCGTGAGGAATCTCCTGGAATTTTCGTGGATTTTTGTGGAATTTCCCTGAAGGTGAGGAATCCCTTTTTACAGAATTTTATATCGCTGTTTTGGGATGAATGTATTGTTTGAGGTGGTCCTCTTGTCGATTTTCGTTCTCAGCACAGAAAAATCGTGGGAAAACGTGCAGGTACTTGTTTCGACCGGATCGTCGCGTAGATCGCAGTGTATATTTTTCTGGGAATTTTGTGGGCACGTGTCGCAGGTAAAAATGGCTGAACAGTAAATCTGAATTTGGGAGACAGATTTTGGGTTAAACTTGAATTGTAATTTGTGTGTGTTCTTTGGGATCTTTGGCACAGTGTTGCGGGGTTTTTCCGGAGCGAGCGCGGACTTAGCCTTTGAGGACCTGATTTAGCGCTCGAGGTGGGTACCGTTGTTTACCTCCTACTTATGATGTCCCCACTAGGCCTATTGGAGTGCTTCACTATTATGTTGCTAAATGAACCGGAATAAGTTAAAATGGCATTTTGGTTGAGAATTGGACTTATTGCTTGGGCTACATCTTAAAATGGACTAAGTATTAATGAATGGATGATTCTTATATTAATATGTCGTTTAAACCTCACGGGGGGGGGGAGTTTTGCTATAAAGGACTATCTTACTCGTACACTTTGGGACCTCTTATGCTTATGTGATAAATGGATATGAGATAACTTAGCAAATGAAAGTTTAACTAGTGGCATACCTCTCTATTGGGAAAGATAATAATATTTAAACCCTGTTTTTAAATAAAGGACTTTGCATGCTTAAATGGACATCTAGTTAGGCCACCTTTTTCTGCTACACTATCATGCTGGAATTGACTTAGGAGAAACCATGCTTTTCTCTTCTTTTATTTATATTCGGGGGATAGTGCGCTCGGGTTCGAGCAGGGACTGGGATAGTGTAGTCAGACAGTTGTGGGCTTTGGGACAGGCAGGCTGTGAGGGCCGGGCATTGCGGCAACCGCGGATCTTTGGCGGTTGACCGGACAGTGGTTATTGCATCAGATTGGGATAGAGGATTTGGATTTCTTTTAGTGGATGGGTTTTCCACCGTGATCAGAGTCATGATCCAGTCCTGCTGATTTGGTACTTGTTACCCAGGCATTATACTCGTGTGGGTCGCTCCCCTCGACTGCCACTCCGGAGTGTGCGTTTTTACAGGCTTCGAGTCTTCGAGACTCCCTTTTCCTATCGGTGTTATGCGTAGGCTGGCATACCCGATTTGGCAGGCAGAGCAGGCAGTACCAGTGCTTACTGGTGTATCGATTGGGTCTAGACAGGCAGGCGTTGACATTCTGATGCATACATATAGCTAATCTATCAGTTAGCTCATTAGAGGCATGTAGTGGTAGCTCTATTCATCATCAGCAGTTTTAATTACAGCTTACCACCTTTGTTCATCTTTTCTGCCTCTTATAGTCCTAGTGGGCACATTTGTGTTGAGGTCTACCCACTAGGAGGAGGCTACTGTTTTATAGTAGTTCTCACTCCCCACTGCTTTTCTTCTTCTCTTCCCCTTTGTTTTGCAGAGTCGTCTGCGGCTGTTGCAGGACCCTCCACTGCGGACCGAGGTAAGAGGATCGCGGACTAGATAGCGGTCCACCCAGGCACCAGTTCTATTATTAGATGTACCCCGATACTCTCAGATACTCTACTTTTCATTTCTTTTTGGGTCTGGCTTCGGCCAGCTGGTTGTATTTGATTAGTGAGCTGGGAGAGACATATGTATTATTGAGAGTTACTTTCTGCACTTTACTTTTCTGCTTTATCTGAGATGTATTAGTTACTGTTTAGCTCTGTTTATGCTCTTTTATTATATCATCTATATTTGAGCAGGTTACCAGCGCTTCGTATACACGGGAAATTCTGTGTATACGGCGGATCTGTAGACGGGCCCGGGTTCTGGTTTACACCCGGGGCGTGACACGCCCGGACCTAGAAGTAGTCCCCAAAAGAGCCATGGTCAGATCAACAATATAGTAGTGGATAAATCGAGCCAAAACAACTCAAAACACTAAGGACAACTTGACCCGGCGGTGGCGCCCGTGCGCGTCGAGCGACGCGGCCGCCCCCGCGGTGTCACGGGTTGTACGGCCGCGCGGGCACCAGCCCCGCGCGGCGTTTGCCGTGACCGCGCGGGCCCTAGCTCCGCGCGGTGCAAGCCGCGGCCGCACGGGCTCCAACCCTGCGCGGCACCTTCCGCGATCGTGCGGACCTCGGCCTCGCATGGCGCAAACCGCGGCCGCGCGGGCGCCGGCCCTGCGCGGAAACCGCCGCGGCCGCGCGGAAAACGCCGCGGCCGCACGGGCACCAACCCCGCGCGCCGCAACCGCACGGGCGCCCGCCTGCGCAGCATTAGCCGTGGCTGCGCGGGCATGGCCCCGCGCGGCACGTGCTGTCACCGTCGCGCGGGCACCCGCCCGCGCGGCATAGACTGCAGCCGCGCGTGTAGGGCCCCGCGCGGCACAAGCTGCAGCCACGCGGGCATGGCCCCGCGCGGCATGCGATGCCGCCGCCGTGCGGGCACCCGCCACGCGCGGCACGCGCCGCCGCGCGGAATGCCATGCCTTCGCCGCTCGGGCACCCGCCCTGCGCGGGCGCGGCCGCCGCGCGGGCACCCGCCCCGCGCGAGCGCGGCCGCCGCGCGAGGATGGCCCCGCGCGGCACGTGCTGTCCCCGTCGCGCGGGCACCCGCCCGCGCGGCACAGACTGCAGCCGCGCGGGCTGGGCCCCGCGCGGCATGCACCGCCACCGCCGCCGCCGAGCGGGCACCCGCCCGCGCGGCATGCGATGTCGCCGCCGCGCGGGCACCCGCTCGCGCGGCACGCGCCGCGGCCGCCTCGCGGGCATGGCCCCGCGCGGCATGCGATGCCGCCGCCGCGCGGGCACCCGCCCCGCGCGGCACGCGCCGCGGCCGCCGCGCGGGCATGGCCCCGCGCGGCATGCGATGCCACCGCCGCGCGGGCACCCGCGCCGCGCGGCACGCGCCGCGGCCGCCGCGCGGGCATGGCCCCGCGCGGCGTGCGATGCTGCCGCCGCGCGGGCACAGGCCCCGCCCGGCGTTTACCCTACCCGCGGCCACGCGGGGAGCTTGATCCCGCGCGGCTCTAGCCGTGGCCGCGCGGGCACCGTCCCCGCGCGGCGCGCATTACGGTCGCGCGACGACGCCTTAGGGCTTCGCGGCGCGACACGTTGGGTAGCAAACGGCTACTCCTAAACTTCATGAAAGACCGATACCCAAAAACCGAGCGAAACTATACCAAAATAAAATTAGTTTACCTCTAATCGCAGGAGACGGCTATCCGTTCTCGCTCTCGGTTTTGGCGCGTTCGTCGGGAGGGTTTGGATCCTTTAGCTTTCGCCTTCTTCTCCACCGTTCTCTTTCGATTAGGGTTTCGCCTTTCTTCTTGTTTCCTCCAGTTAGGGTTTCGTCTTTCTTTTTTCCTTTTCTCTCTCTTTCTTTCGGGAGAAGATAACGAAATATCTTTTCGTACGACAATAACCACTTTGGGTATTTAAAATTCCCAATTAATTAATTCCTTAATTAATTAATTCCCCAATTAATTAATTCTCTAATTAATTAATTCCTCAATTTAGATTCTTCAGGATAATTCCTTAAAGATAATTCTATCTTTTTCCTCGGAAAGCGTGCCAAATCACTTACGCGGATTTCGATGCACCCCTGGCCATTGCGATCACTTTCTACCCCTTTCCGGGAGTTCCGTAAGTCGGAATCCGGATCTGATCGTGCTGCCATTCTCCGTTTTTCGATCTCTATCACAGAAAAATACCCGTACCTCCGAATTAACGACTTAAGTAAACCCGTTACGTTAATTACATTAAACGGAAACTTTATTAGCAGGAGGTATTAAGTGTTACAAAATCTGTGATATTACACCACTTACCTCTTAAAAGAAGTTTCGTCCTCGAAACTTAATCTCACTCCTCACTAAATATCTCGGGGTTACACTCTCTCATTTTTGTTTCAAGTTCCCACGTCGCCTCGCGCTCCTCGTGGTTACTCCATTGCACCTTTACGTAGGGGATCGTCCGGTTCCGAAGGTTCTTCTCTTCTCTTGCCAAGATCCACATCGGCGTTTCTTCGAAGCTCAAGTCTTCCCGCAGCTCAACGGCCGAGGCGTCGAGGACGTGCGACGGATCAGATAAGTATTTCCGGAGCATCGAAACGTGGAAAACGTTATGCACCCGTTCAAGATTTGGCGGTAAGGCCAACCGGTACGCCACTGGCCCCACGCGCTCCAAGATTTTGAACGGTCCCACATACCGTGGGCTTAACTTCCCTCTTATGCCAAACCGTCTCGTCTCCTTAGACGGTGACACGCGTAGCAACACATGATCCCCTACCGAGAATTCCCGTTCCCGTCGCCTCCGGTCCGTGTAACTTTTCTGTCGGCTCTGGGCGGTCATCAACCGTTGCCTGATAAGGCGCATTTTTGTTTTCGTTTCCTCTACGAGGTCTGGCCCCAAGAGTTTCCGTTCTCCCAAATCGTCCCAGCAAATGGGCGATCGACACCGGCGTCCGTACAAGGCTTCGTACGGGGCCATCCGAATACTAGCCTGATAGCTATTATTGTAAGCAAATTCCACGAGGGGTAGGTAACGCGACCACCCTTCCCCCAGGCTTAGCACACAAGCTCAAAGCATATCCTCAAGAATCTGGATCACTCGCTCCGATTGCCCGTCCGTCTGCGGGTGAAAAGCCGTGCTAAACTGCAACTTGGTCCCCAACGCCTGCTGCAGACTCCGCCAAAAATTTGACACGAAGCGCGTGTCCCTGTCCGAGGTTATGGATGATGGTACTCCATGCAACCTCACCACCTCGTCGATATAGGTCTGCGCCAGCCGATCCCTAGTCCACGTCGTGTGAATCGGTATGAAGTGGGCCGATTTCGTCAGACGGCCCACGATGACCCATATCGTGTCGTGTCCTTGTTGCGATCGCGGAAAACCGGTCACAAAATCTATGGTGATCCGTTCCCATTTCCACTCCGGTATAGGCAATGGTTGTAGTTTTCCCGCCGGTCGTTGGTGTTCTGCCTTCACCTGTTGGCACACCAGACATCGTGCCACGAAGTGCGCCACATCGTTCTTTAGTTTAGGCCACCAAAAGGTCTGTCTTAGGTCTCTGTACATTTTTGTACCTCCAGGATGCGCGGTGTGGGGGCGTTATGCGCTTCTGCCAAAATTTCTCTCCTTAGTTCCGGCACGTCAGGTACGCAGACTCGTCCCCGGAACCTCAACACGTCGTCGACGCCCATCACAAAATCCCCACCTGGTTCCGAGGATAACCTGTCCCGCACTTGCTGTAATTGTGGGTCCGTCGCTTGGCCTTCTGCGATCCTCCCTATCAGCGTAGGCTTGATCTCCAAGGACATAAATTTCGCAACTGATCTTGCTGGCACTACCTCCAGTCTCAGTTGCGAGAATTGTGCAATTAGCCGATCCTGTTGGGTAAGGGTGCACAGTGTCGTCTCCCCCGCCTGTCCCTTCCGGCTCAAGGCATCGGCCACCACGTTTGCTTTTCCGGGGTGGTAATGGATGGACAAATCGTAGTCCTTCAGTAGTTCCAGCCACCTCCGTTGCCGCAAGTTCAACTCCCTTTGCGTAAACAAATATTTGAGGCTCTGGTGGTCGGGGTACACCTTACAGTGTGCCCCATAGAGGTAGTGCCTCCAGAGCTTCAACGCAAACACGACTGCCGCGAGTTCCAAGTCGTGTGTAGGATAGTTCCGCTCATAATCCTTGAGCTATCTTGACGCGTATGCGATGACTTTCCCTTGTTGCATCAACACACTTCCCAGTCCACTTCGAGACGCGTCACAGTAGATCTCGTAATCCTCACCGGGCTGTGGCAATGTGAGTACCGGTGCCCGCGTGAGTCTGTCCTTAAGCTCCTCGAAGCTTTTCTGGCATTGATCTGTCCAGACGAACTTCTCCCCTTTCCGGGTTAGTCGAGTAAGGGGAGTGGCTATCTTTGAAAAGCCTTCCACAAAGCGTCGGTAATATCCTGCTAGCCTGAGGAAGCTTCGATTTTCCGTCACCGTGGTCGGGCGAGCCCAGTCGGTCACCGATTCTATCTTCCTTGGATCCACCGCAATTCCCGTGGCCGGGACAATATGTTCCAGAAAATCGACCTCACGGAGCCAAAACTCACACTTTTTGAGTTTGGCATACAGCTTTTGATCCCTTAGGGTCTGGAGGACCACCCGGAGGTGCTCCTCATGCTCCCTATCTGTGCGGGAATAGATGAGGATATCATCAATAAAAACCACTACAAATTAGTCCAGGAATGGTTTAAAATAAATCCGGTTCATCATGTCCATAAATACCGCTGGGGCATTGGTTAGCCCAAACGGCATCACCGTGAACTCGTAATGGCCATATCGAGTTCTGAATGCCGTATTCGGTATATCCTCACTTCGGACTATAACCTGGCGTACTGCGACGCCTCACAATCCGCCCCGCTACCCCAACCGGACTATAACCTGGCGTACTACTCTAGCTCTAGCACGCTCAACTCTCGTAACCTCTGTTACGGAATTTAAGTTGGCGTATTTCGTGAATTTGGTTAAGTCTTGAAGATTGAAGGTAAAGAAGGTTGGATCATATAACTCAATCTCAAGAAAGAAGAATTCAAAAGGATCAGGTATGTTTAACTTAATATCTTTGGTGATCCGAATACTTCTTATAGTGTAGAAACACTTGGATGAACTTGTAATTGCCTAAATATCAAAAACTGGACATAGGATATGTTCAGGATCCGGATCAGACCTTGCAATCCGGATCCCGAAGGTTGTTCGTTCAAACACCAGTTCAATCCGGATCGTAGCCTTCCTTGATCCGGATCCCGAACACTGGGTTTACCTTTTTATTTGAGCGATCCGGATCAGGCTTTGCAATCCGGATCCCGAACGTTGATGTTTGGTGAACTGTATGAACGATCCGGATCAAGCACTTCGATCCGGATCCCGAACCTTCGTTTTTCTGGAAACTGTTTTTCTCGCTACTGCAATCCGGATCGCCGATCTCCGATCCGGATCGTCGTCATGAAAAATTCCAGAAAAAGATAGTTTTTGATCCTTATCTTTTTCCAAGGGTTTCTAACCTATAAATAGACCCTATGATTCTTTTTCTAGGGCTAATCCACATAATCGAAAAAGAAGCCGTCATCTTTTATACGGCCTAAGATCCACATATAGAGAAGAAAGGAAATCATAGATTCTATCTTATGTTTCTTCATCTATATTGATTGATTTGATTCTAGGTTTTCATACTCACATTTTGAGTAGAATCAAATCAATGAATACTTAGATGGTATTTCTGATCTATTTTTAATCTAAGTATTCGGCGGATCATCACCACCCAAAAAAACAACGATTTACCCCAAAATCGGCGCGTGGACTCGCGTGGCCTTGTGGATTCAAGGTGCTACCGCTCTCGTGGATTCGGAGCGAGGTACGTTCGTGGATTCGAAGCGTGCTACTGGGTGAAGACCGTGGATTCGGTCGGACGTCGTGGACTCGACGTTGGACGCCGTGGATTCGGCGTTGGACGCAAATCGTGGATTCGAGAAGCGTCGTGGAGCGAGCGGAGAAGATCAACTAGGAGCATATGGAAAAGGTTGAGTCGTCTGTGATTACGGTATATCACCTTGTACGTGTTTAATTCTAGTGGATTTCACCGTGTTATCGGTCCCGTAGTTTTTTACTCCGGTTTGGAGTTTTTCACGTAAAAATCTCTGCGTGTTATTTATTTTTCCGCATTGGGTTTTATATCGCAAAGATTTTTGAGTGTTTATTGTTTACACCTATTCACCCCCCTCTAGGTGTTTTTTCCCCTATTTAGATCCAATTATACATAACCCAACAAGTGGTATCAGAGAGGGAATAGGGTTGTAAACAATGGTTGAAGGTGGAAACATCAACAGACCTCCGTTCTTCGATGGAACAAATTATGCATACTGGAAAGTACGGATGAAAGCCTTTTTAATTTCCATCGACGAACGGATGTGGCAATCAATTGAATTAGGATGGACTAATCCAACTGAAATTATTGGTGATGTTCGCACCATCAAACCTAGGTCGAAATGGACCAAGGAAGAGATTGATATATCTTCTTACAATGGCAAGGGAATTAATGCTTTATTTAATGCCTTATCACAAACAGAGTTCTCTCGCGTCTCGGCATGTGAGACTGCGAAAGAAATCTGGGATGTTCTTCAAGTTACGCATGAGAGAACTTACCTTGTGAAGATTCAGAAACTGCAAATGCTTACGAGCAAGTTTGACTCTATTTTCATGGCTGAAAATGAATCGTTCACTGTAATAATCGCGGGTTTATTTCCCTTTTTTGGTCTTACCGTTGTTTTTCTTGAACCGTTTTTCGGCTAAGGGGCTAGGGTGCGATTATTGTTTCGTTGTTTCTAGGCAGGCAGTCGGAGCTCGCGGGTATTTTTGGAGAATAAAGCCCGCGAAACGGAGACCGGCAGCGCGACCGGATCTGACTTCCGACCCCGGAATCTCCCGAAATAAATTTCTGAAGTTTGTAGCAGTTCGAGCGTTCAGCACGCCTTATTAGAGGTAAACCAGACCCGGGTTTAATTTAATTTAAGTTTTATTTATTGTTTTGCGACTTTGGGTTTAGACCCAATTGCGACAAAACGACTAATTAAGTAGGCTCGGGGAATTAGATCTGGGAACCCCTTTTCTTTCCCTCTTACCCTTGGCGTGCGTTACCCCGAGCGTGATCAAGAACGCCTTCCCCAAACCTTCCCTTTGATCGGCGAGGAGCACCGTGATGAAGCGATCGAGAGGAGGGAAGAACACCGCACGCTTTCTACCGGAACCGGGCATGCAAGAACGGACGATCCCTCCCCTCCCAATCATCGTCGTCGAAACCGAGGTGAGACGGAGGTTTTCCTTTTTGTTTTTGGGTTCTTGATCGTTCCAATCGGCAAGCGGGAGACGGGGGGGGGGGGGCACAGGCGACGGATTCTCCGGAATCCGCCGCATGTGCGAAGACCCCCCCAAACCGGCGTTCCCGTGTGACCCGCACGGGGCCGGGCACGCGCCCAGCCCCGCGTGCGGGGGTGACCCGCACGGGGCCGGGCTCGCGCCCAGCCCCGCGTGCGGGGGTGACCCGCACGGGGCCGGGCTCGCGCCCAGCCCCGCGTGCGGGGGTGACCCGCACGGTGCGGGGGTGACCCGCACGGGGCCGGGCTCACGCCCAGCCCCACGTGCGGGGGTGACCCGCACGGGGCCGGGCGCGCGCCCAGCCCCGCGTGAGGGGGTGACCCGCACGGGGCCGGGCGCGCGCCCAGCCCCGCGTGCGGGGGTGACCCGCACGGGGCTGGGCACGCGCACGGTCCCGTGTGCGGGCGGGAAGCCGCAAACCGGGATAGGCGAATTGTCGTGTTTTTTTTTATCCGAGTCTGAGCGCTGACTTTCCCTCGCAGCAGGTGGGTGTGAGAGTCCGAGCGGGCGTACCAGGACGCGAGGGAGCCGAGCGTTGTTTTCTACTAGCGACAGGTGGGTTGAGTATGGTATTTAGCATCGATCTTCGTCGACCGTTTACTTTAAATATTACATATTGTCGTTCCACTTTAAATGCTACCTATTATCGTTACTTTAGATGCTACATGTTATCGCTGCACTCTAGTAGTTACGTGTTATCATACTCCTGACGTTACGTGTTACTGTTTTACCTTCGATTATGCTTGTTAGTAGAGTACCTTGATTACACATGTTACTATCTTACTCTTGTTCATGCATTGTGGTTACTGTGCTCGAGGCTGCAACACGCGCACCCGCGGTTTGGCCACCGCAAAGGGTGCGCTTTTCCGGAAAAGCGGTCTATGACCCGTGTATACCCACGAGGTGACGTAGTGGGGCCCCTTATTAGTTGTGGGGTTTGAGGCGCCGAGGTGCGAGCGGTGCGACCCGTCGGTTTAGTTGTCCGACGTGGTCGGGTTTCTGCAGGTACGGTATGGGCCGTCGGTTTAGTTGTCCGACGTGGCCGGGTATTACAGGATACAGGTGTACAGGTTGCCTTTCCTCCTTGAGAGGGTGGTTGCTCCGGTTGTCTTCACGGTTTGTTTTATTATATTCTCCTGCTCTACTATTTTTACGTCACTGACTTCCCACTTCGTGACAGGGTTCATACGGGGGGAGAGGTAGGCGGCGGTGAGGACGGGGCAGGAGCAGCTGGGTCGCTGGGGACCCTGGACTGTATTTCTTCTTTCATTCTTGCATTTCATTTACATTGTAGTTATGTGAGAGGTTCTCGATACCCCCGTGGGGTCGGCGTGGATGTCGGTATGGGTTGCATTTAGTTATCCTCTTATGCGTTACTCTTCCTTTTATTTCTGTTGGCCATTTGAAAATGAAAAAGGCAAAAGCCAAAGAAAAGATTGCGAAAACCGTTTTTAAAATCTAAGTGTCGTGTGGGCGCTGGTTTCAAAACCCTGTGGATTTATGGATTGCGAAATGGATTTCAAAACTTGGGTGTCGGGTGGGCACTGTTTTCAAATGTTTGTGGATTTATGCTGATTTCGAAACTCGCTTTCACGCTCTTTTAAAACTGTGGATTTATCCTTTCCAAATTGATCGGCCATACGTTTTAAATAAATTAGAATGCTGGTTGTATGTTAATAATTGTTGTGATTGAATGGGTGTGTATGTTTGGAATATGTACTGAACGCTACGCCGTGCATATACAGGGGAGGCTCTGTCCGTTTACAGAGTGATCCTGTATGTGTGGCTGGTCTGGGCATGCGCCGGGGAAGAGGGGTTCTCTTTTATCAAAAAAAAATTTATACGTCAATTTTTTTACTTTTGTGAATCATTTCCGCTAAAACAAACCCCCGGGGCGTGACAGATTAAATGGTATCAGAGCGTTCTTTCAATCACAACAGTTAGTGCCGACATCCGTGGGAACACCTCACTTGCCTACACATGAATGAAATGGGTAGGGCATAGGACTGTAGAACGTGAGTGACCGAGGGGGGGGAAAATGTTGAGTCCTTTCTCTTACTTTATGGTTGTTGTTAGTAGGGTAGTCTAAAGTTGACTCTTGTGATGTGTGACAGACATGGCCCGTACTAGATCATCGGCCGGGGACGCAGAGGCAGACGCGACGACGTCGACGGCCGTGGAGAACCAGCTCCTGCGGCAGCAATTGCGGGAGATGGCGGGGAATCTGGCAAACCTCACTGAGCACGTGCGTCAGTTGACGCAACAGCAGCAGGCCGCGACGGTGACGGTCGCCCCGGTTCGCCCACAGGGGCCGACAGCACCGGCCGTGGCACCACCGACAGTGCCACCGCCGGCGGCGGCTACGGGACCGGCGCCGAGGACAACCAGCAGGGTTACTCTGGAGGAGACTGTAGTCACACCTGCCCCTACCGTGGCTGCCGCCGCCGCGAGGGAGGGGACGGTTGTGATGACCGAGCGGGATCGGGTGCGGGCCAACCTGAAGGACTTCAAGAAATACGACCCACCCACGTTCGAAGGGGACACGACTGATCCTTGGGTCATCGAGAAATGGGTGGGGTCGATGGAGAAACTTTTCGAAGACTTACTCATGGAGGATGACGAGCGGGTTCCCCTAGCAGTCCACTGCTTGGAGGGGAATGCCCGCTTGTGGTGGAAGACGGTACGCCCCGATCCTGCTAAGGGTACCGCACTTCCGTCCTGGGCAACTTTCAAACAGGAGCTGTTCGGGGCCTTCTTCACCAGCAGTGTCAAGAAAAAGTTGGAGGATGACCTGAACCACATCCAGCAGGGGAACCGGACGGTCATGGAGTATCAACGGGAGTTCGTCCGGCTAGCAAACTGCGTCCCGTTCGTCATAAGGGACGAGGCTCACAAGGCGCAACTCTTTGTGGATGGCTTGCGGAGCAATATCTTCGAGGTGGTGCAAGCAGCCGAACTGCACACCTTCCAGAAAGTGGTCGATAGAGCCACTACGGTGGAGCGGGGTTTTGCGGTCACCCGCGCCAGAAGGGAGAACTCGACGCGGCTGGAGGACCGAAAGCGGCAACTGTAGAACTCGGGGGGAGGCTCTTGGAGTGGGGGCGGGGCCCCCAAACGGTGGAGACCACAGGCGGGGCCCCGGAGCGCGCCAGCAGGAGGGCCGAGGCCGGGGAATAGGCGTTGTGTTATATGCGGGGGAGGGCACATTCTGGGAGAGTGCCCCCAAAGAGGCGACCACTGCTTCAGGTGCGGCAAACGGGGGCACTTCCGCCGCAACTGCCCCTTAGGCGGGGGATCTGCGTCCTCTGCAGCTTCTACGCGCACGCCACAGCTCTCAGGGCGGGGGAAAGCTCCTATGGCGTCGACGTCTAGACCCCGTGCACCACGGCGCGAGGAGGACAGGCAGCCACAACCAGGCGGGAGAGTTTTCTCAATGACCCGCCAAGATACAGATCCGCCGGAAGACGCACTTGCAGGTATTACTTCCGTTTCAAATTCCCGTGCTAGAACTTCTTTCGATACCGGAGCAACACACTCGTTCATTTCTCGTGATTTCGTATTTATGCATGATCTCGAGGAGGCACCCCTCCAAACTTTCTTGACGGTTCAAACGGCGGGAGGGACGTTGGAGGCGGTCAGCTTTGTGGCCGCCTGCCCGATTATGCTAGGGCGGCTGGCATGCCCGGGGACTTGGTGGTAATTCCCCTGAGGGAGTACGACGTGGTGTTGGGCATGAACTGCCTCACGAGGTACCAGGCACTCATTGATTGCGACAAGCGACAGCTGCGACTACAGGAACCGAGCTATCCCCTACGTGAAGGTACTATGGAGCAACCATGAGGAGCGAGAAGCAACATGGGAGCTGGAGTCTAAGATGAGGGAGTGCTACCCCGACCTCTTCACCCCCCACCCGGGTTTGAGTTTCGAGGGCGAAACTCGTTTTTAGAGGTGAGTGGTGTAATAACCGCGGGTTTATTTCCCTTTTTTGGTCTTACCGTTGTTTTTCTTGAACCGTTTTTCGGCTAAGGGGCTGGGGTGCTATTATTGTTTCGTTGTTTCTAGGCAGGCCGTCGGAGCTCGCGGGTATTTTTGGAGAATAAAGCCCGCGAAACGGAGACCGACGGCGCGACCGGATCTGACTTCCGACCTCGGAATCTCCCGGAATAAATTTCTGAAGTTTGTAGCAGTTCGAGCGTTCAGCACGCCTTATTAGAGGTAAACCAGACCCGGGTTTAATTTAATTTAAGTTTTATTTATTGTTTTGCGACTTTGGGTTTAGACCCAATTGCGACAAAACGACTAATTAAGTAGGCTCGGGGAATTAGATCTGGGAACCCCTTTTCTTTCCCTCTTACCCTTGGCGTGCGTTACCCCGAGCGTGATCAAGAACGCCTTCCCCAAACCTTCCCTTTGATCGGCGAGGAGCACCGCGACGAAGCGATCGAGAGGAGGGAAGAACACCGCACGCTTTCTACCGGAACCGGGCACGCAAGAACGGACGATCCCTCCCCTCCCAATCATCATCGTCGAAACCGAGGTGAGACGGAGGTTTTCCTTTTTGTTTTTGGGTTCTTTATCGTTCCAATCGGCAAGGGGGAGACGGGGGGGGGCACAGGCGACGGATTCTCCGGAATCCGCCGTATGTGCGAAGACCCCCCCAAACCGGTGTTCCCGTGTGACCCGCACGGGGCCGGGCTCGCGCCCAGCCCCGCGTGCGGGGGTGACCCGCACGGTGCGGGGGTGACCCGCACGGGGCCAGGCTTGCGCCCAGCCCCGCGTGCGGTGGTGACCCGCACGGTGCGGGGGTGACCCGCACGGTGCGGGGGTGACCCGCACGGGGCCGGGCTTGCGCCCAGCCCCGCGTGCGGGGGTGACCCGCACGTTGCACCGTGCGGGGGTGACCCGTACGGGGCCGGGCGCGCGCCCAGCCCCGCGTGCGAGGGTGACCCGCACGGTGCTGGGCACGCGCACGGTCCCGTGTGCAGGCGGGAAGCCGCGAACCGGGATAGGCGGATTGTCGTGTTTTTTTTTATCCGAGTCTGAGCGCTGACTTTCCCTCGCAGCAGGTGGGTGTGAGAGTCCGAGCGGGCGTACCAGGACGCGAGGGAGCCGAGCGTTGTTTTCTACTAGCGACAAGTGGGTTGAGTATGGTATTTAGCATCGATCTCCGTCGACCGTTTACTTTAAATATTACATATTGTAGTTCCACTTTAAATGCTACCTATTATCGTTACTTTAGATGCTACATGTTATCGCTGCACTCTAGTAGTTACGTGTTATCATACTCCTGACGTTACGTCTTACTGTTTTACCTTCGATTATGCTTGTTAGTAGAGTACCTTGATTACACATGTTACTATCTTACTCTTGTTCTTGCATTGTGGTTACTGTGCTCTAGGCTGCAACACGCGCACCCGCAGTTTGGCCACCGCAAAGGGTGCGCTTTTCCGGAAAAGCGGTCTATGACCCGTGTATACCCACGAGGTGACGTAGTGGGGCCCCTTATTAGTTGTGGGGTTTGAGGCGCCGTGGTGCGAGCGGTGCGACCCGTCGGTTTAGTTGTCCGACGTGGTCGGGTTTCAAAACGTAAGCGCCGGGTAGGCGCTCTTTTAAAACTGTGGATTTATCCTTTCCAAATTGATCGGCCATACGTTTTAAATAAATTAGAATGCTGGTTGTATGTTAATAATTGTTGTGATTGAATGGGTGTGTATGTTTGGAATATGTACTGAACGCTACGCTGTGCATATACAGGGGAGGCTCTGTCCGTTTACAGAGTGATCATGTATGTGTGGCGGGTTTGGGCATGCGCCGGGAAAGAGGGGTTCTCTTTTATCAAAAAAAAATTTATACGTCAAATGTTTGACTTTTGTGAATCGTTTCCGCTAAAACAAACCCCCGGGGCGTGACAGATTAAATGGTATCAGAGCGTTCTTTCAATCACAACTGTTAGTGCAGACATCCGTGGGAACACCTCACTTGCCTACACATGAATGAAATGGGTAGGGCATAGGACTGTAGAACGTGAGTGACCGAGGGGGGGGGGAAATGTTGAGTCCTTTCTCTCACTTTATGGTTGTTGTTAGTAGGGTAGTCTAAAGTTGACTCTTGTGATGTGTGACAGACATGGCCCGTACTAGATCATCGGCCGGGGACGCAGAGGCAGACGCGACGACGTCGACGGCCGTGGAGAACCAGCTCCTGCGGCAGCAATTGCGGGAGATGGCTGGGAATCTGGCAAACCTCACTGAGCACGTGCGTCATGTTACGGAATTTGAGTTGGCGTAGTTTCGTGAAAGGTTCAAGTCTTGAAGATTGAAGGTGAAGAAAGTTGGATCATTTAACTCAATCTCAAGAAAGAAGAATTCAAAAGGATCAGGTATGTTTAACTAAAGATTCTTGGTGATACGAATACTTCTTGTAGTGTAGAAACACCTGGAAGAGTTTTTAATTGCATAAAAATCAAAAACTGGTGTTCGGACAGGTTCAGGATCCGGATCAGAGCCAGCGATCCGGATCCCGAAGGTTGTTGTTTCATACATTACTTCAATCCGGATCGCAGCATCTCACGATCTGGATCCCGAACGTTGAGTTTTCTGAAATGTATGAACGATCCGGATCAGGCATTCCGATCCGGATCCCGAACGTTTGTTTTCTGGAAACCGTCTTTATTGCTACTGCAATCCGGATCGCCCAAATCCGATCCGGATCGCCGTCCGTCAAAATTCCAGAAATGTTAGGTTTTTTATTCTTATCTCCTTCCAAATGTTTCTAACCTATAAATAGACCCTATGACTCTTTTTCTAGGGTTAATCCAAATGAGGCCGTAAAGGAAAATAGCCGTCATTTTCATATATCATTTCATACGGCCTAAGATCCACATATAGAGAAGAAAGGAAATCATTAGAGAATACTCTATGTTTCTTCATCTATATTGATTAGTTTGATTCTAGGTTTTCATACTCACATCTTGAGTTGAATCAAACTAATGAATACTTAGATGGTATTTCCGATCTATCTTTGATCTAAGTATTCGGCAGATCATCACCACCCAAAAACAACGATTTCCCCAAAATCGGCGCGTGGATTCGCGTGTCCTTGTGGATTCAAGGTTCAACCGCTCTCGTGGATTCGGAGCGAGGCACGTTCGTGGATTCGAAGGGTGCTATTGGGTGCAGACCGTGGATTCGGTCGGACGTCATGGATTCGACGTTGGACGCCGTGGATTTGGCGTTGGGCGCAGATCGTGGATTCGAGAAGCATCGCGGAGCGAGCGGAGAAGATCCTCTAGGAGCGTATGGAAAAGGTTGAGTCGTAAGTGTGTACGGTAAATCACCTTGTACGTGTTTTAATTCTAGTGGATTTCTGCCGTGTTATCGGTCCCGTGGTTTTTTACTCCGGTGATGGAGTTTTCCACGTAAAAATCTTGCGTGTTATTTTTATTTCCGCATTGGGTTTTTATCGCAATGATTTTTGAGTGTTTATACGTTTACACCTATTCACCCCCCTCTAGGTGTTTCTTCCCCTATTTAGATCTACATTACATATAACCCAACAAGTGGTATCGGAGCGGGAATAGGGTTGTAAACAATGGTTGAAGGTGGAAACATCAATCGACCCCCTTTCTTTGATGGAACAAACTATGCGTACTGGAAAGTACGGATGAAAGCCTTTTTAATTTCCATCGACGAAAGGGTGTGGCAATCAATTGAATTAGGATGGTCTAATCCAACTGAAACTATTTCTGATGTTCGCACCTTAAAACCTAGGTCGAAATGGACCAAGGAAGAGTTAGATTCATCTTCTTACAATGGCAAGGGAATTAATGCTATTTTTAATGGCTTATCTCAAACTGAATTCTCTCGCGTCTCAGCATGTGAGACTGTGAAAGAAATCTGGGATGTTCTTCAGGTTACACATGAGGGAACTAACCTCGTGAAGATTCAAAAACTGCAAATGCTTACGAGCAAGTTTGACTCTATCTTGATGGCAGAAAATGAATCTTTCACGGACTACTATACACGATTGTAAGACATCGTAAACTCATGTGCTAACCTGGGAGAGAAGATTCCAGAATTTAAGATTGTAAGAAAGATCTTAAGAACTCTTCCTGAACGATTTCGCCCAAAGGTTACAGCCATTGAAACTATTAAACACCCGGACGAAATGCGTGTAGAAGAATTAGTTGGTTCATTACAAACATATGAAATGACATTTACTACTAACAATTCTTCTGGAAAAGCATCCTCTTCTAAGTCTTCAGGTTATGCGTTGAAAACAACTAAGGAAGAAGACGCGGATACATCCTCCTCAGACGATGACGAGAATCTTTCTATGGAGGAATTTGAGAAGCAGCTCGCTCTCTTGACAAGGAAGTTTCGCCGCAACTTTCGAAGGGGTAATTCAAGTAAATCTCCATCCTTCGGAAAGTCGAACAAAGGCAAGGGTACTTCAAGTTACAAGTCAAGAAAGCAAGAGAACTTCTCAAAGGATAAGAAAAGTTCAGAGGGACAACTACAATGCTTCAAATGTCGAGGCTACGGCCACATTGCAACGGAGTGTCCCAACAAGTATCCGGCAAAGAAGAAGGCGATGCAAGTCGTCACTTGGGATGACAACTCAACGTCAAATGAGTCGTCTTCAAGTGATGAAGAAAAGAGCTCCACGACATTCCACGCGTCCATATCTTCACCCTTCATGTGCTTTATGGCAAGTACATCCGAGTCGTTGTCAAACTCCACTGTTGAAAAGATTGCAACGGACAACGAATCGGATGATTCGGAAGGTGAAGATTTTGCTTTAGCCTACCACAGACTTTTGAGGGATTCAAAGAAAGTGGCTAAGCAAAACAAGAGTTTGAGAGGGAGAGTGCATGATCTCGAAGTAGAAGCAAAAAGAGCAACTTCTCTCTCAAACGCTCTTGAAGTGGAAAGGGAAAATCTGATAAAAGTAAATGTTTCCCTTCAAGAGTCCAATGAGCTTTTTGAGAAGGAACATACAAAACTGGTGGATAAAGCGGATCACTTCTCAAAGCTCTACAACGAGGCTCGACAGGATAACCTGGAAATGACAAAGACCATTTTCCAACTCAAGGATGACTTGAAGCGATTCTCTTCAGGAAGGAGTAAGTTGGATAGGCTTCTTGGTCTTGGTCAAACAAATCGGTTCGGCCTCGGGTACACTCAAACTGGAAACAGTCCAAGTTCGAGTGGGACAGTTTTTGTGCCTCAGTCGGTATCTCCTCCTCCGACACCGGAATTCAAGACAAACAACGACAACAAACTTACTTCATCCTCTTTGGGATCGTCAAGATCTAAGGTATGTTTTCGTTGTGGTGTTTCAGGGCACATAAGAAGACATTGCAAGACGGGAGTCAAACGCGCACCTCAAACACCTCTTGCAATGACTACCACAAAGGTGATTCCTCGGAAATCAATTGCAAATCAATTGAAGGAAAAGAACCTTGGTAGTTTACCGCGCAAGACGACTTCATCAAGGAGCAGCAATCGTTTTAACAAGACGCTTTCACCTAGGCATATAACTTCACGACCATTACCGACGCACTCCAAAAAGGTTTGGGTGCGCAAAGGTGAAATTTTTCCTTGCCTTGTTACCAATGTTTCCTTGCATGCATATGATAGTTCGTCTTGATATCTGGATAGCGGGTGTTCGCGTCACATGACCGGTGACAAAAATAGTTTTCAAAATCTTGAGAAAATCTCCGGAGGACTCGTTGTTTTCGGAGACGGTCGATCTTCCAAAATTGTTGGAAAAGAAACAGTAGATATTCCAGATGGCCCGGTTCTAAATAATGTGTTATTTGTTGATGGCCTTAAGACTAACCTCATCAGCATAAGTCAACTTTGCGACAATGGTTTTTCAGTTAACTTTTCATCTGTTGAATGTGTTGTAACTGATAAGGACCATGTATTCTTTTTAAAAGGGGTTAGATCTGAAAACAATTGTTATGTTGTTCCTAATAAATTTTCTGAAAAATGTAACCTAGTTTCTTTGGATAATGAAACACTTTCGCATGAAAGGCTAGGTCACTTAAATTTTAAGGAACTTGCTAGAATTTCAAACAAGGACGTAGTCAAGGGGGTTCCAAAACTTTTGCTTAAACAAAACGTTGTGTGTGGTGGTTGCCAAAAGGGAAAACAGTCTAGGACTGCACACAAGAACTTGAACCACGTAGGTACAAAACGACCTTTGGAACTTTTGCACATGGATTTAATGGGGTCGACCCGTCAACCATCTTTGGGAGGTAAATGGTATATTTTCTTATTGGTTGATGATTTCTCTAGGTTTTCTTGGGTAGCATTTTTAAAAGAGAAAGCTGATACGTTTGATTCTTTTCATGAGATTTGCCATCGTATTATGATTGAAAAGAATGAAAAGATCATTCGTGTTAGGAGTGATAGAGGTGGAGAATTCATAAATTCCAAATTCATTGATTTTTGCACTTCCAACGGCATAAAACATGAATTCTCAGCACCCTATACTCCTCAGCAGAATGGTGTTGTTGAGCGCAAAAATAGGGTTGTTCAAGAGATGGCGCGTGTGATGCTTCATAGCCGGAATTTACCGCTACATTTTTGGGCTGAAGCTGTGAACACCGCTGTCTATGTCATTAATCGAGTGTATTTGCGCCCAGGAACTTTAAATACACCATATGAGCTGTGGTTTAGTAGAAAACCGGATATCAAATACTTTCGTATCTTCGGGAGTCGATGTTACATTTTACGTGACCGTGGAAATCTTGGAAAGTTTGACTCTCGAAGTGACGAAGGGATCTTTTTGGGTTATTCTACAAATAGCAGAGCATATCGAGTATTTAACATCGAATCTAAAACGATTGTAGAATCTATAAATGTTAAAGTAGATGAAGCTTTTCACTTTGCATCTGAAAAATTTACCCTCGATATCTCTCTAGATGATGATCCTCCTGCCATTGCATCTCCTCATAATAATACTTCCAATATTAATGATGCATCTAATAGCTCTTCAAGTTTATCTGATGTGCAGGAATCATCTCATATACCTCCGAGTACTCCGTTTCAACAAACGCTACGAATCTCCAAGGATCATCCTGAATCAAACATCATTGGAGATCCACAAGAAGGAGTTAGAACTCGGAGGCAGTTGGTTTGTGGATTCGCTTGCTACGTATCTTTAATCGAACCAAAGAACATAGATGAAGCTCTTCAGGATGACTACTGGATTAAAGCAATGCAGGAAGAGCTCCATCAATTTGAGCGAAACAAAGTCTGGGAATTAACGAAGCCTCCAAAGCAACATAATGTGATAGGTACCAAATGGATTTTCAAGAACAAGAAAAATGAGGATGGTACTATCATCAGGAACAAGGCACGATTAGTTGCTCAAGGCTACTCTCAAGTAGAAGGTATAGACTTTGATGAAACTTTCGCCCCTGTAGCTAGACTCGAGTCCATTCGTATACTATTTGCTATTGCTTGTCATTTTAAAATCAAATTATTTCAAATGGACGTTAAGAGCGCGTTTCTAAATGGGTTTTTAAATGAGGAAGTTTATGTGGCTCAACCGAAAGGTTTTGTGGACCATAAACAACCTAACCATGTTTTTCGTTTGAAAAAGGCTCTTTACGGTCTGAAACAAGCACCGCGAGCATGGTACGAAAGGCTGACAAAGTACCTTTTGGAGAAGGGCTATACTCGATGGGGAGCTGACAGGACTCTCTTTGTGAAGCATTATCAAAATAACTTCATTGTTGCACAAATCTATGTCGATGACATTGTTTTTGGAGCAACAAAGGATAATGATGCTTCTAAATTCACGGAGACCATGGAAAGCGAATTTGAGATGTCCATGATGGGCGAATTGACTTATTTCCTTGGATTGCAAATTAAACAAAATGATGAAGGTATTCACTTGAGTCAATCCAAGTATGCAATGGAGTTGGTTAAAAAGTTTGATCTTGAAAATTCGAAGGATTTTCCGACTCCAATGGGGACTAGCCACAAGGGACTTGGAAGTGAATCACAAAGTGAGAATGTAGACGAGAAACTGTATCGAAGTATGATTGGATGTCTACTTTACCTCACGGCTAGTCGCCCGGATATATCCTTTAGTGTTGGGATTTGCGCGAGATATCAATCAGCACCAAAGGAGGTTCACCTGAAAGCGGTGAAAAGGATCATCCGGTACATCAAAGGATCAATTAATTTCGGAATTTGGTATCCTATGGGAACAAGTTTGGATATTGTTGGATACTCAGATGCCGATTGGGCAGGATCAGTGGATGATCGGAAAAGCACGAGTGGTGCATGCTTCTATCTTGGCCATTGCCTTGTTGCATGGCACAGTAAAAAGCAGAATTGCATAGCACTCTCGACTGCCGAAGCGGAATACATTTCAGCTGGAAGTTGTTCAACTCAACTCATTTGGATGAAAAGCGTATTGAGCGACTTCCGGATTTCAGCATCTTCGGTAACAATTCTTTGTGACAACACAAGTGCAATTAACATTTCTAAAAACCCTGTGTTGCACTCTAGAACAAAACATATTGAACTTAGATATCATTTTCTTAGAGAGCTAGTTGAATCAAATACTCTTCAACTTTCGTATATTTCAACTGAGGATCACTTAGCTGACATTTTAACAAAACCTTTGGATCAAAAACGTTTTATTCATTTGCGAAAAGCAATTGGAATGCTTTCCTTGAAATAAACTTCTGTTTGAAACCTTTGCTTAGGATAGGTTTTGTTTTTGTTTTGTTTTGTTCATTACCTATGTTTGTACATAGGACATTAATTGAGCATAGATCATAATTGACTTTAATTGCATCTTTTCGCACATTTAGAAATTTATTATGCTTTTGCCATCATAATATTTCACTGTTGCAATGATCATTTATGTTAATTAAATCATCTTCTAAGTGATCAAAGTCAATTTCTCTCTCAAGGATCTCTTGGTATAGTCATTATCTTATTTGACTGCTTAGTCGAGTATGAAATCGAGATCAATTTTTGGTTGAATACTTTATATCTTAAATAATTGATAGCCAATTGAGGGGGAGTCAAAGAAATGTAAAATGCTCAAAAGATGTGGAAAGAGTTACATCCCAATGAGGAGTGTGAAAACTACCACCACATGGAGGAAAGAGCTACCACCTCGGTCGTCCGAGTATTGTGTGCAGCTACCACATGTATACCAAGCATGGTTGTTCAATTTTTGATTAAGTAAAATGCATGTTGAAATTCTTGACTCCGTCAAATTTCAAGGTTGGTATAAGGTGGGTTTTTAAAGAAAGATGCTCAAAGAGTCACTCTCTTCAACAGATTGTCTAGATAAATTATCTACCATATTTGGGATTTCAAACATCTATTGATCTTTGTATTTCATTTTCTTTACTGAATTGATGATTTGATAAAGGCATTACTCATAGGATCAAGTTAGATGTAATTGAAGGTGTTCAACTTTAAGGGATTTAATTTTTGTAAATTCTCGTTTCATTTTTGGATATTATTGATAGATTTGGCATAATCTAATTCTTGTTGTATGAAACGATGTTTTTTGTTTAAAGTTGATACACGATTGTGCTTACATACTTTTTCTAGATTTCATGAAAATTTTTCTAAATTTTTCTGATGAAAAAGTTGGAGCCGATCCGGATCGGGAAAGATGATCCGGATCCCGAACGCAGGCTTTTTCCTGCGGCTGGCCGATCCGGATCGAAATCTCGATCCGATCCGGATCACGGCTAGGGTTTTAATAAGAACAAGACGGTTTTGATTTCTTTTACCTTAATCTTTTGTTCTTATTTCTCTAGAGCCTCTCTCTCTAGAAATATTGCACCTTGGAGCTTTCCAAACTCAAGTTCTTCGAATACAAGTAAGTTTTGTTGATCAAATCTCGGTTTTTCACCGTTCTTGTTTTTCCCTCCTCAAAACGTGATGAATTTCTTGGATCGATTTCGTTTGTGGATGGTTTTTGATCAAATTTCTTTTGAAATAAGAACTCTGGGTAGATTAGTTTTGATTATATGCTAGGTATTCTCCTGATTAACGGATTTTTAGGCTTCGATTTCTAAAATTTCGGTTTTAGGGCATATAATGAGGATTTTCGAAAAATCATGCAATTGATCTATTTTTAAAAGTCCTTTTGCAAAACTAATTTGATTCTTAGTCTCTCTACATGATTATGATTGTTTGGGTACAATTTTTCAAATCTTTGAAAAATTAACATTTTATCATGTGTTTTTGAGTTATTGTTCACAGGATTTTAAATCTATTAAGCACTTGCACCAATGGCGTTCGCCTGGATAATCTTCCTTTTGGTAGCAATGGTAGGACCTAGTGGGTCTTCTATAAAAAGTGAACAAGATGACTCAAATCAAGAAGAGACAAAGAAAGTTTGTCAAAATGATTCAGAATCAGATGAAGAAGACTGGGAAGAGATTTGTGAACAAGCACAAAAAGCTATTGACAAAGAAGATAGGTTGTACTTGAAGAACAAGAAGCTGATGAAATCTTTCTCAACAACCAAGCAGTACACTAGGCGAAAGAATTCGAGGGGAACTGGAATTCAGATTGATAGACCCCTCACCAGAGCTCGCTCTCTCCCTAGAGAATCTCCATGGATTGAAGGTCAAGATGCACCGTCTGGTTCTATACTACATCCTTCAACGTCCTGGAGACACACAGCAAAAGCGAATGTAGGGTCCTCACTTCGACAAGAACAGCGAAGATCGTCTGCTGAACAAGACAGCGTGTCTACAAATCTCAAACAGATTATCTCTGAGCAACATAAGATGAAAAGAAAGGTCTCCAGAATGTCAAAAATGCTTCAAGCGATTTTGAAGAAGTTGGATTGTACCAATCCCACTAGTTCGGATTCAGACTGACTTAACTTTCTTTCTAATCTTTTTGTGCAGGAGTTTCAGTTTTTAGGACTTACTCTTAGTCTAGTTCTCACAGTTCGGAACAATTTTTTTTAAATTTTTAACTCTCCTTAAATTTTTGGTAATTTTGGCTTTATTTGTGACAAAAAGGGGGAGAGAGTTAGCTAGAACATTGAACAATGATTGAACAATGATGATGTGAATGTGTGAACAGCGAGGTAAGTATCACTTCAACTTTGACTTTGGGTGAAAGGTAAGTATCACAACTTTGGTTTTCATCTTGTGATTGTTGCATGTTCCTACTAACTATTCGACTAACTATTTGGACATGTATTATTACTAACAAGTTGTTTGATTACTAACAAAGCAAGTTATGACATTTGGAATTTTATTGCTTAGAAGATATGTCAATGTTTGATTGTGATCTTTTACATATCTGCTTTACTCAATGTCCTGGTGAGCATAAACTCTATCTCTGTTAGGTTTGAATGCTAATATTCTTGAGGGTATCAAACGATCTCTTTTTGTCAAGAATGTTGTGCAGAGAGTACAGATGTCTAAGTCTAGAGTCTGTTTTAGGAGTTTATCTCATGTTTTTTAAAATTTTTTTGGATCTCCATTGTACAATTTTGTTGTATGGTGATAGCAACAAAAATATCTTTTTGAATTTTCTTTAGTGGATCTGTGTTTTGTCACGAAACCGCCAAAGGGGGAGATTGTTACGGAATTTGAGTTGGCGTAGTTTCTTGAAAGGTTCAAGTCTTGAAGATTGAAGGTGAAGAAAGTTGGATCATTTAACTCAATCTCAAGAAAGAAGAATTCAAAAGGATCAGGTATGTTTAACTAAAGATTTTGGTGATCCGAATACTTCTTGTAGTGTAGAAACACCTGGAAGAATTTTTAATTGCATAAAAATCAAAAACTGGTGTGGGGACATGTTCAGGATCCGGATCAGAGCCAGCGATCCGGATCCCGAAGGTTGTTGTTTCATACTTACTTCAATCCGGATCGCAGCATCTCACGATCCGGATCCCGAACGTTGAGTTTTCTGAAATGTATGAACGATCCGGATCAGGCATTCCGATCGGATCCCGAACGTTTGTTTCTGGAAAACGTCTTTATTGCTACTGCAATCCGGATCGCCCAATCCGATCCGGATCGCCGTCCGTTCAAAATTCCAGAAATGTTAGGTTTTTGATTCTTATCTCCTTCCAATGTTTCTAACCTATAAATAGACCCTATGACTCTTTTTCTAGGGTTAATCCAAATGAGGCGTTTAAAGAAAATAGCCGTCATTTCAAATATCATTTCATACGGCCTAAGATCCACATATAGAGAAGAAAGGAAATCATTAGAGAATACTCTATGTTTCTTCATCTATATTGATTAGTTTGATTCTAGGTTTTCATACTCACATCTTGAGTTGAATCAAACTAATGAATACTTAGATGGTATTTCCGATCTATCTTTGATCTAAGTATTCGGCGGATCATCACCACCCAAAAACAACGATTTCCCCAAAATCTAGGCGTGATTGCGTGTCCTTGTGGATTCAAGGTTCAACGCTCTCGTGGATTCGGAGCGAGGCACGTTCGTGGATTCGAAGGTGTGCTATGTAGGTTGCAGACCGTGGATTCGGGACGTCGT
>CM055061.1:18781315-18813847 GCA_029204045.2 Tillandsia leiboldiana
CGCGCTGCGGCGTGCAGGCGGCGCGCAGCGGCACCGGCGGCCGGTCGGGCGGGGAGAAAAGCGGTGGTGGTTTGCACGTGGCGCCCCGCCAACTGGCGGGCGCACCACCACCCCGCGCCCCCCGCAGGGGGCACCTGGCCACGCGGCCGGTTCGCCGGTGGCGCGCGGTCCCCTGTGCGTGGGACACGTGTAGGGCTGTCCAAGACGGTCAGGACCAAAAATCGGTCCGACCGAGATCCCCGTGAGGGAGGGCCGCAAGCTGGGCCGGGCTACTGGTGCGGGCCCGAATGAACCGGGCGCACGAATCTGGGACTATTGGTCATTTCTGAAATGTTTTAGTGGGCCTATAAATAGGCCCCTCCCCTCCTTTTTCTGGCTTTTCCGAGAGATAGAGAGAGATGAGAGGGAGAGGTCTTTAGAGAAGTTGTTCCTCACAGATTTTTCTACCTCGTGGTGCGTTCCCAGATTTTCGGAAGATCGACAATGGCGATTCCGGATTTTACAGCGTGCCTCGGTTTTCCCCCATTTTCGGCCCGTTATCGCCGCATTTCAGTCGGAAGAGTCCCTGCGACAGCACAGGAGTCATTTCCGACGATTTCTTCGCCGCTGTGTTCCTAAGAGGTAGGGCTTCGTTTTCCGTGTTGATGGTTTTCTGCGATTCCGATCCTGGCACGCTTCCCGAGGTGTTTTGACCCCTCTTTTGCTGTTTGGGCTTTTGGACAGCTGGCGACTTCGACGAATTGTTTCTCAGCGTAGGAATATCTGATCGAGGCGATTCAAGAGTCGATTTGGGCTACTTTTCGCGAGGAACGCAACCCGTGTTTTTTTCTGGAATTTTTGGAGCTCGGACAGAGGTGAAACTCCTCGTTTTGCGTGCTGATTTTAAAAACAGCAAATATGTATTCGGACTTGTAGTTTTTACACCGTGACATTGTGTGATGTTTGTAGGATACTGTTCAGCTGACGGTGTGCTTAGAGGACAGCGGGTAATTTTCTGGGTGTTTTGTGCACGCTTTTCGAGGTGGGTGGTTGCGTTTCCCTCTTTGTTGACTTGCACACTAGGAATAGTAGAGTTTCCCAATTCCAAATATGATAGTAACTTGTGGTATATGAGCCTATGCATTGGCCCCCCTAAATTAAGTGATAGCTTCTATGTGATAAATCTGGGACAGCAAGTTGGACAATTGCATATCTTAAACCGCATGCAAATAAATAGCCCTATAATATTCTAAATTGATTCTTTACATGAAATTTAGTCACTTTTTAAATGCTTTTAAAAGAGAACCATTGCATGCTTATTTGGACAACTGGTTAGGCCACTATTTTACTGCAGCACTATATTATGGGATTTGACTAGGAGAAAAATATTTTTTTGTTATCTTCTCTATCGATGCATGATGCTCGAGTCTGATCGGGATTTGAGATAGTATTGTCTGGGACAGTTTGGACTGTCTTCGGGGATTGTGGGTTAGTGGCAACCGCGGATGTTAGGCGGTTGACCAGATGTTTTACCTTATCAGATTGGGGGTTATGGGTTCAGCGGTGACCGCGAATTTTGGGCGGTTGGCCGGATGTTATTATCACATCAGATTGGGGATCGGGGTTGCATTAGTGGATGGCGTTTCCACTTTGATCATATTCATGATCCAGTCCTGCTATTGTGAGAAATAGCTACAGAGATGATTGATACAGAGATACTTTACTCGTGTGGGTCGTCCCCTCGAGTGCCACTCGGAGTAGGCTTTTTGACCGTGATGGGTGCCGGTCAGTTGTGAGTTGTGAGTGATGACAGAGCAGGCAGTGCCAGTATTTCCTGGCCCTCTGATTGGGTTTTTTGGGCAGTCAGCTTTATAGTCGCATATATATACAGTTATCTTTTGGCACTGCATTTAGAGGCATAGTAGTGGTAGTTCCTTTTTCAGCAGTTATATTGAATACCACTGTTCTTTTCTTTGCCTCTTTATTCCTAGTGGATGCGCAGCCTTAGAGGTTTTACCCACTAGGGGCAGGCTACTGGTTTATCTAGTAGTTCTCACCCCATTGTTGTTTTCTGTCTTTTCCCTTTGTTTTGCAGAGTAATCTGTGGGAGCTGCTGGGCCTTCAGCGGCAGATCGAGGTAAGAGGATCGCCGACTAGCTAGATCATCTACCCCGAGCGAGAGATTAGCGAGGTTTTTATTGTACCCCTTTTGTATCTCAGACTTCAGTGTTACTTTTGGGTCTGGCTTTGGCCAGCTGGTTGTATCTTTATGGTGAGCTGGGAGTATATTGTACTTTTATTTCAGTTTGTAGTTTATTCAGTTGAGATTACTTTTAGTTCTATTAGTTCAGCTCTGTTTATGCTCTTTATTATATATTATCTATCTGAGCAGGTTACCAGCGCTTCGTGTACATGGAAAATTCCGTGTGCACGGCGGATCTGTTGGCGAGCCCGGGTTCTGGGTTACACCGGGGCGTGACAGATTAAGTTGGTATCAGAGCTTAGGGATAGGTCCAGTTGGGACTTAGGAAACCCTAGGCTTTTGGCAGACCCTAGGATGATAGGGCGCGAGAGACGTGATATTCTGCGAAAGTCGGTGATTATTTTTTTGGCTCTTCCAGTGAGTGCGAGGGATCGACTAGGCCTATTTCTGGTGGCCAGTATGTTGGCTGCAGACAACATAAAGTCACAGAAATAGGGAGATGTCTTTGACTTTTCGCTAGATTGGGTCGTGTGGGGTTATGTTACTGATTGTGGTTTTTGTGGCAGGATGCCTCCCCGCCGTCGGATCCCTACTCGGGGACCCCTACACCACCTGTGGAGCCAGAGCAGCCTGCACCCCCGAGCCTACTGAGTTGAGGGCCTTGGTGGCCCATTGGCGGGAGGGTCAGCGCCGCCAGGAGCAGAGGTTTGAGCAGCTCCTTGCCTAGGAGAGGCCACACCCCAAGATGTTCCTGAGGCCCTGGTGCCTCTGTTGCACCTTTTGTGCCGTCAGCGCCATCTTCGAGTAGCAGAGCCCCTGGAGCTATTCAGCCTTTGACTGCGGAGGAGGAGCAGGATATTGCTGGCAAACTCTCCAAGTTTGTTCAGCGGGACCACCTAGATTCTCAGGGCGGATGCGCAGCCCTGGGCTGTTGGGAGATGGCTTTCTGTGATGGAGAAGCTTTTTTGGGACTTCTTCATCGACCCGAGGTATCGAGTGCACATGGCGTGTGCACTGTTTGGACGGATGCTGATTTTGGGTGGCAGCGGGTAGAGCCCCTGGAGTTCCGGATTACTCGGCAGCTGCCTTGGGAGGAGTTCCGACGGATGGTGCTGGACACCTATTTCTCGACCAGTGTGAAGAAGAAGTTGGAGGATGACTTGAAGAATTTGCAGCAGGGCGATCGATCGGCTCATGCCTATTTCCAAGAGTTCCACGGAGTTGCTGAACTGTGTGCCCTTCGTCGCTCGTGACGGTCCGCACCAGGTTGAGTTGTTCGAGGGAGGCCTCCGTCCAGAGATTTACACACTGGTGCATGCTCAGAGATTTCAGACTCTGGAGGCAGCCGCAGAGCATGCACAGTGGGTGGAGAGAGGTGATCTGGTGGTGGCCAGACAGAGGGCCGCGGTCGCACAGAGTTCCGACAGGAAGCGACCAGCCCAGGATGAGGGGGGACAGGCCAGTACTTGGAGGCCGCCCCGACCGCCCCCGCCTCAGTTCCCGGGCCGTGGGCGTTCGGAGCGGCGAGGGCCTGGTGGATCCCAAAGGCCCCCGCAGCAGCGCAGCAGCATAGCAGCAACAGCAGAGATCGCAGTCGTCACAGCGCGGGTCTCAGCGGTAGCCACAGCGGCAGCGACAGTCCCAGCAGCAGCAGTCCCGACAGTCACGGGCTCCCAGCAGTTGTATCTTCTGTGGGGGTCCGCACTTCCCCCGCACCTGCGACCAGCGGTGGGGTCGCTGCTACGGATGTGGGCAGCCAGGGCACATTCGAGCTGCGTGCCCTTTTTCGACCTCAGCCGCTCCTTCCTCAGCATCTGCCCCAGCATCATCGCAGCAGCGGTCGACGGCTCAGCGGCCATATGCTCCAGCGAGCAGGCCATCCTCTTCCCATCCCGCAGATTATCGCCCTCCGGCTCAGAGTGGGGCGAGTGTATTCCGCGCAGGTAGAGGACTCTTCGGCAGCAGACCATGTGGTGGCAGGTATCACCTTACTTTCTGGCATTAGGACTCGTACTTTATTTGATACTGGAGCATCTCATTCTTTCATTAGTAGATCTTTTGCATCGTTACATGGGTTAGAGGTAGGACTTTTGCCACGTGCACGAGAGTTCAGGTTCCCGATCACACTTTGCACGTGGAGGAGTGTTGTTGGTCCTGCCCGATTGTAAGACCTGGCTTTTCCGTGACCCTTCCCCGTTATCCCTTCTTACGACTGTCCGACTGTGGGACAATTTTTAGTGTTTTTTTCCGGAAAGTCCGTCGGGACTCGCGATATTTTTAGGCGGAAGGGCTCGCGAAACGGAGAACGGGGACACGATCGGTTTCGGATTCCGACTCCCGGTTCTCCCAGAATAATTTTTGAAGTTCGGACCCCCTTAGACGCCTCGGGATCCGTGTCGGCAGCCCGCACACCTTTTAAGGTAAACCCTAATTCCTTTAGTATATAAATATAGCCGTGTGGGAAAGAGGATTAGGGTTCCTCTTTTTCTTTGTCTTTTGGTGGCCGCCTCTTTTCTTCTTCCTCTTCTTCCTCCCTCGTAGCCGCCGGCAAAGAATAACCAAGCGCACGGGCAAGGGTGGACCGGTGGAGGCAAGCGACGATCCCTCCTTCTCCTCCTCTTTCGCACATCGAGGTGAGTCGGAAACGTTTCCGTTTGGGGGAATCTCCCTCTCTTTTTTCTTTTGTTGGTCACGAGGAGGGAGGAGGGGGGCGCGCCGTCGCGCATCGCTGCGCGCGGGCCGGCGCGGGTGGGGCGCCGTGCGGGCAAGTGCCGCGCGGGGTCGCCCCACGCGGCGGGCAGCGCGCCGCGCGACACTCGGCCGCGCGCGGGCCGCCCACAAGAGGGGGCGCCCGCGCGGCTGGTGCCGCGCGGGCCGCCCCGCACCGCGGCAGCGCGCCCCGCGCTCGGCCTCGCCGCGCGGGGCCCGCCCGCAAGAGCGGGGCGCCCGCGCGGGCTGGTGCCGCGCGGGGCGCCCCCGCACCGCGGCAGCGCGCCCGCGCGCGGCGCTCGCCGCGCGGGGCCGCCCGCAAGAGGGGGCGCCCGCGCGGGCTGGTGCCGCGCGGGGCCGCCCCGCACCGCGGGCAGCGCGCCCGCGCGGCGCTCGGCCGCGCGGGGGCCGCCCGCAAGAGGGGCGCCCGCGCGGGCTGGTGCCGCGCGGGGCCGCCCCGCACCGCGGGCAGCGCGCCCCGCGCGGCGCTCGGCCGCGCGGGGCCGCCCGCAAGCGGGGGCGCCCGCGCGGGCTGGTGCCGCGCGGGCCGCCCCGCACCGCGGGCAGCGCGCCGCGCGGCGCTAGGCCGCGCGGGGCCGCCCGCAAGAGGGGGGCACCCGCGCGGGCTGGTGCCGCGCGCGGGGTCGCCCGCTCCGCGAGCAGCGCGCCCGCGCGGGGCCGGCGCGCCGGGCCGCACCGCAGGGGCGCCCGCGCGGGCTGGTGCCGCGCGGGGCTGCGCCCAGCAGAGTGTTCGTCGCACGGGCCGGTGCTGTGCGAAGAACTCCGCTGCACGCTGTTGGGGGTCGTTGTAAGCTTCGGACTTTTAAGCTTTGACTTGCCCTTGTTCCTTCAGGAGTGCGGGACGCTGTTGGCGACTGGTGCACAGACGCGGACTGGACGAAGCAGGACGACGCACACAAGGTGGGTACGTTCCCGGGGATTTCGGGAATGGGGTTTAACAGTTAGAAATAGCATGTTGGGCAAGGTGGAATTGTCAGTCTCCTTCTGTTTACATTTGCTAACCCTGTTAAAGCATTGTGTGGATATTGGTTGCCGAGTCAGGTGCTCGGTCTGGGTTTGCCGAGGATGGTGCTCGATGATCGAGATTTGCTACACGGGACAAAGATCTTAGTAATTGCATGTTTACATTTGCTAACCCTGTTAAAGCTATTGTGTGGATATTTGGTTGCCGAGGCAGGTGCTCGGTCTGGTTTGCCGAGGATGGTGCTCGGATGAGGCTCGAGATTTGCTACACGCACAAAGATCTTAGTAATTGCATGTTTACATTTGCTAACCCTGTTAAAGCTATTGTGTGGATATTTGGTTGCCGAGGCAGGTGCTCGGTCTGGTTTGCCGAGGATGGTGCTCGGATGAGGCTCGAGATTGCTACACGCACACCCGCGGTTTGGCCACCGCAAAGGGTGTGCTTTTCCGGAAAAGTGGTACGTTGACCCGTGTACCCCACGCGGTGGTGGCGTTAGGAATGGGGGCCCCCATGGGTGGGGGGTGTGAGCGGTGATGTCGAGGCAGGTGCTCGGCGGTGGGCATCGGGGAAGGTGCCCGATGTTGTTTTGATACAGGGTGTGGTTATGGTGGATGATGCCGAGGTGGGTGCTCGGCGGCCGAGGCAGGTGCTCGGTAGGGTCATCCGAGGCAGGTGCTCGGTGTGGTTGCCGGGGGAGGTGCCCGGTGTTGGTTGCACGAGGTTCTGCATTATATTGTTTGCAACGGGTTCAGCATTGTATGGTTTGCACATGTGCTTCATTGTGGTTGCTCTGGTTTCTATCGTGGTTTGCCTAACTTTAGCCCTATTTGCTTATATGTTATTTTCTTGTCACTGACTCCCCACCTCCGTACAGGTTCACCCCAGACCGTCCGGGGTCGAGCGCTAGGGCACCGGAGAGGCCGCAAGAGTGCTGCTCTGACGTTGATCGAGCTTCATCACAGTGACCTTTCTTTCCCTTTATCTTTTATTACTCATGTTAGTTAGTTGTGGTTTGCGATACCCCCGTGGGGTCGAAGTGGATGTTGCCTTTTCCTTTTTGAATAAGTTGAATGATTCTACGTTCCTCTTACTTGGGCCGTTTGAACGATGAAAAGCAAAGAAAACCGTTTGCGAAAACTACTTTTAAAACGTGGGTGTCGTGTGGGCACCGAGCTTTACAAACCTTATGGGATTTATGTGTTTGCGAACTGTTTTCATAAACGATGGCGTCGTGTGGATGCCGCTTTCAAAACCTTGTGATCATTTATCCCTTCAAAACACCGGCCTCTATGCTCTAAGTGAATGCTAGAATATCATGTGAATTGTTTGGTTGTATGTGTACGAGACCCCAACTGATGTGGTTAGAGATTGTGTGTGCTACGCCTTGTGAGGCACTTTGTAGTTTGAGACGCCGTGCATATACAAAGGAGACTCTGCCCGTTTGCAGAGTGAATTTGTGTATGCGGCGGGTCTGGGCACGCGCCGTGGAGTAATGTTATACAAAAAAAAAATATATTGCTGATTCAGGGGCATTGGCGGCTCCTCTTCCGCGCGATTCGAACCCCCCGGGGCGTGACAGATTAAGATGGTAATCAGAGCGGTAAACTTTAACCACAACAGTCGGGGCCCAACATCCACGGGGCGCGATACACTACTACTGATTAATAAGGGAACTGGGGGATTTAATTTTAGTACGTCTGTAGGTCGTGGTGCTAGACCCGATAGGTCTAGGGTTGACTTGGTTTCTTTGTATGTAGCGATTAATGGCCCGAAAGGTTATCAGCGGAGAACGCAGGGGCAGAAGTACGGTGCCAATAGCGGCGGAGTATCACTGCTCCGACAAAACTACAAGAGGTGGCGGGCAGTGTGGCAACCCTTATGGAACAATGCGGCAGTGGGCGCAACAGTCGACATTACCAATGAGGTCGCCCAGGCTTCTTTGCCCGGACCAACCGCAACCAGTGACGAGACCGTCGGTGGCGGTCCGCGAGACTAACGGTTGCCCCTTCTCCGACCTCGGTGACCGAGATACCGCAGGTTCATCCGACGACGCCTTCAGCAGCACTAACACCAGCAACTTCGGGACTTATGCCGGGGGCCACTGTTGGAGCTCCCTTGGGAGAGACTGTGGTGACACCTATCCCCAGAATGACCGCCGTTACTGCGAGGGCACCGCCCTTCCATCTTGGACCACGTTCCGAGAAAAAAAACTGTTTGAGGAATTTCTCTCCGACAGCATCAAACAGCAGATGGAAGATGACCGGAAAGCACATCAAGAAAGGAAGTCAGACAGTTACGGGTTATCAACGGGCAAATTGTGAGGTTGACCAAATGTGTTCCCCCTGTTATAAGAGATGAATCTCACAAAGCCCGTCTTTTTGTGAATGGTTTACGAAGCGATATCTACAAGGTGGTGCAAACGGCGGATTTGCACACCTTCTAGGAGGTGGTCGATAGAGCCACCACAGTGGAGCACGAATTTGCGAGTTCACGAGCCCGACGGGAGAGCTCAGATTGCGGCGGGGATACGAAACGAGCTCGACCTTGTTTTGGAAAGGAGCCGGCCTCCTAAATACCTGAGATGGCAATAAGGAACCACGAATGCGCCGACGGGAGGACAATGGTCGGTGGACAAGTCTTGCATCAATTGCGGTGGAATACACCAAGTGACCGAATGTCCCCAGAAGCAAGACCACCGTTTTCGATGCGGCAAACCGGGGCGCCATTGTTTCAACTGGCCCTCGGAAACAGGGACATCACCCGTAGCAGCATCCCACCCCTCCCCCTCGCTTCATGTTTCTCCCTACCATAGATATTAGAAGAAATCCCATCGTAGAAATAAGTTCGGTCGGATCCTCCGGCTACCCCTCGAGGCAGGCGGCTGTACTCCTTCCTGCCCAGCGAGGGCGAGACGGGTCTTAGTCTCTAAGGACTAATGAGGTCTCCGTTAAAAGTTAACGGCATCACGCTTGGGGCCGACAGCCACGGCAATCTTTAAGTGGTAGCTGACTGCTTGAAGTTCCAAGTGCGTCTCCGGGAACCGGACTTACCGAAAAACAGCCTTACGAACTCGGAAGTGGTCGACATGAGTTCACGGTCATACCGTTTAGACTCGTTAACGCACCAGCGGTATTCACGGGCATGATGAATAGGATACTCAAGCCCTCCTTAGACCAGTCGGTAATGGTCTTATAGTGGACGTTCCGATCTACTCTCACAACAGACAAGGGGTATGGGGAACACTCGCGAGTAATCCCCTAGACCCTCCAGGATCAGCAACCATATGCCAAACTCATAAAGTGTGAGTTTGGGCTCCGTGAGGTGGACTTTTTGGGGCATGTCGTTTCGACGTCTGGAATTGCAGTGGATCCGAGGAGGATCGAGTCAGTGGCCAACTGGGCTCGGCCAACAACGGTGACGGAGATCCGAAGCTTCCTAGGACGGGCAGGCTACTACAGACGCTTCGTGGGAGGCCACTTCCCTAAATCGACTAACCCAAAGCGGGTAGAGATTCGTCTGGACAGCCCAGTGCCAAAGGAGTTTCAAAGAACTTAAAGACAGACGCACACAGGTGCCAGTGCTCATACAGCTGAAGCCCGGAAAGGACTATAAGATCTAGTCTGACGAATCTCCAAGAGGATCTTGGGAGACCAAACGACGGACACGTAACTACAACTGGTGCAAGACAGAATGTCCTCGGAGCAAGGCGGAATTTTTACGAGTGACTCAGGGATGTAATAAGGTTCCGGGGACGAATTCGTGTGCCCGATAAGCTAGAAACGAGGGAAGAAAATCTAGCCAAAGTATATAATACCTCCTATACCGCGCATCCCGGAGGTACAAAGAGGTGCAGGGATCTATGGCAGACCTTCTGGTGGCCCAAATCGAAAGAGCGATGTGGCACAAATTGTGGCGCAATATTGGGTGTGCCAACAGGTGAAAGCGAGACATCAGCGACCGGCGGGGGAAAGCAGACGTTTCGGCTACGAGGGAGGTAGTAGCAAGGAAGACCTCGTACAAGAGAAATTTTGGCCACGACCCCAAAGGAACCCTTAGAAGTAATGCTTCGTACCCTCCTGCCCAATAAGGAGGTGAAGACTTAGTTGTCTTTTATGTTGGCTATTTAGTTATGGGTTAAATAGGTCCAACTTCCGGCCTTGTGACAATAGACCCGAGGCGTTGTAACAGTACGCCTTAGACGTCCAGGTGAGGTGAGTCGGGCCAAGACCCGAGGCGTTGTAACAGTACGCCTTAGACCGTCCAGGTGGGTTGAGTCAGGTCAAGATCGGTGGGCGGTGTGACAGAACGCCTTAAGTAAATGAGTTGCGTATTGCTAATAGTTCGAGCTTTTGGGATTGTTGGTTGGCGTCAATGACCCGATATTCGGGATTTTGTAGCGCGTAGGCCCGGTGACATACCGGTTGGCTTTACTGCCAAACCTCGATGCGGATCTTAGCACGAGAGGACAAAAGGGTTGCGCAACCGGACGATCCCCCTATGGGAAGGCGCTGTGAAGCAACCAGGAAGAATGTGAGGTAACTTAGGAACCAGAGTCAAAGATGGGGGAGTGCTACCCGGACCTCTTCGCCGTAGGCGGGAGTTAAGTTTCGGGGACGAAACTTGTTTTTATTGGTGAGTGATGTAAGACCTGGCTTTTCCGTGACCCTTCCCGTTATCCCTTTCTTACGACTGTCCGACTGTGGGACAATTTTTAGTGTTTTTCCGGAAAGTCCGTCGGGACTCGCGGATATTTTTAGGCGGAAGGGCTCGCGAAACGGAGAACGGGGACGCGATCGGTTTCGGATTCCGACTCCCGGTTCTCCCAGAATAAATTTTTGAAGTTCGGACCCCTTTAGACGCCTCGGGATCCGTGTTGGCAGCCCGCACACCTTTTAAGGTAAACCCTAATTCCTTTAGTATATATATATAGCCGTGTGGGAAAGAGGATTAGGGTTCCTCTTTTTTATCTTTTGGTGGCCGCCTCTTTTCTTCTTCCTCTTCTTCCTCCCTCGTAGCCGCCGGCAAAGAATAACCAAGCGCACGGGCAAGGGTGGACCGGTGGAGGCAAGCGGACGATCCCTCCTTCTCCTCCTCTTTCGCACATCGAGGTGAGTCGGAAACGTTTCCGTTTGGGGGAATCTCCCTTTCTTTTTCTTTTGTTGGTCACGAGGAGGGAGGAGGGGGCGGCGCCGTCGCGCATCGCTGCGCGCGGGGCCGGCCAGCGGGTGGGGCGCCGTGCGGGCAGGTGCCGCGCGGGGTCGCCCCACGCCGCGGGCAGCGCGCCCGCGCGGCGCTCGGCCGCGCGGGGACGCCCGCAAGAGGGGGCGCCCGCGCGGGCTGGTGCCGCGCGGGGCCGCCCCGCACCGCGGGCAGCGCGCCCGCGCGGCGCTCGGCCGCGCGGGGCCGCCCGCAAGAGGGGGCGCCCGCGCGGGCTGGTGCCGCGCGGGGCCGCCCCGCACCGCGGGCAGCGCGCCCGCGCGGCGCTCGGCCGCGCGGGGCCGCCCGCAAGAGGGGGCGCCCGCGCGGGCTGGTGCCGCGCAGGGCCGCCCCGCACCGCGGGCAGCGCGCCCGCGCGGCGCTCGGCCGCGCGGGGCCGCCCGCAAGAGCGGGGCACCCGCGCGGGCTGGTGCCGCGCGGGGCCGCCCCGCACCGCGGGCAGCGCGCCCGCGCGGCGCTCGGCCGCGCGGGGCCGCCCGCAGGAGGGGCGCCCGCGCGGGCTGGTGCCGCGCGGGGTCGCCCCGCAACGCAGGAGGGGCGCCCGCGCGGGCTGGTGCCGCGCGGGGCTGCGCCCAGGCAGAGTGTCCGTCGCACGGGCCGGTGCTGTGCGAAGAACTCCGCTGCACGCTGTTGGGAGTCGTTGTAAGCTTCGGACTTCTAAGCTTTGACTTGCCCTTGTTCCTTCAGGAGTGCGGGACGCTGTTGGCGACTGGTGCACAGACGCGGACTGGACGAACGCAGGACGACGCACACAATGTGGGTACCCCTTAGAACCTCTTTATGCACAGTTTCGTTGTTGCTATGTTTATTTTGTTGAGGGGTTTGGTGGTGGATGTGGACCTCCGGATTTACGGCTGTCGCGGTAGAAGACCGGGCGGGCAGTTCGCCCTATCCGAACAAAGGCAGGGTTGTTCGGGGCATACTAGCGTTGGGGGCAGTGATCGACGTGACCTTTCAGAACATTAAAGTTGAACTTGTGGAATATTGTTAACTCCGGCAAAGGTTTGTGTTTTATTATCTTTATAGTATGGCGACTATGGGTCGCTGTGGGGACTCTTCCATTGTCTTGGTTTCCGGAGTTATGGGAAAAGGGGTAAGAACTTAGTAATTGCATGTTTACATTTGCTAACCCTGTTAAAGCCATTGTGGGGATATTTGGTTGCCGAGGCAGGTGCTCGGTCTGGGTTGCCGAGGATGGTGCTCGGATGAGGCTCGAGATTTTGCTACACGCACAAAGATCTTAGTAATTGCATGTTTACATTTGCTAACCCTGTTAAAGCTATTGTGTGGATATTTGGTTGCCGAGGCAGGTGCTCGGTCTGGTTTGCCGAGGATGGTGCTCGGATGAGGCTCGAGATTGCTACACGCACACCCGCGGTTTGGCCACCGCAAAGGGTGTGCTTTTCCGGAAAAGTGGTACGTTGACCCGTGTACCCCACGCGGTGGTGGCGTTAGGAATGGGGGCCCCCATGGGTGGGGGGTGTGAGCGGTGATGTCGAGGCAGGTGCTCGGCGGTGGGCATCGGGGAAGGTGCCCGATGTCGTTTTGATACAGGGTGTGGTTATGGTGGATGATGCCGAGGTGGGTGCTCGGCGGCCGAGGCAGGTGCTCGGTAGGGGTCTCCGAGGCAGGTGCTCGGTGTGGTTGCCGGGGGAGGTGCCCGGTTTTGGTTTGCACGAGGTTCTGCATTATATTGTTTGCACGGGGTTCAGCATTGTATGGTTTGCACATGGTGCCTCATTGTTGGTTGCTCTGGTTTCTATCGTGGTTTGCCTCACTTTAGCCCTATTTGCTTATTATGTTATTTCTTGTCACTGACTCCCCACTCCGTGACAGGTTCACCCAGACCGTCCGGGGTCGAGCGCTAGGGCACCGGAGAGGCCGCAAGAGTGCTGCTCTGACTTTGATCGAGCTTCAGTCACAGTGACCTTTCTTTCCCTTTATCTTTTATTACTCATGTTAGTTAGTTGTGGTTTGCGATACCCCCGTGGGGTCGAAGTGGATGTTGCCTCTTTCCTTTTTGAATAATTGAATGAATTCTACGTTCTCTCTTACTTGGCCGTTTTGAACGATGAAAAGCAAAGAAAACCGTTTGCGAAAACTACTTTTAAAACGTGGGTGTCGTGTGGGCACCGAGCTTTACAAACCTTATGGGATTTATGTGTTTGCGAACTGTTTTCATAAACGATGGCGTCGTGTGGATGCCGCTTTCAAAACCTTGTGATCATTTATCCCTTCAAAACACCGGCCTCTATGCTCTAAGTGAATGCTAGAATATCATGTGAATTGTTTGGTTGTATGTGTACGAGACCCCAACTGATGTGGTTAGAGATTGTGTGTGCTACGCCTTGTGAGGCACTTTGTAGTTGAGACGCCGTGCATATACAAAGGAGACTCTGCCCGTTTGCAGAGTGAATTTGTGTATGCGGCGGGTCTGGGCACGCGCCGGGGAGTAATGTTATACAAAAAAAAAATATATGGCTGATTCAGGGGCATTGGCGGCTCCTCTTCCGCGCGATTCGAACCCCCGGGGCGTGACAAGTTGGACAATGAATCTGATGTACTTGCCATTAAGCACATGAAGGGTGGAGATGTGGGCGCGTGGAATGCCGTTGCGTTATTTTCTTTATCACTCGAAGATGGTTCATTTGACGATGAGGTGTCATCCCAAGTGACGGCTTGCATCACTTTCTTCTTTGACGGATTCTTATTGGAACACTCCGTTGAGATGTGGCCATATCCTCGGCACTTAAAACATTGGACTTGTCCCTCCGAGCTTTTCTTATCCTTAGAAAAACTCTCTTGCTTTCTTGATTTAAAGTTAGAAGAACCTTTGCCTTTCTTCGACTTTACGAAGGATGAAGTTTTACTTGAATTACCCCTTCGAAAGTTTCGGCGAAATTTTCTTGTCAAGAGAGCAAGCTGCTTCTCAAAATCCTCCATAGATAGGTTCTCGTCATCGTCTGAGGAGGATGAATCCGCGTCTTCTTCTTTTGTTGTTTTCAACGCATAACCTGAAGACTTAGAAGAGGATGCCTTTCCCGAAGAATAGTTAGTAGGAAATGTCATTTCATATGTTTGTAATGAACCAACTAATTCTTCTACACGGATTTCGTCCGGGTGTTTAATTGTTTCAATGGCCGTAACCTTGGAATGAAATCTTTCAGGAAGAGTCCTTAAAATCTTTCTTACAATTTTAAATTCTGGAATTTTCTATCCCAAGTTAGCACATGTATTCACGATGTCTTGCAATCGCGTATAGTAATCTGTGAAAGATTCATTTTCTGCCATGAAAATAGAGTCAAACTTGCTCGTAAGCATTTGCAGCTTTTGAATCTTCACAAGGTTAGTTCCCTCATGTGTAACTTGAAGAACATCCCAGATTTCTTTCGCAGTCTCACATGCCGAGACGCGAGAGAATTCGGTTTGAGACAAAGCATTAAATAAAGCGTTAATTCCTTTGCCATTGTAAGAAGATAAGTCAATCTCTTCCTTGGTCCATTTCGACCTAGGTTTGATGGTGTGAACATCAACAATAACTTCAGTTGGATTTGACCATCCTAACTCGATAGATTGCCACACCCGTTCGTCGATGGAAATTAAAAAGGCTTTCATCCGTACTTTCCAGTAGGCATAATTTGTTCCATCGAAGAACGGGGGTCTGTTGATGTTTCCACCTTCAACCATTGTTTACAACCCTATTCCCGCTTCGATACCACTTGTCGGGTTATACTATATGGATCTAAATAGGGGAAAAAACACCTAGAGGGGGGGTGAATAGGTGTAAACAATAAACACTCAAAAATTTTTGCGTAATAAAACCCAATGCGGAAATGAAAAATAACACGCAAGATTTTTACGTGGAAAACTCCAAAACCGGAGTAAAAAACCACGGGACCGATAACATGGCGAAATCCACTAGAATTATAACACGTACAAAGGTGATATACCGTACTCACAGACGACTCGACCTTTTTCCATACGCTCCAAGAAGATCTTCTCTGCTCGCTCCGCAACGCTCCTCGAATCCACGATTAGCGTCCAACGCCGAATCCACGGCGTCCAACGTCGAATCCACGACGTCCGACCGAATCCACGGTCTTCACCCAGTAGCACGTCTCGAATCCACGAACGTACCTCGCTCCGAATCCACGAGAGCGGTTGCACCTTGAATCCACAAGGCCACGCGAGTCCACGCGCCGATTTTGGGAAAATCGTTGTTTTTGGGTGGTGATGATCCGCATAATACTTAGATTAAAAATAGATCGGAAATACCATCTAAGTATTCATTAATTTGATTCTACTCAAAATCTGAGTTTGAAAAACCTAGAATCAAATTAATCAATATAGATGAAGAAACATAGATTTAATCTAGTTATTTCCTATCTTCTCTATAGGTGGATTTTTCATTTTCGACTGTATTTTTCGATCTACGTAAAAATGAATCGTAGGGTCTATTTATAGGTTAGAAACCATTGGAAGAAGATAAGAATCAAAAACTAACCTTATCTGGAACTTTTCAGGATGACGGTCCGGACTGGAATTTTGGCGGTCCGGACTGTCGTGGCTAAACAGACAATTTCCAGAAAAACATACCTTCGGGGTCCGGACTGAAATAACCACGGTCCGGACTGTTCATGCAATTCCTACAGAATCCACGTTCGGGGTCCGGACTGGAGTAACCCCGATCCGAACTGGAATTGCGCATGAACTGCCCTATGTTCGGGGTCCGGACTGTAGTGCCTGATCCGGATCCTGAACATGTAATATGTCCATTTTTTGATTTTTATGCAATTAAAAATTCATCCAAGTGTTTCTACACTATAAGAAGTATTCGGATCACCAAAAATATTTAATTAAACATACCTGATCCTTTTGAATTCTTCTTTCTTGAGATTGAGGTATATGATCCAAAGTTCTTCATCTTCAATCTTCAAGACTTAACTATTTTCATGAATTACGCCAACACAAATTCATTAACATTTATTATTTTCACCTATTCACCCCCCCTCTAGGTGGTTTTTCTCCTATTCCGATCCATATTATTCATAACCCACAAAGATGGTTTTTCAAAAAAGAACATCTTTTAGTCCTCACCTGTAATATTCGTGAAAGTCGAATTTGTAAAAAGTGATAAAATGAAGAGTAAAATTCAAATGTGAAATTAAACCTTAGTGGTTTGTATACCGGTGTGCAAATTGCACAGTTTCCGAAGCACTATTTCCGCTTTTCCGATCCGAGTCTGATCTCGAAGATCTGAAATCTCCAGTGCGATCGTCTCGTCGAATCGATTAGAAATGGTATAGACCAATTTTTGATTCGATGGTCGGATCGTCCTAAAATCAGCAAAGAAACTAGTGGGACCCGCGACTTAAGTGAATAGTGAAATGAATAGTAACTCCCTGATTTAATTCCCTCGCTAGCCAACGTCGCCCGATCGACTATCTAGAGTCCGAATCTGACGATCCAGGTAGTCGATTTGAATGGCGTCATCGTTCTGAGCGTAGTGGCGCCGACCAAATTTCCGTTTGACGAGCTTGAAGCATCGTAAAGCATGCCGAACTGTTTGATTTACCATATAAGATGGATTTTAGAATTATCGAAATTCATTTTCATTGAACCAAAATTGCTACTCAATAGGTTTCGTCGAGCCGAACGTCGTGGTGGTATCCGTTTTTTAGTTTGACGACCCGGTGGTCTCGAAAAAGCGTGAAAAGTGGTGAAAAATGGTGTTTTTGCATAAAGGGCCCCGCATTTTATGCGCGAAATCTGAGGAGACTCTTGGGAGAGGGACCCGTGTGTAAGACTTATCCCCAGGAGGGGACCCGACCCTAAATAATGCAATTAGAGGGACTAATTAGCATTTTTACGCGATTAGGCTAAATAGGAGTTTTGGGTTCGCGAAACCTAATCCTTGGCTCCTTTCTTCTACAAGCCGCCAGCAGAGGACCTCTTTTGCTCCTCTGCGAACTCTTTGACGATCCCGCCCTCGGCCGCTGTGCCTCCTCGCCGAAAAAGCAAAAAGTAATCTTGCTTCCGGGGTGGGTTGTGAAGGATTACAGCGAGAGGGCTTGGGATTCCTCCAAGTCATCTCTGAAGGTGCCTCTGATCCTTTGGGACGCGGCCTGTGAAGCACCGGCGCCCAGATTCGCCGCGCGCCGCCGGAGCACCTTCCTTCTTCTTCCTCCCCGAGTCCGGTAGGTGGAGCCCTTCCTTTCTTGGTTTTCTTGTGACCTGTACCCTGGCAGTCGCCTACTGACGTCGCAGGAAGCATCCAGGACAGACCCCGAAGTCCCAGGACCCCCGGATGGCCGGCAGGTGCAATCGGGTCGCTGGAACCCTAGTTCTAGGTCGGGTTTGGCGTGCGCTGCCTCCGGAGCTCCGGCGCCGGAACCAAGTTGACCAGAATCTTCGGCTGGTTCCTAGAAGAAGTCCCACGAAGTTTGGTGGGCTTTGGTGCAGTGTGGAACGCGGGGGAGCAAACCCTAGGTTCAGGTCGTCTTCCTCACGGCCGAGCTCCACCGCCCGGCTACCGCCGTCGCTCCTCCGGCGCCGGCCGACTCTGTTTGTGGAGCATAGGGAAGCCCTAGCTTGCGCGGCTGAGGCTCTTTCCAGCTCTGGAGGCTCAAGGATCGTGGTGCTCACCTTAGTTTGAAGCTTGACCGAGTGGGGGTGGGTGCGGCCATTGTTGCACTCCAACAAGCCGAGTGCAAGGTGATCTTGCTTAGGCGTCGTTTTCGGCAGTCTCGTGACCTCTCACAGGTCCGAGTGTCGTTCGAGGGCGCGGGACGTTCCAGGTGTTTCGTTCGGCTTGCTACGAGGTGGGTACCGTATCCTGGGAAGGGGTGGCCTTCAGACCTCCCCTACTCGTCTATTGTTTTTACTGAAAACTCTTACAAAAGAATCTGAGAATGTTAGGGTTGGTTGTTTATCACCCCAAGAGTAAATGCAAGGTAGTTCGACCCCGGTCACTAAATGAGTCCTTGTGCTACATTGGTGCGACTGAGTGTCGCGGGAGGTGTACGGCATAGGTTGACGATGGTTATGCTCATGGAGCTTACACGCATACCAGCAGTTTGGCCACCGTGTCGGTGTACTTTTCCGGAGAGGTGGTCTGATTAGACCCGTGGACCCCACGCGGCTATATGCGTGGGGGCCCCCTTGCGGCTATTTGCGAAACTGTATTCTTACAGTGGGGGGTTTAGTGGCACCATGTCACGCCCCGGGTTAAACCAGAACCTGGGCCCGTCTATAGATTCGCCGTGCACACGGAGTTTCCTGTGTACACGCAGCGCAGGTAACCTGCTCAGATATAAGATGTACAACAAGAGCATAATACAGAGCTGAACTAAACATGATAATCTCAGACTGAAAATAGGGTACAAGCTGTAATAAATACAATAATCTCCCAGCTCACCAAAATAATACAGCCAACTGGCCAGCGCCAGACCCAAAATAAAAGAAAAATACCACGGTCAGAGTAAAGAGTACGATATCTGTCTAATATCCTCTCTCGGTCTCGCAGGAGATCTATCTACTCAGCGATCCCCTTACCTTTATCAGCTGCCGATGGCCTAGCAGCTCCCGCAGACGACTCTGCAAAATAAAGAAGAAGAAAGAGAGAAACAACAATGGGGGTGAGAACTACCAGATAAACCAGTAGCCTCCCCTAGTGGGTAAAACCTCAACTATGACGCACCCACTAGGACTACTAGAGGCAACATGAAAGAACAGTCGTAATCTACAAAGGCTGCTGAAAAGAAAGGAAACTATCACCACTATGCCTCTAAATGCTATGTAGCACGAAATGACTGTATGCAACAATACCAAACATGCCTGCCTGAAATAACTCAGCCTTGCGTTACTAGTAAAACTGGTACTGCCTGCTGTGCCTTGCCAAATCGGGTATGCTGGCCAATGCATAACACCGATAGAGGAGAGTTGCCAAATCGGGTATGCTGGCCAACGCATAACACCGATAGGGGATAGGAGTCTCAAAGACTCTAAGCATGTCTGCAACACACTCCGGAGTGGCACTCGAGGGGAACGACCCACACGAGTAAAATATCTCAGTAATAAGTATCAGAAGTGCCATAAAACAGCAGGACTGGATCATGACTATGATCAGAGTGGGAAAACCATCCACTAGGAAAACCCGATCCCCAGCTGATAAACCAGTCTCAACCTCAATCTGATGCAAGGATAAACATCTGATCGACCGCCTACTGTCCGCGGTCACCGCAAGACCCCACAAGTCCACAATCTAGTATAAACTTGACTATACTATCCCAACCCCTGCTCATACATGAGCAACAAATATCTAGATGCAAAGGACAACAATGAAACATGTTCAGATCCCAATATGATAGTGGCCTCACTAGATGTTCAGTCATGCATGCAACTGTCTTATCTTTAAAAGCTGTAAAATAGTGTCAAATATTTATTTTAAAAGAAGATTGATTTACTGAATAAAAGTTATTTGCATGCGAGATTATAGCCTTTGTCCCAATCACAGTGTCCCAATATAAGTCATCATATAATCTGTGGGATTAAATTTTAGGAGAGTTCGTCCCAGCGGTTCTCGTCAATTGTCATATTAGTTCGCCCCAATAGTTCTCATCAATTGTCCTGTTAGTTTGTCCTGTTAGTTTGTCCCAATGGTTCTCATCAATTATCATATTAGTTTGTCCAAGTGGTTCTCATTAATTGTCATATTAAATTTTAGGGGAGTTCCAGTAATCCCAGTGAGCTTGTCAAAAATGAGGTAAGCAACAACCGCCCACCTTGAACAGCTCAGATCACACCTAGATAGTCTCCTGGCTGTCCACAGTCCCCTAAAACTGTTGTCTGCCGAAAACGATGCCCTACAGCAACACACATTGCACAGGGTGTAACTATAGTATTCATAAAAATACATCTTTTGCTGTTTTTCAAATGGCATGAAAATAGAGGAGTTTCTCACCTCTGTACAGTGCTCAGAAAAATCCAGAAAAATTACGGTTTCGTTCCCCGCGAAGAGTAGATCAAAATCGACTCTTTAAACGTCTTGATCTGATGCTCCTACGCCATGATAAAAATCGGAGAAGTCGATGCTGTCCAGAAATTTCCACAGCAAAAAGGGGGGTCAAAGAGACCTCGGGAATCGTGCCAAAAGTACGAAATGGATCGAAGTGATCAACACGAAAATCGAAGCCTTACCTCTTAGGAACGCGCTGCTGCAAAAATAGTCCAAAAATTCCTCCTATTTAGCCCACAGGGAATTTTCGACTGAACTGCGACGGGAAATGGGCCGAAAAAGAAAACCGTCGCAGTGCGCCGCGTCGCAGCTAACTCACTATCGGTATCTTCAAAAATTCTAAAATCTGGAGGAGAGAGAGGAGAGAGAGAGAGGAATAATTTTCCTAAAGGGCCCAACCTCTGATTCTCTCTCTACGGCATAGAAATCGAGGTGGGAAAATGAGAGGGAGGGGGATTCCTATTTATAATGGGCCTGGGAATCTCCCACACGAGATCCGGGCAGAACAGGAAACAGCGAAAAGAGCCAACCAAAACGCGCCACGCGTCCACAAAACAGGAAACAGCCTGTGCAAGGGCCACTCGGAAGCCGCCACGTGTCCACGTGGTGCACAGGCCCGGTCCCCGCGCCGGGTTCTTCCGGAAGATGTTGGCCAATGGGGTGCTGCCACGTGTCACCTTCCCACATGTCTTCTAGAAGCCGGCGGCCAATGGGAAGCGCCACGTGGCAACACGGATCTTCGGTGCTCCCGGTGCACGCCATGCCCGTGGACCGCGCACCCGCGCCTGCCCGCGCTGCGCGCCTCCGCACTCCGCCGCTGTGCCGCCGCTGCCCGCCGCCGTGCGCCGCCGCCCGCCGCCGGTCGCCGGTCGCCGGAACAGTAATTCCGGCGGCCGGAGTTACTGTTCCAGCATGAACAGTACCCATGTGCCAAAAAAATAAAGTAAATATACCGTTCGATCGTTTTCGCGCGCTGAGTCCAAATCCGTCGTCCATTTCGCCAAATTCTCATCCGAAATTTTGCCGAAAGTCCCCAGAAAATCCCATTTGCTCCGATTTTCGTGCCGAGTCTATTTTAAATGTCCGATTTCGATTCTACAAGCTCCGTCTCACCGTATGCGCTCTCTACAGTCCCTGTTTAATGTTGCACAGTTCCTGCGGGAGTCCGGATCATCACATCCTCCCCCACTAAAAAGAGTTTCGTCCTCGAAACGAGACTAAATAATAATCCTCAGTCCGATGTCTCGAATAAGTAGGGGTGAGCATCCCTCATCTCCGACTCGAGCTCCCATGTAGCCTCGCGCTCGTCATGATTGCCCCGTTGGATTTTCACATAGGGAATGGCCTGATTGCGCAATTCTCTCACCTCTCGGTCCAGAATTCGCAGTGGGCGCTCCTCATACCTCAAATCTTCACTAATCTCGAGTGGTGTGAAGTCGATGACATGCGATGGGTCGAAGACATACCTCCTCAATGTAGAAACGTGAAATACATCGTGGACACCAGCAAGCCTCGGAGGAAGCGCAAGTCGGTAGGCGACTAGCCCGATACGCTCTAATATCTCAAAGGGCCCAATATATCGGGGGCTGAGTTTCCCACGAATGCCGAACCTCCTGATTCCTTTAGATGGCGAGACTTTCAGGAAAACATGATCACCAACCTGAAACTCTAAGTCTCGTCGCCGTACATTGGCATAGCTCCTCTGTCGGCTTTGGGCGGTCTGAAGATGCTTTCGAATCACTCGGACCTTCTCCTCTGCCTCTATCAATACATCTGGTCCCAAGGTCCGCCTCTCTGCGTACGTCACTCCTAATAAAGCGGTGATCGACACTTGCGTCCATACAACGCTTCAAACGGAGCCATCTGAATGCTCGCTTGAAAGCTATTGTTGTACACGAACTCAGCCAAAGATAAATGCCGAATCCACCCTCCGCCGAAATCCAGGATGCAAGCCCTCAACATGTCCTCCAGGATTTGTATAGTCCGCTCTGACTGCTCATCAGTCTGCGGATGAAAAGCAGTACTGAACCTAAGCTGAGTCCCCAAGGCTGTCTGCATACTCATCCAGAAACGCGAAACAAACCTCGGGTCTCTATCTGATACAATGGAGGCTGGTACTCCATGTAATCTAACTATCTCGTCTAGATAAAGCTGGGCTAGTCGCTTAAGTGGCCACGTAGTCTGCATGGGCAGAAAGTGCGCCGACTTGGTAGTCGATCTACAACTACCCAGATCGCATTGGCTCCTCCTTGTGCCTTCGGTAGTCCGACCACAAAGTCCATCGTAATGTGGTCCCATTTCCACTCGGGAATTGGGAGACTCTGTAACTTGCCAGCTAGCACTCGATGCTCAGCTTTCACCTGCTGACAAGTAAACACTGGGCCACAAATCTCCCAATATCCCTTTTCATGCCTTTCCACCAGAAGTGTGCCTTGAGGTCCTTATACATCTTAGTCCCACCAGGATGTAGGGTATAAGGTGTATAATGGGCCTCTCGCAATATCTGTTCTCTAATCTCCACATCTATTGGCACACATGCTCGGTTCCTGTACCTCAGTAACTCTCGAGGCATCTACCGTAAAGTCCCCAGACTGATTACTCGGAATCTGATCTCTAATCCTGGTCAAGTGGGGGTCCTCACTCTGTTTCTCCCTGATCCTGTCCAGCAGAGTGGGCTGCAAGACTAAAGATGTCAGTCTAGCAGTGACCCCAAGGGACACAACCTCTATCTCGAGTCGTCTCATCTCCTCTAATAGCGGTGCTTGGTCTGTGATCAACATAGACAATCCTTAGCACCGCCCTTCTACTCAAGGCGTCAGCGACCACATTAGCCTTTCCTGGGTGGTAGAGAATATTTACATCATAATCCTTTAATAGCTCTAACCACCTACGTTGCCTCAAATTCAACTCCTTCTGCAGTGAACAGGTACTTTAGGCTCTTGTGGTCGGTGTAGATTTCACAATGCTCCCCATACAGATAATGGCGCCAAAGCTTCAGTGCAAACACCACGGCAGCAAGCTCCAAGTCATGGGTAGGGTAATTCTTCTCATAATCCTTGAGTTGCCTTGATGCATAAGCAATTACCCTCCCTTCCTGCATCAACACACAACCAAGTCCACTGTGTGATGCATCGCTGTAAATCACATATCCTTTCCCCATAACAGGGAGGGAAAGGATAGGAGCGGTCATTAACCTATTCTTCAGCTCCTCGAAACTCCTTTGACAGTCCTCACTCCAGATAAACTTCACTCCCTTACGCGTCAAGCGAGTGAGGGGTGTGGAGAGCTTCGCAAAGCCTTCCACAAACCGACGGTAATACCCATCTAAACCCATAAAGCTACGTACCTCAGAAACCGTCGTCGGTCGGGGCCAATCCCGAACCGCCTCAATCTTTGCTGGGTCCACTGCCACACCTGCGGCAGAAATCACATGGCCTAAGAAGACTACCTCCCGAAGCCAAAACTCGCACTTTGCTAGCTTGGCAAACAACTTCTTCTCTCGCAGAAGTTGCAGCACAATCCTTAGTGCTCCTCATGCTCAACTCACTTCGGGAGTAGACCAAGATATCATCAATGAACACCACCACGAACCAGGTCTAAGTATGGTCGGAAGATCCGGTTCATCAAATCCATGAATGCGGCAGAGGCATTAGTTAGCCCAAAAGGCATAACTGTAAATTCATAATGCCCATACCGTGATCTAAATGTCGTTTTCGGAATATCCTCAGGCCTTCACCTTCAACTGGTGGTAACCGGACTGCAAATCAATTTTAGAAAAGACACAAGATCCTTGCAGCTGATCAAAGAGATCATCGATGCGCGGCAAAGGGTACTTGTTCTTAATGGTCACTTTATTTAATTCCCTATAGTCCACACATAGTCGAAGTGACCCATCTTTCTTTTTCACGAATAGCACCGGCGCTCCCCAAGGCGACACACTCGGCCTAATAAAGCCCTTGTCCATCAAGTCCTGGAGTTGCGCCTTAAGCTCTCGCAGCTCAGCTGGTGCCATCCGGTAAGGAGCCTTTGAGATTGGCGCAGTTCCCGGAACTACGTCAATCACAAACTCAATCTCCCTATCTGGCGGCATGCTAGTCAGCTCAGGTGGGAAAACATCCGGGAACTCGCGGGCAATAGGGATATCCCCGAGTTCCGGTGCCGTCCGTAGTCCCCTCAACAATACTAGCCAAAAAGGCTACACATCCTCGACGGATCATCTGCCTCGCTCGGGAAGTCGAAACCATAGAGGTAAAGAAGGCACTCTGACATCCCCGATATACTAACATCTCCTGGCCTGGCTCTCTAAAAGTGACAGTCCTTGCGGCACAGTCAATAGTCGCGAAATATCGAGCCAGCCAGTCCATCCCGAGAACCACATCAAAGTCCCTTAACTGTCTCAAGACCAACAGGTCTGCTGGCATAATCCAGGACTCGACTTGCATCGGGCAGGACCAACAGCACTCCTCCACGTGCAAAGTGTGATCGGGAATCTGAACCTTTCGTGCATGTGGTAAAAGTCCTACCTCTAGCCCATGCAATAATACAAACGCTCTACTAATAAAGGAGTGGGATGCTCCGGTATCAAATAAAGTACGAGTCCTAATGCCAGAAAGTAAAGTGATACCTGCCACCACGTGATCTGCTGCCGAAGAGTTCTCTACCTGCGCAGCATACACTCGCCCACTCTGAGCTGGAGGGCGATACTCCGTGGGATAGGAGGAAGATGGCCTGCTTGCTGGAGCATATGGCCGCTGAGCCGTCGACCGTTGCTGTGATGAAGATGGAGCCGATGCTGAAGAAGGAGTCGTTGATGGTGCATAAGGGCAAGTAGCTCGGAGGTGGCCAGACTGTCCACACCGATAACAGCGGCCAAACCTCAGATCACAAGCATCAGAGGTATGTTGTCCCTGGCAGCAAAATGCACCTAACCGTAGCCTGGGGCTGCCCTCGCCTGCTGCCTCTGTCGCGGAGGCCCTTGCTGCCGCGACTGCGATCTCTGCTGATTGCGAATGCTGTTGCTTGCTGATACTGCGGTGGCCTCGGGATCCACCAGGCCCTTGCCACTGAGAACGCCCACGGCCGGGAAAAACTGAGGCCGTGGCGGTCGTGGCGGCCTCCAAGAACTGGCCTGTCCCCCGTCGTCCTGCGCTGGTCGCTTCCTGTCTGCACCTTGAGCGACCAGGCCCCCACGTCTGGCGACGACGTGGTCTCCCCTCTCGACCCACTGGGCATGCTCTTGCTGCCTCCTCCAAGGTCTGTAGTCCTCTGAGCATGCACCAGAGTATAGATTTTTGGGCACAGGCCCGACTCAAAGAGCTCCACCTGATGCGGTCCGTCCCTGGCGAAATAGGTACGCAGTTGAGTAACCGCGTGAACTCCTGAAAATAGTCTAATGCCGTCCGGTCGCCTTGCTGAAGATTCTTCAAATCATCTTCCAGCTTTTTCTTCACACTCGTGGAAAAGTACGTATCCAGAATCATTTTCTTGAACTCAGACCAGGGTAGCTGTCGAGTGATTTGAAATTCCAGTGGCTCCACCCGACGCCACCATGCATCAGCATCCCCGTCTAAGCAGTGTACAGCCAAATGTACCCTGTACTTCTGGTTCAATGAAGAAGTCCCGAATAACTTCTCCATTGACGAAAGCCAAGTCCCGATCTCCCACGGCTTAATTATTCCGCCCTGAAAACCTGGGCGGTCCCCGTTTACAGAACTGAGTAAGTTTGTCAGCAATCTCCTGCTCCTCCGCAGGAGTCAATGGCCGGATTGCCCCCTGAGCAACAGGGGATGCCGTGGTCACTGGTCCAACTGGGGAAGCCACAGCAGGGGAGGGTGGTACGGGAGAACTCTCCGGGGGTGCAACAACAGGCTGCGCCCTCTGTTCTAACATCCGCGTCAGCCGACCCATGGCCTCCTCCTGACGCCGCACGGCCTCTGACATCAGGGCCATCTGAGCCTGAAGCTCCTGCACCTCACTCTGCTGGCCCTGCTCGGACTCCTCCGGCTCGGGCTCAGAGGAAGAAGGCTGCGAACGCGTCAACATTCTACGTCGCGGAGGCATCCTACCACAAGAAACCACACTCAGTATCATCACCCCACACGGACCCCAATCTAGCGAAAGTTAAATGACATTCTTCTATTTCTGTGACTTGATGTTGTCTGCAGCCAACATAACAGTCTACCAGAAGTAGGCTATGTCGATCCCTCTTCCTTCATTGGAAGAGTTAAATAAGTAACACAACGACTTCCGCAAAATTGTCACGTCTCTCGCACCCTATCATCCTAGGGTCTGCCAAAAGCCTAGGGTTTTCCTAAGTCCCAACAAACCTATCCCTAAGCTCTGATACCAACTTAATCTGTCACGCCCCGGGTTAAACCAGAACCCTGGCCCGTCTACAGATTCACCGTGCACACGGAGTTTCCTGTGTACACGCAGCGCTGGTAACCTGCTCAGATATAAGATGTACAACAAGATGCATAATACAGAGCTGAACTAAACATGATAATCTCAGACTGAAAATAGGGTACAAGCTGTAATAAATACAATAATCTCCCAGCTCACCAAAATAATACAGCCAACTGGCCAGCGCCAGACCCAAAATAAAAGAAAAATACCACGGTCAGAGGTAAAGAGTACAATATATGTCTAATATCCTTTCTCGGTCTCGCAGGAGATCTATCTACCCAGCGATCCCCTTACCTTTATCAGATGCCGATGGCCCAGCAGCTCCCCGCAGACGACTCTGCCAAAATAAAGAAGAAGAAAGAGAGAAACAACAATGGGGGTGAGAACTACCAGATAAACCAGTAGCCTCCCCTAGTGGGTAAAACCTCAACTATGACGCACCCACTAGGACTACTAGAGGCAACATGAAAGAACAGTGGTAATCTACAAAGGCCTGCTGAAAAGAAAGAAAACTATCACCACTATGCCTCTAAATGCCATGTAGCACGAAATGACTGTATGCAACAATACCAAACCATGCCTGCCTGAAATAACTCAGTCTTGCGTTACTAGTAAAACTGGTACTGCCCTGCTGTGCCTTGCCAAATCGGGTATGCTGGCCAATGCATAACACCGATAGGGGATAGTTGCCAAATCGGGTATGGCTGGCCAACGCATAACACCGATAGGGGATAGGAGTCTCAAAGACTCTAAGCATGTCTGCAACACACTCCGGAGTGGCACTCGAGGGGAGCGACCCACACGAGTAAAATATCTCAGTAATAAGTATCAGAAGTGCCATAAAACAGCAGGACTGGATCATGACTATGATCAGAGTGGAAAACCATCCACTAGGAAAACCCGATCCCCAGCTGATAAACCAGTCTCAACCTCAATTCTGATGCAAGGATAAACATCTGGTCGAGCCGCCTACTGTCCGCGGGTCACCGCAAGACCCCACAAGTCCACAATCTAGTATAACTTGACTATACTATCCCAACCCCTGCTCATACATGAGCACAATATCTAGATGCAAAGGACAAAAGGAAACATGTTCGATCCCAATATGATAGTGGCCTCACTAGATGTTCAGTCATGCATGCAACTGTCTTATCTTTAAAGCTGTAAAATAGTGTCAAATATTATTTTAAAAGAAGAGTGATTTACTGAATAAAAGTTTAGGTCGAGATTATAGCCTTGTCCCAATCACAGTGTCCCAATATAAGTCATCATATAATCTGTGGGGTTAAATTTTAGGAGAGTTCGTCCCAGCGGTTCTCGTCAATTGTCATATAGTTCGCCCCAATAGTTCTCATCAATTGTCCTGTTAGTTTGTCCTATTAGTTTGGTCCTGTTAGTTTGTCCCAATGGTTCTCATCAATTATCATATTAGTTTGTCCCAGTGGTTCTCATTAATTGTCATATTAAATTTTAGGGGAGTTCCAGTAATCCCAGTGAGCTTGTCAAAATGAGGTAAGCAACAACCGCCCCACCTTGAACAGCTCAGATCACACCCAGATAGTCTCCGGGCTGTCACAGTCCCCTAAAACTGCTGTCTGCCGAAAACGATGCCTACAGCAACACACATTGCACAGGGTGTAACTATAGTATTCATAAAAATACATCTTGCTGTTTTTCAAATAGGCAGAAAAGAGAGGAGTTTTTTCACCTCTGTATCAGTGTTCAGAAAAATCCAGAAAAATTACGGTTTACGTTCCTCACGAAGAGTAGATCAAATCGACTCTTTAAATGTTCTCGATCTGATGCTCCTACGCCAAGATAAAAATCGGAGAAGTCGATGCTGTCCAGAAATTTCACAGCAAAAAAGGGGGGTCAAAGCGACCTCGGGAATCATGCCACAAGTACGAAATGGATCGAAGTGATCAACACGAAAATCGAAGCCTACCTCTTAGGAAGGCGCTGCCGCAAAAAATTGTCCAAAAATTCTCCTGGTTAGCCCACAGGAAATTTTCGACTGAACTGCGACGGGAAATGGGCCGAAAAAGAAAACCGTCGCAGTGCGCCGCGTCGCAGCTAACTCACTATCCGGATCTTCAAAAATTCTAAAATCTGGAGGAGAGAGAGAGGAGAGGGAGAGGAATAATTTTCCTAAAGGGCCCCAACCTCTGATTCTCTCTCTAACGGCACAGAAATTGAGGTGGGAAAATGAGAAGGAGGGGGATTTCCTATTTATAATGGGCCTGGGAATCTCCCGCACGAGATACGGGCAGAACAGGAAACAGCGAAAAGAGCCAACCAAAACGCGCCCACGCGTCCACAAAACAGGAAACAGCCTGTGCAAATGGAGCCACTCGGAAGCCGCCACGTGTCCACGTGGTGCACAGGCCCGGTCCCCGCGCCGGGGTCTTCCGGAAGATGTTGGCCAATGGGGCGCTGCCACGTGTCACCTTCCCACATGTCTTCTAGGAAGCCGGCCGCCAATGGGGAAGTGCCACGTGGCAACACGGATCTTCAGGTGCTCCCGGTGCACGCCATGCCCGTGGACCGCGCACCCGCGCCTGCCCGCGCCTGCCCGCGGCTGCGCGCCTCCGCACTCCGTCGCTGTGCCGCCGCTGCGCCGCTGCCCGCCGCCGTGCGCCGCCGCTCGCCGGTCGCCGGAACAGTAATTCCGGCGGCCGGAGTTACTGTTCCGGCATGAACAGTACCCATGTGCCAAAAAAATAAAGTAAATATACCGTTTCGATCATTTTCGCGCGCTGAGTCCAAATCCGTCGTCCATTTCGTCAAATTCTCATCCGAAATTTTGCCGAAAGTCCCCGAAAAATCCCATTTGCTCCGATTTTCGTGCCGAGTCTATTTTAAATGTCCAATTTCGATTCTACAAGCTCCGTCTCACCGTATGCGCTCTCTACAGTCCCTGTTTAATGTTGCACAGTTCCTGCGGGAGTCCGGATCATCACAGTAATCGCGGTAAATTTATTATTGCGTTAAGATTGTAAGTAAGTAGATATTTAAATTGGTGAAGCTATCATAATCCTCGTGTCTTTGTCCAGGAAAATTCGGCCTATGCAAAATGTAGGGATAAACCATTCCCTCAATATAAGGATCTTGAGTTCCTGACTCAAAAAATACGGCAACAGGCAGTTTCGGGTTCTCCTCTGTTATGCCACCTCCCGAAACTGTTGATAGTTCATCTTCATCTTCTCCTCATGATGATGATCCAGCTATACCACCCACCTTTGAGAACATAATGCCGGGTTATACATCACGATCGCCAAGTCCTGCTCCTCTAGGACCAAATTTCGGTGCTAGTGGTAGTGGATCAGGGTATAGCTCTGCGGGGAAAAGGCCTCGATCTCCACGCCGATCAACTACCCAGCGTAGAAATGTTGGGAAGCAAAAGGATCAAGGCACAAGTAACCCCTTCGCTGAAATGGTGGAAATTGGGAAGCAAAAGCTTGATCTAGTCCACCAAATGTACCAAGTTGAAATTAGCCAACGAGGCAATATCGCGACAATCGAGGAGTGTATGGCCCGAGTATACTCTTTACGTGGAATTACAGATGATCAGGTATTGGCAGCCGCAGAGGCATTCAAAGATGACAAGAATAGGCAAGTATTTATGACAATGAACGACGAGCATGCTATAAAGTGGCTGGATCGCCAACTGGCGAAAGAAAGTCTTTTATTTCGACAGTTCTTCCTTGAATATAATATTTCAGTAATTTCATGTATAAATTAGGTAGCTGGGAATGTCATATTGTAGGAAGATTGTGATGCTTAGTTTCATGTTTAAAATAGGTACCTGGTAATGTAATATTGATGTTGCATTATGATGCTTTATTTTATGTTTAGATTAGGTATCTGATAATGTAATATTGTACTACTTTTATGTGTTTTATTTGAGGATGATAACTACTATGGTTTATATTCGAGACTTCTTATGTTGTATGTTGCATTATATACTTGACGTATTTGTTTGTAATGTTTAGACAATGTCTATATACTGCGACATATTGCTTGAATACAAACGGATCTTTGCAGAAAAAATGGATGCTTCGTTTTATCGCACCATATTTACGTCCGCGATCGTTGCAAATATACTGACGATATTAGATGGCGATGACGATTATTGGGAACAAGTCTGTGCGATGCAATATGATCAAGGTTATCAGACTGATGTTATTCCAATCCCGAGACAACCATGTCGAACCAGACCATTTACTGGGCATCAATTTATTGGTGATATATTAAATGGTCATCCAGACCGTGGGTACCAGCATTTCAGAATGACGACTACCACATTCATTGCTTTACGAGATGAGCTTGTTGGTAAGGGACTTATACATGGGTCAAGAATATCACCGTTGATGAACAGCTTGGAATATTTCTTTTTTGTATTGGCCACGGCGTTGCAAATAGGGTGCTCGCCGAAACATTCCAACATTCAGGGGAGACAATTAGTAGATATTTTAATAAGGTACTGCGGGGCATCGTTATGTTAAAAGACGAATATATCACTCAACCGACAAGCAACACTCACGTTCATCCGCGGATCTCAGATAGTACAAATTTCCATCCTTTCAAGGTGATGTATTAATTTACATCATTGGTATTTTATACGATTAATTATATGAGTATTGCCAACGACGGCTTCAAAAGGATGATATTGATGTTCAATGTACATTTGCAGAATGCAATTGGTGCGGTTGACGGGACCCATATTCCGGCGATTGTCAAGTTGAGCGACCAAGCACGTTTTCGGTGTCGGAAAGGGTTTACATCACAAAATGTGATGGCTGCGGTCAACTTTGATCAAGAATTTTTTTTTTTTTGCACTGGGTGGGAAGGATCCGCCGCTGATATGCGAGTCCTCAGATGGGCGTGTGAAAGTGGCGGTTTCACAGTACCCGAAGGTAGTAAAAAAATCTGACAATTAACTATATTACAGTTATTATTTTTAATACATATAAAATTACAGTATAACTTTTATTATATTGTGTCGTTAACAGGAAATTTTACTTGGTTGATTCTGGGTACGCAAACATCGACAAATTTCTAGCGCCGTATAGAGGAGAGCGCTATCATATCAGCCAATTTGATAACACACGTAGTCGGGTACATCGGAGCCCGCGGGATCTTTATAATCATCGTCATGCCCAATTACGTAATGTGGTGGAGAAAACATTCGAGGTATTGAAAAAGCGATTTGAGATATTAATATTACAACGCCGTTTCCGTTTAGGGTGCAATGTCTTATTGCAATGGCTTGCTGCGTCATACGTAATTTTATTATTAGAAATCACGGTAGTGATCGATACTTCAACGATTCAGTTGACCAACATACTACCGTTGTGGAAGAGGATGATGAAGGTATTCAAATTCCTGATGCTTCATTGCCCGGTGCATCAGACTCGCGGCGGGGCGACGCCATTCGAACGGATATTACAGATCAATTGTGGAATAATAGAGTTAGTCTGGCGATAATTATGTAGATAAATAAATTATTGTAATAAACAGATGTGTTTATATATTAGTAGGGAGTAATATGGACTTTGTAAATAAAAATTTACAAATATTTAGCAAATTTATGAATTTTGCGAATATTTAAAATTTAATGTTAAAAATTAATTATTTTAAATTAATATTATAAAATTGTAAATCTTAAATTAAATGTGTTGACATTTTATAGTTTAAATTTAAATTATTTAGTGTGTTGCAAAAATTAAATTTAAATAATGTATATTTTTTAAATTACATTTTAATTATGATTATAATTTTACTTTTATTTTTTTAAACCAATATAATCCATTAATTAAACGAGAAAACGATTTACAACATTTTAATGACATAATAAGGTTGTGGGCAAAAATTTACCAATATTTAGCAAATATACACATTTTGCGAAATTTTACAAAATTTTATGTTAAAAATTAATTATTTCAAAATTATATTATAAAATTGAAATCTTAAATTAAAATGTGGATATTTTATATTTTAAATTTAAATTTTAAGTTG
>CM055061.1:18813947-18906720 GCA_029204045.2 Tillandsia leiboldiana
GCCAATTTTCTTGTCAAGAGAGCAAGTGCGTTCCTCAAAATCCTCCATAGATAGGTTCTCGTCATCGTCTGAGGAGGATGAATCCGCGTCTTCTTCTTTTGTGTTTTCAACGCATAACCTGAAGACTTAGAAGAGGATGCCTTTCCCGAAGAATAGTTAGTAGAAATGTCATTTCATATGTTTGTATGAACCAACTAATTCTTCTAACGGATTTCGTCCGGGGTGTTTAATTGTTTCAATGGCCGTAACCTTGGAATGAAATCTTTTCAGAAGAGTCCTTAAAATCTTTCTTACAATTTTAAATTCTGGAATTTTTATCCAAGTTAGCACATGATTCACGATGTCTTGCAATCGCGTATAGTAATCTGTGAAAGATTCATTTTCTGCCATGAAAATAGAGTCAAACTTGCTCGTAAGCATTTGCAGCTTTTGAATCTTCACAAGGTTAGTTCCCTCATGTGTAACTTGAAGAACATCCCAGATTTCTTTCGCAGTCTCACATGCGAGAACGAGAGAAATTCGGTTTGAGACAAAGCATTAAATAAAGCGTTAATTCCTTGCCATTGTAAGAAGATAAGTCAATCTCTTCCTTGGTCCATTTCGACCTAGGTTTGATGGTGTGAACATCAACAATAACTTCAGTGGATTTGACCATCCTAACTCGATAGATTGCCACACCCGTTCGTCGATGGAAATTAAAAAGGCTTTCATCCAGTACTTTCCAGTAGGCATAATTTGTTCCATCGAAGAACGGGGGTCTGTTGATGTTTCCACCTTCAACCATTGTTTACAACCCTATTCCCGCTTCGATACCACTTGTCGGGTTATACTATATGGATCTAAATAGGGGAAAAAACACCTAGAGGGGGGGTGAATAGGTGTAAACAATAAACACTCAAAAATTTTTGCGTAAATAAACCCAATGCGGAAATGAAAAATAACACGCAAGATTTTTACGTGGAAAACTCCAAAACCGGAGTAAAAAAACCACGGGACCGATAACATGGCGAAATCCACTAGAATTATAACACGTACAAAGGTGATATACCGTACTCACAGACGACTCGACCTTTTTCCATACGCTCCAAGAAGATCTTCTCTGCTCGCTCCGCAACGCTCCTCGAATCCACGATTAGCGTCCAACGCCGAATCCACGGCGTCCAACGTCGAATCCACGACGTCCCGACCGAATCCACGGTCTTCACCCAGTAGCACGTCTCGAATCCACGAACGTACCTCGCTCGAATCCACGAGAGCGGTTGCACCTTGAATCCACAAGGCCACGCGAGTCCACGCGCCGATTTTGGGAAATCGTTGTTTTTGGGTGGTGATGATCCGCATAATACTTAGATTAAAAATAGATCGGAAATACCATCTAAGTATTCATTAATTTGATTCTACTCAAAATCTGAGTTGAAAAAACCTAGAATCAAATTAATCAATATAGATGAAGAAACATAGATTTAATCTAGTTATTTCCTATCTTCTCTATAGGTGGATTTTTCATTTCGACTGTATTTTTCGATCTACGTAAAAATGAATCGTAGGGTCTATTTATAGGTTAGAAACCATTGGAAGAAGATAAGAATCAAAAACTAACCTTATCTGGAACTTTTCAGGATGACGGTCCGGACTGGAATTTGGCGGTCCGGACTGTCGTGGCTAAACAGACAATTTCCAGAAAAAACATACCTTCGGGGTCCGGACTGAAATAACCACGGTCCGGACTGTTCATGCAATTCCTACAGAATCCACGTTCGGGGTCCGGACTGGAGTAACCCCGATCCGAACTGAATTGCGCATGAATGCCCTATGTTCGGGGTCCGGACTGTAGTGCCTGATCGGATCCTGAACATGTAATATGTCCATTTTTTGATTTTTATGCCAATTAAAAATTCATCCAAGTGTTTCTACACTATAAGAAGTATTCGGATCACCAAAAATATTTAATTAAACATACCTGATCCTTTTGAATTCTTCTTTCTTGAGATTGACGGTATATGATCCAAAGTTCTTCATCTTCAATCTTCAAGAACTTAACTCTTTTCATGAATTACGCCAACACAAATTCATTAACATTTATTATTTTCACTATTCACCCCCCCCTCTAGGTGGTTTTTCTCCTATTCCGATCCATATTATCATAACCCACAAAGATGGTTTTTCAAAAAAGAACATCTTTAGTCCTCACCTGTAATATTCGTGAAAGTCGAATTTGTAAAAAGTGATAAAATGAAGAGTAAAATTCAAATGTGAAATTAAACCTTAGTGCGTTTGTATACCGGTGTGCAAATTGCACAGTTTCCGAAGCACTATTTCCGCTTTTCCGATCCGAGTCTGATCTCGAAGATCTGAAATCTCCAGTGCGATCGTCTCGTCGAATCGATTAGAAATGGTATAGACCAATTTTTGATTCGATGGTCGGATCGTCCTAAAATCAGCAACGAAACTAGTGGGGACCCGCGACTTAAGTGAATAGTGAACTGAATAGTACTCCCTGATTTAATTCCCTCGCTAGCCAACGTCGCCCGATCGACTATCTAGAGTCCGAATCTGACGATCCAGGTAGTCGATTGAATGGCGTCATCGTTCTGAGCGTAGTGGCGCCGACCAAATTTCCGTTTGACGAGCTTGAAGCATCGTAAAGCATGCCGAACTGTTTGATTTACCATATAAGATGGATTTTAGAATTATCGAAATCATTTTCATTGAACCAAAATTGCCTACTCATAGGTTTCGTCGAGCCGAACGTCGTGGTGGTATCCGTTTTTTAGTTTGACGACCCGGTGTGGTCTCGAAAAAGCGTGAAAAGTGGTGAAAAATGGTGTTTTTGCATAAAGGGCCCCGCATTTTATGCGCGAAATCTGAGGAGACTCTTGGGAGAGGGACCCGTGTGTAAGACTTATCCCCAGGAGGGGACCCGACCCTAAATAATGCAATTAGAGGGACTAATTAGCATTTTTACGCGATTAGGCTAAATAGGAGTTTTGGGTTCGCGAAACCTAATCCTTGGCTCCTTTCTTCTACAAGCCGCCAGCAGAGGACCTCTTTTGCTCCTCTGCGAACTCTTTGACGATCCCGCCCTCGGCCGCTGTGCCTCCTCGCCGAAAAAGCAAAAAGTAATCTTGCTTCCGGGGTGGGTTGTGAAGGATTACAGCGAGAGGGCTTGGGATTCCTCCAAGTCATCTCTGAAGGTGCCTCTGATCCTTTGGGACGCGGCCTGTGAAGCACCGGCGCCAAGATTCGCCGCGCGCCGCGGAGCACCTTCCTTCTTCTTCCTCCCCGAGTCCGGTAGGTGGAGCCCTTCCTTTCTTGGTTTTCTTGTGACCTGTACCCTGGCAGTCGCCTACTGACGTCGCAGGAAGCATCCAGGACAGACCCCGAAGTCCCAGGACCCCCGGATGGCCGGCAGGTGCAATCGGGTCGCTGGAACCCTAGTTCTAGGTCGGGTTTGGCGTGCGCTGCCTCCGGAGCTCCGGCGCCGGAACCAAGTTGACCAGAATCTTCGGCTGGTTCCTAGAAGAAGTCCCACGAAGTTTGGTGGGCTTTGGTGCAGTGTGGAACGCGGGGGAGCAAACCCTAGGTTCAGGTCGTCTTCCTCACGGCCGAGCTCCACCGCCCGGCTACCGCCGTCGCTCCTCCGGCGCCGGCCGACTCTGTTTGTGGAGCATAGGGAAGCCCTAGCTTGCGCGGCTGAGGCTCTTTCCAGCTCTGGAGGCTCAAGGATCGTGGTGCTCACCTTAGTTTGAAGCTTGACCGAGTGGGGGTGGGTGCGGCCATTGTTGCACTCCAACAAGCCGAGTGCAAGGTGATCTTGCTTAGGCGTCGTTTTCGGCAGTCTCGTGACCTCTCACAGGTCCGAGTGTCGTTCGAGGGCGCGGGACGTTCCAGGTGTTTCGTTCGGCTTGCTACGAGGTGGGTACCGTATCCTGGGAAGGGGTGGCCTTCAGACCTCCCCTACTCGTCTATTGTTTTTACTGAAAACTCTTACAAAAGAATCTGAGAATGTTAGGGTTGGTTGTTTATCACCCCAAGAGTAAATGCAAGGTAGTTCGACCCCGGTCACTAAATGAGTCCTTGTGCTACATTGGTGCGACTGAGTGTCGCGGGAGGTGTACGGCATAGGTTGACGATGGTTATGCTCATGGAGCTTACACGCATACCAGCAGTTTGGCCACCGTGTCGGTGTACTTTTCCGGAGAGGTGGTCTGATTAGACCCGTGGACCCCACGCGGCTATATGCGTGGGGGCCCCCTTGCGGCTATTTGCGAAACTGTATTCTTACAGTGGGGGGTTTAGTGGCACCATGTCACGCCCCGGGTTAAACCAGAACCTGGGCCCGTCTATAGATTCGCCGTGCACACGGAGTTTCCTGTGTACACGCAGCGCAGGTAACCTGCTCAGATATAAGATGTACAACAAGAGCATAATACAGAGCTGAACTAAACATGATAATCTCAGACTGAAAATAGGGTACAAGCTGTAATAAATACAATAATCTCCCAGCTCACCAAAATAATACAGCCAACTGGCCAGCGCCAGACCCAAAATAAAAGAAAAATACCACGGTCAGAGTAAAGAGTACGATATCTGTCTAATATCCTCTCTCGGTCTCGCAGGAGATCTATCTACTCAGCGATCCCCTTACCTTTATCAGCTGCCGATGGCCTAGCAGCTCCCGCAGACGACTCTGCAAAATAAAGAAGAAGAAAGAGAGAAACAACAATGGGGGTGAGAACTACCAGATAAACCAGTAGCCTCCCCTAGTGGGTAAAACCTCAACTATGACGCACCCACTAGGACTACTAGAGGCAACATGAAAGAACAGTCGTAATCTACAAAGGCTGCTGAAAGAAAGGAAACTATCACCACTATGCCTCTAAATGCTATGTAGCACGAAATGACTGTATGCAACAATACCAAACATGCCTGCCTGAAATAACTCAGCCTTGCGTTACTAGTAAAACTGGTACTGCCTGCTGTGCCTTGCCAAATCGGGTATGCTGGCCAATGCATAACACCGATAGAGGAGAGTTGCCAAATCGGGTATGCTGGCCAACGCATAACACCGATAGGGGATAGGAGTCTCAAAGACTCTAAGCATGTCTGCAACACACTCCGGAGTGGCACTCGAGGGGAACGACCCACACGAGTAAAATATCTCAGTAATAAGTATCAGAAGTGCCATAAAACAGCAGGACTGGATCATGACTATGATCAGAGTGGGAAAACCATCCACTAGGAAAACCCGATCCCCAGCTGATAAACCAGTCTCAACCTCAATCTGATGCAAGGATAAACATCTGATCGACCGCCTACTGTCCGCGGTCACCGCAAGACCCCACAAGTCCACAATCTAGTATAAACTTGACTATACTATCCCAACCCCTGCTCATACATGAGCAACAAATATCTAGATGCAAAGGACAACAATGAAACATGTTCAGATCCCAATATGATAGTGGCCTCACTAGATGTTCAGTCATGCATGCAACTGTCTTATCTTTAAAAGCTGTAAAATAGTGTCAAATATTTATTTTAAAAGAAGATTGATTTACTGAATAAAAGTTATTTGCATGCGAGATTATAGCCTTTGTCCCAATCACAGTGTCCCAATATAAGTCATCATATAATCTGTGGGATTAAATTTTAGGAGAGTTCGTCCCAGCGGTTCTCGTCAATTGTCATATTAGTTCGCCCCAATAGTTCTCATCAATTGTCCTGTTAGTTTGTCCTGTTAGTTTGTCCCAATGGTTCTCATCAATTATCATATTAGTTTGTCCAAGTGGTTCTCATTAATTGTCATATTAAATTTTAGGGGAGTTCCAGTAATCCCAGTGAGCTTGTCAAAAATGAGGTAAGCAACAACCGCCCACCTTGAACAGCTCAGATCACACCTAGATAGTCTCCTGGCTGTCCACAGTCCCCTAAAACTGTTGTCTGCCGAAAACGATGCCCTACAGCAACACACATTGCACAGGGTGTAACTATAGTATTCATAAAAATACATCTTTTGCTGTTTTTCAAATGGCATGAAAATAGAGGAGTTTCTCACCTCTGTACAGTGCTCAGAAAAATCCAGAAAAATTACGGTTTCGTTCCCCGCGAAGAGTAGATCAAAATCGACTCTTTAAACGTCTTGATCTGATGCTCCTACGCCATGATAAAAATCGGAGAAGTCGATGCTGTCCAGAAATTTCCACAGCAAAAAGGGGGGTCAAAGAGACCTCGGGAATCGTGCCAAAAGTACGAAATGGATCGAAGTGATCAACACGAAAATCGAAGCCTTACCTCTTAGGAACGCGCTGCTGCAAAAATAGTCCAAAAATTCCTCCTATTTAGCCCACAGGGAATTTTCGACTGAACTGCGACGGGAAATGGGCCGAAAAAGAAAACCGTCGCAGTGCGCCGCGTCGCAGCTAACTCACTATCGGTATCTTCAAAAATTCTAAAATCTGGAGGAGAGAGAGGAGAGAGAGAGAGGAATAATTTTCCTAAAGGGCCCAACCTCTGATTCTCTCTCTACGGCATAGAAATCGAGGTGGGAAAATGAGAGGGAGGGGGATTCCTATTTATAATGGGCCTGGGAATCTCCCACACGAGATCCGGGCAGAACAGGAAACAGCGAAAAGAGCCAACCAAAACGCGCCACGCGTCCACAAAACAGGAAACAGCCTGTGCAAGGGCCACTCGGAAGCCGCCACGTGTCCACGTGGTGCACAGGCCCGGTCCCCGCGCCGGGTCTTCCGGAAGATGTTGGCCAATGGGGTGCTGCCACGTGTCACCTTCCCACATGTCTTCTAGAAGCCGGCCGGCCAATGGGGAAGCGCCACGTGGCAACACGGATCTTCGGTGCTCCCGGTGCACGCCATGCCCGTGGACCGCGCACCCGCGCCTGCCCGCGCTGCGCGCCTCCGCACTCCGCCGCTGTGCCGCCGCTGCCCGCCGCCGTGCGCCGCCGCCCGCCGCCGGTCGCCGGTCGCCGGAACAGTAATTCCGGCGGCCGGAGTTACTGTTCCAGCATGAACAGTACCCATGTGCCAAAAAAATAAAGTAAATATACCGTTTCGATCGTTTTCGCGCGCTGAGTCCAAATCCGTTGTCCATTTCGCCAAATTCTCATCCGAAATTTTGCCGAAAGTCCCCAGAAAATCCCATTTGCTCCGATTTTCGTGCCGAGTCTATTTTAAATGTCCGATTTCGATTCTACAAGCTCCGTCTCACCGTATGCGCTCTCTACAGTCACTGTTTAATGTTGCACAGTTCCTGCGGGAGTCCGGATCATCACATCCTCCCCCACTAAAAAGAGTTTCGTCCTCGAAACGAGACTAAATAATAATCCTCAGTCCGATGTCTCGAATAAGTAGGGGTGAGCATCCCTCATCTCCGACTCGAGCTCCCATGTAGCCTCGCGCTCGTCATGATTGCCCCGTTGGATTTTCACATAGGGAATGGCCCGATTGCGCAATTCTCTCACCTCTCGGTCCAGAATTCGCAGTGGGCGCTCCTCATACCTCAAATCTTCACTAATCTCGAGTGGTGTAAAGTCGATGACATGCGATGGGTCGAAGACATACCTCCTCAATGTAGAAACGTGAAATACATCGTGGACACCAGCAAGCCTCGGAGGAAGCGCAAGTCGGTAGGCGACTGGCCCGATACGCTCTAATATCTCAAAGGGCCCAATATATCGGGGGCTGAGTTTCCCACGAATGCCGAACCTCCTGATTCCTTTAGATGGCGAGACTTTCAGGAAAACATGATCACCAACCTGAAACTCTAAGTCTCGTCGCCGTACATTGGCATAGCTCCTCTGTCGGCTTTGGGCGGTCTGAAGATGCTTTCGAATCACTCGGACCTTCTCCTCTGCCTCTATCAATACATCTGGTCCCAAGGTCCGCCTCTTGCGTACGTCACTCCAATAAATCGGTGATCGACACTTGCGTCCATACAACGCTTCAAACGGAGCCATCTGAATGCTCGCTTGAAAGCTATTGTTGTACACGAACTCAGCCAAAGATAAATGCCGAATCCACCCTCCGCCGAAATCCAGGATGCAAGCCCTCAACATGTCCTCCAGGATTTGTATAGTCCGCTCTGACTGCTCATCAGTCTGCGGATGAAAAGCAGTACTGAACCTAAGCTGAGTCCCCAAGGCTGTCTGCATACTCATCCAGAAACGCGAAACAAACCTCGGGTCTCTATCTGATACAATGGAGGCTGGTACTCCATGTAATCTAACTATCTCGTCTAGATAAAGCTGGGCTAGTCGCTTAAGTGGCCACGTAGTCTGCATGGGCAGAAAGTGCGCCGACTTGGTAAGTCGATCTACAACTACCCAGATCGCATTGGCTCCTCCTTGTGCCTTCGGTAGTCCGACCACAAAGTCCATCGTAATGTGGTCCCATTTCCACTCGGGAATTGGGAGACTCTGTAACTTGCCAGCTAGCACTCGATGCTCAGCTTTCACCTGCTGACAAGTTAAACACTGGGCCACAAATCTCCCAATATCCCTTTTCATGCCTTTCCACCAGAAGTGTGCCTTGAGGTCCTTATACATCTTAGTCCCACCAGGATGTAGGGTATAAGGTGTATAATGGGCCTCTCGCAATATCTGTTCTCTAATCTCCACATCTATTGGCACACATGCTCGGTTCCTGTACCTCAGTACTCTCGAGGCATCTACCGTAAAGTCCCCAGACTGATTACTCGGAATCTGATCTCTAATCCTGGTCAAGTGGGGGTCCTCACTCTGTTTCTCCCTGATCCTGTCCAGCAGAGTGGGCTGCAAGACTAAAGATGTCAGTCTAGCAGTGACCCCAGGGGACACAACCTCTATCTCGAGTCGTCTCATCTCCTCTAATAGCGGTGCTTGGTCTGTGATCAACATAGACAACCCTTGCACCGCCCTTCTACTCAAGGCGTCAGCGACCACATTAGCCTTTCCTGGGTGGTAGAGAATATTTACATCATAATCCTTTAATAGCTCTAACCACCTACGTTGCCTCAAATTCAACTCCTTCTGCGTGAACAGGTACTTTAGGCTCTTGTGGTCGGTGTAGATTTCACAATGCTCCCCATACAGATAATGGCGCCAAAGCTTCAGTGCAAACACCACGGCAACAAGCTCCAAGTCATGGGTAGGGTTATTCTTCTCATAATCCTTGAGTTGCCTTGATGCATAAGCAATTACCCTCCCTTCCTGCATCAACACACAACCAAGTCCACTGTGTGATGCGTCGCTGTAAATCACATATCCTTTCCCCATAACAGGGAGGGAAAGGATAGGAGCGGTCATTAACCTATTCTTCAGCTCCTCGAAACTCCTTTGACAGTCCTCACTCCAGATAAACTTCACTCCCTTACGCGTCAAGCGAGTGAGGGGTGTGGAGAGCTTCGCAAAGCCTTCCACAAACCGACGGTAATACCCATCTAAACCCATAAAGCTACGTACCTCAGAAACCGTCGTCGGTCGGGGCCAATCCCGAACCGCCTCAATCTTTGCTGGGTCCACTGCCACACCTGCGGCAGAAATCACATGGCCTAAGAAGACTACCTCCCGAAGCCAAAACTCGCACTTTGCTAGCTTGGCAAACAACTTCTTCTCTCGCAGAAGTTGCAGCACAATCCTTAGGTGCTCCTCATGCTCAACTTCACTTCGGGAGTAGACCAAGATATCATCAATGAACACCACCACGAACCGGTCTAAGTATGGTCGGAAGATCCGGTTCATCAAATCCATGAATGCGGCAGGGGCATTAGTTAGCCCAAAAGGCATAACTGTAAATTCATAATGCCCATACCGTGATCTAAATGTCGTTTTCGGAATATCCTCAGCCTTCACCTTCAACTGGTGGTAACCGGACTGCAAATCAATTTTAGAAAAGACACAAGATCCTTGCAGCTGATCAAAGAGATCATCGATGCGCGGCAAAGGGTACTTGTTCTTAATGGTCACTTTATTTAATTCCCTATAGTCCACACATAGTCGAAGTGACCCATCTTTCTTTTTCACGAATAGCACCGGCGCTCCCCAAGGCGACACACTCGGCCTAATAAAGCCCTTGTCCATCAAGTCCTGGAGTTGCGCCTTAAGCTCTCGCAGCTCAGCTGGTGCCATCCGGTAAGGAGCCTTTGAGATTGGCGCAGTTCCCGGAACTACGTCAATCACAAACTCAATCTCCCTATCTGGCGGCATGCTAGTCAGCTCAGGTGGGAAAACATCCGGGAACTCGCGGGCAAAAGGGATATCCCCGAGTTCCGGTGCCGTCGTAGTCCCCTCAACTATACTAGCCAAAAAGGCTACACATCCTCGACGGATCATCTGCCTCGCTCGGAAAGTCGAAACCATAGAGGTAAAGAAGGCACTCTGACATCCCCGATATACTAACATCTCCTGGCCTGGCTCTCTAAAAGTGACAGTCCTTGCGGCACAGTCAATAGTCGCGAAATATCGAGCCAGCCAGTCCATCCCGAGAACCACATCAAAGTCCCTTAACTGTCTCAAGACCAACAGGTCTGCTGGCATAATCCAGGACTCGACTTGCATCGGGCAGGACCAACAGCACTCCTCCACGTGCAAAGTGTGATCGGGAATCTGAACCTTTCGTGCACGTAGTAAAAGTCCTACCTCTAGCCCATGCAATAATACAAACGCTTTACTAATAAAGGAGTGGGATGCTCCGGTATCAAATAAAGTACGAGTCCTAATGCCAGAAAGTAAAGTGATACCTGCCACCACGTGATCTGCTGCCGAAGAGTTCTCTACCTGCGCAGCATACACTCGCCCACTCTGAGCTGGAGGGTGATACTCTGTGGGATAGGAGGAAGACGGCCTGCTTGCTAGAGCATATGGCCGCTGAGCCGTCGACCGTTGCTGTGATGAAGATGGAGCCGATGCTGAAGAAGGAGTCGTTGATGGTGCATAAGGGCAAGTAGCTCGGAGGTGGCCAGACTGTCCACACCGATAACAGCGGCCAAACCTCATATCACAAGCATCAGAGGTATGTTGTCCCTGGCAGAAAATGCACCTAACCGTAGCCTGGGGCTGCCTCGCCTGCTGCCTCTGTCGCGGAGGCCCTTGCTGCCGCGACTGCGATCTCTGCTGATGCGAATGCTGTTGCTGCTGATGCTGCGGTGGCCTTTGGGATCCACCAGGCCCTTGCCGCTCAGAACGCCCATGGCCGGAAAACTGAGGCCGTGGCAGTCGTGGCGGCCTCCAAGAACTGGCCTGTCCGCCGTCGTCCTGCGCTGGTCGCTTCCTGTCTGCACCTTGAGCGACCAGGCCCCCACGTCTGGCGACGACGTGGTCTCCCCTCTCGACCCACTGGGCATGCTCTGCTGCCTCCTCCAAGGTCTGTAGTCTCTGAGCATGCACCAGAGTATAGATTTCTGGGCGCAGGCCCGACTCAAAGAGCTCCACCTGATGCGGTCCGTCCCTGGCGACATAAGGTACGCAGTTGAGTAACCGCGTGAACTCCTGAAAATAGTCTAATGCCGTTCGGTCGCCTTGCTGAAGATTCTTCAAATCATCTTCCAGCTTTTTCTTCACACTCATGGAAAAGTACGTATCCAGAATCATTTTCTTGAACTCAGACCAGGGTAGCTGTCGAGTGATTTGAAATTCCAGTGGCTCCTCCCGACGCCACCATGCATCAGCATCCCCGTCTAAGCAGTGTACAGCCAAATGTACCCTGTACTTCTGGTCAATGAAGAAGTCCCGGAATAACTTCTCCATTGACGAAAGCCAAGTCCGGATCTCCCACGGCTTAATATTCCGCCCTGAAAACCTGGGCGGTCCCCGTTTACAGAACTGAGTAAGTTTGTCAGCAATCTCCTGCTCCTCCGCAGGAGTCAATGGCCGGATTGCCCCCTGAGCAACAGGGGATGCCGTGGTCACTGGTCCAACTGGGGAAGCCACAGCAGGGGAGGGTGGTACGGGAGAACTCTCCGGGGGTGCAACAACAGGCTGCGCCCTCTGTTCTAACATCCGCGTCAGCCGACCCATGGCCTCCTCCTGACGCCGCACGGCCTTTGAAATCAGGGCCATCTGAGCCTGAAGCTCCTGCACCTCACTCTGCTGGCCCTGCTCGGACTCCTCCGGCTCGGGCTCAGAGGAAGAAGGCTGCGAACGCGTCAACATTCTACGTCGCGGAGGCATCCTACCACAAGAAACCACACTCAATATCATCACCCCACACGACCCAATCTAGCGAAAGTTAAAGACATTCTCCTATTTCTGTGACTTTATGTTGTCTGCAGCCAACATAACAGTCTACCAGAAGTAGGCTATGTCGATCCCTCTTCCTTCATTGGAAGAGTTAAATAAGTAACACAACGACTTCCGCAAAATTGTCACGTCTCTCGCACCCTATCATCCTAGGGTCTGCCAAAAGCCTAGGGTTTCCTAAGTCCCAACAGACCTATCCCTAAGCTCTGATACCAACTTAATCTGTCACGCCCCGGGTTAAACCAGAACCCGGGCCCGTCTACAGATTCGCCGTGCACACGGAGTTTCCTGTGTACACGCAGCGCTGGTAACCTGCTCAGATATAAGATGTACAACAAGAGCATAATATAGACCTGAACTAAACATGATAATCTCAGACTGAAAATAGGGTACAAGCTGTAATAAATACAATAATCTCCCAGCTCACCAAAATAATACAGCCAACTGGCCAGCGCCAGACCCAAAATAAAAGAAAAATACCACGGTCAGAGTAAAGAGTACAATATCTGTCTAATATCCTCTCTCGGTCTCGCAGGAGATCTATCTACTCAGCGATCCCCTTACCTTTATCAGCTGCCGATGGCCTAGCAGCTCCCGCAGACGACTCTGCAAAATAAAGAAGAAGAAAGAGAGAAACAACAATGGGGGTGAGAACTACCAGATAAACCAGTAGCCTCCCCTAGTGGATAAAACCTCAACTATGACGCACCCACTAGGACTACTAGAGGCAACATGAAAGAACAGTCGTAATCTACAAAGGCTGCTGAAAAGAAAGGAAACTATCACCACTATGCCTCTAAATGCCATATAGCACGAAATGACTGTATGCAACAATACCAAACATGCCTGCCTGAAATAACTCAGTCTTGCGTTACTAGTAAAACTGGTACTGCCTGCTATGCCTTGCCAAATCGGGTATGCTGGCCAATGCATAACACCGATAGGGGATAGTTGCCAAATCGGGTATGCTGGCCAACGCATAACACCGATAGGGGATAGGAGTCTCAAAGACTCTAAGCATGTCTGCAACACACTCCGGAGTGGCACTCGAGGGGAGCGACCCACACGAGTAAAATATCTCAGTAATAAGTATCAGAAGTGCCATAAAACAGCAGGACTGGATCATGACTATGATCAGAGTGGGAAAACCATCCACTAGGAAAACCCGATCCCCAGCTGATAAACCAGCCTCAACCTCAATCTGATGCAAGGATAAACATCTGGTCGACCGCCTACTGTCCGCGGTCACCGCAAGACCCCACAAGTCCACAATCTAGTATAAACTTGACTATACTATCCCAACCCCTGCTCATACATGAGCAACAAATATCTAGATGCAAAGGACAACAATGAAACATGTTCAGATCCCAATATGATAGTGGCCTCACTAGATGTTCAGTCATGCATGCAACTGTCTTATCTTTAAAAGCTGTAAAATAGTGTCAAATATTTATTTTAAAAGAAGATTGATTTACTGAATAAAAGTTATTTGCATGCGAGATTATAGCCTTTGTCCCAATCACAGTGTCCCAATATAAGTCATCATATAATCTGTGGGGTTAAATTTTAGGAGAGTTCGTCCCAGCGGTTCTCGTCAATTGTCATATTAGTTCACCGCAATAGTTCTCATCAATTGTCCTGTTAGTTTGTCCCAATGGTTCTCATCAATTATCATATTAGTTTGTCCCAGTGGTTCTCATTAATTGTCATATTAAATTTTAGGGGAGTTCCAGTAATCCCAGTGAGCTTGTCAAAAATGAGGTAAGCAACAACCGCCCACCTTGAACAGCTCAGATCACACCCAGATAGTCTCCTGGCTGTCCACAGTCCCCTAAAACTGCTGTCTGCCGAAAACGATGCCCTACAGCAACACACATTGCACAGGGTGTAACTATAGTATTCATAAAAATACATCTTTTGCTGTTTTTCAAATGGCACGAAAAGAGAGGAGTTTTTCACCTCTGTACATTGCTCAGAAAAATCCAGAAAAATTACGGTTGCGTTCCTCACGAAGAGTAGATCAAAATCGACTCTTTAAACGTCTCGATCTGATGCACCTACGCCAAGATAAAAATCGGAGAAGTCGATGCTGTCCAAAAATTTCCACAGCAAAAAGGGGGGTCAAAGAGACCTCGGGAATCGTGCCAAAACTACGAAATGGATCGAAGTGATCAACACGAAAATCGAAGCCTTACCTCTTAGGAACGCGCTGCCGCAAAAATCGTCCAAAAATTCTTCCTGGTTAGCCCACAGGGAATTTTCGACTGAACTGCGACGGGAAATGGGCCAAAAAAGAAAACCGTCGGAGTGCGCCGCGTCGCAGCTAACTCACTATCGGTATCTTCAAAAATTCTAAAATCTTGAGGAGAGAGAGAGGAGAGAGAGAGGAATAATTTTCCTAAAGGGCCCAACCTCTGATTCTCTCTCTACGGCACAGAAATCGAGGTCGGAAAATGAGAGGGAGGGGGATTCCTATTTATAATGGGCCTGGGAATCTCCCACACGAGATCCGGGCAGAACAGGAAACAGCGAAAAGAGCCAACCAAAACGCGCCACGCGTCCACAAAACAGGAAACAGCCTGTGCAAGGGCCACTCGGAAGCCGCCACGTGTCCACGTGGTGCACAGGCCCGGTCCCCGCGCCGGGTCTTCCGGAAGATGTTGGCCAATGGGGTGTTGCCACGTGTCACCTTCCCACATGTCTTCTAGAAGCCGGCCGGCCAATGGGGAAGCGCCACGTGGCAACACGGATCTTCAGTGCTCCCGGTGCACGCCATGCCCGTGGACCGCGCACCCGCGCCTGCCCGCGCCTGCCCGCGCTGCGCGCCTCCGCACTCCGCCGCTGTGCCGCCGCTGCGCCGCTGCCCGCCGCCGTGCGCCGCCACCCGCCGCCGCTCGCCGCTCGCCAGAACAGTAATTCCGGCGGCCGGAGTTACTGTTCCGGCATGAACAGTACCCATGTGCCAAAAAAATAAAGTAAATATGCCGTTTCGATCGTTTTCGCGCACTGAGTCCAAATCCGTTGTCGATTTCGCCAAATTCTCATCCGAAATTTTGCCGAAAGTCCCCTGAAAATCCCATTTGCTCCGATTTTCGTGCCGAGTCTATTTTAAATGTCCAATTTCGATTCTACAAGCTCCGTCTCACCGTATGCGCTCTCTACAGTCACTGTTTAATGTTGCACAGTTCCTGCGGTTGTCCGGATCATCACACACCAGGTCTTGAGCGGGGTGACTTCTTTTGCCTGAGGTCCTTGAACCGACATGGCGGTATTGTGCTGGGTTTTTGATGAGATTCGTTGAGTAGCTTGTTGGGATTGTGGATGCTCTGGTTATTGGTTTGTTTGCATTTCAGTATTTACTGCATCATACTTGTTTACATCTACTCTTTTTGTCACTGATTTCCCACACTGTGATAGGTCCGTTCACGGGTGGGATCCGCGACGACGGTGAGGCTACGACGTAGAGTACTTTAGCCGTTTGAGGCTGGTGACATGTTCTTACTTTCTTTTGGTTATCTTGGTTGTTTAGTTAGTGCGTTTTGTGGTTGCTTTATGTGTGGATTGTTGTGGATGTTGGATTGAACTTTGGACTTAGTGTTGGACCGCCCTCTATTATGTTTCTACTAAACTTGCATGCGGCATGTTTTTAAAAGAAAAAATGTTTGCGAAAATATTTTCAAAATTGAGTGTCGTGTGGGCACTGTTTTACAAACCCGTAGATTTATCCTTTCAAAGTTATGTAGCTGTCGGGAATGAGATTGTGAAATGTTTTAAAAACCGGGTGTCATGTGGACACCATTTTGGCAACCTTGTGATGATTTTAGTAGTTGTGATAGATTGTAATCCTTCCCCTTGCTTCTCATCTTGACTGTGTGGTTAAAGTATGTATCGCAATGGTGACGCCGTGCATATACAAAGGAGACTCCGTCCGTGGGGTGAATTTGTATATGTGGCGGGTCTGGCTCGTACCGGAGAGCTAAGTTGTTTCAAAAAAAAAAAAAAAAAAAGATATACATTTTCCCCTTATTTAAAACCTCCGAGGCGTAACATCACCCACGTGGGTTTGAGTGAAAAATGGTTTTCAGTAATAAATGTCGCATTTTTCCTGTAAACTTCCCCACTCGAGAGGATTCGAGTGGTCTAGGTTCTAAGGGCTGCCTTTTCTTTGGGTAGAGAACAATGAGAGGCTATGCCTAGAGTCTGTTCTTGTTTGATTTGGGTTGTAGGTTCTAGCCTTTCGGGGTTCCCGGACCCTTCATTGTGTCGGCTGTGGAGTATACCCAGCTAGTGAGTTTGCATGTTGAGTTGATGTCCTATTTAGGGAGCCGTTGGGTTGACAGCGATCCTGACTGTTCGAGTATTTTCTTGTTAGTGAGTTGGAGAGGTGATTTGGGTACTGTCGATCTTGTTGATCGTGGATTTGGACTATAGCCTGCATGAGCCGCATTGAGCTCGACAGAGATGCGCGGATACTTTTCTCGGTGGGGTCGCGCCCCTCGAGTGCCGCTCGGGAGCTAGGCCTGTTACTTTGTTATCGCGACTTGTCAACGCAGTCCCACTGGCTGAGCCAGTTTTGGCAGTGATGGACGCCCTACGTAAGTCCAGTCCTCCGTGGATGTAATGGCAGTAGGTAGGCGCAGGTTTGACTAGACCCCTTGTGGCAGTCAGTATAGATTGGGTGACTGTATTTTGAGAGTTAGTAGATGCATCATATTTCCATCTATATCACTCCTTGAGCATTTAGATAGAGGCATAGTAGCTGTAGAGTTATTTTCCAGCCCTTTTCTTTTCAGTATTGCATTTGTTACTTTATGTCTCTAGTAGACTTGGTGGGCAGACCGTCGGGCTTGGGGGCGGTACCCATTGAGAACTACTATGGAATGTAGTTCTCACACCCGCTGTGGTGATTTTTCCCCAGGGACCTCTTCTCCTGTTCCTGCTGCTCTTGTTGCTGATCCTGCTGACCGAGGTAAGAGAGTCGCGAGCTAGATCCCTACCAGTCTTCTTCCAGAGAGAGTAGTTGTACCCCTTTTGGTGATGTATTAGTACTGTCAGTGATTTTGGGATGTATCTTGTACTTTTACTTTTGAGAGCTTTATTATTTTTTGGGAGACTTATGTATTTGTGAGGACCTGATATGTACTATTTGGAGTTGTATATTTATTTCAGTAGTTTAGTTTTTCGCTTTGATATTTGTATAGCTATAGTATCCTTCTTTTTGGAGGTTAGACGCTTTGTCTATACGGGGCTTCCCGTATGGGCGGCGGATCTGTTGGCGGGCCTGGGTCGCAGTTTTGACCTCGGGGCGTGACAGCCGGCCCTGCCCTGACTCCTCCTGCTCAGGCTCAAAGGAGGAAGAAGGCTGAGAACGCGTCAGCATCATGTGTCGGGGAGGCATCGTGCTCACCTGCAATAACATCTAAACATTAGGTGTAGAGTCCTGGCGTTCCCTTGCCCTTGTATACCTCACTTTTATTTTTTTTTATGATGGGATTGTTAGGAAAACTTTTCACTGTGTTTTCTGCAATGGACTGGCCTGGACCGCGAGTATTTTTCTGCGATTGAGCTCGAAAAACGGAGGACGGCAAAGCGAACGGATTCGGATTCCGATTTACGGATCTCCCGGGATGGGGGTCAAAGCGGTTGCCTTTGAGTGGTGCATCGGAATCCGTGCTAAGTGGCCGGCACGCCTTTCGAGGTGATCGGATGGGATCCTACTGTGATCGGACTTTTCATCTTTTTATGTCAGTGGGTTATTTTATTTATTTGGTGGTACCTCGAGCTGTCGATTTTCCATTTTGGGTCCAAATTGAATATTTTCAGTTGTTAAGGGGGGGTTGAAATTTGAGAATTTTTGGGCTGATCGTCGGGGTTTGCGGGTATTTTTAGATGGTAGAGCTCGCAAAACGGTGAATGGTGGCGCGATCGGATTTGAATTTCGACCCCGGGATCTCCCAGAAATAAATTTTGAAGTTTTACCATCAATTTGGGCGCATCAAAAGCCGTGCAGGCGATCGGCACGTTTTTTGGGGTAACCTAGACCCCTCATTGCATCCCGACTAATTTTTAGTTGTGTTTTGGGGATTTAGGGTTTTTTTTCAGGTTTTTCATTTGGGCGTTAAGTCTAATCTGGGTGTGTGCGGGGGGGGGGGGGGGGGGGGGGGGGGGGAAACCCCAATTCTTGTTTCTCTCTTTTCAACTGTGGGCGTGAGGAACCGAGGCGACGAGACGGGGAGAAGGAAGGACGATCGCACGTCCTGCGGAACCCGGCGAACGGGAGCGCGACGATCCTCCTTCTTCCTCCCTTACCGGCGAAAACGAGGTGAGCGTTTTGGGTCTTTCCGTGGTCTTACGGTATGAGGTTTCCCTTTTGTCGGGTCGCGTGCGAGGCAAGTTTGGTACTAAACAGGAGGCCGCCACCGCCGTGGTTAAACGGGAGGCCGCCGCTGCCGTTACCGTGTTCACGGAGTCACTGCCGCAGCCGCCGTGATCGCGGGGTCGCAACCGGAGCCGAAAAAGGGGGACGGAATACTGTTCATCAACAGGGGTTCAGGCCGCGGTCCACTGCGCCCGCGTGCACCCGGCGCACGCTTCCGCGGCCCAGGGGCGCAGACCCGGTGCACGGATGCGTGCGCCAGGCCGCGCGGTCCATCGGACCGGCGTGCACTCGGCGCACGCCTCCGCGGCCTGGGGCCGCAGACCCGGCGCACGGAATGCATGCGCCAGGCCGCGCGGTGCACGCCCTAGGCGTGCACCCGGTGCTCGTCACCGCAGCGGGGAGCGGTGAACCCGGTGCGCGCCCGAGCCTGTGCGCGGCCCGGCCCAAGCCGCAGTGGTCCACCGCTGCAGCGTGCTCCGCCTGCTGTCGTGGACCTGGTCCACGCCTGGTTTCCTGCACCAGTATTTAGAAAGGGATCCAGAAACTCCATTTTTGGCCCGTTTCGCCCCGTTTTTGAGTGTTTTTGACCGCGACGATGTTTTTAACATTACTTTCTTACTGTAGTTCTTTTCGGGCACAAGGTGGGAGTGTTTTAACTGAAGTTTTCCGCACACCTTCTTCTTTGCATTTCTTGTGGGTACACTCATAGAATCCCGTTATGCGCACTATCGCTATTTTCATGTTTACCATGTTGTGGGTTTTATTAGGAGACTTAGCATGGCATTTCTGACACTTGTGATTAACTCTATTTGTGCGTTTAACTGCGATATTGCGGACAGTCATTATGGTTCTCGTTACATGATTATATGTGGTTGATAGTCATGATGGTTCTCGTTATTTGATTATATGTGGTTGATAGTCATTATGATTCTCGTTATTTGATTATATGTGCTTGATAGTTTCTATGATTCTCGCTACTTGATTATGTACTGTGGCGCCCCCGGAATTTGGATTAGTCCTATATATAAATGATATAATAGGACTAAATCTCTTAACCCGGCTATAGCATTTTGGATGGTAGCAAGATCCAAGAGGTTATGAGAGTTAAGCGTGCTAGAGCTAGAGTAGTTTTAGGATGGGTGACCCCCTGGGAAGTGAGGCGTCACAGTTGGTATCAGAGCCATTCACCAGCCGGAAATGTGAGATGAGTCTCGGCTGAGCCAGGGTTATATAGCGGGTAGAGCGAGGCTCCCCGGCTAATGACCGTTGTGAGTGGAGTGCAGCTCCTCACAAGGTCGGCTAAGGCTAGCGAGACGAGTCTCACATCGCCTAGTGCTTGTGAGTGTGCTTGAGCCTGACGTGGACGTTAGGGCTTAAAGGGGGGAAGAATGTGGCACCCCCGGAATTTGGATTAGTCCTACATATAAATGATATAATAGGACGAAATCTCTTAACCCGGCTATAGCATTTTGGATGGTAGCAAGATCCAAGAGGTTATGAGAGTTAAGCGTGCTAGAGCTAGAGTAGTTTTAGGATGGGTGACCCCCTGGGAAGTGGGGCGTCACATGTACGGTATTCTTGGTTACTATGCTCGAGGCTGCAGCACGCGCACCCGCGGTTTGGCCACCGCAAAGGGTGCGGTTTTCCGGAAAAGTGGTCTATGACCCGTGTAAACCCACGAGGTGACGTAGTGGGGCCCCCGTAGTTGTGGGGTTTTGAGGCGCCAAGGTGCGAGCGGTGCGACCCGTCGACGTAGATGCTCGACGTGGCCAGGTGTTACAGGTGTTCGTGGCTCTTTGTGAGCGGTGCGACCCGTCGACGTAGATGCTCGACGTGGTCAGGTGTTACAGGTGTTCGGGGCTCTTTGTGAGCGGTGCGACCCGTCGACGTAGATGCTCGACGTGGTCGGGTTTTGCAGGTGTTCGTGGTTTACTTTCCCTCTTCGGAGGGTGGTCGGGTTTTGCAGGTGTTCGTGGTTTACTTTCCCTCTTGGGAGAGTGGTCAGGTTTTGCAGGTGTTCGTGCTTTATTTTTCCCTCTTGGGAGGGCGGTTACTACGGATAGTCTTACGGTTGGCTTTACTACTTTTTCCTGCTTTATGATTAGTATTATCAGGTCGCTGACTTCCCACTCCGTGACAGGTTCCTTCAGGGGTGGGAGCTAGGCGACGGTGAGGCCGGGTCAGGAGCTTTCGGGTCCATTGAGACCTCAGACTGTATTTTTTCTCCTTTCTTCCGCATTTCATTTACTACTTGTAGACTATTGTGTGGTTCTCGATACCCTCGTGGGGTCGGTGTGGATGTCGGTATTTTCTCTCTCTAGTTATGTGGATGCTGAGTTATTTCTTATCTCTGTTCGGCCGTTTTTCAAAAAAAAAAAAAAAAAAAAAAAAAAGGAATTGTGAAATCATTTTCAAAACTTGGGTGTCGTGTGGGCACCGTTTTTAAAATCTTGTGGACTTATTGATTTTAGAAAACGGATATCAAAACCTGAGTGTCGTGTGGGCACTGTTTTAAAAACTCTGTGGATTTTGGTTTTCAAAACTGTTTTAGAAAATCTGGATGCCGGGTGGGCGCCGCTTTTAAAACTGTGGATTTATCCTTTCAAATTGGTCGGCCTTGAGAATTGCTCTGTTGTGTATGTGTATGTGTTGTGAACTGTTGTGATTGAATAAACTGCTATGATTGCATGTTGTATTAGCCGCGACGCCGTGCATATATAGAGGAGACTCTGTCCGTTTGCAGGGTGATTCTGTATATGCGGCAGGTTTGGGCACGCACCGGGGAGGAAGGAATTTCAAAAAAAAAATTATACGCAAAACGAAACTTCTTCGTTGACTGTTTCCGCTGAATGAAACCCCCGGGGCATGACAGATTAAGATGGTATCAGAGACATTCTTTAATCACAACAGTTCAGTGCCCGACATCCACGGAGATACCTCACTTAGCTACAAGGGAATGAAATGGGTAGGGCATAGGAGAGTAGAGCGCGAGTGATCGGAGGGGGGGGGGGAGTACAGGCCCTTTTCTCTCCATAGGCGGTTGACTGCTTCTAGCGAAGTCTAGAGCTGACTTTTGTAGTGTGTGTGAACACAGAGTTTGGCCCGAACTAGATGATCGGCCGGGGACACGGGGGCAAATGCGACGGCGCCAACGGCCGCGGAGAACCAGCTCCTGCGGCAACCGCTGCGGGAAATGGCAGGGCAACTGGTGACCCTCACGGACCACGTGCGGCAGTTGACGCAGCAACAACCGGCCGCGACAGTGACGGTCGCCCAGGCCCCTCCGCAGAGGCCAAACGACCAGCAACGGGATCGCAGGTGACGAGGGCCTAGACAGGTGCGGCCCCTCCACCGGCTGCAGCAGCCGGGATGCCGTCAGCCCAGACCACGACGCCAGCCGCAGCAGCTACGACAGTGACTACGAGACCGGCGCCGGGAACCACTGGCGGGGGTTCCCTGGGGGAGACCGTGGTGGTTAGGTTATAGCAAGTAGTTGGCCGATTCTTTTTGCACCTTGGGCAAGGTATGGGTGGGAATGAGGATTCTTCCCCTATGATTGTTACCCATAGTTCGGCTTTTCACCGTAGACACTGCGATGGTTGTAGAGATCGTCGTGATGGTGTCTCGGGGGCTCCTTTGGGTTAGAAAGGGAGACCACCGGGGCTGGTAAATCTTCTTCGTTTGGGCTCGTTTTTGGTTAGAGAGGTCGTGCCTTGCTTAGCACAAGTGTGCGTAGGTGGTGACTTTTATTGGGGGTTTTAACTTTTGACGCTGGTGGTGCCAGGTAGCTTTGGGTCGGGTTCCTGTGTTCTGCGCTAGAGGGCCGGTTAGGTTGTCCTATTGGTGGGTTGGCGTGTGATCCCTCGAGTGCGTTTAGTGAACCTAGGCAACATTTGACAGGGTTCTTCTCGCTGTTTTCGTTGCTTGTCTTCTTCCAACCCTTTAGGTTTCAGATGGATAGTCTTCAGTACCTGGAGGTCACTGTTGAGCGGACCTAGAGCTTAGATTTTCTCCTAGTTGGGAGTGTCACTGTTGGTCTGGAGGTTTACCACTTGTTTCGATGCCCGGTACTTGGTGGGACCGAGAGTTAGTGGCAATTTTGAGCATCGCACCCCGTCGGTGCCAGGACGGAGGTAGGACCTTACCTTGTGGGTTGTCTTGCCAGCTTCCCATGACTAAGGCTTAGCCTTGAGGCTTAGTTTGGGAGCGTTTTGGATTGTTGATCTTTTGGGGCAGGTGTGAGTCAAGGGGGAATCTGGCGATTACTCGGAGTTTTGGCACTGGTCACTTTCGGCTAGGGGTCCCTGTGCGCAACTCTTTTTGTGGGGTAGACCTTGTGGTAAGTCTTAGAGCTGAAATCTAACGTTAGTCTTGACCATCGCCTCGGTAGGACGGGCAGTCGGAACGGGTAGTCCGGGAGGGTGGTTATGCTTCGAGCTTGTGGTCCGTGTTGGTGACAGGTGAGTTCGTTGTTTTCGGGGGGAAAAATTTCGGGTGGTTAGTAACCCAGCCTGTTTTGTTGGCACCTCTTGGAGCCTTGTGAGGGCGTTAGTGTGGTTTGTTTTCCTTGTCGTCGGGTTAGTTGTGTTGGACTTTTAAAGGCTCATCGGTACGGGTTGGGCGGTAGGACTGGGGTACCTCGACGCATCGCGAGACTTTTGTTTCTGACTTCTCAGCGCCGGTTGAGGTGGGTTGCGGACCGGTGGCGTCGTGACGGGAAATTCCGAGTCAGGAAGCAGGATTACGACGAGGTGCTGGGAATGGAGTGGTTCACGAGGTACCAGGCGGATGTGTAGTTACTTGGTTTCAGTGAGCCTAGCGACTCGACCCTCTGCATCACTCACTGACACCCCCATTGTAGCGGTTCCTTCCGACGTCCTTCTGACTGAACTGCCGGGAATACCCCCGAGCGAGAGGTCATCCTCTCTTTCAAGCTTCTACCAGGCACGACTAGGAGTTTTCTGGATAAAGGGTTCATTAGACCGTGTGTCGCCTTGGGGCGCACCCGTGCTTTCGTGCGAAAGAAGAACGGAAGCCTACGTCTACGCATCGACTACAGGGAGATAAACAAGGTTACAGTGAAGAACAAGCCCAGGATTGACGACCTCTTCAATCAACTGCGAGGAGCACTTGCGGATTATTCTCCGGAATCTCAGGGACCAGGAGCTGGTTGCTAAATTTAAGAAATGTCAGTTCTGACTTCGCGAAGTGGACTTTTTGGGGCACATTGTGTCAGCGACGGGAATCATAGAGGATGTGAGGGGAACTGCCCGACACGCGATCCGGAACTGGCAGCAGTCGTCTTCGTTTTAAAAACTTTGGAGACACCATCTTTTGGAGTTCATCGTGATGTTTTCGGATCGCCAGAGCCTTGAGTTTTTTCCACAGAGAAGGATTTGATTTTGCAGCAGAGGCATTGGTGGGAGTTGCTGAAGGACTCGGCTTGTCCATTCGGTATCACCCCCGGGGAAAAGCAAGTGTAGTAGCGGATGTTGTGAGCAGAAAGGGTCAAACCGGGGGGGGGGGGGGGGGGAATCGATGAGCGCGATTACTCAGCAGGACCGGTATTGTCGCGCGACCTTGTTGTCCTTAATGATCAAGCCAACCCTATTAGAGAAATCCTGGAAGGTTAGAAGAGAGGCGCACCGATACAGCTTGTTCAAGACATGTTTTCCCCCCGGACCACGCGAGCGACTTTTCGGCGAGTGCGAACGGCGCAATAAATTTTCGAGGGCGAAATTGCTTACCAAAGCTGCCAGAGTTGAAGGAGGAGATACTGTCAGAGGCGCACTGCGCCCCCTATACGGCGCATCCGGGTGACACGAAGATGTTCAAGGACGCGATGCGGTTTGAGTCACAGTGGATCGATTGATGAAGTCGGCTCTTTTCCCACCCATCCATACGACGTGGGCTAGAGACACTCGGCTTGTGTCGAACCGTTGGCAAAGTCTATGGCAAGCTATAGAGACTAAACCACACGTCAGCACGGCGTTTCACCCGCAGACCGATGGATAGTCCGAGCGAGCGATCCGGATTCTCGAAGATATGCTTCGAACCTGCGTACTTGATTGGGATGATGGATGATCACTGCTGTAGAGCTTAGAGAGGACCTGAGCTTCGGTGAAACACCGGTGCGGATCTTAGCATGGGAGGACATAAAGGATTTCGCAACCGGACGATCCCCCATGTGAAGGTGCTGTGGAGCAACCAGGAAGAACGTGGAGCGACTGGGGAACTGGAGTCAAAGATGAGGGAGTGCGACCCAGATTTATTCGTTGCGGACCAGGATTAAGTTTCGAGGACGAAACTTATTTTAAATGGTGAGTGATGTAGAGTCCTGGCGTTCCCTTGCCCTTGTATACCTCCCTTTTATTTTTTTTTATGACGGGATTGTTAGGAAAACTTTTCACGGTATTTTCTGCAATGGACTGGCCTGGACCGCGAGTATTTTTCTACGATTGAGCTCGAAAAACGGAGGACGACAAAGCGAACGGATTCAGATTTCGATTTACGGATCTCCCGGGATGGGGGTCAAAGCGGTTGCCTTTGAGTGGTGCATCGGAATCCGTGCTAAGTGGCCGGCATGCCTTCCGAGGTGATCGGACGGGATCCTGCTGTGATCGGATTTTTCATCTTTTTATGTCAGTGGGTTATTTTATTTATTTGGTGGTACCTCGAGCAGTAGGTTTTCCGTTCTGGGTCCTGATTGAATATTTTCAGTTGTTAAGGGGGGGTTGAAATTCGAGAATTTTTGGGCTGATCGTCGGGGTTTGTAGGTATTTTTAGATGGTAGAGCTCGTAAAACGGTGAACGGTGGCGCGATCGGATTTGAATTCCGACCCCGGGATCTCCCCGAAATAAATTTTGAAGTTTTACCATCAGTTTGGGCATATCGAAAGCCGTGCAGGCGATCGGCACGTTTTTTGGGGTAATCTAGACCCCTCGTTGCATCCCGACTAATTTTTAGTTGTGTTTTGGGGATTTAGGGTTTTTTTCCCGATTGTTCATTTGGGCGTTAAGTCTAATCTGGGTGCGTGCGGGGGGGGGGGGGGAACCCCAATTCTTGTTTCTCTCTTTTCAACTGTGGCCGTGAGGAACCGAGGCGACGAGACGGGGAGAAGGAAGGACGATCGCACGTCCTACGGAACCTGGCGAACGGGAGCGGGACGATCCTCCTTCTTCCTCCCGTACCGGCGAAAACGAGGTGAGCGTTTTGGGTCTTTCCGTGGTCTTACGGTATGAGGTTTCCCTTTTGTCGGGTCGCGTGCGAGGCAAGTTTGGTACTAAACGGGAGGCCGCCGCCGTCGTGGTTAAACGGGAGGCCGCCGCCGCCGTTACCGTGTTCACGGAGTCATCGCCGCAGCCGCCGTGATCGCGGGGTCGCAACCGCAGCCGAAAAAGGGGGACGGAATACTGTTCATCAACAGGCGTTCAGGCCGCGGTCCACCGCGCCCGCGTGCACCCGGCGCACGCTTCCGCGGCCCGGGGGCGCAGACACGGTGCACGGATGCGTGCGCCAGGCCGCGCGGTCCACCGGACCGGCGTGTACCCGGCGCACGCCTCCGCGGCCCGAGGCCGTAGACCCGGCGCACGGAATGCGTGCGCCAGGCCGCGCGGTGCACGCCCTAGGCGTGCACCCGGTGCTCGTCACCGCAGCGGGGAGCGGTGAACCCGGTGCGCGCCCGAGCCTGTGCGCGGCCCGGCCCAAGCCGTAGTGGTCCACCACTGCAGCGTGCTCCCGGCCCGCGCCGCGGCCGCCTGCTGTCGTGGACCCGGTCCACGCCTGGTTTCCTGCACCAGTATTTAGAAAAGGATCCAGAAACTCCGTTTTTGGCCCGTTTCGCCCCGTTTTTTAGTGTTTTTGACCGCGACGATGTTTTTAACATTACTTTCTTACTGTAGTTCTTTTCGGGCACAAGGTGGGAGTGTTTTAACTGAAGTTTTCCGCACACCTTCTTCTTTGCGTTTCAGGTGGGTACACTCTTAGAATCCCTTTATGCGCACTATCGCTATTTTCATGTTTACCATCTTGTGGGTTTTATTTGGAGACTTAGCATGGCATTTCCGTCACTTGTGATTAACTCTATTTATGCGTTTAACTGCGATATTGCGGACAGTCATTATGGTTCTTGTTATATGATTATATGTGGTTGATAGTCATGATGGTTCTCGTTATTTGATTATATGTGGTTGATAGTCATTATGATTCTCGTTATTTGATTATATGTGCTTGATAGTCTCTATGATTCTCGCTACTTGATTATGTACAGTATTCTTGGTTACTATGCTCGAGGCTGCAGCACGCGCACCTGCGGTTTGGCCACCGCAAAGGGTGCGTTTTTCCAAAAAAGTGGTCTATGACCCGTGTAAACCCACGAGGTGACGTAGTGGGGCCCCCGTAGTTGTCGGGTTTTGAGGCGCCAAGGTGCGAGCGGTGCTGTGATGACCCGGATCTCCGCAGAGCTGCTGCGGTGCGTTGGGGTGGCTATTGGAGGCCTACATGGTGCATTGGATGTGTTTGGGGCACAATTGGGCACAAGTGTTGGACTTCGGGCTTATTTGGATCTTGTGGGTGACCGGAGGACCCCGGGGAGGGTTTAGAAGTGGTTTCGCGCGAATCAGATATTAAGTTTGGGCTCCGCACGAAATTCGGGCTAAGAATACACTTCCGGAAGCCTCCGGCAAATTTTAGAGTTGGAATTTGGCAAAATGGACGTCAAATTCGGATTCAGCGTGCGAAAACGGTCAAAATGGACTACCCACTTGATGTTTTTGAGCTAAGGTTACTGTTCACCGCCGGAACAGTGATTCCGGCGATCGCCGGTGGCGGCGGCAGCGGCGGAGAGCGGCGGCGCGGCCTCGGGCAGGCGGAAAGCGGCGGCGGGCAGGGCGCGTGGGCGCGGGCAGGGCGCGCGGTTGCGCGGTCCACGCGGCAGGCGTGCACCGGAGCGGGGTGCCACGTGGCGGCTTCCCATTGGATGGTCCACAGGTCGCGGTCTACGGAGCTGTGCGGTGTACGGTGGACTGGGCGGGAAGACACGTGGCATCCTGGCATTGGTTCGGTGTTTGACGTTTCATGCACCGGGTTCAGCGAGGGTAGGGCATTGACGCGTGGCGTGCGGGGATTGGCCGGGCCACTGTGCGCGTGCAGGTGGCAGGGTGGCGCGGCAGGTGGCAGGGGCGGCTGGCGTGGCGGCCACGGCGCCGACGTGGCGCACGCGTGCGCCACGTGGCGGCCGGCCATTGGCCAGCGCCAACTGCCCCGTTGACCAGAGGTGCGCCACGCGGCGCGAGGTGATCGGCCGGATCAGCTGTCCCGTGTTCGGGGACACGTGTCGACGCGAGGAGCGGGTTGGACGATTCCGCGGTCCGGCCGGATCGTGTACGCGGAGTGGGCCGGGCTGGGCCGGGCCACTGTGCGGGCCCGAATTCGGGGCCCGAAAGATTCGGGCGTCCGAATTCCGGGACACAGAGGGTATTTCTCCAAATGTTTCTTTGGGCCTATAAATACCTTTCCCCTCCTCTCTTTCTCCCTTTTTTCCGAAGCTTAGAGGGAGAATGGGAGGGAGTGTCCTCTATGAAAGGTATTCCCCTTGATGTTCTTGAGCTCGTGGTGGATCCCCGGAATTTCTGGAGGCTCGGCAACGGCGGTATCATTTTTACAGTTCACCTCGGTTTTCCCCCATTTTGGCCATTACCGTCGCAATTCATTGTGGGCAAACCAGGAGGAGTTTTTGGACGATTTCTTCGACAGCGTGTTCCTAAGAGGTAAGGCTTCGATTTTCGTGTTGATCGCTTCGCTCCGTTTCGCACTTTTGGCACATTTCCCGAGGCATCTTTGACCCCCATTTTTCTGTGATGGATTTTGGACAGCATCGGCTTGTCGATTTTATATCTCAGCCTAGGAACATCGGATCAAGGCGTTTCAGGACTCGATTTTGATCTACTCGTCGCGAGGAACACAGTGGTGATTTTTCTAAGATTTATGGAAATTGTTTCGAAGGTGATAATTAAGCTTTTCTTGGACAGATTGCTACAGGAATTTTGATTTGGAAGGTTTTAAGGTGCAACGGTGTTTTATTTTTATCTTGGTCTACAGGTATCAGATCTGGGCGTTTTAACAGTCGTTTTGGGGCTACTATTCGCGAGGAACGCGACCGTGAATTTTCTGGATTTTCTTGAGGACTGGACAGAGGTGTTATTTACCCTTTTTGGGGGGGCTGATTTTGGACTGTAGGAAATTGTACAGTTTTGGGATTAATTGTGCGCAATGTTTTGTGCAGTGGGGCACAGTTTTTGATGGACTGCTGTGTTAGAGGACTGTGGGCAGCGAGACGTTTCTTTTGGTGCGGTGCACGCTTTTCGAGGTGGGTGGTTGTTGCTTGCCTCTACATCTGACTTACTCACTAAGTTTGTTAGAAAACCCCGAATGTTGAGCATATAGATTGAGTATCCTGCATGTTGACTGATATAGATGTGAGCCTATCATCTGAGATTTCTTTGGTGGATATAGCCTGTTGGGGATATGACTGGGGTAATACTGTTGTAGGAACATGATCATTGGAGTAATTTATTATTGATAATTGACATGCTACTTTAGCACCCAGATTTTATGAAAATGGATTAAATAGATTAATTGGTGGGACATAATGATTTATCATTGTGCGGGTTTCACTCTGGGGATTTCGAGCCTTATGTGCTAGTTCCCTACTGAGCTCTTGAGTTCGACAGCAGAGCAGGCAGTACCAGTTTTACTGGTGGCACTAGATTGGGTCTATTTGATCAGATACTGTTTTCTGATGCATTCATACCGTCATTTCCTTCGGTATTGCATTTAGAGGCATACTTGTTGTGGTTTCTCCCTTTTATTCAGTAGTTCTGTTTACAGCTTTACCACTTGCCCCTTTTCTTGCCTCTAGTAGACTTAGTGGGTACGCCGGAGCTTGAGGCTTTACCCACAGGGGGAGGCTACTGGTTTACTAGTGGTTCTCACCCCCATTGTTGTTTTCCCTTTGTTTTCTCCCCCCTGTTTTGCAGAGCCCTCTTCGGGAGTTGCTGATCTTCGATCGTTGTCCGAGGCGAGGGAGTCACGGGCTAGATCTTTACCACCCGAGGAGTGTAGCTGTATTCCCTGGATGGAGATTCCTTGTAGCTGTTGGCTGGTTTTTGTTTGGAGAGAGATCTTTTGTATTTGGAGAGACTGATGTTGAGACTGATGTACTATAGTTTTAGTTTATTCCATTTTATAGTGGAGAGATGCTGTACTGAGGACATTGTATGATGATCATCTGTATTTGAGGAAATGGATATTGTACTTTATTTCATGATGTACAGTGATTGGATTTTTTTATCTTACAGCATTTCATTTCAGCTCTGATATTTGTGTAGCTATAGTACTATCTTTTGCAGGTTAGACGCTTCGCCTATGCGGGTTTAGCATAGGTGGCGGATCTGTTGGCGGGCCCGGGTCGCAGTTTCGACCCCGGGGCGTGACAGGTGCGACCCGTCGACGTAGATGCTCGACGTGGTCAGGTGTTACAGGTGTTAGTGGCTCTTTGTGAGCGGTGCGACCCGTCGACGTTGATGCTCGACGTGGTCAGGTGTTACAGGTGTTCGTGGCTCTTTGTGAGCGGTGCGACCCGTCGACGTAGATGCTCGACGTGGTCGGGTTTTGCAGGTGTTCGTGGTTTACTTTCCCTCTTCGGAGGGTGGTCGGGTTTAGCAGGTGTTCGTGATTTACTTTCCCTCTTGGGAGGGTGGTCAGGTTTTGCAGGTGTTCGTGCTTTATTTTTCCCTCTTGGGAGGGCGGTTGCTCCGGATAGTCTTACGGTTGGCTTTACTACTTTTTCCTGCTTTATGATTAGTATTATCAGGTCGCTGACTTCCCACTCCGTGACAGGTTCCTTCAGGGGTGAGAGGTAGGCGACGGTGAGGCCGGGTCAGGAGCTTTCGGGTCCATTGAGACCTCAGACTGTATTTTTTCTCCTTTCTTCCGCATTTCATTTACTACTTGTAGACTATTGTGTGGTTCTCGATACCCTCGTGGGGTCGGTATGGATGTCGGTATTTTCTCTCTCTAGTTATTTGGATGCTGAGTTATTTCTTATCTCTGTTCGGCCATTTTTCGAAAAAAAAAAAGAAAAAGAAAAAGGAATTGTGAAATCGTTTTCAAAATTTGAGTGTCGTGTGGGCACCGTTTTCAAAATCTTGTGGATTTATGTATTTTAGAAAACGGATTTCAAAACCTGAGTGTCGTGTGGGCACTGTTTTAAAAACTCTGTGGATTTATGGTTTTCGAAACTGTTTTAGAAAATCTGGATGCCGGGTGGGCGCCACTTTTAAAACTGTGGATTTATCCTTTCAAATTGGTCGGCCTTGAGAATTATTCTGTTGTGTATGTGTAAGTGTTGTGAACTGTTGTGATTGAATAAACTGCTATGATTGCATGTTGTATTAGCCGCGACGCCGTGCATATATAGAGGAGACTCTGTCCGTTTGCAGGGTGATTCTGTATATGCGGCAGGTTTGGGCACGCACCGGGGAGGAAGGAATTTCAAAAAAAAATTTATACGCAAAACGAAACTTCTTCGTTGACTGTTTCTGCTGAATGAAACCCCCGGGGCGTGACATTAGGACAGAACAAATACTCGACCCAATCCAGCGAAAGTCTAAAACATGTCATCCATTCCATAGCATTATGTTGTCTGCAGCCAACATAATCTCTTAGGAGAATAAACATGCTGATCACTCATCCCGTCCCTTGGGACAGGAATAAAACTCAATCAGGACTCTCGCTATAAATCACGACTCTCACGTAATCATCCTAAGATCCATCCACATGCCTAGGGTTTCTAAATCCATAATGACCTACAACCTAGGCTCTGATACCACTCTAATCTGTCACGCCCCGGGGTCGAAACTGCGACCTGGCCCGCCAACAGATCCGCCGCCCATACGGAAAGCCCTGTATAGATGAAACGTCTAACCTGTAAGAGATAAAACTACAGCTATAAAGATATCAGAGTTGAAAAGTAAACTACTGAAATAAGAAAATACATCTTCAAATAGTACAATTCTGAACCTCACAATACATAAGTCTCTCAAAAATAAAACTCTCAAAAGTAACTATCTACTATGATCCAGCAAACTGTACTATAGTGATCCAAAAAGGGGTATAGCTATACTCCAAAGACGGGTAGCGGACTAGCTCGCGACTCCCTTACCTCAATCAGCTGGTGCAGCAACAAGAGTAGGAACGGGGGTAGATGGCTCTAGAAAATCTGTCACCAACAGAGGGTGTGAGAACTACACCGTCACGTAGTTCTCAGTGGGTACCATCACCAAGACCAACGGTCTGCCCACTAAGTCTACTAGAGGCATAAGATAATAGGAAAATTGTAATAATGTAAAGATAAGCTGGAAAGAAATCTACAGCTATCATGCCTCTATCTACAATGTTCAATGGGTGATACAGATGAAAGTGATGCATCGACTCTAACCCACAATACTCAATTATCAACCCAATCACAGTGACTGCCACAAAGGGTCCAGTCAAGCCTGCGCCTACCTACTGCCATTACATCCACGGAGGACTGGACTTACGTAGGGCGTCCGTGACTGCCAAAACTGGCCCAGCCGGAAGGACTGCATCGATAAGTCGCGATAGCAAAGTAACAGGCCCAGCTCCGGAGCGGCACTCGAGGGGCGCGACCCCACCGAGAAAAGTATCTGCGCATCTCTATCAAGCTCAATATGGCTCATGCAGGCTATAATCCAAATCAATGATCAACAAGATCAACAATGCCCAAATCACATTCCTAACTCACTAGCTGGAAATACTCGAACAGTCTGGACCGCTGTCAACCCAACGGCTCCCCAAATAGGACATCAACTCAACATGCAAACTCACTAGCTGGGTATACTCCACAGCCGACAACAATGAAGGGTTCGGAAACCCCGAAAGACTAGAACCTACAACCCAAATCAAACAAGAACAAGCTCTAGGCATAGCCTCTCATTGTTCTCGACCCAAAGAAAAAGGTAGCCCTTAGAACCCAGATCACTCGACCCTCCCGGGTGAGGGAGTTTACAGAAAATTTTGATATTTATTACTGAAAACCATTTTCACTCGAACCCCCTCGGGATGAGGACTAAAAGTCGTTCTTTTTCTTTTTATAAAATCATCTTGATTTAAGAAAATGCATTTTAATGATTTTTAGCTCTTTTTAGGAAAAAATCAGTTAGAAAACAAGTTTTATTCGCAAACCCCGAAGGGCTAATGCCTTCGCCCAATCAGACAAGAACAGACTCCGGCGACCCTTCGATGTCTGGAAGAAAAACATTGTTTGACTAAAATTATGTGAGTCCAAAAAGATTCTGGGTTCCAGATCCTGCTATCACTAGTATACTACTGCCACGAACACAGCGACGACAAATAAATCGAAGAACTTGAAAACCCGGGACCACCGTTTACCCAAACGGCTCCCGCCACAGGTACAAGACTAGTTGCATCTACCAGACTCCACTCTACCCCCAAGCACGAGTGTAACATGCATCCCACACTAAGAGAAATCCCGACCACTCGGCCCACTACCCCGGCAAGAAAAACACTATGTCCAGGGATATTGTAAAACGTTTGGATGTCTAAAGTATAAATAAACCTAGCCCAAGTTGGAGTTTTCTACTAGTCTGGTTGAAATATGCAACATATGACAGGGTGCTAGGTCAAAGTTCCAATAATAGTGTTTAGTTCAACTGAAACATAAATAGGGAACACTATCAGACATGATCTCACTATCAACCAAAATAAACATCATCTCTTTCCCTAACATGCTTCCTAACACATCTCACAATCATGCATGATTGCTATTCCATAGAATTAGAGAACCGTCCACCGGTTTTGGTGACGAAGCAACCCACTTGAAAGTGCGCGTCGATCCAAAGTCCAAATAGAACGTGGATAATTCTCAAGTTCCCACGATCCCCACGAGTCCAAGAACATCCAATCTGCAAACCATTGCAAAAAGTATCGCACTCGGCATAAAAGAAAACTCCTAAAAAACAGCACTTTCTATTTTGCAAAACAGCACAGAAAACCCAGGGATTTCACCTCTGTGTAGTCCTCAGAAAAATCCAGAAAAATCACCTTTACGTTCCTCGCGAAGTGAAGATACAAATCGAGTACTTATACGTCTCATTACGACACTCGTAGGCCGAGAAAATCCATAAATACTCCGCCGCTGTCGAAAATCTGTCGTAGAAAATGGGTCCCAAAGATGATCCAAAAACCCCAATAAATACTCGAAATCGAGGAAAGCGCTAAATACAAGAAATGTACCACTACCTGTTGTGAAGAAAATGCCACAAGAATCACTGGAAATGTCCCTCGGGGTAGCCCAGGGGATCCCGCGGACCGAAATGCGACGAAAAAGAACACCGGAAGAAGAACGTCGCAGTTCGCCGAATCGCAGAAATCGCCGATGTCAAGATCTCCAAAAATCTCTAAATCCCTGGAAGTGGTGGAGCACAGGTGGAAGAAGGCTCTGTGAAAATCTTAGCTCGAAACTCCTCCAAAAAAGTGAGAAGAGAGGGAGAGGAAGTCTATTTATAGCCCCGGGGGGGGCGGGGAGACACTTCGGGGTACAATTTCGGGCGCCCGAAACATCCGGCGCCGAATAGGGAATAGCCAGGGTAGCGCCCGAATTCACCCGGGCATGCCACGTGGCCTGCCCCACGCACCAGCGAGGCACGGCCACCCAGGCCGCGCCATGCGGCACACCCACGCTCGCGGGTGGTTGGTGCCAGCCAACCACCACGCGACGCGTGGCACGCCCACGCCGTGCCCGCCTGCCCCGCGCGGTATGGCCACCTGCCCCCGCCATGCCGGGCACGACCCGCACAGTGGCCGGCACCCCGCAGCCACCACACTTCCCAGACCGCCACTCGCTGCGCCCAGCGCACGTGCCTGCCATGGACCTTGCCACCCTGCAGCGCTGCGTGGACTGTGCCGCGTGAGCCGGCCTCTCCCGAGCCGCCACGCGTCCCCGCGCCGGTCCATGCACCCGGCCGCGCGTCTTCGTAGACCGCGTGCGCTGCGCCGACCAATCCGGCTCTGCCACGTGTCACCCCGACGGTCCACGGCTCCTCCCGTGCACTCGAAAACACAGAAAACTTCTGGGTGTCCGTTCTCGGGCGTCCGGACTCCGAAAAACACAAGTAAATAGACAATTTTTGACGTTTTTCCGCGCTGAATCCAAATCCGACCTCGGATTAGCCTGGAACCCCTTCTGAAATTCGGCGAAAGCAGCCGAAAGACAGGCTTGATCCAGAAACCTCACTGAGTCCGTCCGACGTGTCCATTTGACGCGTTGCGGGTCCGACACACCAATAATAGGTGTTCCACAACAAGAAGCATGAGGAAAAGATGCACGGGGATCTGGGCCACTACACTCACACCCTCGGGTGACCATTTTTTCAGGTTTAGATGCAGTCAGCGAGATAGACGACAGGGGCAATGGCCCAGCTGTGAGGTCCCGGAATACCCCGCGAAGGGTTTGCTGGTTGTTGGGCAGCTTTTAGTGGCCGTTGGGAGTGTTTGTGCGCGTGTCGGGCCCGAGAAATGGATTTGTGATGCAATTCGGAATTTAGTTGCATCACTGGAGGCCTGCGTGGTGTGTCGGTGGTGTTTGCGCGCAATTTGGACTCAAGTGTTGGACTTTGGGCTTAAAAGGGATCGCGTGGGTAATTGGAGGACCCGTCGAGTGTTTACGGGTGATTTCGCGCGACGTAGATGTCAAATTTGGACTCCGGGCGAAGTTTGGATTAAATATTATTTCTCCGGTCGCCTTCGGAAATATTTAGTGTTGGAATTTGGCAAATCGGACTTCAGAATTGGACCCGGCGCGAAAAATCGGATCAAGTGGGCTATCCGGGGGCACTCCGCAATTTTCGTATGAGAATTTGGAAAAATGGACATCGTTTTTGGATTCAGCGCGCGAAATCGCTAGGAATGGACTATTTATTTGTTGGTTATGGAGTCCGGTAGGCGTGCGCGTTTTTCGAGGCGACGCGGCACGCAAACCGAGGCGTTGGCGTGGCGCGGATCCCGAGGTGTCGGCACGGGGCTCGAGGCACGCGCGGCAAGCGCGTTAGGCGCGCGGGGAGGCGCGCCTTCGGCACAGGCCACACGGGGGCCGCCATGTGGCGGGTCCCCGTTGGCGCCCGCGCGGGCGCGGGGGCGCGCGCCCGTGTCACGGGCGCGTGTCCCGCGCCTGGGGGGTGCGCGGTGTCACGCCGCGCATGCGGCGCCCGGGCTGCGCGGCCGCGTGGCGCGCAGAGGCACGGCCACGTGGCCCGCCTTTTGCCCGCCTGGACCGGGTGCACCCGCTTGAGTGCCGTGGACCGGCGGGTGCACCGGGGACCGAGACCCGTGGACCACTTTTTCTCTCTCCCTCCTTTTCTTCTTCTTCTTTCTCCCCCGCACCTCCATTTTTTTCTCCTTTTTCCTTTCTTCTCCAATCGAGAGTGAGGGAGAGTGAGGGAGGAGGTTGGGAGGTGTTGCGGCGTGGCGTCGTGGGTCTCGTGGAGCGCGTAAGGCTTCCGATGGGGGCGTTTTGGCGGCGGCGGCGCGGTCGGGTAAATCCCGCGCTTTGTTTTTACTATATTTTTGCACAGTTTGTGGGCATGTTGTTGACCTTGGTTTAACCCCTCGCTCTTATCTGTGTTAGGGACCGGGTTTTGCTGCACCGTTTTGCGTGCGGACCCCGTCGGCGTGTACCGTTTTGCGTGCAGTCGCCGTTTTGCGTGCTGATTCCGGCACCGTGCACCGTTTTGCGTGCGGTCGCCGTTTTGCGTGCGAATTCCGACACCATGCACCGTTTTGCGTGTGGACTCCATTTTGTGGGCGGACTCTGGCACTGTGCACCGTTTTGCGTGCGGACCCCGACGGCGTGCTCTGTTTTGCGTGCGGACTTCGGCAGCGGGCACCGTTTCGCGTGGAGACCAATTGCAAGTGTCTACGAGAAATTGGTGGCGAACCGAGGTGGGTGGCCTTATCTCCAAGTTTTATGGACTGTACAATAATTCTACTGTTGTAGGACTATGCATGATAGTTTATTTCCTTGTGTACCATGCTAGATTGTAGGAATTGTTATTCCTTTTATCATCTGTTAATATAGTTATCTTGGAACTTGACCTAGCACCCCCGTCATATGTTTCATGTGTAACCAGACCAGTAGAAAACCCTCACTTGGGCTAGGGTTATTTATGTTTAGACACCCACACTGTTTTTCTATTCTTGGACGTAGTGTTATCCTCGCCCGGGTAGTGGGCCGAGAGGTCGGGACTTTCTTTTAGTGTGGGATGCCTTTGCACTCGTGCTTGGGAGCAGAGTGGAGTCTGGTAGTTGTTAGTGGGTTGCTTATCTGTGCCGGGAGCCGTTTGGGTAAACGGTAGTCCCGGGAGGTCTTGTATCCCTGTTGTGCTGTCGTGGGAGGGAGCCGTTGAGCAGACGGTAGTCCCGGGCCGTCGAGTATCCTCCGGTCAGTGTTGTTGGGAACCGTTGGGGTTGACGGTGGGCCCAGGTCGTTGAGTGTGGTCCGACCAGTATTGTTAGCCTGAGTGTTGGGTCGTTCCTGGCGGTGGAGTACCTCCAGCCAGTGTGCTTTTTGCTGCAAGCTGTTGGAGAGGCTAGTGTCTCGTGTTTCGTGTGAGCTGATCAGCTGAGTCGTCGAGAGTGCTCCGACTGTTGTGCGAGATATTTTGGGGATCTTGGGTCCTACCGTTCTGGGAGTGAGCGTGGATTTTGACTATAGCCTGCTTATGCCAATTTTTGATACTCTATGCCGCGCCGTTTTCCTCAGTTGGGGTCGCGCCCCCTGAGATACCGCAGTGGATGCGATGGTTGGCCTGTTGAGGCAGTTTCCCGCAGTGGATGCGATGGTTGGCCTGTTGAGGCAGTTTCCCGCAGTGTATGCGATGGTGGGCCTGTTGAGGCAGTTTTGCGCGAGGGGTGGGTTAGTCCGTGTGGGACGCCCTACGTAAGTCCGTTCCTCTGGGATGTGCGGCAGTAGGTAGGCGCAGGCTTGACTGGACCCGATGAGGCAGTCAGTTTAGTTTGGGTGACATGACTGATTTGTTAGTAGATGCAGCATTTTATCATCTGTTCCACCTCTTGAGCATCTAGATAGAGGCATAGTAGCTGTAGACTTATCCTTTTCCAGCTCTTTTCTTTCCGTATTACTTTGTTACTTTATGCCTCTAGTAGACTTAGTGGGCAGACCGTTGGGCTTGTTGGCGGCACCCACTGAGAACTACTGTGGGAAGTAGTTCTCACGCCCGTCGTGGTGTCTTTTCCCCAGGGACTTCTTCTTCTGTTCCTGTGCTCCTGTTGCTGATCCTTCTGACCGAGGCGAGGGAGTCGCGAGCTAGTTCCCTACCCGTCGTTGGAGTGTAGCGGTACCTCTTCAGAGGAGAGCTTCAGTTGATTAGTTTACTTCTTTTTTCTCTGTTGAGAGACCTTTGTTGTGAGGTATAGAGTTGTACTTTATTTTACAGTTTGAGAGACTGATGTAGTGAGGATTTTTTTGTATTGAGAGCTTGTACATCGATGTATTTTATTGGAGATATCTCCCTTTTGAGTTTTGTATCAGAGGACTTTGTATACGATCGTATTTGGGAGATGGATATTGTATTATTTTCAGTTGTACAGTGTTTGGTTTTCAGTTCTTAGTAGTTTACTTTCAGCTCTGATATCTGTATTTCTGTAGTTGATTCTTTTTGCAGGTTAGACGCTTCGTTTGTACGGCAGTTTCTGTACAGATGGCGGATCTGTTAGTGAGCCCGGGTCGCAGTTTCGACCCCGGGGCGTGACACCAGCAGCATAGAGACCTAGAGAGTCTAGCAGATGTTATCCCTTTTATATTTTGAGTGAACTATATATTGTGAGAAAAAATGTAAAAGTTGTAATATTATTTAATTGCAAGTTGAGAGCTCGGAATGTAATAAAGTTATTTATAATTCACTATTATCATGTTTTCATTTACAGTTTAAACTTATTGTTTATTGAATGAAAGTTTTAAATTAGTAGTGATTTTTACTCTGATATTATATCTCATCATACATGTTTTGATTGGAGATGAATGTTACCGTTCCTTTCGAATAGTGAGAGGTCATGCCCGATTGGCGGGTCTGTTGGCATATCCAAACTGTCCAAATTAATGATCCAGAGACATGACAAAATTCACCACGCCTCCAACCCAAAACTCCATAGGAAGAAGAAACCCCCAAAATGCAAGTTTCACATAGAGATGAAACCCAAAAAAAAAAGGGTATGACGTCTCTGGACCACCATGGATGGTGGAGATCAAAACCTCAACGGAAAATTAAATAGAAAGGGGTGTAATTTCACATAGTTGAATTAACATAAAAATTTCTTTATTGTTATTTTGGCAAAATTTATGTTTGTTTTAGAGGGATGATGTGGCTTCACGTATCGGACTTCAATTTTATTGGACTTTTTTTTAATATAATCTTCTAAATTTTTAAAATTTGCAAATTAATTCTGTAAAATTTTTTTTATATAAAACTAATCCTATTTTTACTACGCGGGCGCCACGGGGGAGAAACCGGCTGAAGGCGGGAATCATTCACCGTCTTCACAAAATCCTGTGAAGGCGCAAAGGCGCTGAATGATTCAGCGCCTTCAGTGTTTACACTAACTTTAGTGTAAACACTAATGGCGCTGAATCGTTCAGCGTCTTATATATTATACCACGGATCCTGCGAACTTAATCAAATTTTACGAAAATTGGCCAAATCCTCAGTGTACGCTGTGAAGGTGGTGAATGATTCAGCGCCTTTAGTATTTATACTAAATGTGCTAAATCATTCAGCTCCTTTACTAAAGGCGCTGAATTATTCGGCGCCTTCACAGCGTTTTGTGGAGACGGTGGATGATTCACCGCCTTCAGCCGATTTCTCTCCCGTGGTGCACGCGTGGCAAAAATATGATTAATTTTACAATAAAAATTTCACAAGGTTAGTTTGCAAATTTCAAAAAAAATTAGGGTTATTTCAAAAAAAAAGTTCAATTTTTTTAGTTTTACATATTATATTATTATATTAAATTAGACCAAACTTAAGTTTGAAATAATTAAATCCAAACTAAATGCCAAATGCTCAAAATTCGACCCAAATTAAATTAAAAAAACTGAACATAACACGGGAAAATTTTTAAAAAAATCAGTTTTAAATCAATTCATCACAATTTAACTATGGCTATAAGCTCAGGTTGGTTTGTTTTTTGCTTTTTGACAATCTGCTTTCGCCTCCTCTACCTATAGCGCATCAAAAGCTTTGCTATAAAAATATCCTTTCGCATGTATCTTCTTTGTTAGCTGAAAATCAGAGCAGTAATTGAACTTCATGCATGGCTACAGTAACTATTTAATGTGAGAAAATTTTTGTAATGAATTGTATTATTAATGGGAATATGAAGGATTTTTTTTACATGAGTATTCACGTGACTTGATAGACTTGCAAGGGTACATATATAAATGCCCCACTACAAATGGAAACTAAAAACTTGATAAATTTCTTATGCACCTAGATACTGGTTTTAAATTTAAACAAACAATAGCTGATGATCATAATCCACCAATTTCTTTGCATTTGAGTATCAACATTACATTGAACTGAATCCTGACTAACACGAGTAGTTTTTCTTCTTTTTCTGTTGGTGCGCCTTTACAATACAAAGCATCAACATCCAAGCCTACAAAATGAATCAAAGGAAATAAAAAAAGATTATTAGAAGAACGAAAAACAGAGAATGGATTCCCTATTTCATCTTCATCTCCTACCAAGACATCCCCATCTTTTCCTTTGTGTATTCAAATGATTGACTATTTAAATAATTGGCTTTAAGCTTTATGAACACCATAGATCTTTCTTCATTTTCATCCCCACACCCTTTTGATACCTCCTCTTCCATTCTATGTACAATCTTTCCACTTTTGCGAGGTTGTTTACTATGGCAAGTCTTGACTTTCCAAATTTTTAAAATCAAACGAGTTCCTTCTCTCCTTTAACTAACATTTCTTTCTTTATTTTCCTAATATTTTTTCCTTTTTTTCAATTTCTTTTTGCCTTTCAATATCTCTTTTTTTTTTTTTTTCTTTTTAGATCGCCCCCTTTTCTCCACGACTATCGCATTGTTCACATTGTTCTCTTTCTTTTTCTAAGATTTGACAATGAAACTAATTTTGTGCTTCATTTCTTTTTCATTCTACTATAGCGATCAAAAGCGAGTGTTAATTTCATTATCCCTCTTCCTCTCTCTCTTTCTCGATAGAATGAGTTAGTTATAAGAAAGTAATTACTCATTCTTCTAATGTAGGTGATGAAGACCTATAAAGATCATAGGGAGCCCAGAGATGATCGACAGAACATGGCTTCCTCGAGTCAAGCCTCAGCCAAGGTTTTCCCTTCCCACTCCAATGGAGGAGGCTAATGGGCCCCGGATGGAGGCTCCTGCACTTCCCCTCGATATTATCTCCACCTAAGCCATGTTGGTTCCAACGGTGGTCCACAGCCTTTATGTTGCCAGCAAGCACCAATAGGAAAGGCGGCAGTGAGCCAAGGTGGTATATCCTCTTTTGCTTCTGCACCCCCATCCAGTCCTCCACCATCCTCGTGTACCCTCCCTTCCTCCACATCGCCACATCTATCACCATCACTCCTGTGTTGAAATAGCAAGGTCGTCGACCCTCGAATGTGGTAGCAAGTGTTGGGTCCGACCAGAAAGCGTCTGTGAAGTACTTGGTAAAGTTGGCATGGCAATATTCAGGAGCAGCAATAACTCGGCCCTCAAGATCGACCTGCCAGAGGCGACGAATGTCGTCGACAACAATAACGTCTGAATCGAGATAGATGGCGCGGGTGACGTTGGCCGGGAGGACATCTGCGAGGTAGATACGAGCATAGTTGAGTGGCTGGTCCAGAGCGTGGCGGATGGAGCGAGAGATGCGACTGCGAACACGGGAGGGGTCAAACCGATAGACGCGGAGGTCAAGATAGGGGAAGGTGGAGCGAATGGATGCGAGTAGATTGGAAGATGATAGCGAGGTGACAAGGAAGTGAAACGTCACACTCTCCGGACAGGAGGTGTGCTGCAGGATGGAGAGGACGGCAGCCATAGTGCCGCGGAGGTAGTTTGTGTCAAGGGTCATAGTAATGTCCACACGGGATGACAGGAAGCATTCCTCGCCATTACGGAAGGCAGGGGCCTCACGAAAAGCCGGGAAGGAGAGGGAAGGCTGACGCACGACATCCACACGGATGCTATTGACGGCAAGCACTTCACGATCAACCATAGTGAGAAGGAGAAGCAAAGAGTAAAATGCGAGGGATAACGAGGACGAGGACAGGAGGCCCCCATGACGGGGAGGGCAATGGCAGGCCATCCTAGTCCTGCCCGAAGAGGAGGCGTAGGTATTAGAGAGAGAGAGGGAAGAAGAGATGTAAAGAGGAAGCCATGGATGCTGAAGAAGAATGACGGAGAGGGAAGGTCAGGCTTAAGTTGGGAGGTGGGTAGAATTGTGAGGGAAGGAGAGAAGGACGGAGGAATATTATCAATTGGTGTGACCATTGTTATTGTTATTATTAGTTAGTAGTTATGCAATGGTGAAGAGGCATGTTATTAGGGACAGCTAGCGGAAATGTTACTTATCAAGTATATTGAGAAAGAAAGACACGTTGACTGGTAGCATTTTCAGTTAAAACAAAGTAGAACAGTGAAGACGAAATCGTAAGTAATTTCTTCCATTCTATGCTGTGGCATTGCCATGCCACTATTCTGATTTGGACAAACGACAGAGAGAGAGAAATGAAAGAATGAAAGAAAGAAAAGAGAGGGGCCGGGAATATAATGGGATTCGTATTTCCATGTCGGTACCGCTAGTACACGGTTTACCCCTCGCTATATCCTCGAAATTATCTCACGTCGACCAAAATTAGCCAATCAACAACTACTAAAACCAACAGAATTATAGATGGATTGCAACAGATGTGTTTTTCATAGTACGCGTTGAAGTTATGTAAATTTATATGCACATATATTTCTGCTGACTGAAAGCTATACTTGCAAGCGTATTTTCAGTTGCGGCTTTCTCTATACAGGGAAAAAAATATTAAAACTACGACCGAGAGAAACTAAACAAAAATGTCAAAATGATTTCCTTGTAGAAGATATTGTAAAAAGTTGGACTCCCTCCATTCAACTACTATTTTCAATTGTTTGAGGGTCCAAAGTAAAAAGAAATTATACAAAGAACAACATCAAACCCCTTCCATATGATATTCTTTATAAGAAGCTCTTAGGCCCCGTTTGGTTCGGAGATAAATTTAAGAGGTATAAATTTTTTTATACCTGGGATAGCTTGCTATTCCGGGATAATGAAGTATAAAAGTTAAATTGCGTTTGGTTGAAAAGTTGGTATTCTCTGGAATAGTTAAAATTGTATTTGGTTAAAATTATGGAATAGTAAAGAATAGTGGAAAAAAAAAGTTATAATTTTTATAAAAATACCAACTTTGCCTTTAGCTTTTTTTATAGAAAAATTAATTTAATTATTATATTAAATTTGAAGTAATTTAATTATAAATAATAAATTATATTTTACGTTAAAGAAAATAATATTTTTTATTTTATATTATATTTTAAGAATATAAATAATAAATTATATTTTATATTATATTTTATATTATAATTTATATTATAATTTATATTATATTTATAATTTATATTTTATATTATAATTTATATTATAATTTATATTTTATATTATATTTTATATATTTTTTATATTTTATATATTTTTTATATTTTATATTATAATTTATATTATAATTTGTATTTTATTTATAATTTATATTTTATATTATAATTTATATTATAATTTATATTTTATATTATAATTTATATTATAATTTATATTTATATTATGATTTATATTATAATTTATATTTTATATTATAATTTATAATTTATATTATATAAAATATAAATTATATTATAATTTATATTATAATTTATATTTATATTATAATTTATAATTTATATTTTTTATTTTATATTATATTTTATATTATAATTTAATTATAAATAATAAATTATAACTTTACTCATTCCCTGTCCCAGGAATAAAACCCTATTCCATGGGGGGAGGAATAAGATTTAACGGGTTATCCTAGGATAACCCGTTAAGCAGGGGATAAAAAAAAAATTTATTCCCTGAAAAAAAATTTTATCTAGAGAACCCTGAAAAAAAAAAAAAAAAAAAAAAGAAAAAAGAAAAAAAAAAGGCAGGCCCATAGAATTAGTTAATACAATTTACAAGATTTAATTATGATATTTCAGTACGTAAAAATATTTAGAAACTATCTTGAACTTTGGATCATTTGAAAACAACTATTTTACCTGTTTGGTTCACAAATTTAAAATTTTCACTCTTAATTAGCTTTTTAAAAAATCTATTCTCACAATAGAAATTTAGTTTTGTGAAAATATTTTTATTTGGTAAGTATCTTAGATACTTACGTATTAATTATTTCTATATTTGGTTCACAGAAATTACCCAGATATACAATAAAATTACTACAACACCCTTTTTATAGAGACACATTTTATATAGGGGTTTTTATATATTATTTTCCAAAAAAAAAATTATATAAAAATCATAACTAATGAAATATATAAAATCTATTTAGATATTCCTAAATTTAGGGGATAAATAACTTTATCTGTCTGTACTTAATTTTAAATTTTGGAATAAGATATAAAATTTTCTAAAGGGTATTTTAGATTTTTAAAATCGATATTATTTTTTCAAAAAAAATTAACATGGGAGGTGGGTTTCAAATCCCACATTTAAGGGATTATAATTTTTCATAATAATTTTTAATTTCTACTAAGTCAAATTTTATATTAAAATAAATATGGAATTTCATAAGTCTGACTCTCAATTTTCAGGCATTTAAAAAAAAAAAATATCGTTAACCAAATAGGTGGCTTTTCTAAAGGGTATTTTAGATTTTTAAAATCGATATTATTTTTCCAAAAAAAATTAACATGGGAGGTGGGTTTCAAATCCCACATTTAAGGGATTATAATTTTTCATAATAATTTTTAATTTCTACTAAGTCAAATTTTATATTAAAATCTCGTCCTGTAAACACTAGATTTTTTCATCTAAAAGCCTGTTCTCGCAGGAGTAGAAACTCTCTCTCTCGACTGTCGGACGGTTCTTCCGTGTTCTCCAATCACAGTTCGATCGCGAACCTCCTGTTCTCCTTCTTCAAGAACCTACTGGGAGCGGATCCTGCATCTGGTGGAGCACTGAACTTCGCCCTGCTCTATCCTAGTGCTTCACCTTCGCTTCTTAGCCTCCAGACTCCGTTCGACTTGGCCGAAATCGAAAGCTCGCTTTTCTCCTGTGGCCCGGAGAAGACGCCGGGACCGGATGGTTTTCCTATGATCGTTTTTCAGTGCTTTTGGCATATCCTTCGTGACGACATACTGGATATGTTCTGTAAATTCTACCACGGAGCTCTAAATCTCGAGGGCATTAATACTAGTTGGATCTGCTTGATTCCGAAGAAGAGTGAAGTTCTTACCGCTCGCGACCTTCGACCCATCTGTCTGGAGAATAGCTTGATCAAGCTTATCTCGAAGGTTCTGGCCACAAGGTTACAATGACATATGGAGCAGCTAATCAACCCCTTTAAGACGGCTTTCATCAAAGGGCGTTCTATTTTTGACAACTACTACTCTGCTCACATTCTTATTCATCATCTCCATTCCACCAAACAACAGGCTGCACTGCTGAAGATCGATTTCGAGCGAGCTTTCGATCACATTAATTGGTCTTTCCTGTTGGATCTATTGCGGTCGAGGGGCTTCGGTGCTAGGTGGATTAGCTGGATCTCTACCCTCCTCCATTCGTCCTCGGCCGCGGTGCTTCTTAACGGCGTCCCAGGCAAACGCTTTCTGTGCAAGCGAGGGCTTCGCCAGGGGGACCCTCTCTCTCCTCTTCTCTTCATTTTGTGCATCGATGTGCTCTTTCTCTCTCATGAATGGATCAATAGCGGCTTTTTGGAACTCGAGATGAAAAGGGGATTCTCTACTGCGCAATATTTTTCCAAATTTGTTCGCTGTCTCCAACTCTAAACATTTGTCGGTCAAAAATTCGATTTCTCGATTTGCTAACACAAGTAACTTGGGTTTCAGTCAGCACCTTAGTTGGGAGGAACAGCTTGATGTGGGGCTCGTTCGCAACCTGATTGAAGATATCACGCTCAACGACGAAATGGACTCAATCTCTCGGAGATGGTGTAGTAATGGAACTTTCACTGTTAGCAGTGCATATAATTTCATCTCTTTCGATGGAATTGATGACCGCAAAATATCTCATCTTTGGTTGATCAAGATTCCACTTAGAATCAAATTATTCCTCTGGTTGGCTGGGAGATATAGGCTTTTAACTGCGGATCTTCTAGCTAAACGTGGTTGGCATGGTCCTTCGATTTGTGCGTTATATGGCGCTGACGTAGAAAATCTGGACCATCTTTTCTTCCGGTGTTCTTTTGCAAAATCTATGTGGGATAGGCTCCTCCAAAACTTTCCGATCTCTAGGCAGCGACTAAGCATCGACACAGGCGATCTAACTCATAGATGGAGGAGAGTCAGGTTGTCTCTGCCGGAATGTCTGCAAGGTACTTTCGATATTTGGTTTGCAGCTGCGTGCTGGGAAATTTGGAATGAATGGAATAGGAGAATTTTTGACAATACCTCCAAATCGTGCGAAGATTGCGAAAGAAGAGTGGATAACACTGCGAAATTCTGGATCTTTGCGCTGGGCGACCAAGTAAGGGTTTGAATGGATTTCTCTCCTTTTTGTCGAAGGAGGAGGCTACTCTGTTCTCGTGGTGGCGAGTGCTTGTATCCCCCTTCTGGACCCTGATCTGAGTGTATACTGGGAGCTCTTGGATTACTTCAAGTACTTGGTGGTCTTAAGCTGGGATGAAGAATTGATAATATGAGCATTCATCTTGTATGGAACCATGAGTTCTGCAAGACTGGGTTGTCGATGTATTTACAACAAGGGTGGACTTTGAAATGTACCAGCAGCTGGAGTAGTTATGAGGTTCTACTGCATGTCAGGGGCATTTATCTTCTAATTTGGTTGCTCTTCTTTTGTTCTCAGATGTTGAACTGTTGGTACAATCAGCTGACATAGGGCAACATGGCACATTTAGGGTATTCAATCTATGGCTCCTTGATTCTGGGAAGATGGTACTGGACTTCTTTCATCTTGGAGTAAGTAATTTATTTTCCACATAAATAAATGAATGAAAAGAAGTTCCAGTTTGTGCAATATGGCTCTTGGTGCTCTGGTGCCCACTACTGCCTCCCTCGGAGAGTTTCTGGTGCATCATGCGGCTTCGGTGTCCTCTATCGTTGGAGCTTAGTTCTTAGAGTTATGTGTTATTCATTGCCCAGCTATCTCGGATGGTTCTTTGCTTGGTTTAGTCAGGTAGCAGGTTCTTCTTGTGCTATACTGGGTAGTGTTAATCATAGGCTAATGGGGATTGGAGTTGAGAGCTTACTGTTTTGGCAGAGGTCCCATTCTCGAATACTTTACAGGGGTTTTGTTTACCTGGCATCTTTCGGCGTCTCAAGGCTGGGGGCTTCTCATGGTTCCCTGCGATTCGGCTTTGTAGAGTACCGGGTCTTTGGATAGCGCGCCGACCACACGGATGGCTTGGAGCAGAGAGTTGCCTTGGGCATGTTGCATCTGAGTTCACAGTTGATGCCGGGTTGATTCGGATCAACGCGGAAGCTCCAGCTCGATTCGGGGTTTTTCCGGGCTTGTAGGCCGATTGAGGATGAGATTGGGAATTTTCGACTTCACCGTGGAGTGCTGGAAATTCAGGAACACTTGGAACAGGTGTACTTTCAGATTACAGCGAGGTTCGGGAGGTTCCGGACTGACGCGGAGGATCCGGAGGCAAAAAGTGAGTCGGAACTGGCAGTTTTGGAGCCGGTAATTGATTTGAGCACCCCGACTCAACGGATGAGCTTTTTGAAGAGAAAAAGCTGTGGACACGTGTATTTTCAATTTACAGCGAGGTTCGGGAGGTTCCGGACTGACACGGAGGACCCGGAGGCAAAAAGTGAGTCGGAACTGGCAAATTTTGGAGCCGGTAATTGATTTGAGTACCCCGACTCAACGGACGAGCTTTTTGAAGAGAAAAAGCTGTGGACACGTGTACTTTTGATTTACAGCGAGGTTCGGGAGGTTCCGGACTGACGCGGAGGATCCGGAGGCAAAAAGTGAGTCGGAACTGGCAGTTTTGGAGCCGGTAATTGATTTGAGCACCCCGACTCAACGGATGAGCTTTTTGAAGAGAAAAAACTGTGGACACGTGTATTTTCGATTTACAGCGAGATTCGGGAGGTTCCGGACTGACGCGGAGGACCCGGAGGCAAAAAGTGAGTCGGAACTGGCAATTTTGGAGCCGGTAATTGATTTGAGCACCCCGACTCAACGGATGAGCTTTTAGAAGAGAAAAAGCTGTGAGCGCGTGTATTTTCGATTTACAGCGGAGTTCGGGAGGTTCCGGGCAGCGGCCGAGAGCCCAAAGGCAAAAAGTGAGTTGGAGTTGGAGTTTTGGATTTAGTTAATTAATTAATTGATTTAATTAATAAAACTTTTGCTATATAAAAGCTTCCAGCCTCCCTCTGCAGCAGAGAGAAAGAAAGAGAAAGAAAGAAAGAAAGAAAGGAAAAGAAAAGAGAGGAAAAGGAAGAAGAAGAAGAAAGAAGAGGGTTGGAGCATTTTTGGATTTTTGGACTCGCCGTTGGAGGCCGCGTGGAGCTCGTGGGCGTGCGGCGAGCATCGTCAAGGTAAGCAAATTCAGATTTTTGGGTTTTTAGAGGTTTGGTGCAGTTTTTTTTGAGCTTTGGGATTTTAATTGGTTTTTAAAATGCTAAAAATTGGATTTTTGGAGCAATTGGATTTTTGGGGATTTATCGGATTTATTGGGGGTCTTTTCAGATTTTTTGCCGTCGCCGGCGGCCGCGCGCGCGCGCAACGGCGCACGCGCGGCGCCAGGGTGCTGCTGTTGGCAGCACCCTGCGGCGACATACCGCTGGGCGCGGCGCCGCGTGCAGCAAAGGGCGGCACGCGGCGCTTCCTGGCCGAGCGCAGGCGCGCGCGGCAGGGCCGCGCGCGGGTGCGCGCGGCACTGCCTGGCCGCGCGCAGGCGCGCGCGGCAGGGCCGCGCGCAGGCGCGCGCGGCAGGGCCGCGCGCAGGTGCGCGCGGCATTTCCTGGCCGCGCGCGGGCCTGCGCGGGCGCGCGTGCGCGCGGGCCTGCGCGCAGCGCCGCAGGGCGCCGCGCGCAGCGGGTCGCTGCGTGGTTTGGCGCCGTGCGGCGGGCCTCCCTCGTCGCGTGGCTGGTTTTTCGCCGCTCGGCGTGCTCCCGGACGGCGGGCGACTCCTCGGTTTGCGTGCCGGCGCCGTGTTTTCGCCGTCGGAGCCGGTTGGTCGCCGTCGGCCGCTGTTTTCGCCGTCGGCTGCTGCTTTTTCGCCGTCAGGCAGATTTTGAGCAGTTTTCGCGAGCAGGTTGCGAGCAGTTTTCGCGCTGGCTTTCGCGCAGGTTTTCGCTGTTTTTCGCAAGCCGTTTCTTGCTGTTTTCGCGAGCAGTTTCGCGAGCGGTGTTCAGGCAGTTTTTCGCGAGCGGTTTTCGCAGGATTTTCGCAAGCTGATTTTTGAGCTGTTTTCGCCGTCGGGCGCTGGTTTTCGCCGACAGAGCTGTTTTTCGCTGCCGCGTGCTGTTTTTCGCCGTCGGGCGCTGGTTTTCGCCGACGGAGCTGTTTTTCGCCGCCGCGTGCCGTTTTTCGCCGTCGGGGGCTGGTTTTCGCCGACGGAGGCTGTTTTCGCCGACGGAGGCTGTTTTTCGCCGTCGGATGCCCGGTTTTGACCGTTTTGATTGATTTTGCGATTTCTTCGCTTCTGACAGCTTGCGGTGCGGTTTTTAGCTTCCGCGGAGCGCGCGGTCGTGTGGTTGGTCGCTGCGTGCTCCGTTTCGCGTGCGGATTCTGGCATCGGGCTTCGTGTTGCGTGCGGACCCCTTGGAGGCCAGGTAAGTCCCGCTGGGCCCAATTGCAAGTGTCGACAAGCAATTGGTGGCATTTCTGAGGTGGGTTGGTTTTTCTCTCCAAGTCTACGGACTTCCTTCTAATTCTATTGTGATAGGATTGCATGCTAGTTTAAGTGTTTTCTTGGAACTTAACTAGCACCCCCGTCATATGTGCATGTGTTTGACCAGACCGATAGAGAACCTTGATTTGGGCTAGGTTCCTTTATGCTTTAGACATCCCACATTTTGCTTATCCCTCTGGGTTAGGGTTCCTCGCCCGGGTAGTGGGCCGAGAGGTCAGAGTGTTGTGGGACGGGTGTTGCACTCGGGCCCGGGGGGCCGAGTGGGGTCTGGTGGATGGGTTAGGCCAGTGTTAGTGTTTTGGGGAACCGTTTCAGTTAAACGGTGGTCCCGGGGTTTTCCTTTCCGCTGTTCTTCTCGTCACCACCCTGTTGTGATCGTGGTGCACGTGTGTTAGCAGGACCTTGAACCCAGAACCTTTTTGGATGAATACATGATTTTAGTCAGCCAATGTCTCTTCCAAGCCTCGCAAGGTTGCCTGAGTCTGTTCTTGTGTGATAGGACGAGGGCATTAGCCCTTCGAGGTTTAGGCATAAAACTTGATTTCAAAGGGTTTTCCTAAAAAGACTAAAAATCATTAATAAGATGGATTTCTCTCAGATCGAATGATTTTCTGAAATAAATGACATGCTTTCTTATAAACTTATCCACCCGAGCGGATTCGAGTGATCTGGGTTCTAAGGGCTGCTTCTTTCTTGGGGACGTAGGTGTTAGTCTCCCGGGGTTTCGGACCTTTCGCAGATCTGGCCGTGGAGTAGCTCCGGCCGTGAGTTGTGTGTTGAGTTCAGTGGGATGTTGTTGAGGGAGCCGTTGGGAGAGACGGTGGTCCCAGCTGTGTAGTACCTTCGTTGAGTGGGTCAGTGTTGTGAGATTGAGTCGTGGAGGGTTCTCCGACTGAGTTGTGCTTTGAGCATCGTGATACCGATCTGTTTGATCGAGGACTACAGCCTGCAGGAGCCACTTGTGAGACAGTGATACTGATGAGATACTTGAGTTCGGTGGGGTCGCACCCCTCGAACCACGCCCCGGGTGCGTTGATGATTCCGAGCCTGATGAGGCTGCGATGATGATACCGAGCCTGACGAGGCTGCGATGATGCGCCTAGTTCATATACTAGAGGTCGCTTGATACCCCTGGCCGAGCTACCATGGGGTCACTGTGTGAGATATCGAATTTGTCCGATTGGACACCCTGGTTGATACACCAGGGGGCGCAGGCTTGACTCGACTGGACCCTGTAGGGCAGTCGCTGAGATTTGGGTTACACTGAGAGAGTGATGGCGTAGCATGTGTCATAGCAGAGCGTCTTGGGCTTAGTACTTGTGACATATTGTCAGCAGCGAGTGGCTGCATACCATCATCCATAGTCTCTTCTTTTTGAGCATAGTAGATAGAGGCATGATAGCTGTAGATTCTTTTCCAGCTTATTTTCATTATCAGTCTTATCTGTTATCTTATGCCTCTGGTAGACTTAGTGGGCAGACCGTGGTTCTTGGAGACGGTACCCACTGAGAACTACTGTAGGATGTAGTTCTCACACCCTCTGTCGGTGACAGGTTGCTGAGGCTTTCTTCCGTTCCTGCTGGGCTTGACTGGACGGACCGAGGACAGGGAGTCGCGTGATAGTTCCCTACCAGCATTGTTACTTTAGAGAGAGGTAGATGTACCATCCCGGATTGTGGGAGTTGGTTATGTTTCCTATTTAGCTATCTCCCATTTGGATTCGTAGATGTTGTATAGGTGGACTTCTATTTGTATCTTCTGATTTTGGGAGATAGGCTATGTGTTGTTGCAACTTTGTAGTTGTGAAATTTTATAGTACAGCTTTTTATCCGCTCTGATATCTGTGTAGCTGTAGTTTTGTCTTTTGCAGGCTAGACGCTTCGTCTGTACGGCAGTTTCCGTACAGATGGCGGATCTGTTAGCGAGCCCGGGTCGCAGTTTCGACCCCGGGGCGTGACAGGCTTAGTCATCGTTGTCCCAGTTTCCTTGTATTGGGTTTCCCATCTCTCTACTAAGATCCGTACGTTAACTGGGCATCATGATCGACGTTTTTGCTAACATCCGGATAACCTTGCTTTCTCTTTTTACTCTTTAGGTTTCTTTATTGTTATCATCGGCTAAGGCTTGAGCTTCATTCCTCTTTTGTTCTGGCTAATTAAGCTTTGTCTCATTTTCTGGCATCATTCACGACAGCTTCGTCGATTCCGTCATTGGGCATGGTCCGATCCTCTTATTTTGATTTTTGGCTGGTTATGAATGAAACATGGGCAACAAGGGCTATCAATGATAGCTTTGGAGCGACAACTGGTTCTTGTAAGAAAATGCTGCAAATTTTGATTCTCATAGTGCGTGTTGGATTCAAAGTTATTGATGGCAGGGTTCCGTTTCAACACGAGGTGTTAAACATCCGGGCCTTTTGGATCTGCTTTCATTTGAAGAATCCTTCTCATCTCAGTTGTTTTGATCCGATTGTCTTTATTAGATTGGCTACTTTGCTACATTGCTTAGAGAATATGGCTGAGTTCTTTTCAGAATTATAAGTAAGAAGTTCTTCTGGGTAATCTTGTTCGGACTACTATGCACATGGACCCTGGCTTCTGGTGTGAGTTTATTACAAAATCTGATGACAAGGCAAAGGGCGGATTTCATACCAACGCAGCCATTGATGGCCAACAAGAAGATGCTGAACAAACATATCTTGCTCGTTCTTTGTTACAAGAGTAATTTCATCGGCTTTTTTATCTCTTTGGTCGCAGGGCTGGTTCGCTCTCATCAGTCCTCTCCGTTTCCTTCTGGTTGGTGACTCTATTTAGGGGCGAAGTAGCTGTGGCGGCCGTTGAGGCGGGTATGGGGGGTTCTCTGCACAGGATCACTTTGTTATGGATAGAGAAGACGAGCAGTCCGGGAATTGGAGGAAATTCACCAACAACTACTTACTGCCTATTGCCAGTCCTCTCCTATGAAACCCACTTCAAATTTTTGCAGTGATGAATCGATGTTGGCGAAGCATCCGTAGAGATCACTAGCTAGGATTATCTGGGTAGTTTGGCTTCTTAATCTGGCACCTATCACAAGCTTCGTCGACGTGAAGCTTCGGTTTGGTATAAGTGATTTGATGTTTACTTGTTGGCTGTCTGGCATTGAATGAATATTGGGAAATAAAGGAAAACATTGGTGTCAATCTTCGTTTATTATTTGCGGCATATAAATGACTAGGAGCTGTGCTTCTTTGTTTGAGCTGTGCTTCTCTATTTATCACACTGAGCTGGGAAATAAGGGATATGTAGGACTTTGAGCTGCGCTTCCCTGTTTATCACATATTGCTAACTGCTTGTGGCTTATGGTTCGGATCTAGAGTTTATTCCCTGTGACGACGAGTGCTTCATCACCCCTTCAGGCTACATTGTCTGCTATTCTCTTTCCTTTTAGTTAGTTTTTTTTAGTTGCTTGTTTTTTTTGGGAGATCACTCGCCTAATATATGCGGTTCATTCTCTTTTGTCGGTTCGGGCGCTGGGCACACTTCTTGTATTTCGTATAGTATTGGGTCTTTTCTTTCAGTCCTTTCCTGTACTTTTCAAATAGGGTATATCCCTGTTTAACCAAAAAAAAAAAATAAAAAATTATATTAAAATAAATACAGAATTTCATAAGTCTGACTCTCAATTTTCAGGCATTTTTTTTAAAAAAAATATCGTTAACCAAATAGGTGGCTTTTCCGTCACTATCTTTACTTTTAGTGTCTCTATGTCCTCGAGCCCAAAAAATTATTAAATTCAATAGTAATTCTGTTAAATTTAATATTTTTAATTACATTTTAGCAAATGCAACCATTTTAATTAATGAAGAATTAAGTGATCATAGATTTAAAGAATTAATTATTAGTGAATGAAATCCACAAAATTAAGAAACTTCCAATGATGGCAAGTATTCAAATCATGAACAATTGAGGAAAATTGAGAATGACAATCTTACGACAACTCATCCGAATAGAAAACACTACAACAAAATTAGGCTATATAAATATATTTTTATAATATTTTTGTGTAAGTGTTTTATCTATATTTCATTTATATCAAAAATTAGGTTATAGAGACATATTTTTGGGACACATTATAATAATGTGTCGTTATACATCTTAACGACTGCACGTATAGCGATACTAATAATAAGTGTCGATATTTTTGCGAGTGATATTTTTTTTCAAATTTTAAAAACTCATAAAAGTATCGCTATAGCATAATTTTATTATAGTGAAATATTTGAATTCAAATGTTATACATTTATAAAATGTATTTATGTAAATATTATAATCCCAATATTTTGTACTCAATAATATATTAAGTGTTAGTTTTTGTATGTTCTCCGTTGAGGACAACAACCATTTTTCATAAATTATAATTTGTTTCATGGTATCAGAGCAATAAGATATTAGTCATCATATTTGATCTAATGGTTATTTTCATTGTTTTTTCTTTTTCCATCACAATCCGGGAGGCTAGCTGTCACGCCCCGGGGTCGAAACTACGACCCAGGCTCGCCAACAGATCCACCGTCGACACGGGAAACCCCGCACCGACGAAGCGTCCAACCTGCAAAAGATAGAACTACAGCTACACAGATATCAGAGCGGAAAATAAAAGCTGTAATATAAAATCAAACTACTATAAAGCTGAAAATAAATACAAAGTCCATCTCCCAAATACCTGAATAATACAAGGTCAGATACAAATTAAAAAATCCACCTATACAATATCTACGAATCCAAAAAGGGAGATAACTAAAAACTAGAAATATAACAATACACAGTGAATCCCACAGTCCGGGATGGTACATCTACCTCACTCTAAAAGAACTATGCTGGTAGGGAACTGTCTCGCGACTCCCTGTCCTCGGTCCATCGCGGCAGCTCGGGCAAGAACGGAAAGAAAAGCCTCAGCAACCTGTCACCGATAGAGGGTGTGAGAACTACATCCTACAATAGTTCTCAGTGGGTACCGTCTCCAAGACCCACGGTCTGCCCACTAAGTCTACTAGAGGCAAGATAGCAGAAAAAGACTGAGATAATGAAAACTAAGCTGGAAAAGTATCTACAGCTATCATGCCTCTATCTACTATGCTCAAAAGGGAAAAAACACAGATGATGGTATGCCTCCACTCGCTACTGCTAATATGTCTCAAGTATCATGCTCAAGGTAAACCTCATCTATGAACATGCTATGAAACTCACTCTCACATATCACCCAATCTCAATGATTGTCCCTCTTTGGACCAGTCAAGCCTGCGCTCATCTACTGCCACTCATGCCCAAAAAGGGCTTGGTCTTACGTAGGGTGTCCCTCAAGGACTATCTCAGTAACCACATCGCAGCCTCGTCAGGCTCGGTATCATCATCGCATCCGGAGCGTAGCTCGCGGGGAGCGACCCCGCGAACTCAAATATCTCACAACTGGCATAAAACCTCAGTCTCAGCAGGCTATACTCCACGATCAAACAGATCGGAACTCAATGCTCAACTAGCATAACTCAGTCGGAGAAAGACTCCACGACTCAATCTCAGAAAGCTAACCCACTAAAAGAAAGTACGCAACCACTGGGACCGCCGTCAGCCCAAACGGCTCCCAAAACGACACCCCACTCATAGACGAGAAGAACCGTCTGACGCAGCAAGGGTCCGAGAATCTCGTTAGGCCGGTGCCTAGAACCCCAATCAAACAAGAACAGACTCTAGGCTTAGCCTATCGAAGTTCTCGATCCCTTACCGTTCGGGGATTCGGCTCCCTCGGTTAAAGTGGGAAACCAACACAACAAGTTAAACTCACGGGCTGTAAAAGCTCTACAACCAAATAATGGAGGGTCCGAAAACCCCGGGAGACTAATACCTACGACCCTAATCAAACAAGAACAGGCTATAGGCGTAGCCTCCCGTTGCTTTCGACCCCAGAAGGAAATCAGCCGTTAGAACCCAGACCACTCGAATCATCTCGAGTGGGTAAGTTTATAAGAAACAGTGACACTTATTACAGAAAACCATTTGATCTGAGAGAAATCCATTTTTTAATGATTTTTAGTCTTTTTAGGAAAACAATTTGAAAACAAGTTTTATGTCCAAACCTCGAAGAGCTAATGCCCTTGTCCTATCAAACAAGAACAGACTCAGGCGACCCTGCGAGGCTTGGAAGAAAACATTGGCTGACTAAAATCATGTGTGCTTCCAAAAAAGTTCTGGGTTCAAGGTCCTGCTGTCACTAGTACACTACTGCCACTACCACTGTAGTGACAACCAACTCGAAGAACACAACATCTCGGGACCACTGTCTACCCAAACGGCTCCCGCCAGAACTAAACGACTAGCTCTATCTACAAGACTCCACTCGCCCCCCCCCCCCCCCTAGCACGAGTGTAATATGCATCCCACACTAAAAGAACCCAACCACTCAGCCCACTAACCGGGTGAGGAAGACACTATGTCCAGGAATATAAGAACAGTGTGAATGTCTAAAGCATAAGTAACCCTAGCCCAGATGAGGGTTTTCTATTAGTCTGGTTACACATGCAACATATGACGGGGTGCTAGGTCAAGTGTCACGCCCCGGGGTCGAAACTGTGACCCGGGCTCGCCAACATATCCGCCATCTGTACGGAAACTGCCGCACAGACGAAGCGTCTACCCTGCAAGTCAGATCTAGAGCTAAAACATGTATCAGAGCTGAAATAAACTAGAAGCTACATAGATCAACATAACATCTGGATAAATAAAAGTCTGTCAACTATGAAACAATAAACAGAAATCCTCACTAGTCTCCCAGAATGTCTAGTACAAAAGTGGAATCATAAAATACCCCGGGTACATCTACCTCAGACTCTCAATGCTGGTAAGGAACTAATCGGCCGCGTCCTTGCCTCGATCTGCTGTCTCCGTGCGAACCAGGCTGGAACAGCTGCCTCAAACCTGTCACCGCAGCGGGTGTGAGATCTACTACAGAAGGCAGATCTCAGTGGGTACCATCCTAATATCCACGGTATGCCCACTAAGTCTACTGGAGGCAAAACAGATAGGTATGCAGATAGATAGATAGATAAAAGCTGAAAGGAACTATAGCTATCATGTCTCAATCATCATTCTCAAGAAACTATACTAATGATGAAATGTGCATACACTCGCTACTGCTAACATGCCTCAAGTATGATGCTCAAAGGAAATCTCATCTATGAACATGCTATGAAAGTCACTCACACATATCACCCAATCCCAATGACTGTCCCTCTTTGGACCAGTCAAGCCTGCGCTCATCTACTGCCACTCGTGCCCAAACAGGGCTTGGTCTTACGCTCAGTAACCACATCGCAGCCTCGTCTGGCTCGGTATCATCATCGCATCCGGAGCGTAGCTTGCGGGGAGTGACCCCGTGAACTCAAGTATCTCGCAACTGGCATAAAACCTCAGTCTCAGCAGGCTATAATCCACGATCAAACAGATCGGAACTCAATGCTCAACTAGCATAACTCAGTCGGAAAAGATCCACGACTCAAACAGGAAAAGCCCAAGCACTCTGAAAGCTTTGTCGGAGAACCCTCAACGACTCAATCTGATAATGCACGATCCGTGGCTGAGTCGGGTGTAGTAACCGCTCGTTTAAATACTTTTCCGGATTTTATAGTTTGTTTTAAGTGCACCGCATCTCGCCTAGGGGTCCGGATTGTGGCTTAACTATTTTTTTCTTCTGGACAGACCGTTGGGGCTCGCGGGTATTTTTAGACAATAAAGCTCGCGAAACGGAGAACGGCGGCGCGATCGGTTTTGGATTCCGACTCCGGAATCTCCCGAAATAAATTCCGGAAGGTTGCTAGCAGATCTGACGACGTGGACGTGTTTCGAGGCAAACCGGACCCTGGTTCGTACCCGAACTGGTATTTCCCTTTAGTCGGGGGTTTGGGTTAATTCTGTTCCCGCCTCTTGGTTCACCCGATCTTTTATTTTGTAATTTAGGGATTTAGGGGATCAAGTCCCCTGTGTTGCACCAAACGGTTAATTAAACCCGTTTGGGAACTAGGGTTTTCCCTAACTCCCCTTTTTTCTTCTATGCGTAAGCCCCACCCGAGCGAGAGCGTAGAACCTCGTTTCCCCCACCCCTTGCAAGGCGGCGCGAAGAACCCAGGTCGTGACGGGGAGAAGAAGGGAACGATCGCCTCCCCGCAAGATCCGACGAACGCGAAGAGGACGTTCCTTCTCCTTCGCTCAGTGCCGGCGAAACCAGGGTGAGTCGTGGTTTCGTTTTCCTTTTCGTTTCTTGTTCCGAGCGAGGGGAGGAAATCCCTGGAAGTTCCCAGAGGTGGGGCACCCGATGCGCAAGGAGGCGGGGGAGGAGCGAGCCACCGGCCGGCAGGGCACCCGCGCGGGCTTGATGCCGCGCGGGGCCGCCCGTGCCTGCGGGCAGCTCCCCCGCGCGGGCTGGGCGCCGCGCGGGGCCACTCACATGCGGGGGGTGCAGCGCGAGGTCTGGCACCGCGCGGGGCAGCCCCCGCATGCGGGCAGTGCACCCGCGCGGGCTGGGCGCCGCGCGGGGCCGCCCGCATGCGGGGGCGCCGCGCGGGGTCGGGCACCCCGCGGGGCAGCCCGCGTATGCGGGCAGTGCACCCGGGCGGGCTGGGCGCCGCGCGGGGCCGCCCGCATGCGGTGGCGCCGCGCGGGGTCTGGCACCGCGCAGGGCAGCCCGCGCATGCGGGCAGTGCACCCGCGCGGGCTGGGCGCCGCGCGGGGCCGCCCGCATGCGGGGGCGCCGCGCGGGGTCTGGCACCGCGCGGGGCAGCCCGCGCATGCGGGCAGTGCACCCGTGCGGGCTGGGCGCCGCGCGGGGCCGCCGCATGCGGGGGAGGGGCGCCGCACGGGGTCTGGCACCGCGCGGGGCAGCCCGCGCAAGCGGGCAGTGCGCCCGCGCGGGCTGGGTGCCGCGCGGGGCCACCCGCATGCGGGGCACCGCTCGGGGGAGCCCGCGCACACGGGCAGTGCACCCGCGCGGGCCGGGCGCCGTGCGGGTTTGACACCGCACGGGCCCATGCGCACGCGCGGACAGCGAGGCGGCGCGGGGTCACCTCCGCCACGGTCACCGACGCCGCCGCCGTCGGAACCGAGGACCCTGTTCTGGGACGAGAACCGGATGGTGTAATTGCTTTTCATTGACGGTGTTTGGTGGGTACTGATTCCCTTCCCGGGGTTTCTTTTGTAGTTGCGGGGAGCGCGCCGGGACGCGGGGGAGTCGAGCGTGATCACTACACGCGACAGGTGGGTTTTGTTTTGGGATTTAGCGTCGGGTTTCCGGCGATTGTACCTTGTTTAATATCAGTATCTAATCGTGCTAACATGATAGCCCTTGTGGACTTTATCGTTGAATCTATTTGGTAATATGGTTACTTTGTTCGTGTTTGGTACTATGGTTACTTTGCTCGAGGTTGCAGCACGCGCACCCGCGGTTTGGCCACCGAAAAGGGTGCGCTTTTCCGGAAAAGTGGTCCATGACCCGTGTATACCCACGAGGGGACGTAGTGGGGCCCCTGTAGTTGTGGGGTTTTGATGCACCGAGGTGTGAGCGGTGCGACCCGTCGGTTTAGTTGTCCGACGTGGTCGGGTATTGCAGGGTTACAGGCGAGCCGTCGGTTTAGTTGTCCGACGTGGTCGGGCATTGCGGGTTTACTTGTGTTCGTGTTATCTTTTCCCTGTTGCGAGGGGTGGTTGCTCCGGATAGTTTACGGTTGGACGCATTTCTTTACCCTGCTTTATTATTATCATTATTGTTTAGTCGCTGACTTCCCACTTTGCGACAGGGTCCTACAGGGGGGAGAGTTAGGCGACGGTGAGGCCGCAGCAGGAGTTTCTGGGTCCCTGGAGACCCCGAACAGTACTTTCTCTTTTATTTCGCATTTCATTTACTATTTGTAGACTGTGGTGTAGTTCTCGATACCCTCGTGGGGTCGGTGTGGATGTCGGCATGGTATCTAATGATTTATTTATTCTCCTTTCATCTCTGTGGGCTGCTTTAAGAAAGAAAAAAAAGTGCAAACGAAAGAAAAGATTGCAAAAACTGTTTTCAAAACTCGGGTGTCGTGTGGGCACCGTTTTCAAAACCTTGTGGATTTATGGACTGCGAAAATGGATTTCAAAACCTAAGTGTCGTGTGGGCACTGTTTTCCAAAACCTCTGAGTTTATGTTGCTTTCGAAACGAGTTTTCAAAATCTGGGTGCCGGGTGGGCGCCGTTTTTAAAATTGTGGATTTATCCTTTCAAACTGATCGGCCGTGAGATTTATTAAGTAAGTGTGAATGTGTGTATGTCTGAAACTGTTGTGATTGAATGGATATCCGTGTTTGGACATTGTACTAGCCGCGACGCCGTGCATATACAGAGGAGACTCTGTCCGTTTGCAGAGTGATTCTGTATATGCGGCGGATCTGGGCACGCGCCGGGGAAGAAGGTTTTTCAAAAAAAATTTACGCGCCAAACACATACCTTTTGTGAATCGTTTCCGATAAAATAAACCCCCGGGGCGTGACAGATTAAGATGGTATCAGAGAGACCTTACCTTTCAATCACAACAATTTGTGCCGATGTCCACAGGAATACTTCACTTGGCTACAAATGAATGGAATGGATAGGGTATAGGAGAGTAGGACGCGAGTGATCGAGGGGGGGGGGGGGGGGGGGGGGGGGAAGAGTCTAAGTCCTTTTCTCTTGACAGGTGGTTCGTTGCTTGTTAGCAGAGTCTAGAGCTGACTTATGTTTTGTGTGTACAGACATGGCCCGTACTAGATCATCGGCCGAGGATACAAGGGCAGAGGCGACGATGTCGGCGGCCGCAGAGAACCAGCTCCTGCGACAACAACTGCGAGAGATGGCGGGGCAGCTGGTGACTCTCACGGATCACGTGCGTCAGTTGATGCAACAGCAACCGGTTGCGACGGTGACGGTCGCCACGGCCCCTCCGCAGGGGCCAGGCGCACCGGCGACGGGACCGCAAGTGATGGGGGCCGGGGCAGGAGTGGCCCCTCCAGCAAGTGCAGCAGCCGAGGTGCCGCCACCCCAGACGACGGCACCAGCGGCGGTACCCGCGACAGCAACTACGGGACCGGCGCCGGGAGCCACCGGCGGGGGTACCTCGGGGGCGACCGTGGTTACCCTTTCCCCTACTGTGGCCACCGCCGCCACGGGGGAGGGGTCAGTTCCGCTGACTGAGTGGGATCTCTTGCGGGCCAACCTGGCCGACTTTAAGAAGTACGATCCACCCACATTCGAAGGGGAGACGACCGATCCCTGGGTCGTCGAGAAGTGGGTGGGTTCGATGGAAAAATTATTCGAGGACTTGCTCATGGAAGATTGAGAGCGGGTTCCCCTGGCGGTCCACTTCCTGGAGGGGAACGCCCGCTTATGGTGGAAGACGGTACGCCCTGATCCCACCAAGGGTACCGTGCTCCCATCGTGGACGACGTTCAAGCAGGACCTGTTCGGGGCTTTCTTCACCAGCAGCGTCAAAAAGAAACTAGAGGACGACTTGAACCACGTCCAGCAGGGGAGCAGGACTGTTATGGAATATCAACGCGAGTTCGTGCGTTTGGCCAACTGCGTCCCATTCGTGGTAAGGGACGAGTCCCACAAGACGCAACTTTTCGTGGATGGCTTACGAAGCGATATATTCCAAGTGGTACAAGCAGCCGATTTGCACACTTTTTAGAAGGTTGGTGGAGGGTGGGTGTGTGGCCTACTTGGCATCGATGGATCTAGTTACCCGACCCTCGACGACACCTTCAGACATCCCGGTGGTGAGGGACTTTCCCGATGTCTTCCCAACGAAACTGCCCGGGATGCCCCCTGAACGGGAGGTGGTGTTTCCTATCAAACTACTACCGGGCACGCAGCCTATTTCGAAGGCGCCTTACCGGATGGCCTTCGTGGAGTTGAAGGAGCTTAAGGCGCAACTAGAGGACCTCTTGGACAAAGGGTTTATCAGGCCGAGTGTGTCGCCCTGGGGCGCACCGGTACTCTTTGTGCGGAAGAAAGACGGAAGCCTGCGTCTCTGCATCGACTACAGAGGGATAAACAAAGTTACAGTGAAGAATAAGTACCCCATGCCCAGAATAGATGACCTCTTCGACCAGTTGCGAGGAGCGACGGTGTTCTCAAAGATTGATCTGCAATCGGGCTACCATCAGCTCCAGGTTCGGAACGAGGACATCCCAAGGACCGCCTTCCGGACCCGGTATGGCCACTACGAGTTCACGGTTATGCCGTTCGGGCTTATGAACGCCCCCGCAGTCTTCAAGGATATGATGAATCGGATCTTCAGACCCTTCCTAGACCGGTTCGTAATGGTCTTCATCGACGACATCCTGATCTATTCACCCACCGACGAGGAGCACGAGGACCATTTGCGAGCAATTCTCCAAACTCTCAGGGAGCAGAAGCTGTTCGCTAAGCTCAAGAAGTGTGAATTCTGGCTACGCGAGGTGGGATTTCTAGGGCACGTGATCTCGGCGAAGGGAATCACCATGGACCCCAAGAAGGTGGAATCGGTGGTCGACTGGCAGCCGCCGACGACGGTGACAGAGATCCGCAGTTTCCTGGGCCTAGCAGGATATTACAGACGCTTCGTCGAAGGTTTCGCGAAGATTGCTACCCCTTTAAACCGGTTGACCAGAAAAGGGGAGAAGTTTATATGGACAGCTAAATGCCAGGAGAGCTTCGAGGAACTCAAAAGAAGGCTAACCAGGGCACCAATACTTGTACTACCGACACCCGGAGAGGATTATGAAGTGTACTGCGACGCATCAAGGATCGGCCTTGGGGGTGTTCTGATGCAGCAGGGGAAAGTAATAGCCTACGCTTCTAGGCAATTGAAGGATTACGAAAAGAACTACCCGATACACGACTTAGAACTGGCCACAGTGGTCTTCGTTTTAAAATTGTGGAGGCACTACCTCTTTGGAGTCCACTGTAACGTCTTCTCGGACCACCAAAGTCTTAAGTACCTTTTCACCCAAAAGGATTTAAACCTACGGCAGAGACGGTGGCTAGAGTTACTGAAGGATTACGACCTGACAATTCAATACCACCCCGGGAAGGCAAACGTAGTGGCAGACGCTTTGAGCAGGAAGGGGCAACAAGAAGGGGTGTCTGGAGGCGCGATAACTGAGCAGAGCAGCTTGATCGCGGAGTTCGCACGATTGAAGTTGGAGGTGGTACCAACGGGCATGGTTGCACAACTTTTAACCTTGGTAGTCAAGCCGACGCTATTCAAGAAGATGCGGGAAGGACAACAGACCGACTCTCACTTACAGCTCGTGCGAGACAAGATCTCCCCGGACCAAGAGAGCGATTTTTCAGTGGAAGGCGACGGCACTCTATGGTTCCGCAGGCGGATTTGCGTGCCGGATTCGTCGGAGTTGAAGGAGGAAATCCTAGCAGAGGCACACCGCGCCCCTTATGCGGCGCATCCGGGGGGCACGAAGATGTACAGGGACCTCAAGCAGACCATCTGGTGGCCTAAGCTGAAGGGGGATGTGACACGACATGTGGCTCATTGCCTGATATGTCAACAGATAAAGGCGAAGCATCAATGACCTGCGGGAAAGTTACAGCCCTTACCGATGCCAGAGTGAAAGTGGGATCAGATCACCATGGACTTCGTCACGGGGTTTCCACGCTCACAGCAGGGGCGCGATGCGATTTGGGTCATAGTAGATCGGTTAACCAAGTCAGCACACTTCCTGCCCATTCTTACAACCTGGACCCGAGAGCGGTTAGCTCAAGTCTACATCAGCGAGATCGTGAGGCTGCATGGAGTGCCGACATCGATCACCTCGGATAGAGACACGCGCTTTGTCTCGAAGTTTTGGCAGAGTCTACAACGGGCCATGGGGACCAAACTACAGTTCAGCACAGCCTTCCACCCCTAGACGGACGGACAGTCGGAGCGAGTGATACAGACTCTCGAAGACCTGCTTCGCGCCTGTGTACTTGACTAGGGGGTAGGTTGGGCACGCTATCTTCCTCTCGTGGAATTCGCTTACAACAACAGCTATCAGGCTAGCATACAGATGGCGCCCTACGAAGCCTTATACGGGAGGCGCTGCCGATCCCCAATCTGTTGGGACGATTTGGGAGAACAGAAGTTCTTGGGACCCGACTTAGTGGAAGAAACTGAAGAAAAGGTATGCCTCATTAAGCAGCGGTTACTGACCGCCCAAAGCCGACAGAAGAGCTACGCAGACCAGAGGCGCCGCGACTTGGAATTCCAAGTGGGAGAGCACGTGTTTTTGCAGGTCTCGCCATCCAGAGGAATCAAGCGTTTCGGGCTGACGGGCAAGCTGAGCCCACGATTTGTGGGACCGTTCGAGATCTTGGAGCGCATCGGCCCAGTGGCGTACCGCCTTGCCCTACCGCCAAACCTCGACCGAGTCCATGATGTTTTCCACGTGTCCATGCTCCGGAAGAACCTTTCCGACCCATCACACGTTCTAGACGTCTCCGCACTCGAACTCAATGAGGACCTAAGCTTCGAGGAAACCCCGGTGCGTATCCTAGCAAGAGAAAGCAAAGCGCTGCGAAACCGAGTCATTCCCTACATGAAGGTGCTCTGGAACAACCAGAAGGAGCGAGAAGCAACATGGGAGCTGGAGTCTAAAATGAGGGAGTGTTACCCCAATCTTTTCACCGCAACGCAGTTTTGAGTTTCGGGGACGAAACCCATTTTTTAGAGGTGAGTGGTGTAGTAACCGCTCGTTTAAATACTTTTTTGGATTTTATAGTTTGTTTTAAGTGCACCGCATCTCGCGGGTATTTTTAGACAATAAAGGTCGCGAAACGGAGAACGGCGGCGCGATCGGTTTTGGATTCCGACTCCGGAATCTCCCGAAATAAATTCCGGAAGGTTGCTAGCAGATCTGACGACGCGCACGTGTTTCGAGGCAAACCGGACCCTGGTTCGTACCCGAACTGGTATTTCCCTTTAGTCGGGGGTTTGGGTTAATTTTGTTCCCGCCTCTTGGTTCACCCGATCTTTTATTTTGTAATTTAGGGATTTAGGGGATCAAGTCCCCTGTGTTGCACCAAACGGCTAATTAAACCCGTTTGGAAACTAGGGTTTTCCCAAACTCCCCTTTTTTCTTCTGTGCGTAAGCCCCACCCGAGCGAGAGCGTAGAACCTCATTTCCCCCACCCCTTGCAAGGCGACGCGAAGAACCCAGGTTGTGACGGGGAGAAGAAAGGAACGATCGCCTCCCCGCAAGATCCGACGAAAGCGAAGAGGACGATCCTTCTCCGTCGCTCAGTGCCGGCGAAACCGAGGTGAGTCGTGGTTTCGTTTTCCTTTTCGTTTCTTGTTCCGAGCGAGGGGAGGAAATCCCTGGAAGTTCCCGGAGGTGGGGCACCCGATGCGCAAAGAGGCGGGGGGGGGAGTGAGCCACCCACCGGCATGGCACCCGCGCGGGCTTGATGCCGCGCGGGGCCGCCCGTGCCTGCGGGCAGTTCCCCCGGGCGGGTTGGGCCACCCGCATGCGGGGGGCGTCGCGCGGGGTCTGGCACCGCGCGTGGCAGCCTGCGCATGCGGGCAGTGCACCCGCGCGGGCTGGGCGCTGCGCGGGGCCGCCCGCATGCGGGGGCGCCGCGCGGGGTCTGGCACCGCGCGGGGCAGCCCGCTCATGCGGGCAGTGCACACGCGCGGGCTGGGCGCCGCGCGGGGCCGCACGCATGCGGGGGCGCCGCGCGGGGTCTGGCACCGCGCGGGGCAGCCCGCGCATGCGGGCAGTGTACCCGCGCGGGCTGGGCGCCGCGCGGGGCCGCTCGCATGCGGGGGGCGGGGGGGCGCCGCGCGGGCAACCCCGCGTATGCGGGCAGTGCGCCCGCCCGGGCTGGGCGCCGCGCGGGGCCACCCGTATGCGGGGCACCGCGCGGGGCCGCCCGCGCACACGGGCAGTGCACCCGCGCGGGCCGGGCGCCGTGCGAGTCTGACACCGCACGGGCCCAAGCGCACGGGCGGACAGCGAGGCAGCGCGGGGTCACCTCCGCCACGGTCACCGACGCCGCCGCCGTCGGAACCGAGGACCCCGTTCCGAGATGAGAACCGGATGGTGTAATTGCTTTTCATTGACGGTGTTTGGTGGGTACTGATTCCCTTCCCGGGGTTTCTTTTGTAGTTGCGGGGAGCGCGCCGGGACGCGGGGGAGTCGAGCGTGATCACTACACGCGACAGGTGGGTTTTGTTTTGGGATTTAGCGTCGGGTTTCCGGCGATTGTACCTTGTTTAATATCAGTATCTAATCATGCTAACATGATAGCCCTTGTGGACTTTATCGTTGAATCTATTTGGTAATATGGTTACTTTGTTCGTGTTTGGTACTATGGTTACTTTGCTCGAGGTTGCAGCACGCGCACCCGCGGTTTGGCCACCGCAAAGGGTGCGCTTTTCCGGAAAAGTGGTCCATGACCCGTGTATACCCACGAGGGGACGTAGTGGGGCCCCTGTAGTTGTGGGGTTTTGATGTGCCGAGGTGTGAGCGGTGCGACCCGTCGGTTCAGTTGTCCGACGTGGTCGGGTATTGCAGGGTTACAGGCGACCCGTCGGTTTAGTTGTCCGACGTGGTCGGGCATTGCGGGTTTACAGGTGTTCGTGTTATCTTTTCCCTGTTGGGAGGGGTGGTTGCTCCGGATAGTTTACGGCTGGACGCATTTCTTTACCCTGCTTTATTATTATCGTTATTGTTTAGTCGCTGACTTCCCACTTTGCGACAGGGTCCTACAGGGGGGAGAGTTAGGCGACGGTTAGGCCGCGGCAGGAGTTTCTGGGTCCCTGGAGACCCCGAACAGTACTTTCTCTTTTATTTCGCATTTCATTTACTATTTGTAGACTGTGGTGTAGTTCTCGATACCCTCGTGGGGTCGGTGTGGATGTCGGCATGGTATCTAATGATTTATTTATTCTCCTTTCATCTCTGTGGGCCGCTTTAAGAAAGAAAAAAAAGAGCAAACGAAAGAAAAGATTGCAAAAACTGTTTTCAAAACTCGGGTGTCGTGTGGGCACCGTTTTCAAAACCTTGTGGATTTATGGACTGCGAAAATGGATTTCAAAACCTAAGTGTCGTGTGGGCACTGTTTTCCAAAACCTTTGAGTTTATGTTGCTTTCGAAACGAGTTTTCAAAATCTGGGTGCCGGGTGGGCGCCGTTTTTAAAATTGTGGATTTATCCTTTCAAACTGATCTGCCGTGAGATTTATTAAGCAAGTGTGAATGTGTGTATGTCTGAAACTATCGTGATTGAATGGATATCCGTGTTTGGACATTGTACTAGCCGCGACGCCGTGCATATACAGAGGAGACTCTGTCAGTTTGCAGAGTAATTCTGTATATGCGGCAGATCTGGGCACGCGCCGGGGAAGAAGGTTTTTCAAAAAAAATTTACGCGCCAAACACATACCTTTTGTGAATCGTTTCCGCTAAAATAAACCCCCGGGGCGCGACATCGGGAAACCTCCACGACTCGATCTGCCAGAACCCCCAAAACTCTCAAGGCTAAGTGGGAGAACCATCTCCACCACTAAATCAGAACACGACCCATGATCTAGAGTAAACCAATCAGGGAATAACTCCTCAATCTCTCACACGGGAGGCCTGGAAATTCTGAACGAATGCCATCTACAACCCTATCAAACAAGAACAGGCTGCAGGCATAGCCGCCCATAGCTTCCGCCCCCGAACAGGAACAATGCTGAAACTCTCAAATGACACTAGAAAGTCATCTCACAATGCTCTAAAAATCCCCTCGGCCCCCTGGCACGAGGACACATGCATCCCGAATTGCCTGGACCATTCATAATGCTCCCGATATTTTAAAATATTTTAAAATCAGAATTTAACTTAAAAATCGGTTGTAGAAATTATATAAAGGCCCAGATATATTCCGAATCTCAAGAAAATATGCAGTCTCGTGTCAAATCATCCCTAGATCATGCTAAAAAATATCAGGGGCTCAGGAAAGTACTTCTACAATTTTCTAGGCAACTATCAGATTTATAAAGCATAAACCAGCTAAACTAAACATGATCAACATGCTTACAGAAGCTTTAGAGGGCATTCCATAAATTTCGAAAAAATTCCAACCCACCTGGATCGCTTTCCGCAGGCAACGCTGAAGTCGGTGAAGCGCCGGATCCTCAAACTGACGAAACCACGAAAATCGTGCCGCAAATCACGGAAAAATCCATGGAAGCTCCAATAAATTCCCTCGAGTCCACACAAAATTCTGGCGCGCAACAGCTAACTCCACACATCCACAGCACACACATACAACACACGACCCATACACAGTTCTCACCAAAACTTCAGCCCAAAATGATTTCCACAACACAACTCTTAAGCTTCCAGCACACTAAAAATACATAACCACTTAAACCCAAATTACTTAATCCCAAGTCCATCTATATATTCAATCTACATCTCCCCTGTACACACCACACATACCCAACATAACAAATCACATACAACACCTCCCCAGCACAACCTGCTTCCAAAGAAATCACCCACAGCACAAAAACTCTATTTGCACACCAAATAAGTAAAGTCCATATATACAATTCCCTAAATCCACCCTTACACACTACCAGCTAGCACAATTTAAATCCAATTAATCTGATGGTGATCCACGTGCCGCCATTGCCGGTCCCAAAATGCTCGCGCGGCACCGAGCTCGCCGCGTGTACCAAAGTTGCTACACCAAACACAGAGAGAGAAAAAGGAACCCAAAGTCAGTAAAGCTCTGTCAAAAATGAGCGAGTCCGTCGGCAAAGAAGACAGCCCCGGTGTAATATCATAGATTTTGTAACACTTAATACCTCCTGCTAATAAAGTTTTCGTTTAATGTAATTAACGTAACGGGTTTAGTTAAGTCATTAATTCGGAGGTGCGGGTATTTTTCTGCGATAGAGATCGGAAAACGGAGAATGGCAGCGCGATCGGATCCGGATTCCGACTTACGGAACTTCCGGAAAGGGGTAGAAAGTGATCGCAATGGCCAGGGGTGTAGAGTCCTGGCGTTCCCTTGCCCTTGTGTACCTCCCTTTTATGTTGACGGGACTGATAGGTAAACTTTCCACCGTTTTCTGCAATGGACTGACCGGGGCCGCCAGTATTTTTCTGCGATTGAGCTCGAAGAACGGAGGGCGGCAAAGCGAACGGATTTGGATTCCGATTTACGGATCTCCCGAAATGGGGGTCAAAGCGTTTGCCTTTGAGTGGTGCATCGGAATCCGTGTTAAGTGGCCGGCACGTTCTTCGAGGCGATCGGACGGGGAACCTGCTGTGATCGGAATTCTCATCTGTTTATGGCACTAGGTTATTTTATTTATGTGGGAATACTTCGACCTTCCGGTTTTCCATCTTGGGTCCTAACCGAATGTTTTCAGTTGATTAAGGAGGGGTTGAAATTCGAGAAATTCTGGGCTGGTTGTCGGGACTTGCGGATAATTTTTGGTGTTAGAGCTCGCAAAACGGTGAACGGAGACGCGATCGGATTCGAATTCCGACTTCCGGATCTCCCAGAATAAATTTTTGAAGTTTGGGCCCCTTTCAGGGTGCTCCGGGATCCGTGCGAGCGATTGACACGCTTTTCGGGACAATCTTAGCCGTCGGTTTTGATTTCGGTTAATTTAGGGTTTTCCCCTTGACGGCTAGGGTTTAAGGCAGCCCTGTTAAGAAAGGGAAGGGGAAAAAAAAACCCCAATCCATATTTCCTCTCTTTTCAACCGAGGGCGTGAGGAACCGAGACGGAGACGAGGAGAAGGAAGGACGATCGCACGCCCTGCGGAACCCGGCGAACGAGAGCGGGACGATCCTCTTCCTTCCTCCCTCACCGGCGAAAACAAGTTCTTTTCGGGCTCAAGGTGGGAGCATCTTAACTGAAGTTTCCACACACTTTCTTCACGTTTCAGGTGGGTTGTTATTTTCTTTGTCCTAGCATCTAACTCTATCATGTTGGACGGGGTCAAATCTAAGTGTACTGGGGTTTAATATTGATGGGTGATAGCTTATGCATGTTAGTGGGTTCTTTTGCCTTGGTGTTTAGCGTCGGTCTTTGGCAGTCATTTTACTTTCGTTATTACATGTTAGCGGGGTAGTTTTGAGCACACGTGTTACCGTTCTTCTTTGGATTATACATGATAGCAGTTATAGCTTACTCTTGTTTATACATGATAGCGGTTACAGTTTACTCTTGTTTATACATGATAGCGGTTACAGTTTACTCTTGTTTATACATGATAGCGGTTATAGTTTACTCTTGTTTATACATGATAGCGGTTACAGTTTACTCTTGTTTATACATGATAGCGGTTACAGTTTACTCTTGTTTATACATGATAGCGGTTATAGTTTACTCTTGTTTATACATGATAGTGGTTACAGTTTACTCTTGTTTATACATTATGATGCTGACATGATAACGGTTATGGTTACTTTGCTCGAGGCTGCAGCACGCGCACCCGCGGTTTGGCCACCGCAAAGGGTGCGCTTTTCCGGAAAAGTGGTCTATGACCCGTGTATACCCACGAGGTGACGTAGTGGGGCCCCTTATTAGTTGTGGGGTTTGAGGCGCCGAGGTGCGAGCATACCCACGAGGTGACGTAGTGGGGCCCCTTATTAGTTGTGGGGTTTGAGGCGCCGAGGTACGAGCGATGCGACCCGTTGGTTTAGTTGTCCGACGTGGTCGGGTTTCTGCAGGTACGGTATGGGCCGTCGGTTTAGTTGTCCGACGTGTCCGGGTATTACAGGATACAGATGTACAGGTTGCCTTTCCTCCTTGAGAGGGTGGTTGCTTCAGTTATCTTCACGGTTTGTTTTATTATATTCTCCTGCTCTACTATTTTTGCGTCACTGACTTCCCACTTCGTGACAGGGTTCAGACGGGGGGGAGATGTAGGCGGTGGTGAGGACGGGACGGGAGCAGCTGGGTCGCTGGGGACCCTGGACTGTATTTCTTCTTTCATTCTTGCATTTCATTTACATTGTAGTTATGTGAGAGGTTCTCGATACCCTCGTGGGGTCGGCGTGGATGTCGGTACGAGTTGCATTTAATTATCCTCCTATGCGTTACTCTTCCTTTTATTTCTGTTGGCCATTTGAAATGAAAAAGGGCAAAAGCCAAAGAAAAGATTGCGAAAACCGTTTTTAAAATCTAAGTGTGTGTGGGCACTGGTTTTAAAACTCTGTGGATTTATGGATTGCGAAATGGATTTCAAAACTTGGGTGTCGGGTAGGCACCGTTTTCAAAACCTTGTGGTTTTATGCTGATTTCGAAACTCGCTTTCAAAACGAAAGCGCCGGGTAGGCGCTCTTTAAAAAAAGCAGTGGATTTATCCTTTCCAAATTGATCGGCCATACGTTTTTAAGTGAATTAGAATGCTGGTGGTATATGAATAATTGTTGTGATTGAATGGATGTGTATGTTTGGAATATGTACTGAACTCCACGCCGGGCATATACAGGGGAGGCTCCGTCCGTTTACAGAGTGATCCTGTATGTGTGGCGGGTCTTGGCACGCGCCGGGGAAGAGGGGTTCTCCTTTATCAAAAAAATTTATACGTCAAACGCTTGACTTTTGTGAATCGTTTCCGCTAAAACAAACCCCCGGGGCGTGACAGATTAAATGGTATCAGAGAGGTTCTTTCAATCACAACAGTTAGTGCCGACATCCGTGGGGATACCTCACTTGCCTACAGGTGAATGAAATGGGTAGGGCATAGGAAGGTAGAACGCGAGTGATCGAAGGGGGGGAAGAGTCTGAGTCCTTTCTCTCGCTAAGGGGTTCGTTGTTTTGTAAGTAAAGTCTAAAGTTGACTCTTGTTGTGTGTGTACGGATAGAGGTCAGACGCAGCGAGCAAGTGACGACGGAAATGGACATCGCCGACGAAGCAAATCGCCTGCTCCGCAACCAGCTGCGCCACGTGGCTGGGCAACTACTGACCCTCGCGGAGCACCTGAGCATACTGATACGGGAACTCGAGGGCGTCGATCACTTCCGATGCGGCACCAGAGACGTCGCCCCTCGCGGGATGCCACAGATGGGCCCTCCCACCTTCCAGGAGGCGGTTAACCTGGCCGGGCATCCCGAGCTAGAGTGCGCCCGGCAGGAATACCCTTACCCCCGTCCGGCAGAGGACCCCTATCGGAAGGGCCGGGCGAACAAACGCCCGAGAACCGGGCAGAACCTTGGGCAGACGACGAAGGAAGGACTTAGGCCACCGAAGCCGTGCGTCATATGTGGCGACGCGCACCCCGTGACGAGTTGCCCATGGCGGGACGGACACTGTTTCCGATGCGGCAGGCCGGGCCACACGCGTTACGAGTGCCCTCTGAAGCCGGCTACCACTAGACCCCCGGCACCGCAATCGGAGAGACGAGAGAATGCCGCGGCCCCCGACCGGCATAGGGACCGATCGGAGGGCCCACGCGCGATGAACCCCAACAACACGGGATCCCCACCCCGCCACGCCATATGTCGCTGGCCCAAGGGTTGCGGGCGGACCTCCCCGGCCGCCCTGGCGGACGACGCGACGTCCCAAATTGGGGAATGACAAGTACCTTTTTTTGTCTTGTTTTTTGTTTTACTTTTTCCTTTCCTCTTCCTAGATAGGAGTACCCCCTCGGGTCGGAGCAACCCGCCCCTGTTTGACCTTTGCGAACCTTGTGCCTTTTGTTTTACCTTTCGATTTCCTCGACCGTTTCGACTCCCACACGCGTTTGGGGGGGGGGGGGGGGGGGGGGGGGGCGAACACCCACGGAAGACTGTTCGGCTTTACCCATGACTTCTTTCCTTTTTCCTCCCTTACCTTCGAGGTCCTTCATAGCTGTCCTCTTCGGACCAAGCCGAAACAGGCCTCGGCTGGTAAGTTGTTTCTTCCATGCACCCTGCAACCCAGCGCCAGTTACGGGCCCCCAGTGACAGTACGCCCAAGTCTGACTGTGAGAAACGACAGGTGCGACTACAAGAACCGGGCTTTCCTGAGCATGAGTATATGGCGGGCAAGAGTATCTCCTTCCCGGCGGTCATCTCAGCGGCACGGGCCAGAAGGTTGGTAGAGGGTGGGTGTGTGGCCTACTTAGCATCGGTGGACTTAGTTACCCGACCCTCGACGACATCCTGATCTATTCACCCACCGACGAGGAGCACGAGGACCGTTTGCGAATGATTCTCCAGACTCTTAGAGAGCAGAAGTTGTTCGCTAAACTCAAGAAGTGTGAATTCTGGCTACGTGAAGTGGGTTTCCTAGGGCATGTGACCTCGGCGAAGGGAATCGCTGTGGACCCCAAGGAAGTGGAATCAGTGGTCGACTGGCAGCCGCCGACGACGGTGACAGAGGTCCGTAGTCCCTAGGCCTGGCTGGATGTTACAGACGCTTCGTCGAAGGTTTCACGAAGATTGCTGCCCCTTTAAACCGGTTGACCAGAAAAGGGGAAAAGTAATAGCCCATGCTTCCAGGCGATTGAAGGATTACGAAAAGAACTACCCGATACGCGACTTAGAACTGGCCATAATGGACTTCGTTTTAAAATTGTGGAGGTGCTACCTCTTTGGAGTCCACTGTAACGTCTTCTCGGATCACCAAAGTCTTAAGTACATTTTTACCCAAAAGGAATTAAACCTGCGGCGGAGATGGTAGCTAGAGTTACTGAAGGATTACGACTTGACGATTCAATACCGCTCCGGGAAGGACAACAGACCGACTCACACCTGCAGCGCGTATGAGACAAGATCTCCCTGGAAGATAAGCAAGGTTACAGTGAAGAACGACCCAGGACTGACGACCTCTTTAATCAACTGCAAGAATTTCAGGGACCAGGAGCTGGTCGCTAAGTTTAAGAGATGCGAGTTCTGACTTCGCGAAATGGACTCTCGGGGCACATCGTGTCAGCGACGGGAATCACAGGGAATATGAGCGGATGTTTTGAGCAAGAAGGGTCAAATCGAGGAGGAGATCGATGAGCGCGAGTACTCAGCAGGACCGGTACCGTCGCGCGACCTTTTGTCGTTAATGATCAAGCCAACCCTGTTAGAGAAATCTTGGAGGGTCAGAATAACAGGCGTACGGATACAGCTTATTCGAAACAAGACCCCCGGACCACGCAAGCGACTTTTCGGCGAGTGCGAACAACGCAATACGTTTTCGAGGGCGGACTTGCGTGCCCGAACTGCTAGTATTGAAGAAGGAGTTACCGTCAAAGGCGCACGGCGCTCCCTCTGCAGCGCATCCAGGCGACATGAAGATGTACGAGGACCTCAAGCAGAAATTTTGGTGGACTAGGGACACTCGGCTGGTGTCGAACCTTTGGCAAGTCTGCAACGAGCTCTAGAGACTAAACCACACCGCAGCGCGGCGTTTCACCCCCAGACCGGCGGACAGCCCGAGCGAATAAGACGGATTCTCGAAGAGGTGCTCTGAACTTACTTACTTGATTTTGGGTGACGGATGGTCGCTGCCTTTGAGCTTAGAGAGGACCCGAGCTTCGACGGAACACTGGTGCGAACCTTAGCACGAGAGGACAAAAAGGATTGCGCAACCGGGCGATCCCCTATGGGAAGGCGCTGTGGAACAACCAAGAAGAACGCGAAGCGACTTAGGAACGGGAGTCAAAGATGGAGGAGTGCTACTCAGTTTTATGCGTCGCGGACCAGGATTAAGTTTCGAGGACGAAACTTTTTTTTGTGGTGAGTGATGTAGAGTCCTGGCGTTCCCTTGCCCTTGTGTACCTCCCTTTTATGTTGACGGGACTGATAGGTAAACTTTCCACCATTTTCTGCAATGGACTGACCGGGGCCGCCAGTATTTTTCTGCGATTGAGCTCGAAGAACGGAGGGCGGCAAAGCGAACGGATTCGGATTCCGATTTACGGATCTCCCGAAATGGGGGTCAAAGCGTTTGCCTTTGAGTGGCGCATCGGAATCCGTGTTAAGTGGCCGGCACGTTCTTCGAGGCGATCGGACGGGGAACCTGCTGTGATCGGAATTCTCATTTGTTTATGGCACTAGGTTATTTTATTTATGTGGGAATACTTCGACCTTCCGGTTTTCCATCTTGGGTCCTAACCGAATGTTTTCAGTTGATTAAGGAGGGGTTGAAATTCGAGAAATTCTGGGCTGGTTGTCGGGACTTGCGGATAATTTTTGGTGTTAGAGCTCGCAAAACGGTGAACGGAGACGCGATCGGATTCAAATTCCGACTCCCTGATCTCCCAGAATAAATTTTTGAAGTTTGGGCCCCTTTCATGGTGCTCCGGGATCCGTGCGAGCGATTGACACGCTTTTCGGGACAATCTTAGCCGTCGGTTTTGATTTCGGTTAATTTAGGGTTTTTCCCTTGACGGCTAGGGTTTAAGGCGGCCCTGTTAAGAAAGGGAAGGGGAAAAAAAAACCCCAATCCATATTTCCTCTCTTTTCAACCGAGGGTGTGAGGAACCGAGACGGAGACGAGGAGAAGGAAGGACGATCGCACGCCCTGCGGAACCCGGCGAACGAGAGCGGGACGATCCTCTTCCTTCCTCCCTCACCGGCGAAAACAAGTTCTTTTCGGGCTCAAGGTGGGAGCATCTTAACTGAAGTTTCCACACACTTTCTTCACGTTTCAGGTGGGTTGTTATTTTCTTTGTCCTAGCATCTAACTCTATCATGTTGGACGGGGTCAAATCTAAGTGTACTGGGGTTTAATATTGATGGGTGATACCTTATGCATGTTAGTGGGTTCTTTTGCCTTGGTGTTTAGCGTCGGTCTTTGGCAGTCATTTTACTTTCGTTATTACATGTTAGCGGGGTACTTTTGAGCACACGTGTTACCGTTCTTCTTTGGATTATACATGATAGCAGTTATAGCTTACTCTTGTTTATACATGATAGCGGTTACAGTTTACTCTTGTTTATACATGATAGCGGTTACAGTTTACTCTTGTTTATACATGATAGCGGTTATAGTTTACTCTTGTTTATACATGATAGCGGTTACAGTTTACTCTTGTTTATACATGATAGCGGTTACAGTTTACTCTTGTTTATACATGATAGCGGTTATAGTTTACTCTTGTTTATACATGATAGCGGTTACAGTTTACTCTTGTTTATACATTATGATGCTGACATGATAACGGTTATGGTTACTTTGCTCGAGGCTGCAGCACGCGCACCCGCAGTTTGGCCACCGCAAAGGGTGCGCTTTTCCGGAAAAGTGGTCTATGACCCGTGTATACCCACGAGGTGACGTAGTGGGGCCCCTTATTAGTTGTGGGGTTTGAGGCGCCGAGGTGCGAGCATACCCACGAGGTGACGTAGTGGGGCCCCTTATTAGTTGTGGGGTTTGAGGCGCCGAGGTGCGAGCGATGCGACGCGTCGGTTTAGTTGTCCGACGTGGTCGGGTTTCTGCAGGTACGGTATGGGCCGTCGGTTTAGTTGTCCGACGTGTCCGGGTATTACAGGATACAGATGTACAGGTTGCCTTTCCTCCTTGAGAGGGTGGTTGCTCCGGTTATCTTCACGGTTTGTTTTATTATATTCTCCTGCTCTACTATTTTTGCGTCACTGACTTCCCACTTCGTGACAGGGTTCAGACGGGGGGGAGATGTAGGCGGTGGTGAGGACGGGACGGGAGCAGCTGGGTCGCTGGGGACCCTGGACTATATTTCTTCCTTCATTCTTGCATTTCATTTACATTGTAGTTATGTGAGAGGTTCTCGATACCCTTGTGGGGTCGGCGTGGATGTCGGTACGAGTTGCATTTAATTATCCTCCTATGCGTTACTCTTCCTTTTATTTCTGTTGGCCATTTGAAATGAAAAAGGGCAAAAGCCAAAGAAAAGATTGCGAAAACCGTTTTTAAAATCTAAGTGTCGTGTGGGCACTGGTTTCAAAACTCTGTGGATTTATGGATTGCGAAATGGATTTCAAAACTTGGGTGTCGGGTAGGCACCGTTTTCAAAACCTTGTGGTTTTATGCTGATTTCGAAACTCGCTTTCAAAACGAAAGCGCCGGGTAGGCGCTCTTTAAAAAAAGCTGTGGATTTATCCTTTCCAAATTGATCGGCCATACGTTTTTAAGTGAATTAGAATGCTGGTGGTATATGAATAATTGTTGTGATTGAATGGATGTGTATGTTTGGAATATGTACTGAACTCCACGCCGGGCATATACAGGGGAGGCTCCGTCCGTTTACAGAGTGATCCTGTATGTCTGGCGGGTCTGGGCACGCGCCGGGGAAGAGGGGTTCTCCTTTATCAAAAAAATTTATACGTCAAACTCTTGACTTTTGTGAATCGTTTCCGCTAAAACAAACCCCCGGGGCATGACAAGGGGTGCATCGAAATCCGCGTAAGTGATTTGGCAGGCTTTCCGAGGAAAAAGGTAGAATTATCCTTAAGGAATTATCCTGAAGAATCTAAATTGAGGAATTAATTAATCAGAGAATTAATTAATTGGGAAATTAATTGATTAAGGAATTAATTAATTGGGAATTTTAAATACCCAAAGTGGTTATTATCGTACGAAAAGATATTTCGTTATCTTCTCCCGAAAGAAAGAGAGAGAAAAGGAAAAAAGAAAGACGAAAGCCTAACCGGAGGAAACAAGAAGAAAGGCGAAACCCTAATCGAAAGAGAACGGTGGAGAAGAAGGTGAAAGCTAAAGGATCCAAACCCTCCCGACGAACGCGCCAAAACCGGGAGCGAGAACGGATAGCCGTCTCCTGCGATTAGAGGTAAACTAATTTTATTTTGGTATAGTTTCGCTCGGTTTTTGGGTATCAGTCTTTCATGCAGTTTAGGAGTAGCCGTTTGCTACCCAACGTGTCGCGCCGCGAAGCCATAAGGCGTCGCCGCGCGACCGTAATGCGCACCGCGCGGGGACGGTGCCCGCGCGCCGCGGCTAGAGCCGCGCGGGATCAAGCTCCCCGCGTGGCCGCGGCTAGGGTAAACGACGTGCGGGGCCGGTGCCCGCGCGGCCGCGGCGCGTGCCGCGCGGGGCGGCATCGCACGCCGCGCGGGGCCATGCCCGCGCGGCGGCCGCGGCGTGTGCCGCGCGGGGCGGGTGCCGGAGCGGCAGCGGCATCGCACGCCGCGCGGGGCCATGCCCGCGCGGCGGCCGCGGCGTGTGCCGCGCGGGGCCGGTGCCCGCATGGCGGCGGCATCGCACGCCGCGCGGGGCCATGCCCGCGCGGCGGCCGCGGCGCGTGCCGCGCGGGGCCGGTGCCCGCGTGGCGGCGGCATCGCACGCCGCGCGGGGCCATGCCCGCGCGGCGGCCGCGGCGCGTGCCGCGCGGGGCGGGTGCCCGCGCGGCGGCGGCATCGCACGCCGCGCGGGGCCATGCCCGAGCGGCGGCCGCGGCGCGTGCCGCGTGGGGCGGGTGCCCGCGCGGCGGCGGCATCGCATGCCGCGCGGGGCCATGCCGGCGCGGGGCGGGTGCCCGCGCGGCGGCCGCGGCGCGTGCCGCGCGGGGCGGGTGCCCGCGCGGCGTCCACATCGCATGCCGCGCGGGGCCATGCCCGCGCGGCGGCCGCGGCGCGTGCCGCGCGGGCGGGTGCCCGCACGGCGGCGACATCGCATGCCGCGCGGGGCCTTGCCCGCGCGGCTGCAGCCTGTGCCGCGCGGGCGATTGCCCGCGCGGCGACGGCGGTGGCGGTGCATGCCGCGCGGGGCCCTGCCCGCGCGGCTGCTGTCTGTGCCGCGCGGGCGGGTGCCCGCGCGACGGTGATAGCACGTGCCGCGCGGGGCCATGCCCGCGCGGCCACGGCTAATGCTGCGCGGGCGGGCGCCCGTGCGTTTGCGGCGCGCGGGGTTGGTGCCTGCGCGGCCGCGGCGGTTACCGTGCGGGGCCGGCGCCCGCGCGGCCGCGGTTTGCGCCATGCGAGGCCGAGGTCCGCACGATCGCGGAAGGTGCGGCGCGGGGTTGGTGCTCGTGCGGCTGCGGCTTTCACCGTGCGGAGCTAGGGCCCGCGCGGTCACGGCAAACGCCGCGCGGGGCTGGTGCCCACGCGTCCGTACGACCCGTGACACCTCGGGGGCGGCCGCGTCGCTCGACGTGCACAGGCGCCACCGCCGGGTCAAGTTGTCCTTAGTGTTTTGAGTTGTTCTGGCTCGGTTTATCCACTACTATATTGTTGATCTAACCATGGCTCTTTTGGGGACTACTTCTAGGTCCGGGCGTCAACAGAGAGCAAGGTTCAGTCTCCGGAATACACTTTTCGCATAATCAAGGTGGGTAGGTGTTGGTTATTACCGGTGAGGTGTCGTTTCCGATTACTCGTTTTGATAAAGTAGATACGGTTATAATTTGACTAACCCCTTAGCATGTGAATCCCTTTTACTATTTCAATCGAGCTGCTGCGGTCGCAGGTGCGGTATACTTTTCTGGTTATAGTGGCTGCGGTCGCAGGTGCGTTATTCTACTCTAGTTATAGCGGCTGAGGTCGCAAGGCATTAAAACACTCATATTGCTTACACGCACACCGGCAGTTTGGCCACTGCAGAGGGTGTATTTTTCCGAAAAGATGGTAAGTCATTTACTCGTGTACCCCACAAGGGGAGGTAAGTGGGGACCCCTCAAGGGGAGGCGGCTGCTACTTGGGCAGTCGAGGGGTTGGAGGCACCAAGAAGATGAGTACGGTATTGGGATTGGTGCCCAAAATATTTAGGAAAACTGGGGTAGGTGCCCAGCGGGACTTCCAACAGGGATTTAGCGATACATGAGGGGGAGGGAAAAAGTAAATGCCCGGTGACGCGGTGTGTTCTTTCTATTTATTGCGTTTACTTGCTTGTTCTCTACTTTATCAGTCACTGACAACCCACACTGTGACAGGTTCGAGTAGGGGTGGATTTCGGGACGACGGTGAGGCATCAGTTAGAGGACACTAGCTAAGATGGCTAGTAAAACGATACTTTATTTTATTTACTTTTGGTTATTGCATTACTATGGTTAGTTAACTGTGATTCATATACTGTGGTTTCTGATGGATGTTGGGACGAGGACTTTCTTGTAACTAACTGGTGTATGATAGGATGTGTAATTGTGGCTTGTTTTCAAATACAAACCGGTTTCAAAGATGTTTTCAAAGCAAGTGCCGTGTGGGCACCGATTTTTAAAACCCGTGGATTTATCCTTTCAAGTTAATGGCCGCACAAAGAGTTTGCGAAAACGATTTAGAAAACTGGGTGTCGTGTGGGCACCGATTTTCAAAACCCATGGGTTTATGCTATAGACCGTATAAGATAGCGGTGACGGTTTGATGTACTATATCCTCTCCTCGTTGCATGTCATGATTGGAATGGTTAAAGCATTGGAATTGATTGTGACGCCGTGCATATACAAAAGAGACTCCGCCCGTTTGGGGAGTGAATTTTTATATGCGGCGAGTCTGATACGCGCCGAAGGCAAGGTTCATGTAATTATTTAAGAAAAAAAAAATGGGTACGTTTTCCGCTCCTTTAGAACCTCCGGGGCGTGACAGATTTTATGGTATTAGAGAAAACGGCTTTAACCAAGGAGATCATGACTAACATCCACAGAATGTAATGACACAAGTGACTAACAAAGTTGATAACCAAAGTATAGGTGTGTCGTGTACGAGCGTGAGCGCGGGGAAATAAGGGATCGAGTCCCAGGGATAGAAGGTCAAGGTGCTGGGATTTCCTAGACGCAATAGGATTGATGTGATTTCTTTGTGTGTACAGATAACAGTCCGGCTTAGTGAGCAACGGCCAACGGGAATGGACACTGCAGCCGAGGCGAACCGCTTGCTACGCAACCAGCTGCGCGAGGTGGCCGGGCAGCTGCTGACCCTCACTGAACGCTTGTGCATACTGACACGAGAGCTTGAGAGTGTCGACCATTTTCAGCGCAGCGTCAGGGACGACGCCTTTCGTAGAATGCCACCGGCAGGCTTTCCCACCTATCAAGAGGCGGTCGGCTTGGCCGTGCAGGCAGAGCATGAACTTGCCGAAGCACGTGCTCGGTGGGGACACCCCGGGATGCAGCAGGGCCTGGGAAACCCCTACCCCGGTTCGGCAGGGGACTTCTATCAAAGGGGCCGGGCGACAAAACGCCCGAAGACAGGACAGGAATCTGAACAAACGCTGAAAGGGGGACCTGAACCTCCGAAGCCGTGTGTCATTTGTGGTGGCGCGCACCCAATGATGGGCTGCCCTTGGCGGAACGAACACTACTTCCGATGCGGCAGGCCGGGCCACACACGTTACACGTGCCCCAGGAAACCGACTGTCACTAGACCCCCGGCGCCGCGACCCGACGTAACGAAGAGAGCGGCCACCCTCACCCCACAAGGGAGCCCCAACTCAGGAAGCAGGGCAAATCGACGCCCGAAGAAAGTACAGAAAGGCGGGCAGGTGCCAACAGGAGGCCAGGAATCATCACGGGGACCCTGTGTTATTTGCGGAAAGGCACATCGAGTGACTAACTGCCTTTCGAGGTACTCCGACTTCAACAAGTGCGGCAAGCCGGATCACGCCCGCGCTTCATGCCCGCAAGAACTACCCGCTACAGCCGCCGTGCCGCAGCAGAGAGGACGAGAAGATACTGCTGTCCCCGACCCACAGGGGGACCGACCCGATGAGCTACGTGCGATAGATCCCTACGACGCCACCTCCCTACCCGGCCACGCCGTGCGCCGCTGGCCCAAAGGGTGTGGGCGGACTCCCCCAACCGCCCCATTGGACGACGCAATGTCCCAGAATGGGAAATAACAGGTAATACCTAAACTACCTTCTACTAGTTGGGAACACCCGTCGAACCAGAGCATTCCTTTCTGGTCCGACCCCTTTTAGTCCTTTTTGCTTTTTTGGGGTTTACCTTACGACTCCCCGCTCTCCCTTGTCGTTTTTCTTTTCTCCGCCCAAGTTCCGCCATAGGAGTTGACGTACTGTAGTTGTGAGGGGGGGTGGGGCTATGCCTGTGCATCATCAATCGGGGAATAGGTAAAGCCATAGCATAGAACAATACCCCCCACCTTGGGTTGAAGACCTATTCGAACAACAACCGGAGCGACAACGCCTTCGGGGGTTGTTTCGCAACCCGGCTATAGCATTTTGGATGGTAGCAATATCCAAGAGGTTGTTGGGTTATGTATAATTGGATCTAAATAGGGGAAAAAACACCTAGAGGGGGGTGAATAGGTGTAAACAATAAACACTCAAAAATCTTTGCGATATAAAACCCAATGCGGAAAAATAAATAACACGCAGAGATTTTTACGTGGAAAACTCCAAACCGGAGTAAAAAACCACGGGACCGATAACACGGTGAAATCCACTAGAATTAAACACGTACAAGGTGATATACCGTACTCACAGACGACTCAACCTTTTCCATACGCTCCTAGTTGATCTTCTCCGCTCGCTCCACGACGCTTCTCGAATCCACGATTTGCGTCCAACGCCGAATCCACGGCGTCCAACGTCGAGTCCACGACATCCGACTGAATCCACGGTCTTCACCCAGTAGCACGCTTCGAATCCACGAACGTACCTCGCTCCGAATCCACGAGAGCGGTAGCACCTTGAATCCACAAGGCCACGCGAGTCCACGCGCCGATTTTGGGGTAAATCGTTGTTTTTTTGGGTGGTGATGATCCGCCGAATACTTAGATTAGAAATAGATCAGAAATACCATCTAAGTATTCATTGATTTGATTCTACTCAAAATGTGAGTATGAAAACCTAGAATCAAATCAATCAATATAGATGAAGAAACATAAGATAGAATCTATGATTTCCTTTCTTCTCTATATGTGGATCTTAGGCCGTATAAAAGATGACGGCTTCTTTTTCGATTATGTGGATTAGCCCTAGAAAAAGAATCATAGGGTCTATTTATAGGTTAGAAACCCTTGGAAAAAGATAAGGATCAAAAACTATCTTTTTCTGGAATTTTTCATGACGACGATTCGGATCGGAGATCGGCGATTCGGATTGCAGTAGCGAGAAAAACAGTTTCCAGAAAAACGAAGGTTCGGGATCCGGATCGAAGTGCTTGATCTGGATCGTTCATACAGTTCACCAAACATCAACGTTCGGGATCCGGATTGCAAAGCCTGATCCGGATCGCTCAAATAAAAAGGTAAACCCAGTGTTCGGGATCCGGATCAAGGAAGGCTACGATCCGGATTGAACTGGTGTATGAACGAACAACCTTCGGGATCCGGATTGCAAGGTCTGATCCGGATCTTGAACATGTCCCATGTCCAGTTTTTGATATTTATGCAATTACAAGTTTATCCAAGTGTTTCTACACTATAAGAAGTATTCGGATCACCAAAGATATTAAGTTAAACATACCTGATCCTTTTGAATTCTTCTTTTCTTGAGATTGAGTTATATGATCCAACCTTCTTTACCTTCAATCTTCAAGACTTAACCGAATTCACGAAATACGCCAACTTAAATTCCGTAACAATCTCCCCCTATGGCGGTTTCGTGACAAAACATAGATCCACTCAAGAAAATTCAAAAAGATATTTTTGTTGCTATCACCATACAACAAAAATTTACAATGGAGATCCAAAATAAAATACATGAGTTAAACTCCTAAAACAGACTCTAGACTTAGACATCTGTACTCTCTACAAAAGAAATCATTCTTGACAAAAGAAATCGTTAGATACCTCAAGAATTTTATATCATTCAAAAACCACATACAGAGATGAAGTTTATACTCATTTATACTTACCATGACATTTATACATTCAGATATGTAAATTGATCATAGTTAAAACACCAACATATCTTCTATGCAATCAAAATCCAAATGTCATGTTAGTGAACATCAACTTGTTAGTTATATTACATGCCCAAATAGTTAGTCGAATAGTTAGTCGAGGCATGCATTCAAACACAAATAAAAACCGAAAGTTGAAGTTCTACTTACCTTTCAAGTTGAGGTGATACTTACCTCCATAGTTTCAAGTTTCTTTCTCACAAACATTGTATCATTGTTTATCTCTCTCTCCCCCTTTTTGTCACAAAAATTAGCCAAAAATTACCAAAATGGAGAGAATAGTTAACTGTTCAAGTACCAAAAGTTTGAGAACTAAAAACTAAAAACTAAAAAACCTGCACAAGAGAAAATTATTAGAAATCAGCACATGTCAATCATCTGAGGCAGAGTCTTCAGAGCTCGTGCAGCCCAGCTTTTTCAAAATTCCTTTAAGCATTCCCGAAATCGTAGAACACTCTTGTTTCATCTGATGTATGTCCTTGGACATCTTTCTGAGTTCTAGAGCCATTTTATCTTGTTCTTGGTTGATGGTAGATTCTAAGTTTGCCTTTTGGTCAGTTCTTCTGGAAGTTGAAGAACGTTGTGTGACGACTGACGGAGCAGTTTGACCTTCATTCCGAGGAGATCTTCTTGGCAGAGAATGTGAATTGTCAAGAGGTTCATTGCTTGGCACATTCTTTTTCCTTGCTTGCTGCTTAAGTATTGAGGAAGACTTCAGTAGCTTCTTATTCTTTAGGTAAACCTTATTTTCTTCATCAATACCTTGTTGTACTTCAGTAAGAAATGTGTCACAATCTTCTTCATCTTCAGATTCATTTTCAGTTTGAGGGATATTCTTTGTTTCATCTTGACATGGTTCATTTATTTCAATACCTCGAGCTCGTCCAAGCCGTCGAGCAAGTCTTTTTCTTTTTGTCTTCCCAGAAGTTTCTTCCATTGGAGCTTTGCCCTTTTCAGCAGCAGTAGGCGGAGCCTTTGATGTTTCCGCAGGCGCTTTTCCTTTCGAAGCAGTGGGTGCTGTTGCTTCAACTTGAAGCTCATCCCAATCAATTGATTCCGTTTCAGATTCTGTATCGGAATCATCTTTAGCTTTCTTCGCTTTCTTAGCCCTCTTGGGCTTGACAGTGTCTCTCGTATGTACCATAGCAGCCAGAAGAAAAATGATCCACGTGATCACCATTGCTATTGGTTTCTTGTGAAAAGAAATCCTGTGAGCAACACCTCAAGAACACGAAAAAATTGTTAATTTTCAAAAATTAGAAAAATTGTACCCAAACAATCATTATCGTATAGAGAGACTAAGAATCAAATTAGTTTTGCAAAAGGAATTTTAAAAATAGATCAATCGCATGATTTTTGAAAATTCCCATTATATGCCCTAAAACCGAAATTTTTGAAATCGAAGGCCAAAAATCCGTTTATCTTGAGAACACCTAGCATATAATCAAAACTAATCTACCCAGAGTTCTTATTTCAAAAGAAATTTGATCAAAAACCATCCACAAACGAAATAGATACAAGAATTTCATCACGTTTTGAGGAAGAATATGAAAAACTGTGAAAAACCGAGATTTTGATCAATAACACTTGGAATCGAAGAACTTGAGTTTGAAAGCTTCCAAGATGGATGAATTCTAGAGAGAGAAGCTCTGGAAGCTTTGGAACAAAAGATTGGGGTAAAAGAAATCAAAACCCTTTTGTTGTATATAAAACCCTAGCCGCGATTCGGATCAGTTCGTGATTACGATCCGGATCGGCTACCAGCAGAGAAAATCTGCGTTCGGGATCCGGATCAACAGGTCCAATCCGGATCGGCTCCAACTTTTTCTTTAGAAAATTTCAGAGAAATTCTAGAAAAGCCAGAAAAAGATTGTAAGCACTTTTGTGTATCAACTTTAAATGAAAATCATCGTTTCATACAACAAGAAATAGATTATGCCAAATCTATCAATAACATCCAACAAATGAAACGAAAATTTATAAAAATTAAATCCCTTAAAGTTGAACAACTTCAATTACATCTAACTTGATCTTATGAGTAATGCCTTTATCAAATCATCAATTCGGTAAAGAAAATGAAATACAAAGATCAATAGATGTCTAACATCCCAGATAAGTTAGATAATATATCTAGTCAATTTATTGAAGAGAGCGGCTCTTTGAGCATCTTTCATTAAAATTCCCACCTTATACCAACCTTGAAATTTTGACAGAGTCAAGTATTTCAACATGCATTTTATTTAATCAAACTTGAAAAACCTTGCTTGGTAGACATGTGGTAGCTGCACACAGTACTCGGACGACCGAGGTGGTAGCTCTTTCCTCCATGTGGTGGTAGTTTTCACACTCCTCATTGGGATGTAACTCTTTCCACATCTTTTGAGCATAATACTTTTTCTTTGACTCCCCCTCAATTGGCTATCAATTATTTAAGATATAAAGTATTCAGCCAAATATTGATCTCGATTTCATACTCGACTAAACAGTCAAATAAGATAAAAACTATACCAAGAGATCATCGAGAGAGAAATTGACTTTGATCAAAACAAAGATGAGTTAATTGACATAAATGATCATTGCATCAAATGAAATATTATGACATCTAAAGCATAATAGATTTCTAAATATATAAAAGGATGCAGTTAAAGTCAATCAAAACTAATGCTCAATTAATGTTCTATGTCTAAGTATAGATAATGAACAAAAACACAAAAACAAAACCTAACCTAAACAAAAGTTTCAAAAAGAGGTTATTTCAAGGAAAGCATTCCAATTGCTTTACGCAAATGAATAAAACGTTTTTGATCCAAAGGTTTTGTTAACAAGTCAGCTAATTGATCTTCAGTTGAAATGTAGGAAATTTGAAGAATATTTGATTCAACTAGCTCTCTAAGAAAATGATATCTAAGTTCAATGTGTTTTGTTCTAGAGTGCAACACAGGGTTTTTTGAAATATTTATAGCACTAGTGTTGTCACATAAAACAGTTACCGAAGTTGCTGAAATCCGGAAGTCGCTCAACACGCTTTTCATCCAAATGAGTTGAGTTGAACAACTACCCGCTGAGATGTATTCCGCTTCGGCAGTCGAGAGTGCACTGCAGTTTTGCTTTTTACTATGCCATGCAACAAGACAATGGCCAAGATAAAAATATGCACCACTCGTACTTTTTCGATCATCCACAGATCCTGCCCAATCGGCATCTGAGTATCCAATAATATCTAGATTTGTTCCCATAGGATACCAAATTCCGAAATTAATGGTTCCTTTGATGTACCGGATGATCCGTTTCACCGCTTTCAGGTGAACCTCCTTTGGTGCTGATTGATATCTCGCGCAAATCCCAACACTAAAGGATATATCCGGGCGACTAGCTGTGAGGTAAAGTAGACTTCCAATCATGCTGCGATAAAGTTTCTCGTCTACATTCTCACTAAGAGATTCACTTCCTAATCCCTTATTGCTAGTTCCCATAGGAGTAGGAAAATCTTTAGAATCTTCTAATCCGAATTTCTTTACCAACTCCTTTGCATACTTGGATTGACACAGATGGATGCCTTCATCATTTTGTTTCACTTGCAATCCAAGAAAGTATGTCAGTTCCCCCATCATAGACATCTCAAATTCGCTTTCCATGGTTTCTGCGAATTTAGAAGCATCATTATCCTTTGTTGCTCCAAACACAATGTCATCGACATAGATTTGTGCAACAATGAAGTTATTTTGATAATGCTTCACAAAGAGAGTCCGATCTGCTCCCCCTCGAGTATAGCCCTTCTCCAAAAGGTGCTTTGTCAACCTTTCGTACCACGCTCGCAGTGCTTGTTTTAAACCGTAAAGAGCCTTTTTCAAACGAAAAACATGGTTAGGTAGTTTACAGTCTACAAAACCTTTCGGTTGAGCCACATAAACTTCCTCATTGAAAAACCCATTTAAAAACACGCTCTTAACGTCCATTTGAAAGAGTTTTATTTTAAAATGACAAGCAATAGCGAATAAGATACGAATGGACTCGAGTCTAGCTACAGGGGCGAACGTTTCATCAAAGTCTATACCTTCTATTTGAGAGTAGCCTTGAGCAACTAAACGTGCTTTGTTCCTGATGATGGTACCATCCTCATTTTTCTTGTTCTTGAAAATCCATTTAGTACCGATCACATTGTGTTGCTTCGGAGGCGTCGTTAATTCCCAGACTTTGTTGCGTTCAAACTGATGGAGCTCTTCCTGCATTGCTTCAATCCAGTAGTCATCCTGAAGAGCTTCATCGACATTCTTTGGTTCGATCATGGAAACGTAACAGGCGAATCCACAAACCAATTGTCTCCGAGTTTTGACTCCTTCTTGTGGGTCTCCAATGATGTTTGATTCAGGATGATCCTTGGAGATGCGTAACGTTTGTTGTAATGGAGTACTCGGAGGTACATGAGATGATTCCTGCACATCAGATAAACTTGAAGAACCATTAGATGCATCATTAATATTGGAAGTATTATCGTGAGAAGATGCACTTACAGGAGTATCATCATCAAGAGAGATATCAGGGGTAGATTTATCAGATGCAAAGCGGAAAGCTTCATCTACTTTAACATTTATAGATTCTACGATCGTTTTAGATTCCAAGTTAAATACCCGATATGCTCTACTATTTGTAGAATACCCCAAGAAAATCCCTTCGTCACTTCGAGAGTCAAACTTTCCAAGATTTTCGCGGTCACGTAAAATGTAACACCGACTCCCGAAGATACGAAAATATTTGATGTTGGGTTTTCTACAACACCATAGATTGCAGTGTTCACAGCTTCAGCCCAAAAATGTAGCGGTAAATTCCGGCTATGAAGCATAACACGTGCCATCTCTTGAACAACCCGGTTTTTTGCGCTCGACAACACCATTCTGTTGAGGTGTATAGGGTGCTGAGAATTCATGCTTAATGCCGTTGGAAGTGCAAAAATCAATGAATTTAGAATTTATGAATTCTCCACCTCTATCACTTCTAACACGAATGATCTTTTCATTCTTTTCAATCATAATACGAAGGCAAATCTCATGAAAAGAATCAAAAGTATCAGCTTTCTCTTTTAAAAATGCTACCCAAGAATACCTAGAGAAATCATCAACCAATAAGAAAATATACCATTTACCTCCCAAGGATGGTTGACGTGTCGGCCCCATAAGATCCATATGCAATAATTCCAAGGGCCGTTTGGTACCGACGTGATTCAAGTTCTTGTGTGCAGTCTAGATTGTTTTCCCTTTTGACAACCACCATACACAATGTTTTGATTAAGTGAAAGTTTAGGAACCCCCTTGACCACGTCTTTGTTCGAAATTCTAGCAAGTTCCTTAAAATTTATGTGTCCTAGCCTTTCATGCCAAAGTGTTTCATTATTCAAAGAGGCTAAGTTACAATTTTCAGAAATTTTATTGGGAACAACATAACAATTGTTTCAGATCTAACCCCTTTTTAAAAAGAAAACATGATCCTTATCAGTTACAATGCATTCAACAGATGAAAAATTAACAGAAAAACCATTGTCACAAAGTTGACTGATACTAATGAGGTTAGTCTTAAGCCCATCAACAAATAACACATTATTCAGAATCGGGCCATCTGGAATAGCTACTGTTCCTTTTCCAACAATTTTGGAAGACTGACCGTCTCCGAAAACCACAAGTCCTCCGGAGATTTTCTCAAAATTTTGAAAGCAGTTTTTGTCACCGGTCATGTGACGGGAACAGCCGCTATCCAGATACCAAGACGAATTATCATATGCATGCAAGGAAATATTTATAACAAGACAAGGGAAAACTTCACCTTTGCGTACCCAAACCTTTCGAGTTTTGGTGTATGTCGGAAATGATTGTGAGGTTGATTCCTTTGGTGAAAGCATCTTGTTTGATCCGTCGCTTTTCCTTGACGTCGTCGTCTTGTTTGATGAACTACCGAGGCTCTTTTCCTTCAAAGAATTTGCATTTGATTTCCGAGGAATCACCCTTTTGGTAGTCGTTGCAAGAAGTGCTTGAGTTGACCGTTTGGCTCCCATCTTGCAATTTCTCCTTATGTGCCCTGCAAAATTACAACGAAAACATACCTTAGTGCTTGACGATTCCGAGGAGGGTGAAGTAGGCTTGTTGTCGTTGCTTATCGTGAATTCCGGTGTTGGAGGAGGAGATACCGACTGAGGCACAAAAACTGTCCCAACCGAACTAAAATTGTCTTCAGTTCGATTGTATCAGAGGTCGAACTTGTTTGATTGACCAAGACCAAGAAGCTTATCCAACTTACTCCTTCCTGATGAAAATCGCTGTAAGTCATCCTTGAGTTGGAGAATGGTCTCTGTCATTTCCAATTTTTCCTGTCGAGCCTCGCCGTTGAGCTTCAAGAAGTAATCCGCTTTGTTCACCATATCTATATAATTCTTCTCGAGCTGCTCATTGGACTCTTGAAGGGAAACGTTTGCTTTTATCAGATTATCCCTTTCCACTTCAAGATCGGTCGAGAGAGAAGTTACCCTTTTTACTTCTTCTTCGAGATCCTGCAATCTCCCTCTCAACCCCTTGTTTTGCTTAGCCAGTTTCTTTGAATCCCTCAAAAGTCTGTGATAGGCTAGAGCAAAATCTTCACCTTCCGAATCATCCGATTCATTGTCCGTTGCATTCTTTTCAACAGTGGAGTTGGACAATGACTCGGATGTACTTGCCATTAAGCACATGAAGGGTGAAGATGTGGACGCGTGGAACGCTGTTGCGTTGTCTTCTTCATCACTTGACGATGACTCATTTGACTATGAGGTGTCATCCCAAGTGACGGCTTGCATCGCCTTCTTCTTGGACGGATTCTTATTTGGACATTCCGTTGAGATATGGCCGTATCCTCGGCACTTGAAGCATTGGACTTGTCCTTCTGTGCTTTTCTTATCCTTAGAAAAACCCTCTCGCTTTCTTGACTTGTAACTTGAAGAACCCTTGCCTTTCTTCCACTTTCCGAAGGATGGAGTTTTGCTTGAATTACCCCTTCGAAAATTTCGGCGAAACTTCCTTGTCAAGAGAGCGAGCTGCTTCTCAAAGTCCTCCATAGATAGGTTCTCGTCATCGCCTGAGGAGGATGAATCCGCGACTTCTTCTTTTGTTGTTTTCAACGCATAACCTGAAGACTTAGAAGAGGATGCCTTTCCCGAAGAATAGTTAGTAGGAAATGTCATTTCATATGTTTGTAAAGAACTAACTAATTCTTCTACACGGATTTCGTCCGGGTGTTTAATAGTTTCAATGGCTGTAACCTTGGAACGAAATCTTTCACGAAGAGTTCTTAATATTTTTCTTACAATTTTAAATTCTGGAATATTCTCTCCCAAGTTAGCACATGAGTTTACGATGTCTTGCAATCGTGTGTAATAGTCTGTGAATGTCACGCCCCGGGGGTTTGTTTTAGCGGAAACGATTCACAAAAGTCAAACATTTGACGTATAAATTTTTTTTTGATAAAAGAGAACCCCTCTTCCCCGGCGCATGCCCAGACCCGCCACACATACAGGATCACTCTGTAAACGGATAGAGCCTCCCCTGTATATGCACGGCGTAGCGTTCAGTACATATTCCAAACATACACACCCATTCAATCACAACAATTATTAACATACAACCAGCATTCTAATTTATTTAAAACGTATGGCCGATCAATTTGGAAAGGATAAATCCACAGTTTTAAAAGAGCGCCTACCCGGCGCTTACGTTTTGAAAGCGAGTTTCGAAATCAGCATAAATCCACAAAGTTTTGAAAACAGTGCCCACTCGACACCCAAGTTTTGAAATCCATTTCGCAATCCAAAAATCCACAGGGTTTTGAAACCAGCGCCCACACAGACACTTACATTTTAAAAACGGTTTTTCGCAATCTTTTCTTTGGCTTTTGCCTTTTCATTTTCAAATGGCCAACAGAAATAAAAGGAAGAGTAACGCATAAGAGGATAACTAAATGTAACCCATACCGACATCCACGCCGACCCCACGAGGGTATCGAGAACCTCTCACATAACTACAATGTAAATGAAATGCAAGAATGAAAGAAGAAATACAGTCCCAGGGTCCCCAGCGCACCCAGCGCTCCTGCCCCGTCCTCACCGCCGCCTACCTCTCCCCCCGTCTGAACACTGTCACGAAGTGGGAAGTCAGTGACGTAACATAGTAGAGCAGGAGAATATAATAAAACAAACCGTGAAGACAACCGGAGCAACCACCCTCTCAAGGAGGAAAGGCAACCTGTACACCTGTATCCTGTAATACCCGGCCACGTCGGACAACTAAACCGCGGCCATTACCGTACCTGCAGAAAACCCGACCACGTAGGACATACTAAACCGACCGTGTCGCACCGCTCGCACCTCGCGGCCTCAACCCCACAACTAATAAGGGGCACCCCCCCCCACTACGTCACCACGTGGGTAGACACGGGTCATACGACCGCTTTTTCGGAAAACGCGCACTCCTTTGCGGTGGCCAAACCCGCGGGTGCGCGTGTTTGCAGCCTCGAGCACAGTAACCACAATGCATGAACAAGAGTAAGGATCGTAACATGTGTAATCAAGGTACTCTACTAACCAAGCATAATCGAAGGTAAAACAGTAACACGTACGTCAGGAGTATGATAACACGTAACTACTAGAGTTGCAGCGATAACATGTAGCACTAAAGTAACGATAATAGGTAGCATTTAAAGTGGAACGAAATATGTAATATTTAAAGTAAACGGTCGACGGAGATCGATGCTAAATACCATACTCAACCCACCTGTCGCTAGTAGAAAACAACGCTCGGCCCCTCGCGTCCTGGCTACGCCTGCTCGACTCTCACACCACCGGCTCCGAGGGAAAGTCGCGCTCAGACTCGGATAAAAAAAAACACGACAATCCGCCTCCTATCCACGGTTCGCGGCTTCCCGCCCGCCACGGCGGGACCGTGCCGCGTGCCCAGCCCCGTGCGGGTCACCCCCGCACGCGGGATGGGCGCGCAGCCCGGCCCATGTGAGGGTCACCCCCGCACGCGGGGCTGGGCGTGAGCCCCGGCCCCGTGCGGGTTCACCCCTGCACCG
>CM055061.1:18906820-18959600 GCA_029204045.2 Tillandsia leiboldiana
CTCTGCCCCTGCATCCTCGGCCGATGATCTAGTACGGGCCATGTCTGTACACAAAAACATAAGTCATCTCTAGACTCCGCTAACAAGCAACGAACCACCTTCGAGAGAAAAGACCCAGATCTTTCCCCCCCGCTCGATCACGTCGTCGTTCTACTCTCTCCTATGCCCTATCCATTCCATTCATTGTAGCCCGGTGAGGTATTCCCGTGGACGTCGGCACAAACAGTCGTGATTGTAAAGCAGGATTTTTGTCTCTGATACCATCTTAATCAATCGGTCACGCCCCGGGGTTTTAATGTATGTTCTGGTTTTTTCCCGTACATTTTTTTTCCGTTGAAATCCCTTGTTTTAGAACACCTAGTGTTTGGTTGTGTCTTCGCCATGGTGCATCAAAGGGGTCCACATATGGACCCTGTGGGTATTTTAGCTGATTTGGCCTTCGGCTGTGTTTGCCGAATTTTAGAAAGGGAATTGGACCAACGGAGTTCGGATTTTGATTCAGCGTGGAAAAACGCATTGAAAACGACTATTTATTTTGTCGAATTTGGAGTCCGTATGACCAAATGCGGCTTCCCGGAAGTTTCGGGGGATTTCTGGTGCATGGGGGTACTCCCTGGACCGGACTGAACCACGTGGCGGCCCAGTATTGGCCGCTCACGTCGCTCAGGTCCACGGGGAGACGCGGCCGGTGCATTGGACCTCGCGGCGGGCCACGTGGCATACGCGATGGCGGGCTCACGCGGCGCGGCGCAGCAGATGCGCGCGGGTCTTATGGACCTGCGTAGGACACGTGTCGCCTCGGGGATTCGTGGGCTCACGGGGTCTGTCCACGGGGCGCATGGAGTGGCACCCGGGGCGCGTGCCAGCACAGTGCACCAGTGTGCTGCTGTCGGCCGCCCCCTTGCCGTCCTCAGGTGCGGGCCACGGTCGGCCCGACGTTGGCCGAGCGCATGCGTGGGGGTTTGACCGGGGTTTGACGCTTTGCGCGCAGCGGAGCCGTTTCACGCCTGTTTCGTGTTCGGTACACGTGGCGGCTCCAAAATTTCCGAGCGCGCGGATGAACCCCGTCCAACACCGCCTTGGCGGATTCGGGCGCCCTAAATTTGGCCCCGAATCCGGCCAATGGGGGGGATTTTGGGCTGGGCTATAAAATATGGGCTTGGGGGCCCTTTTTTGCTCACTTGTCTGTGCCCCCGGATTGTGCACAGGGCACTCTCAAGGAAAAACCTTCCTCCACCTGAAACCTTTCTTGCTGATCATTCCTGGGGATTTTAGGAGTGCGTTTTTCGAGGTTGGCCATTTTTCCGGCTCGCGCGACACTCATCTTCGCGACTAAGCCTTTCGTCCCTTCGCAGTGTTAGGCTCCCCCGGCTCACCCCGACCTCTGATTTTGGTGATTTCTTGCGCCGTTGGATTCTAGACTGGTAGGTCTTTCATTTTTGATATTTTGAGTTGCCCCTGGTTTTCATGTGGATTTTGAGTTTTGAGCTTCTTTGTGACCCATTTTTCCTCGCGGAGTTTTGGACAGCACTGGTTGTTTCGGCTATAACTTCGCGCTAAGGCACGGATCGAGGCGATTCGAAAATGCGTTTCTCATCTACTTCTCGCAAGGAATCTCCTAGAATTTTCTCAGAATTTTATGAATAGTTTCGAAGGTGTAAATCTCCTTCTCTGTAACTTTTTGGTACAGAAATTCTGAACAGTTTTGTTTGGGGTTGTTTCCCTTGCCAAATTTGTATCTCAGCGAAGGAAGCTCGTTTTGAACGTGCAGGTACTAGTTTCGACGGGTTCGTCACAAGGAACGCGACGTATTTTTCTTGGAATTTTCTGAGCACCCTTCGCAGGTGAAAATCTGAGATCTTTAGATCGGTAATTTTGGGACAGATTGTGATGTTTGAAGGACTAAAATATGTATGTTCTTCTTGGAGTTTGGCACAGCATTGCGGTGAGTTTGGTGCGCGAGCGCGGGTTTTCGCAGTTGGGACGGGATTTTAGCGCTCGAGGTGGGTACGTTGTTAACCTTTTACTTGTGATACCCCACTAGGCATATTGGAGTCAATCTGGTGTAATGTTGATATATACTAGTTGAATGAACATAGCATGCTTCATGAAAAGAAAAGGGCTTGTAACTGATACTTGTATCTTTAGAGGGCTGGATATCGTAATAAATGGTAAATTCTTGCAAATGTTAAGTTGATTAAAATCCCTGGGAAAATTGCTTAAATCTATGATAATTATCGGCTTAACCCATATCTTGCTTTGTGGTTTAATTGAGAAACCTATTGTCCCGCCCGGGGGGTTCGAATAGCGCGGAAGAGGAGCCGCCAATGCCCTGAATCAGCCATAATTTTTTTTTGTATAACATTACTCCCCGGCGCGTGCCCAGACCCGCCGCATACACAAATTCACTCTGCAACGGGCAGAGTCTCCTTTGTATATGCGCGGCGTCTCAACTACAAAGTGCCTCACAGGCGTAGCACACACAATCTAAACACATCAGTTGGGGTCTCGTACACATACACCAAACAATTCAACCATGATATTCTAGCATTCACTTAGAGCATAGAGGCCGGGTGTTTGAGCGGGATAAATGATCACAAGTTTAAAGCGGCATCCACACGACGCCCATCGTTTTATGAAAACAGTTCGCAAACACATAAATCCCATACGGTTTGTAAAGCTCGGTGCCCACACGACACCCCGTTGTAAAAGTAGTTTTCGCAAACGGTTTCTTTGCTTTCATCGTTCAAAACGGCCAAGTAAGACGAGAAGTAGAATTCATTCAATATTCAAAAAGGAAAGAGGCAACATCACGACTTCGACCCCACGGGGTATCGCAAACCACAACTAACTAACATGAGTAAAAAGATAAAGGGAAAGAAAGGTCACTGTGACTGAAGCTCGATCAAATGTCAGAGCAGCACTTTGCGGCCTCTCGGTGCCCTACGCGCTGACCCGGACGGTCTGGTGAACCTGTGTCACCCACACGGAGTGGGGAGTCGAGTCGAGTGACAAGAAATACCATAATAAGCAAATAGGGTAACGTTAGGCAACCACGATAGAAAACCAGAGCAAACCAACAATGTAAAGCACCAGTGCAAACCATAAAATGTTGAACCCCGTGCCAACCATATAATGCAGAACCTCGTGCAAAAACCAACCCGGGCACGCTCCCCGTGCAACCACACCGGCAAGCATAGGGCCAGACCCCTAGCGAGCACCTGCCCTCGGCACGCCGAGCACCCACACGGCACATCCACCATAACCACACCTGATCAAACGAAATCGGGCACTTCCCCGATTGACCAACCGCGAGCACCTGACCTCGACATCACGCTCACACCCAACACCCATGGGGGCCCCCATTCCTACGCCCACCACCGGTGGGGTAAAGGGGGCAACGTGACAACTTTTCCGAAAAGCACACCCTTGCGGTGGCCAAACCGCGGGGTTGTGCGTGTAGCAATCTCGAGCCTCATCCGAGCACCATCCTCGGCAAAACCAGACGAGCGCTGGCTCGGCAAACAACTATCCACCACAATAGGATTTAACAGGGTTAGCAAAGTAAACATGCAATTACTAAGATCTTTGTGCGTGTAGCAAAAGCTCGAGCCCATCGAGCACCATCCTCGGCAACCCAGGACAGAGCACTGCCCGGCAACCAATATCCCACAATGGCTTTAACAGGGTTAGCAAATGTAAACATGCAATTACTAAGTTCTTACCCCATTTTCCCATTACTCGGAAAACCAGACAATGGAAGAGTCCCCACAGCGACCCATAGTCCCATACTATAAAGATAATAAAAACAAAACCTTTGACGGAATTAACAATATTCCAAGTTCAACTTTAATGTTCTGAAAGGTCACGTCGATCACTGCCCCAACGCTAGTATGCCCCGAACAACCCTGCCTTGGTTCGGATAGGGCGAACTGCCGCCCGGTCTTCTACCGCGACAGCCGTAAATCGGAGGTCCACATCACCCACCAAACCCCTCAACAAAATAAACATAGAAAACGAAACGGTGCCATAAAGGAGGTTCTAAGGGGTACCCACATTGTGTGCGTCGTACTGCGTTCGTCCAGTCAGCGTCTGTGCACCAGTCGCAAACAGCGTCCGCAACTCATGAAGGAACAAGGGCAGTCAAAGTTAGAAGTCCGAAGCTACAACGACTCCCAACAGCGTGCAGCGGAGTTCTTCGCACAGCACCGGCCTGTGCGATGGACACTCTGCCTGGGCGCAGCCCCGCGCGGCACCACGCACGCGCGGGCGCCACTCCTGCGGTGAGGGGGGACCCGCGCGGCACCAGCCGGCGGGCGCACCTCCTGCGGGCGGCCCCGCGCGGCCGAGCAAGCCGTGGGCCGGCTGCCCGCGTTGCGGGGCGGCCCGCGCGGCACCAGCTGTGCGCGCGGGTGCCCCGCTCTTGCGGGCGGCCCCGCGCGGCCGAGGGCCACGCGGCGCGCTCGCCCGCGGTGCGGGCGGCCCCGCGCGGCACCAGCCCGCTGCGGGCGCCCCCTCTTGCGGGCGGCACCGTGCGGCCGAGCGCCGCGCGGGCGCGCTGCCCGCGGTGCGGGGCGGCCCCGCGCGGAACCAGACCGGCGCGGGGCGCCCACTCTTGCGGGCGGGCCCCGCGCGGCCGGCGCCGCGTTGCGGGCGCGCGTGCGCGGTGCGGGGCGGCCCGAGCGCAGGCACCAGCCCGCACGCGGCGCCCCCCTCTGCGGGCGGCCCCGCGGCGTGCTGCGCGCCGCGCGGGGCCCGCTGCCCGCGGCGTGGGGCGACCCCGAGCGGGAATGCCCGCACGGAGCCCCCCCCCACGCGGCGGCCCGCGCGCAGCGATGCGCGACGGCGCCGCCCCCCTCCTCCCTCCTCGTGACCAACAAAAGAAAAAAAGAAAGGGAGATTCCCCAAACGGAAAGTTTCCGACTCACCTCGATGTGCGGAAAGAGAGGAGAAGGAGGGATCGTCCGCTTGCCTCCACCGGTCCACCTTGCCCGTGCGCTTGGTTATTCTTTGCCGGCGGCTACGAGGGAGGAAGAAGAGGAGGAAGAAAAGAGGCGGCCACCAAAAGAAAAAAAAGAGGAACCCTAATCCTCTTTCCCACACGGCTATATATATATACTAAAGGAATTAGGGTTTACCTTAAAAGGTGTGCGGGCTGCCAACACGGATCCCGAGGCGTCTAAAAGGGGTCGAACTTCAAAAATTTATTCTGGGAGAACCGGGAGTCGGAATCCGAAACCCGATCGGTCCCGTTCTCCGTTTCGCGAGCCCTTCCGCCTAAAAATATCCGCGAGTCCCGACGGACTTTCCGGAAAAACACTAAAAATTGTCCCACAGTCGGACAGTCGTAGAAAGGGATAAGGAAGGGTCACGGAAAAGCCAGGTCTTACATCACTCACCAATAAAAACAAGTTTCGTCCCCGAAACTTAACTCCGCCTACGGCGAAGAGGTCCGGGTAGCACTCCCCCATCTTGACTCTGGTTCCTAAGTTACCTCACATTCTTCCTGGTTGCTTCACAGCGCCTTCCCATAGGGGGATCGTCGGTGCGAAACACTTTTGTCCTCTCGTGCTAAGATCCGCATCGAGGTTGGCAGTAAAGCCAACCGGTATGTCACCGGGCCTACGCGCGACAAAATCCCGAATATCGGGTCATTGACGCCAACCAACAATCCCAAGCTCAAACTATTAGCAATACGCAACTCATTTACTTAAGGCGTTCTGTCACACCGCCACCGATCTTGACTGACTCAACCCACCTGGACGTCTAATGGCGTATGTTACAACGCCTCGGTCTTGGCCCGACTCACCTCACCTGGACGTCTAAGGCGTACTGTTACAACGCCTCGGGTCTATTGTCACAAGGCCGGAAGTTGGACCTATTTAACCCATAACTAAATAGCCAACATAAAAGACAACTAAGTCTTCACCTCCTTATTGGGCAGGAGGGTACGAAGCATTACTTCTAAGGGTTCCTTGGGGCGTGGCAAAAATTTCTCTGTACGAGGTCTTCCTTGCTACTACTCCTCGTAGCCGAAACGTCTGCTTTCCCCGCCGGTCGCTGATGTCTCGCTTTCACCTGTTGGCACACCCAATATGCGCCACAATTTGTGCCACATCGCTCTTTCGATTTGGGCACCAGAAGGTCTGCCATAGATCCCTGCACCTCTTTGTACTCCGGGAATGCGCGGTATAGGAGGATATTATATACTTTGGCTAGATTTTCTTCCCTCGTTTCTAGCTTATCGGCCACACGAATCGTCCCCGGAACCTTATTACATCCTGAGTCACTCGTAAAAATTCCGCCTTGCTCCGAGGACATTCTGTCTTGCACCAGTTGTAGTTACGTGTCCGTCGTTTGGTCTCCCAAGATCCTCTTGGAGATTCGTCAGACTAGCTTATAGTCCTTTCCGGGCTTCAGCTGTATGAGCACTGGCACCTGTGTGCGTCTGTCTTTAAGTTCTTTGAAACTCCTTTGGCACTGGGCTGTCCAGACGAATCTCTACCCGCTTTGGGTTAGTCGATTTAGGGAAGTGGCCTCCCACGAAGCGTCTGTAGTAGCCTGCCCGTCCTAGGAAGCTTCGGATCTCCGTCACCGTTGTTGGCCGAGCCCAGGTGGCCACTGACTCGATCCTCCTCGGATCCACTGCAATTCCAGACGTCGAAACGACATGCCCCAAAAAGTCCACCTCACGGAGCCCAAACTCACACTTTATGAGTTGGCATATGGTTGCTGATCCTGGAGGGTCTAGGGGATTACTCGCGAGTGTTCCCCATACCCCTTGTCTGTTGTGAGAGTAGATCGGAACGTCCACTATAAGACCATTACCGACTGGTCTAAGGAGGGCTTGAGTATCCTATTCATCATGCCCGTGAATACCGCTGGTGCGTTAACGAGTCTAAACGGTATGACCGTGAACTCATGTCGACCACGTCCGAGTTCGTAAGGCTGTTTTTCGGTAAGTCCGGTTCCCGGAGACGCACTTGGAACTTCAAGCAGTCAGCTACCACTTAAAGATTGCCGTGGCTGTCGGCCCCAAGCGTGATGCCGTTAACTTTTAACGGAGACCTCATTAGTCCTTAGAGACTAAGAACCCGTCTCGCCCTCGCTGGGCAGGAAGGAGTACAGCCGCCTGCCTCGAGGGGTAGCCGGAGGATCCGACCGAACTTATTTCTACGATGGGATTTCTTCTAATATCTATGGTAGGGAGAAACATGAAGCGAGGGGGGAGGGGTGGGATGCTGCTACGGGTGATGTCCCTGTTTCCGAGGGCCAGTTGAAACAATGGCGCCCCGGTTTGCCGCATCGAAAACGGTGGTCTTGCTTCTGGGGACATTCGGTCACTTGGTGTATTCCACCGCAATTGATGCAAGACTTGTCCACCGACCATTGTCCTCCCGTCGGCGCATTCGTGGTTCCTTATTGCCATCTCAGGTATTTAGGAGGCCGGCTCCTTTCCAAAACAAGGTCGAGCTCGTTCGTATCCCCGCCGCAATCTGAGCTCTCCCGTCGGGCTCGTGAACTCGCAAATTCGTGCTCCACTGTGGTGGCTCTATCGACCACCTCCTAGAAGGTGTGCAAATCCGCCGTTTGCACCACCTTGTAGATATCGCTTCGTAAACCATTCACAAAAAGACGGGCTTTGTGAGATTCATCTCTTATAACAGGGGGAACACATTTGGTCAACCTCACAATTTGCCCGTTGATAACCCGTAACTGTCTGACTTCCTTTCTTGATGTGCTTCCGGTCATCTTCCATCTGCTGTTTGATGCTGTCGGAGAGAAATTCCTCAAACAGTTTTTTTTTCTCGGAACGTGGTCCAAGATGGAAGGGCGGTGCCCTCGCAGTAACGGCGGTCATTCTGGGGATAGGTGTCACCACAGTCTCTCCCAAGGGAGCTCCAACAGTGGCCCCCGGCATAAGTCCCGAAGTTGCTGGTGTTAGTGCTGCTGAAGGCGTCGTCGGATGAACCTGCGGTATCTCGGTCACCGAGGTCGGAGAAGGGGCAACCGTAGTCTCGCTGACCGCCACCGACGGTCTCGTCACTGGTGCGGTTGGTCCGGGCAAAGAAGCCTGGGCGACCTCCATTGGTAATGTCGACTGTTGCGCCCACTGCCGCATTTGTTCCATAAGGGTTGCCAACTGCCCGGCCACCTCTTGTAGTTGTTGTCGGAGCAGCTGATACTCCGCCGCTATTGGCACCGTACTTTCTGCCCCTGCGTTCTCCGCTGATAACCCCTTTCGGGCCATTAATCGCTACATACAAAGAAACCAAGTCAACCCTAGACCTATCGGGTCTAGCACCACGACCTACAGACGTACTAAAATTAAATCCCCCAGTTCACTTTATTAATCAGTAGTTAGTGTATCGCGCCCCGTGGATGTTGGGCCCCGACTGTTGTGGTTAAAGTTTACCGCTCTGATACCATCTTAATCTGTCACGCCCCGGGGGTTCGAATCGCGCGGAAGAGGAGCCGCCAATGCCCCTGAATCAGCCATATATTTTTTTTTTGTATAACATTACTCCCCGGCGCGTGCCCAGACCCGCCGCATACACAAATTCACTCTGCAAACGGGCAGAGTCTCCTTTGTATATGCACGGCGTCTCAACTACAAAGTGCCTCACAAGGCGTAGCACACACAATCTCTAACCACATCAGTTGGGGTCTCGTACACATACAACCAAACAATTCACATGATATTCTAGCATTCACTTAGAGCATAGAGGCCGGTGTTTTGAAGGGATAAATGATCACAAGGTTTTGAAAGCGGCATCCACACGACGCCATCGTTTATGAAAACAGTTCGCAAACACATAAATCCCATAAGGTTTGTAAAGCTCGGTGCCCACACGACACCCACGTTTTAAAAGTAGTTTTCGCAAACGGTTTTCTTTGCTTTTCATCGTTCAAAACGGCCAAGTAAGAGAGAACGTAGAATTCATTCAATTATTCAAAAAGGAAAGAGGCAACATCCACTTCGACCCCACGGGGGTATCGCAAACCACAACTAACTAACATGAGTAATAAAAGATAAAGGGAAAGAAAGGTCACTGTGACTGAAGCTCGATCAAAGTCAGAGCAGCACTCTTGCGGCCTCTCCGGTGCCCTAGCGCTCGACCCCGGACGGTCTGGGTGAACCTGTCACGGAGTGGGGAGTCAGTGACAAGAAATAACATAATAAGCAAATAGGGCTAAAGTTAGGCAAACCACGATAGAAACCAGAGCAACCAACAATGAAGCACCATGTGCAAACCATACAATGCTGAACCCCGTGCAAACAATATAATGCAGAACCTCGTGCAAACCAAAACCGGGCACCTCCCCCGGCAACCACACCGAGCACCTGCCTCGGAGACCCCTACCGAGCACCTGCCTCGGCCGCCGAGCACCCACCTCGGCATCATCCACCATAACCACACCCTGTATCAAAACGACATCGGCACCTTCCCCGATGCCCACCGCCGAGCACCTGCCTCGACATCACCGCTCACACCCCCCACCCATGGGGGCCCCCATTCCTAACGCCACCACCGCGTGGGGTACACGGGTCAACGTACCACTTTTCCGGAAAAGCACACCCTTTGCGGTGGCCAAACCGCGGGTGTGCGTGTAGCAATCTCGAGCCTCATCCGAGCACCATCCTCGGCAAACCAGACCGAGCACCTGCCTCGGCAACCAAATATCCACACAATAGCTTTAACAGGGTTAGCAAATGTAAACATGCAATTACTAAGATCTTTGTGCGTGTAGCAAAATCTCGAGCCTCATCCGAGCACCATCCTCGGCAACCCAGACCGAGCACCTGCCTCGGCAACCAAATATCCCCACAATGGCTTTAACAGGGTTAGCAAATGTAACATGCAATTACTAAGTTCTTACCCCTTTTCCCATAACTCCGGAAACCAAGACAATGGAAGAGTCCCCACAGCGACCCATAGTCGCCATACTATAAAGATAATAAAACACAAACCTTTGCCGGAGTTAACAATATTCCACAAGTTCAACTTTAATGTTCTGAAAGGTCACGTCGATCACTGCCCCCAACGCTAGTATGCCCCGAACAACCCTGCCTTTGTTCGGATAGGGCGAACTGCCCGCCCGGTCTTCTACCGCGACAGCCGTAAATCCGGAGGTCCACATCACCCACCAAACCCCTCAACAAAATAAACATAGCAACAACGAAACTGTGCATAAAGAGGTTCTAAGGGGTACCCACATTGTGTGCGTCGTCCTGCGTTCGTCCAGTCCGCGTCTGTGCACCAGTCGCCAACAGCGTCCCGCACTCCTGAAGTAACAAGGGCAAGTCAAAGCTTAGAAGTCCGAAGCTTACAATGACTCCCAACAGCGTGCAGCGGAGTTCTTCGCACAGCACCGGCCCGTGCGACGGACACTCTGCCTGGGCGCAGCCCCGCGCGGCACCAGCCCGCGCGGGCGCCCCTCCTGCGGTGTGGGGCGACCCCGCGCGGCACCAGCCCGCGCGGGCGCCCCTCCTGCGGGCGGCCCCGCGCGCCGGCGCAGCGCGGGCGCGCTGCCCGCGGGGCGGGGCGGCCCCGCGCGGCACAGCCCGCGCGGGTGCCCCGCTCTGCGGGCGGCCCCGCGCGGCCGAGCGCCGCGCGGGCGCGCTGCCCGCGGTGCGGGGCGGCCCCGCGCGGCACCAGCCCGCGCGGGGCCGCCCCCTCTTGCGGCGGCCCCCCGCGCGGCCGAGCGCCGCCGGGCGCGCTGCCCGCGGTGCGGGGCGGCCCCGCGCGGGCCGATGCGCCGCGCGGGCGCGCTGCCCGCGTGCGGGGCGGCCCCGCGCGGCACCAGCCCGCGCGGGCGCCCCCTCTGCGGGCGGCCCCGCGCGGCCGAGCGCCGCGCGGGCGCGCTGCCCGCGGTGCGGGGCGGCCCCGCGCGGCACCAGCCCGCGCGGGCGCCCCCTCTTGCGGGCGGCCCGCGTGGCCGAGCGCCGCGCGGGCGCGCTGCCCGCGGGCGTGGGGCGACCCCGGCGCGGCACCTGCCCGCACGGCGCCCCACCCGCGGCCGGCCCCCGCGCGCAGCGATGCGCGACGGCGCCGCCCCCTCCTCCCTCCTCGTGACCAACAAAAGAAAAAGAAAGGGAGATTCCCCCAAACGGAAACGTTTCCGACTCACCTCGATGTGCGAAAGAGGAGGAGAAGGAGGGATCGTCCGCTTGCCTCCACCGGTCCACCCTTGCCCGTGCGCTTGGTTATTCTTTGCCGGCGGCTACGAGGGAGGAAGAAGAGGAAGAAGAAAAGAGGCGGCCACCAAAAGAAAAAAAAGAGGAACCCTAATCCTCTTTCCCACACGGCTATATATATATACTAAAGGAATTAGGGTTTACCTTAAAAGGTGTGCGGGCTACCAACACGGATCCCGAGGCGTCTAAAGGGGTCCGAACTTCAAAAATTTATTCTGGGAGAACCGGGAGTCGGAATCCGAAACCGATCGCGTCCCCATTCTCCGTTTCGCGAGCCCTTCCGCCTAAAAATATCCGCAAGTCCCGACGGACTTTCCGGAAAAACACTAAAAATTGTCCCACAGTCGGACAGTCGTAAGAAAGGGATAACGGGAAGGGTCACGGAAAAGCCAGGTCTTACACAACTCCTCCCAGGTTGAAAGAACTGCAACGGATAATGAATCGAGTAATTCTGAAGGTGAAGATTTTGTTTTAGCCTACCATAAACTTTTGAGGGATTCAAAGAAACTGGCTAAGCGAAACAAGGGGTTGAGAAGGAGATTGCAGGATCTCGAAGAAGAAGTAAAAAGGGCAACTTCTCTCTCGACCGGTCTTGAAGTGGAAAGGGATAACCTGATAAAAGTAAATGTTTCACTTCAAGAGAAAAATGAGCATTTCAAGAAGGAACATGTTGTTGGGTTATATGTAATATAGATCTAAATAGGGGAAAAAACACCTAGAGGGGGGTGAATAGGTGTAAACAATAAACACTCAAAAAATCATTGCGCAATAAAACCCAATGCGGAAAAATAAATGAACACGCAAGATTTTTACGTGGAAAAACTCCAAACCGGAGTAAAAAACCACGGGACCGATAACACGGTGAAATCCACTAGAATTGAAACACGTACAAGGTGATTTAACGTACTCACAGACGACTCAACCTTTTACCATACGCTCCTAGTTGATCTTCTCCGCTCGTTCCACAACGCGTCTCGAATTCACGATCTGCGTCCAACGCCGAATCCACGGCGTCCAACGTCGAGTCCACGACGTCCGACCGAATCCACGGTCTTCACCCAGTAGCATGCTTCGAATCCACGAACGTACCTCGCTCCGAATCCACGAGTGTGGTTGCACCTTGAATCCACAAGGCCACGCGAGTCCACGTGCCGATTTTGGGGTAAATCGTTGTTTTTGGGTGGTGATGATCCGCCGAATACTTAGATCAAAGATAGATAGGAAATACCATCTAAGTATTCATTAGTTTGATTCAACTCAAGATGTGAGTATGAAAACCTAGAATCAAACTAATCAATATAGATGAAGAAACATAGAGTAATATCTAATGATTTCCTTTCTTCTCTATATGTGGATCTAGGGCCGTATAAGATGATATTTGATTATGACGGCTCTATATGGATTAGCCCTAGAAAAAAGAATCATAGGGTCTATTTATAGGTTAGAAACATTTGGAAGGAGATAAGAATCAAAAACCTACCATTTCTGGAAATTTATCGGACGGCGATCCGGATCGGATTTCGGCGATCCGGATTGCAGTAGCAAGAAAGACGGTTTCCAGAAAAATAATAGTTCGGGATCCGGATCGAAATGGCTGATCCGGATCGTTCATACAGTTTCACCAAACATCAACGTTCGGGATCCGGATTGCAAATCCTGATCCGGATCGTGCAAGTAAAAGGTAAAACTAGTGTTCGGGATCCGGATCATGAGATGCTGCGATCCGGATTGAACCAGTGTATGAACGAACACCCTTCGGGATCCGGATTGGAATGTCTGATCCGGATCCTGAACATGTCCCATGTCCAGTTTTTGATTTTTATGCAATGAAAAATTCTTCCAGGTGTTTCTACACTACAAGAAGTATTCGGATCACCAAAAATCTTTAGTTAAACATACCTGATCCTTTTGAATTCTTCTTTCTTGAGATTGAGTTAAATGATCCAACCTTCTTCACCTTCAATCTTCAAGACTTGAACCTTTCATGAAATTACGCCAACTCAAATTCCGTAACAATCTCCCCCTTTGGCGGTTTCGTGACAAAACACAAATCCACTAAAGAAAATTCAAAAAGATATTTTTGTTGCTATCACCATACAACAAAAATTTACAATGGAGATCCAAAAATTTAAAAATATGAGATAAACTCCTAAAACAGACTCTAGACTTAGACATCCGTACTCTCTGCACACAGAAATCATTCTTGACAAAAAGAATCGTTAGATACCTCAAGAATTGAAACATACAAAACCAAGTACAGAGATGGAGTTTATCTGATCATCATGACATTTGAGAATTCAGATATGTAAGAGAATCATAGTCAAAAACCAACATATCTTCTATGCATTCAAAAGCCAAATGTCACAAAGTGTTAGTCCAACATCAACTTGTTAGTCATATTACATGCCCAAATAGTTAGTCGAATAGTTAGTAGGAACATGCAACAAATCACAAGATAAAAACCAAAGTTCAAGTTGAAGTGATACTTACCTTGATGTTCACACATTCACACAGTTTTCACATCATCATTGTTCAAGTTCTCTCTAAACTCTCTCCCCCTTTTTGTCACAAACTAAGCCAAAATTACAAAAATTTAAGGAGAGTTAAAAATTTCAAAAATGTAAGGAAATGTAAGAACTAGAACTAAGAGTAAGTCCTAAAAACTGAACTAAAATCTAAAAAGGTAAAAGCCTGCACAAATCTGCACAAAAATTGTTAGAGCACAACTTAGTTATCGGAGTCTGAATCCTCAGACGCACTATATCCCATCTTAGCGAACATGTTCTTGATCAATTTCCTCATCGAATTTACTTTCTTGGTCAATGTAATTTGGGATGCCGTTATGATCTCGAGTTCTTCAGACATTCGCCTTTGTTCTATGGTTATCCGCTCTTGCTCAAAAGATAGGCGCTGTTGTTGCTTGAAAATCGAAGTTACTGATGCGTCATCATCCGCGCCAGGTGCTTGTTGAGACGGTGAGGCCGAGGTGCCGACACAAGGTTTCTTTTCAGTGGACGGTGTCGGAGTAACATGTGGTAATTTGTGAAGTGACTTCACAATCGTTGACTCATCTATCATCCCCCAACAGTGTTGATAAGATGTCGAGCTTATATCAATGTCAAACTTTTGTAAGATCCTCATGATGATTAAAGGAAACGGAAGTCGCTCAGAAGGATGAGGATGCATAATATATCTTGACATTCTATTCCAAATTATGTAGGGGATATTCATGTTCAATCCTACAGCCTCAGAGGGATGACCTATGAGATATAAGAACAGCAGTCTCTCCCATCTCACGACCTTAGTCTGCATGTTAGGTAGAATGTTGTAACACGTGATGAAATTTAGAAATCGGTACTCCAGTCGAAGATGTTTGGATTTTACACTTTTACCATCAGCTGATTTCGTTCATTCCAAACAAATTTTATCTATCACTGTTTGCCACAAGGCATTCGTCAAACTTCTTCCTTTCAAAAAGTTGAGCCCCGATGTGTTAGATTCCATTCCAAGGACTTCGCCAATTAGCTGCGGAGTGATTTTAAGTTTCATCCCTTGGATATTTGTATAGAAATGCATTGATCCATGTTCATCTTCTTGAAGATGTCTTGCATTCGTGTAAAAGGTTCTTGCACGATACAAACAATACCCAAGTAGTTCGGGGAATCGGCAGACTTGGATGAGATTAGCTTGCTCAATCAAGGTTCCAAACTCTTGTGAGTGATTTCGGAGAGCTTCAGTGTTGACATGACGTTCACCGATGCATTCACGACGTTCAAACGCTCGAAGGCGATCCATGCTGACGAACACTCCTTCCACGCGAGGCGGGGAGTCAGGAACTATCGGCGTGTCAATATCAGCGTCTCGTCGTAGTCCAAAACGTCTAGTTACTCGTTTTCTTTTCACAGAGATGGTTGGATTAGCTGTTACGGAATTTGAGTTGGCGTAGTTTCGTGAAAGTTTCAAGTCCTGAAGATTGAAGGTGAAGAAAGTTGAATCATTTAACTCAATCTCAAGAAAGAAGAATTCAAAAGGATCAGGTATGTTTAACTAAAGAATTTGTGTGATCCGAATACTTCTTGTAGTGTAGAAACACTTGGAAGAATCTTTCATTGCATAAAAATCAAAAACTGGACTTGGGACATGTTCAGGATCCGGATCAGGCTGTTCGATCCGGATCCCGAAGGTGGTTCGTTCATACATCGTCGCAATCCGGATCGTAGTCTCTTGATCCGGATCCCGAACGTTGAGTTTACCATCTACCTTGAACGATCCGGATCTTGCTTCGCAATCCGGATCCCGAACGTTGATGTTTGGTGAACTGTATGAACGATCCGGATCGTAGTTACATGATCCGGATCCCGAACCTTCGTTTTTCTGGAATTGGCTGTTTCGTTATGACGATCCGGATCTCAGTTATCTCGATCCGGATCGCCGTCCGTAAAATTCCAGAAATGGTTGGTTTTTGATTCTTATCTCCTTCCTAGGGTTTCTAACCTATAAGGGTTTCTAACCTATAAATAGACCCTATGTCTTTCTTTCTAGGGTCAATCCACATAGCCGTCATTTTCATATATCATCTTATACGGCTATAGATCCACATATAGAGAAGAAAGGAAATCATTAGAGAATACTCTATGTTTCTTCATCTATATTGATTAGTTTGATTCTAGGTTTTCATACTCACATCCTGAGTTGAATCAAACTAATGAATACTTAGATGGTATTTCCGATCTATCTTTGATCTAAGTATTCGGCGGATCATCACCACCCAAAAACAACGATTACCCCAAAATCGGCGCGTGGATTCGCGTGTCCTTGTGGATTCAAGGTTCATTCGCTCTCGTGGATTCGGAGCGAGGCACGTTCGTGGATTCGAAGGGTGCTATTGGGTGAAGACCGTGGATTCGGTCGGACGTCGTGGATTCGACGTTGGACGCCGTGGATTCGGCGTTGGGCGCAGATCGTGGATTCGAGAAGCGTCTGGAGCGAGCGGAGAAGATCCTCTAGGAGCGTATGGAAAAGGTTGAGTCGTAAGTGTGTACGGTAAATCACCTTGTACGTGTTTTAATTCTAGTGGATTTCTGCCGTGTTATCGGTCCCGTGGTTTTTTACTCCGGTGATGGAGTTTTCCACGTAAAAATCTTGCGAGTTATTTTCATTTCCGCATTGGGTTTTTATCGCAACGATTTTTGAGTGTTTATACGTTTACACCTATTCACCCCCCTCTAGGTGTTTCTTCCCCTATTTAGATCCGTATTATATACGACCCAACAAGTGGTATCAGAGCGGGAATAGGGTTGTGAACAATGGTTGAAGGTGGAAACATCAATCGACCCCCTTTCTTTGATGGAACAAATTATGCGTACTGGAAAGTACGGATGAAAGCCTTTTTATCTTCCATCGACGAAAGGGTGTGGCATTCAATTGAATCAGGATGGACTAATCCAACTGAACTTATCTCTGATGTTCACACCTTAAAACCTAGGTCGAAATGGACCAAGGAAGAGTTTGAGTTATCTTCTTACAATGGCAAGGGAATTAATGCTATTTTTAATGCCTTATCTCAAACTGAATTCTCTCGCGTCTCGGCATGTGAGACTGCGAAAGAAATCTGGGATGTTCTCCAGGTTACACATGAGGGAACTAACCTCGTGAAGATTCAGAAACTGCAGATGCTTACGAGCAAGTTTGACTCTATTTTGATGGCAGAAAATGAATCTTTCACGGACTACTATACACGATTGCAAGACATCGTAAACTCATGTGCTAATCTGGGAGAGAAGATTCCAGAATTTAAGATTGTAAGAAAAATCTTAAGAACTCTTCCTGAACGATTTCGCCCAAAGGTTACTGCCATTGAAACTATTAAACACCCGGACGAAATACGTGTAGAAGAATTAGTTGGTTCATTACAAACATATGAAATGACTTTTAATACTAACAATTCTTCTGGAAAAGCATCCACTTCTAAGTCTTCAGGTTATGCGTTGAAAACAACTAAGGAAGAAGACGCGGATACATCCTCCTCGGACAATGACGAGAACCTTTCTATGGAGGAATTTGAGAAGCAGCTCGCTCTCTTGACAAGGAATTTTCGCCGCAACTTTCGAAGGGGTAATTCAAGCAAATCTCCATCCTTCAGAAAGTGGAACAAAGGCAAGGGGACTCCAAGTCACAAGTCAAGAAAGCAGGAGAACTTCTCAAAGGATAAGAAAAGTTCAGAAGGACAACTGCAATGCTTCAAATGTCGAGGCTACGGCCACATTGCAACGGAGTGTCCTAACAAGTATCCGGCAAAGAAGAAGGCGATGCAAGTCGTCACTTGGGATGACAACTCAACGTCAAATGAGTCGTCTTCAAGTGATGAAGAAAAGAGCTCCACGGCATTCCACGCGTCCACATCTTCACCATTCATGTGCTTTATGGCAAGTACGTCTGAATCATTGTCCAACTCCACTGTTGAAAAGAATGCAATGGACAATGAATCGGATGATTCGGAAGGTGAAGAGTTTGCTCTAGCCTACCACAGACTTTTGAGGGACTCAAAGAAAGTGGCTAAGCAAAACAAGAGTTTGAGAGGGAGATTGCATGATCTCGAAGAAGAAGCAAAAAGAGCGACTTCTCTCTCAAACGCTCTTGAAGTGGAAAGGGAAAACCTGATAAAAGAAAATGCTTCCCTTCAAGAGTCCAATGAGCAACTTGAAAAGGAACATACAAATCTGGTGGATAACGCGAATCACTTTTCAAAGCTCTACAACGAGGCTCGACAGGATAACCTGGAAATGACAAAGACCATTTTCCAACTCAAGAATGACTTACAGCGATTCTCTTCAGGAAGGAGTAAGTTGGATAGACTTCTTGGTCTTGGTCAATCAAATAGGTTCGGCCTCGGATACACTCAAACTGGAAACAGTCCAAGTTCGAGTGAGACAGTTTTTGTGCCTCAGTCGGTATCTCCTCCTCCGACACCGGAATTCAAGACAAACAACGACAACAAACCTACTTCATCCTCTTTGGGATCGTCAAGATCTAAGGTATGTTTTCGTTGTGGTGTTTCAGGGCACATAAGAAGATATTGCAAGACGGGAGTCGAACGCTCATCTCAAGCACCTCTTGCATCAACTACCAAAAAGGATCCTTTCCGGAAATCAAAGCAAAACTTTTCAAATGAAAAGAGACTTGGTAGTTCACCGCGCAAGACGACTTCATCAAGGAGCAACAATCGTTTTAACAAGACGCTTTCACCTAGGCACAAAACTTCACGACCATTACAGACGCACTCCAAAAAGGTTTGGGTGCGCAAAGGTGAAATTTTCCCTTGTCTTGTTTCCAATATTTCCTTGCATGCATATGATAGCTCGTCTTGGTATCTGGATAGCGGGTGTTCCCGTCACATGACCGGTGACAAAAATAGTTTTCAAAATCTTGAGAAAATCTCCGGAGGACACGTTGTTTTCGGAGACGGTCGATCTTCCAAAATTGTTGGAAAAGGGACGGTAGCTATTCCAGATGGCCCGATTTTGAAAAACGTCTTATTTGTTGATGGCCTTAAGACTAACCTCATAAGCATAAGTCAACTTTGCGACAATGGTTTTTCAGTTAACTTTTCATCGGTTGAATGCGTTGTAACTGATAAGGACCATGCTTTCTTTCTAAAAGGGGTTAGATCTGAAAAAAATTGTTATGTTGTTCCTAACAAATTTTCTGAAAATTGTAACTTAGCCGCTTTAAATAATGAAACTCTTTGGCACGAAAGGCTAGGTCACTTAAATTTTAAGGAACTTACTAGAATTTCAAACAAGGACGTGGTCAAGGGGATTCCAAAGCTTTTATTTAAACAAAACGTTGTGTGTGGTGGTTGCCAAAAGGGAAAACAGTCTAGGACTGCACACAAGAACTTGAACCACGTTGGTACAAAACGGCCCTTGGAACTTTTGCACATGGACTTAATGGGGCCGACCCGTCAACCATCTTTGGGAGGTAAATGGTACATCTTTTTATTGGTTGATGATTTCTCTCGGTTTTCTTGGGTAGCATTTTTGAGAGAGAAAGCTGATACGTTTGACTCTTTTCATGAGATTTGCCATCGTATTATGATTGAAAAGAATGAAAAGATCATTCGTGTTAGAAGTGATAGGGGTGGAGAATTCATAAATTCAAAATTCATTGACTTTTGTACTTCAAATGGCATTAAACATGAATTCTCGGCACCCTATACACCTCAGCAGAATGGTGTTGTTGAGCGCAAAAACAGGGTTGTTCAAGAGATGGCGCGTGTGATGCTTCATAGCCGGAAATTACCGCTACATTTTTGGGCTGAAGCTGTGAACACCGCTGTCTATGTCATTAACAGAGTGTATTTGCGCCCAGGAACCTTGAATACACCATATGAGCTGTGGTTTAGTAGAAAACCGGATATCAAGTACTTTCGTATCTTCGGGAGTCGATGTTACATCTTACGTGACCGTGAAAATCTTGGAAAGTTCGACTCTCGAAGTGATGAAGGGATCTTTTTGGGTTATTCTACGAATAGCAGAGCATATCGAGTATTTAACATTGAATCTAAGACGATCGTAGAATCTATAAATGTTAAAGTGATGAAGCTTCTCATTTTGAATCTGAAAAATCTACCCTCGATATCTCTCTAGATGATGATTCTCCTGCTAGTGCATCTTCTCATAATAACACTTCCAATATTAATGATGCATCTAATGGTTCTTCTAGTTTATCTGATGTGCAGGAATCATCTCGTGTACCTCCGAGTACTCCGTTTCAACAAACGCTACGAATCTCCAAGGATCATCCGGAATCGAACATCATTGGAGATCCACAAGAAGGAGTTAGAACTCGAAGGCAGTTGGTTTGCGGATTTGCTTGCTACGTATCTTTAATCGAACCAAAGACAATAGATGAAGCTCTTCAGGATGACTACTGGATTAAAGCAATGCAGGAAGAGCTCCATCAATTTGAGCGAAACAAAGTCTGGGAATTAACGAAGCCTCCAAAGCAACATAATGTGATAGGTACCAAATGGATCTTCAAGAACAAGAAAGATGAAGATGGTACTATCATCAGGAACAAGGCACGACTAGTTGCTCAAGGCTACTCTCAAGTAGAAGGTATAGACTTTGACGAAACTTTCGCCCCTGTAGCTAGACTCGAGTCCATTCGTATATTGTTTGCTATTGCTTGTCATTTTAAAATCAAATTATTTCAAATGGACGTCAAGAGCGCATTTCTAAATGGGTTTTTAAATGAGGAAGTTTATGTAGCTCAACCGAAAGGTTTTGTAGATCATAAACAACCTAACCATGTTTTTCGTTTGAAAAAGGCTCTTTACGGTCTGAAACAAGCACCGCGAGCATGGTACGAAAGGTTAACAAAGCACCTTTTGGAGAAGGGCTATACTCGAGGGGGAGCTGACAGGACTCTCTTTGTGAAGCATTATCAAAATAATTTCATTGTAGCACAAATCTATGTCGATGACATTGTATTTGGTGCAACAAAAGATAATGATGCTTCTAAATTCGCGGAGACCATGGAAAGCGAATTTGAGATGTCCATGATGGGCGAACTGTCTTATTTCCTTGGATTGCCAATTAAACAAAATGATGAAGGTATTCACTTGAGTCAATCCAAGTATGCAATGGAGTTGGTCAAAAAGTTTGATCTAGAAAATTGTAAAGATTTTCCAACTCCAATGGGAACTAGCCACAAGGGACTTGGAAGTGAATCACATAGTGAGAATGTAGACGAGAAACTGTATAGAAGTATGATTGGAAGTCTACTTTACCTCACGGCTAGTCGCCCGGATATATCCTTTAGTGTTGGGATTTGCGCGAGATATCAATCAGCACCAAAGGAGGTTCACCTGAAAGCGGTGAAACGGATCATCCGGTATATCAAAGGATCAATTAATTTCGGAATTTGGTATCCTATGGGAACAAGTTTGGATATTGTTGGATACTCAGATGCCGATTGGGCAGGATCAGTGGATGATCGGAAAAGCACGAGTGGTGCATGCTTCTATCTTGGCCATTGCCTTGTTGCATGGCACAGTAAAAAGCAGAATTGCATAGCACTCTCGACTGCCGAAGCGGAATACATTTCAGCTGGAAGTTGCTCAACTCAACTCATTTGGATGAAAAGCGTATTGAGTGACTTCCGCATTTCAGCATCTTCGGTAACAATTCTTTGTGACAACACAAGTGCAATTAACATTTCTAAAAACCCTGTGTTGCACTCTAGAACAAAACATATTGAACTTAGATATCATTTTCTTAGAGAGCTAGTTGAATCAAATACTCTTCAACTTTCATATATTTCAACTGAGGATCAATTAGCTGACATTTTAACAAAACCTTTGGATCAAAAACGTTTTATTCATTTACGAAAAGCAATTGGGATGCTTTCCTTGAAATAATCTTCTTTTTGAAATCTTTGCTTAGGATAGGTTTTGTATTTGTTTTTGTTTTGTTCTTTATCTATGTTTGTACATAGGACATTAATTGAGCATAGATCATAATTGACTTTAATTGCATCTTTTCGCACACTTAGAAATTTATTATGCTTTTGCCATCATAATATTTCACTGTTGCAATGATCATTTATGTTAATTAAATCATCTTCTAAAGTGATCAAAGTCAATTTCTCTCTCTCTATGATCTCTTGGTATAGTCATTATCTTATTTGACTGTTTAGTCGAGTATGAAATCGAGATCAATATTTGGTTGAATACTTTATATCTTAAATAATTGATAGCCAATTGAGGGGGAGTCAAAGATAATGTAAAATGCTCAAAAGATGTGGAAAGAGTTACATCCCAATGAGGAGTGTGAAAACTACCACCACATGGAGGAAAGAGCTACCACCTCGGTCGTCCGAGTATTGTGTGCAGCTACCACATGTATACCAAGCATGGTTGTTCAAATTTTTGATTAAGTAAAATGCATGTTGAAATACTTGACTCTGTCAAATTTCAAGGTTGGTATAAGGTGGGATTTTAAAGAAAGATGCTCAAAGAGCCACTCTCTTCAACAGATTGTCTAGAAATATTATCTACCATATTTGGGATTTCAAACATCTATTGATCTTTGTATTTCATTTTCTTTACTGAATTGATGATTTGATAAAGGCATTACACATAAGATCAAGTTAGATGTGATTGAAGGTGTTCAACTTTAAGGGATTTAATTTTTGTAAATTTTCGTTTCATTTTTGGATATTATTGATAGATTTGGCATAATCTAATTCTTGTTGTATGAAACGATGATTTTTGTTTAAAGTTGATACACATTTGTGCTTACAATCTTTTTCTGGCTCTTCCTGAATTTCTCTGAAATTTTCTAAAGAAAAGGTTGGGGCCGATCCGGATCGGGTTAGATGATCCGGATCCCGAACGCAGGAATTCTTCTGCGGGCTGACGATCCGGATTGTATCTGCCGATCCGGATCCCGAACGCAGTTTCTCACTGCGGGTAGCCGATCCGGATCGCAGTTATGAACTGATCCGGATCGCGGCTAGGTTTTATAAGGAACGAAAGGGGTTTTTGATTTCTTTACTCCAATCTTTTTGTTCCGAAGTTTCCAGAGCCTCTCTCTCTAGATTTCATCCTTCCTGGAAGCTTTCAAACTCAGGTTCTTCAACTCCAAGTAAGTTTTATTGATCAAAATCTCGGTTTTTCACCGTTTTTTCTCTTTTCCTCCTCAAACGTACGAAATTCTTGGATTGATTTTGTTTGTGGATGGTTTTTGATCAAATTTCTTTTGAAATAAGAACTCTGGGTTGTTTAGTTTTGATTATATGCTAGGTTTTCTCCTGATTAACGGATTTTTAGGCTTCGATTTCTAAAAATTCGGTTTTAGGGCATATAATAAGGATTTTCGAAATTCATGCAATTGATCTATTTTTAAAAGTCCTTTTGCAAAACTAATTTGATTCTTAGTCTCTCTGCATGATTATGATTCTTTGGATACAATTTTTCAAATTTTTGAAAACTAAGAGTTTTTGTGTTCTTGAGTTGGTTTTCACAGGACACCTTCTTAACTCAAGCACTTTGATCAATGGCACTTAATTCAATGAGTTTCTCTTGGTTAATCCTTCTCCTGGTTTCAATGATGCACACAAGTACATCTGTTAAAAGGGAACCAGATGATTCAACTCAAAACAAGACGAAAAACGCAGAGGAAGACAGCTCAGACTATGATGATGAAGAATGGGACGAATTTTTCAAAGATGTTCAACGGAAGATTGATGAGGAAAATAGGAAATTTACCAAAGGAAAAAGATTAATGAAATCTACCTCAACAACCAAACAATATACGAGACGGAAGACTGTCCAATGGAGTGAAAATCAGCCTAGTAGGCCTCTCACCAGAGCTCGCTCACTCTCTGGAATTCTACAAACTGAATCTCCATGGGTTACGGGACCGGATGCCCCATCTGCATCTACACAGCATCCATCACACACGAAGAGACAGGCGACAGACGCTGATGTGTTGAAATCGCTTCGACAGGAACAACAAAGACTGTCTGCTGAACAAGAAAGAATGTCGAAGGAACTTCAGCAACTTTCCTCTAAACAGAAGAAGATCAAGAAGAAGTGCTCAACTATTTCGACAATGCTTAAAGGGATTTTGAGCAAGCTCAGTTGTACCAGCTCCGACTCCTCCGACTGAACTGCACCTTCCTTTTTCTTTTTGTGCAGGATTTTGATTTTAGGATTTAGTCTTATACTTACTTTTAGCTTAGTTCTCAGGTTTTACGTTTTATTGGAACTTTTTCACTCTCCTAACATTTCGTAGTCTTAACTACATTTTGGCTTTGTTTTGTGACAAAAAGGGGGAGAGAGTTGTTGAGAACTTTGAACAATGATGATGATGTGAATGAACATCAAGGTAAGGGAACTTGAACAATTGATTGTGAAAATCTTGATGATGAAGATTTTGTATACTTCAAGGTAAGTATGATCTCAACTTCAACTTTTGGTTTTTATCTTGTGATTTGTTGCATGTCTCGACTAACTATTTGCTAACTATTTGGGCATGTAATATAACTAACAAGTTGATGTTCACTAACAAGTTTGTGACACTTGGTTTTTGATTGCATAGAAGATATGTTGGTTCTTAACTCTGATCAATTACATATCTATATATATATTAGTTTGTCACAAACATGTTCATGACATTTGGTATTTACGTGCAAAGAAGATATGTTGGTGTTTTTTTAACTATGATCAGTTTACATATCTGAATATAAATGTCATGGTAAGTATAAATGAGTTTAAACTTCATCTCTGTTTGTGGTTTTTGAATAATACAAAATTCTTGAGGTATCTAACGATTTCTTTTGTCAAGAATGATTTCTTTTTGCAGAGAGTACAGATGTCTAAGTCTAGAGTCTGTTTTAGGAGTTTAACTCATGTATTGTATTTTGGATCTCCATTGTAAATTTTTGTTGTATGGTGATAGCAACAAAAATATCTTTTTGAATTTTCTTTAGTGGATCTGTGTTTTGTCACGAAACCGCCAAAGGGGGAGATTGTTACGGAATTTGAGTTGGCGTAGTTTCGTGAAAGTTTCAAGTCCTGAAGATTGAAGGTGAAGAAAGTTGAATCATTTAACTCAATCTCAAGAAAGAAGAATTCAAAAGGATCAGGTATGTTTAACTAAAGAATTTGTGTGATCCGAATACTTCTTGTAGTGTAGAAACACTTGGAAGAATCTTTCATTGCATAAAAATCAAAAACTGGACTTGGGACATGTTCAGGATCCGGATCAGGCTGTTCGATCCGGATCCCAAAGGTGGTTCGTTCATACATCGTCGCAATCCGGATCGTAGTCTCTTGATCCGGATCCCGAACGTTGAGTTTACCATCTACCTTGAACGATCCGGATCTTGCTTCGCAATCCGGATCCCGAACGTTGATGTTTGGTGAACTGTATGAACGATCCGGATCGTAGTTACATGATCCGGATCCCGAACCTTCGTTTTTCTGGAATTGGCTGTTTCGTTATGACGATCCGGATCTCAGTTATCTCGATCCGGATCGCCGTCCGTAAAATTCCAGAAATGGTTGGTTTTTGATTCTTATCTCCTTCCTAGGGTTTCTAACCTATAAATAGACCCTATGTCTTTCTTTCTAGGGTCAATCCACATAGCCGTCATTTTCATATATCATCTTATACGGCTATAGATCCACATATAGAGAAGAAAGGAAATCATTAGAGAATACTCTATGTTTCTTCATCTATATTGATTAGTTTGATTCTAGGTTTTCATACTCACATCCTGAGTTGAATCAAACTAATGAATACTTAGATGGTATTTCCGATCTATCTTTCGGCGGATCATCACCACCCAAAAACAACGATTACCCCAAAATCGGCGCGTGGATTCGCGTGTCCTTGTGGATTCAAGGTTCATTCGCTCTCGTGGATTCGGAGCGAGGCACGTTCGTGGATTCGAAGGGTGCTATTGGGTGAAGACCGTGGATTCGGTCGGACGTCGTGGATTCGACGTTGGACGCCGTGGATTCGGCGTTGGGCGCAGATCGTGGATTCGAGAAGCGTCTGGAGCGAGCGGAGAAGATCCTCTAGGAGCGTATGGAAAAGGTTGAGTCGTAAGTGTGTACGGTAAATCACCTTGTACGTGTTTTAATTCTAGTGGATTTCTGCCGTGTTATCGGTCCCGTGGTTTTTTACTCCGGTGATGGAGTTTTCCACGTAAAAATCTTGCGAGTTATTTTCATTTCCGCATTGGGTTTTTATCGCAACGATTTTTGAGTGTTTATACGTTTACACCTATTCACCCCCCTCTAGGTGTTTCTTCCCCTATTTAGATCCGTATTATATACGACCCAACATTAGCCATAGGCGCTTTTCCTGTGTCCATGGGTCCCTTTCCTTTTGATCCATCGGAAGCTTTTCCTTTTAAACCATCAGACGCCTTTTGTTCGGGCAATGAGTCATCATCATCTGTCAATTCAGTCCAATCTATCTCTTGACAATCTGCTTCCACTTCTGTGTCACTGATCAGAAGAAACTCACCTTTTTGTTGTGTTTTCTTAGCTCTCTTTAATTTGTTTGTGGCCCGAGTGTGCACTAAAGTGACCAACAGAAGGATGATCCATGAGAATCCCATTAATCCAAATGCCTTAAGAAGATTGAAATCCTGTGAAGACCAACTCAAGAACACATGAAAAAATTGTTAATTTTCAAAAATTTGAAAAATTGTACCCAAACAATCATAATCATGTAGAGAGACTAAAAATCAAATTAGTTTTGCAAAAGGAATTTTAAAAATAGATCAATTGCATGTTTTTCAAAAATTCCTATTATATGCCCTAAAACAGAATTTTCAGAAATCGAAGCCCAAAAATTCGTTAATCAGGAGAATACCTAGCATATAATCAAAACTAATCTACCCAGAGTTCTTATTTCAAAAGAGATTTGACCAAAAACCATTCACAAACGAAAAGGATAGAAAAATCTCATCACGTTTTGAAGAAAATAGAGAAAACCTGTGAAAAACGAGATATTGATCAATAAAACTTACTTGGATTCGAAGAACTTGGGTTAGGAAAGCTCCAAGGTGCAAGAATTCTAGAGAGAGAAGCTCTAGAGACTTGAGAACAAAAGATTAAGGTAAAAGAAATCAAAACCCTCTTGTTCTTATTAAAACCCTAGCCGTGATCCGGATCGGATCGAGATTTCGATCCGGATCGGCTAGCCACAGGAAGAAGCCTGCGTTCGGGATCCGGATCACTTATCCCGATCCGGATCAGCTGCAACTTTTTCTTCAGAAAAATTTAGAAAAAATCCATAAAATCCAGATAAAGTATGTAAGCATTTTAGCACATCAACTTTAAACAAAAGTCATCGTTTCATGTCAAGAGAAATAAATTATGTTAAATCTATCAATAACATTCAAATAATGACTTGACAATTTACAGAAATTAAAACTTTTAAAGTTGATCAAGTTCAAACACATCCATCATGATCTTATGAGTACGGCGTTTATCAAATCATTAAAATGGTAAAGAAAATGAATTACCAAGATCAATAGATGTTTGAAATCCCAAATAAATTATATAATGTATCTAGTCAATCGGTTGAAGAGAGTGGCACTTTGAGCATCTTTCATTAAAAAACCCACCTTATACCAACCTTGAAATTTGACGGAGTCAAGTATTTCAATCATGCATTTTATTTAATCAAAAATTACAAACCCATGCTTGGTATACATGTGGTAGCTGCACACAGTACTCGGACGACCGAGGTGGTAGCTCTTTCCTCCATGTGGTGGTAGTTTTCACACTCCTCATTGGGATGTAACTCTTTCCACATCTTTTGAGCATTTTACTTTTCTTTGACTCCCCCTCAATTGGTTATCAATTAATTTAAGATATAAAGTATTCAACCAAGGATTGATCTCGAATTCATACTCAACTAAATAGTCAAATAAGATAAAAACAATACCAAGAGATCATTGAGAGAGAAATTGACTTTGATCAATTAAAAATGGTTTAATTTAAATAAATGATCAATGCATCAACTGAATTATTATGATATCCAAAGCATAATAAATTTCTAATTATATGAAAGGATGCAAGTAAAGTCAATAATACACATGCTCAATTAATGTACTATGTATAAACATAGATAAAGAACAAAAACACAAAAACAAAACCTAACCTAAGCAAAAGTTTCAAAAAGAAGTTTATTTCAAGGAAAGCATTCCAATTGCTTTACGCAAATGAATAAAACGTTTTTGATCCAAAGGTTTTGTTAAAATGTCAGCTAATTGATCTTCAGTTGAAATATATGAAAGTTGAAGAGTATTTGATTCAACTAGCTCTCTAAGAAAATGATATCTAAGTTCAATGTGTTTTGTTCTAGAGTGCAACACAGGGTTTTTGTAAATGTTTATAGCACTAGTGTTGTCACAAAGAATTGTTACTGAAGTTGCTGAAATCCGGAAGTCGCTCAACACACTTTTCATCCAAATGAGTTGGGTTGAACAACTACCCGCTGAAATGTATTCCGCTTCGGCAGTCGAGAGTGCTATGCAATTCTGCTTTTTACTGTGCCATGCAACAAGGCAATGGCCAAGATAGAAGCATGCACCACTCGTGCTTTTCCGATCATCCACTGATCCTGCCCAATCGGCATCTGAGTATCCAACAATATCCAAACTAGTTCCCATAGGATACCAAATTCCGAAATTAATTGATCCTTTGATGTACCGGATGATCCTTTTCACCGCTTTCAGGTGAACCTCCTTTGGTGCTGATTGATATCTCGCGCAAATCCCAACACTAAAGGATATATCCGGGCGACTAGCCGTGAGGTAAAGTAGACTTCCAATCATACTTTGATACAGTTTCTCGTTTACATTCTCACTATGTGATTCACTTCCAAGTCCCTTGTGGCTAGTTCCCATTGGAGTCGGAAAATCCTTCGAATTTTCTAAGTCAAACTTTTTAACCAACTCCATTGCATACTTGGATTGACACAAGTGAATACCTTCATCATTTTGTTTAATTTGCAATCCAAGAAAATAAGTCAATTCGCCCATCATGGACATCTCAAATTCGCTTTCCATGGTCTCCGCGAATTTAGAAGCATCATTATCTCTTGTTGCGCCAAATACAATGTCATCGACATAGATTTGTGCTACAATGAAATTGTTTTGATAATGCTTCACAAAGAGAGTCCTGTCAGCTCCCCCTCGAGTATAGCCCTTCTCCAAAAGGTGCTTTGTCAACCTTTCGTACCATGCTCGCGGTGCTTGTTTCAGACCGTAAAGAGCCTTTTTCAAACGAAAAACATGGTTAGGTTGTTTATGGTCTACAAAACCTTTCGGTTGAGCCACATAAACTTCCTCATTTAAAAACCCATTTATAAACGCGCTCTTAACGTCCATTTGAAATAATTTGATTTTAAAATGACAAGCAATAGCAAATAGTGTACGAATGGACTCGAGTCTAGCTACAGGGGCGAAAGTTTCATCAAAGTCTATACCTTCTACTTGAGAGTAGCCTTGAGCAACTAATTGTGCCTTGTTCCTGATGATAGTACCATCCTCATTTTTCTTATTCTTGAAAATCCATTTGGTACCTATCACATTGTGTTGCTTTGGAGGCTTCGTTAATTCCCAGACTTTGTTTCGCTCAAATTGATGGAGCTCTTCCTGCATTGCTTCAATCCAGTAGTCATCCTGAAGAGCTTCATCTATATTCTTTGGTTCGATTAAAGATACGTAGCAAGCGAATCCACAAACCAACTGCCTCCGAGTTCTAACTCCTTCTTGTGGGTCTCCAATGATGTTTGATTCAGGATGATCCTTGGAGATGCGTAAAGTTTGAGGTAACGGAGTACTCGGAGGTACATGAGACGATTCCTGCACATCAGATAAACTTGAAGAACCATTAGATGTTAAAAACTCAAAATATTTTATTTTAATAAATAGTCAAAAAGTGAATTTTTGACCTGGTTTTGATTTCAAAAGACCTATGTTGATTTATTTAGTCAATTGCCAGTGTGCGAGTTGCACGTTTTACGAGACAAAAAGGCTACTTTCCAATCCGGACATGATCTTGGAAATCCGAGTTGACCGTTGCGATCGTCTCGTCGAACTGAGCGAGATTCATATTCAGCACTTTTCGATCTGACGGTCGGATCTTCCAGAATTCAACTAAGAAGTGGACGAATCTCGCGACCAATGTAACAGTGTCCTCTGCGCACAGTGCACTTAAGTGAGTTACTGTAGTGCACTTAAGTGAGTTACTGTAGATGAACAGTAACCCTGGTTTTCGAGACCCCGACGAATACAACATTGACTATTTCACTGTTCGGAATCCGAATATAGTGATCCAGGTAGTCACTTCGAACGGTTTCGATATTCTGAACGTAATGGCGCAGTCGAAAATTCTGTTTGACGACTCTAGAGTCTCGAAAAGCACGATAACTGTATTCCGTGACAGTATTTTATGGACCGCAATTTTATTCGGGCAGTTTCTCGAAAATCAAAAATCGCTACCTGATAGGTCTCGTCGAGCCGGACGTCATGGCGCAGTCCATTTTTCGTTTCGACGAGCAGAACGTCTCGAAAAGCGTGAAATACGGAGAAAATAGGGCTTTTTGCACATAAAACCCTATTAAAGTTGCCTCGTTTTGCGTGCTAGTTCTTGGATAAGGACTTAAGTGCAAGGGAAAACTACTGTAGAGGACCTAATAGCAAATGGCAAAGCTTAGAGGGACTAAACCAAAATTGTACATACCTAATATATATACACATGTATAGCTAGGGCTTCTCCACAAACCCTAAACCCACAGCCCCTCTAGCCACAGCACCCAACCACCTCCTTTCCTATGCCGCACTCCACGGACCTCCCCGCACCGGCCGCCGCCTCCCCTCGCCGGAGAAGAAGGTGAAGCCGTTTCTTCTTCATCTCGGATTGGGAGGAGTAGGCTCCACACAGAAGCTCTTGGGCAATCAAGAACGCGTCTGTAGGGTTCCCCTGTGGAGCTGCAACCGAGCTGTGGTGGACCCGTCCCCAGCCGCCGCCGCGCGCCGCCGCGGCCAACCCCTTCTTCTTCCAACTTTCCGACGAGGTAATATCTTGGAACCTTCCATTTTATTTTGGCCCATGGACACGATCATTGTGTTTCTGACGTCGAGGAGATCATCCGGTTGCAGCCCGGGCTGCTGCCGCCGTCCCGATCGCCGGCGGGAGCGCTATCACCGGAATTATCGCCTTCCTGGCCGATCCCGTGCGCCGCCGCAATCCGGCCGTCCAACCAGCGATCAGCACCGTTGAGATCGACTTTCTCACCGACTTTAGCATCTCCACGAAGTTGGAGGGACATCGGTGAAGGATCGGGCTCGATCGGTCGTGCCCTAGTTTCGGGCTTTCTTCAACCTCGGCCGAGCTCGGCCGTCCGGCGCCGCCGCAGCCTCCCACCGCCGGCCACTGCCACCAGAAGCTTCCTGGCACCTACTGGAACCTGTTGGTCCAAGTTGCACCGGCCCGGAGTCCCTCGGCCGGAATCCGCCATTAACGGCCATTGATCCTCGGCCGAGCTCCGCCGCCGCGCCCTTGCCGTCGCTCCGGACACCCGGAAATCGTAATGGTGAGCTCCTGTGGGCTGTAGGAGTCCTTCCATCAACTTGCATGGGGATCTTGACGTCGGGTCAGTGATCGCCAGAGTTGCACCCGAGGCTTCATCCGAGCTCGGCTCCGGCCATCCCCGCCGGTCTGGAACTCCGGCAACCCCCCAGGTAACCTCTAAACCCCATGCTCTAGCTTTTCTTCCATCTTAGAAGCCTCCGGATTGCTTCCTTGCTGAGTTTGGGTTCGGGCAAAGATAAAGCTATATGTTTATATAACATGCCCACCAGGTGTTTGTGTTAATGCCTCAAAGAAGATTTAGTTGGAATAAGGGTTTACATTGAATATGAAAGTTGTTCAAAATAATCCCCTGAGCTTGATGCTCTCTTCAGACCAAGATGGTTCTGTGTGGATTAAAATTTGGAGCAATGAAAACTTGTATGTTTGCAAGGATCTGGTTCTGGTGGAACCAGCAGGTCTGGGCTGCAAAGGAGGTGAGCCCCAGTGTCCTTGCACTGTCTAAAGACACTTTCATATACAAAGTTCGTCTGTTTGACGATCGGATTAAAAGTTGTAGTGTAATCAACCTTTTAAAGTAATGTTGAAACAAAACTAAGTTCCGGGCTATTAGAGAAGCCGCGACAGTGTATCCCTGGCTGTTCTGGGGTCACTGGACGTGACGCTCGCGTTAGATTTAGGTTTTGAAGACTCGGAGAAACAAAAATTCATTAAGGCTATGTTAGTAAGGTATTTTATGGCCCGAAGTTTTTCTCGGGTCCCGTGCTGCCGCAAATGAGTGAGCACGGTGTTCAGCAAGATAAATTTCACCCGCTGGAAGTGACGGTTCGTCAAAATTAATTTCCAGTTGAAAGAACGAGCGAAAACAGCGCTCAAATGACGCTAAAAATGTGAATTCTAGAAACCCTAGGGGTCTAAATGCAATTTTGGCACTGCATACTGTTTAGAACAATGTATAAATGTTTCCTAAACTTTTCTTTAGGGTTCCAACGGTTCTCGTTGACCGGGAATCGGATTTCGATCGCTAAATCGGCGATATTCTCCCGTTTAAGCTTCACGTTGCTGTCGTGTCGTCGGGATGGGTATGTGTGAGTCTAGTTCTGACTACAGTCTCTGTTCAGGGCCCAGCAGTTCAGCACCAGCCTCCCGGTAGTCCAGCGGGAGTTCGGGATCGGCCTTCATTCAGGTGGGTGTTATTTTCTTTGTCCTAGCATCTAACTCTATCATGTTGGACGGGGTCAATTCTAAGTATACTGGGGTTAAATATTGATGGGTGATAGCCTATGCATGTTAATGGGTTTCGTCATAGTGTTTAGCGTCGGTCTTCCGACAGTCGTTTTCCCTTTGATTATACATGATAGCGGGTTACTTTCGATCGCATATGTTATGGTTTTACTTTTGAGTATACATGTTGCCGTTTTACTTTTGTTCTATATATTATGATGCTGACATGATGATGGTTATGGTTACTTGGCTCGAGGCTGTCACACGCGCACCCGCGGTTTGGCCACCGCAAAGGGTGCGCTTTTCCGGAAAAGTGGTCTATGACCCGTGTATACCCACGAGGTGACGTAGTGGGGCCCCTTATTAGTGGTGGGGTTGAGGCGCCGAGGTGCGAGCGGTGCGACCCGTCGGTTTAGTTGTCCGGCGTGGTCGGGTTTCTGCAGGTACGGTATGGGCCGTCAGTTTAGTTGTCCGACGTGTCCGGGTATTACAGGATGCAGGTGTATAGGTTGCCTTTCCTCCTTGGGAGGGCGGTTGCTCCGGTTGTCTTCACGGTTTGTTTTATTATATTCTCCTGCACTACTATTTTTGCGTCACTGACACCCCACTTCGTGACAGGGTTCAGACGGGGGGAGAGGTAGGCGGTGGTGAGGACGGGACAGGAGCAGCTGGGTCGCTGGGGACCCTGGACTGTATTTCTTCTTTCATTCTCGCTTTTCATTACATTGTAGTTATGTGAGAGGTTCGCGATACCCTCGTGGGGTCGGCGTGGATGTCGGTACGGGATGCATTTAGCGCCCCTTGTGCGTTACTTTTCCTTTTATTTCTATTGGCCATTTGAAAATCAAAAAGGGCAGAAGCCAAAGAAAAGATTGCGAAAACCGTTTTTAAAACCTACGTGTCGTGTGGGCACTGCTTTCAAAACCCTGTGGATTTATGGATTGCGAAAGGGATTTCAAAACCTGGTGTCGGGTGGGCACCGTTTTCTAACCTTGTGGATTTATGCTGATTTCGAAACTAGCTTTCAAAACGTAAGCGCCGGGTAGGCGCTCTTTCAAAACTGTGGATTTATCCTTCCCAAATTGATCGGCCACATGTTTTTCGTTTACTAGTTTAGAATGCTGGTTGCTTGTGAATAATTGTTGTGATTGATTGGTTGTGTATGTTGGAACATGTACTGAACGCTACGCCGTGCACGTACAGGGGAGACTCTGTCCGTTTGCAGAGTGATCCTGTATGTGTGGCGGGTCTGGGCACGTGCCGGGGAAGAGGGGTTCTCTAAAAAAAAAAAAAAAAAAAAAAAAAAAAAAAAAAAAATTTACACGTCAAATATTCGACTTTTATGAATCGTTTCCGCTAAAGCAAACCCCCGGGGCGTGACAAGATGCATCATTAATATTGGAAGTATTATCATGAGAAGATGCAATGGCAGGTGTATCATCATCTAGAGAGATATCGAGGGTAGATTTTTCAGATGCAAAGTGAAAAGCTTCATCTACTTTAACATTTATCGATTCTACGATCGTCTTAGATTCTAAGTTAAAAACTCGATATGCTCTACTGTTTGTAGAATAACCCAAGAAAATCCCTTCGTCACTTCGAGAGTCAAATTTTCCAAGATTTTCGCGGTCACGCAAAATATAACACCGACTCCCAAAGATACGAAAATATTTGATGTTCGGTTTTCTACAAAACCATAGTTCATATGGTGTATTAAAAGTTCCCGGGCGCAAATAAATGCGGTTAATTACATAGACTGCAGTGTTCACAGCTTCAGCCCAAAAATATAACGGTAAATTCCGGCTGTGAAGCATAACACGTGCCATTTCTTGTACAACCCAGTTTTTGCGCTCGACTACACCATTCTGTTGAGGTGTATAGTGTGCCGAGAATTCATGTTTAATGCCATTGGAAGTGCAAAAATCAATGAATTTTGAATTTATGAATTCTCCACCTCTATCACTTCTAACACGAGTAATCTTTTCATTCTTTTCAATCATAATACGATGGCAAATCTCGTGAAAAGAATCAAAAGTATCAGCTTTCTCTTTTAAAAGTGCTACCCAAGAAAATCTAGAGAAATCATCAACCAATAAGAAAATATACCATTTACCTCCCAAAGATGGTTGACGAGTTGGCCAAAAAAAAGAAAAATAGTCTACATAAACTACACAACTTTTAATCGTAGAACGATTAAAGACAAGGAAGGATTTCACCTTTGCATATCCAAACCTTTTGAGTTTTGGAGTATGTTGGCAATGGTTGAGAAATTTTCCTTGATGAAGACGTCTTGTATGATCGATCTTTTTCTTTTGTCATCGTCTTGTTTGAAGTACTACCAATGTTCTTTTCTTTTGAAAAGTCCTTCTTTGAATTCCGGGGAGTGAACTTATTGGTAGCAGTTGCAAGATGTGGTTGATTTGATCTTTGAGCTCCAATCTTGCAATTTCTTTCAATGTGCCCTGCAAAATTACAACGAAAACATACCTTTGTGCTTGACGATTCCGAAGAGGGTGAAGTAGGCTTGTTGTCGTAGGTTGTCGTGAATTCCGGTGTCGGAGGAGGAGATACCGACTGAGGCACAAAGACTGTCCCAACCGAACTAAAATTGTCTTCAGTTCGATTGTATCCGAGGCCGAACTTGTTTGTTTGACCAAGACCAAGAAGTTTATCCAACTTACTCCTTCCAGAAGAAAATTGCTGTAAGTCATCCTTGAGTTGGAAAATGGTCTCTGTCATTTCCAATTTTTCCTGTCGGGCCTCGCCGTAGAGCTTCAAGAAGTAATTCGCTTTGTTCACCATATCTATATAATTCTTCTCAAGTTGCTCATTGGACTCTTGAAGGGAAACATTTGCTTTTATCAAATTATCCCTTTCCACTTCAAGATCGGTCGAGAGAGAAGTTACCCTTTTTACTTCTTCTTCGAGATCCTGCAATCTCCCTCTCAACCCCTTGTTTTGCTTAGCCGGTTTCTTTGAATCCCGTAAAAGTCTGTGGTATGCTAAAGCAAAATCTTCACCTTCCGAATTATCCGATTCATTGTCCGTTGCAGTCTTTTCAACAGTGGAGTTGGACAATGACTCGGATGTACTTGCCATTAAGCACATGAATGGTGAAGATGTGGACGCGTGGAATGCCGTGGTGCTCTTTTCTTCATCACTTGAAGATGACTCATTTGACGTTGAGTTGTCATCCCAAGTGACGACTTGCATCGCCTTCTTCTTTGCCGGATACTTGTTGGGACACTCCGTTGCAATGTGGCCGTAGCCTCGACATTTGAAGCATTGTAGTTGTCCCTCTGAACTTTTCTTATCTTTTGAGAAGTTCTCTTGCTTTCTTGACTTGTAACTTGAAGTACCCTTGCCTTTCTTCGACTTTCCGAAGGATGGAGATTTACTTGAATTACCCCATCGAAAGTTGCGGTGAAACTTCCTTGTCAAGAGAGCGAGTTGCTTCTCAAAGTCCTCCATAGAAAGGTTCTCATCATCGTCTGAGGAGGATGTATCCGCGTATTCTTCCTTAGTTGTTTTCAACGCATAACCTGAAGACTTAGAAGAGGATGCTTTTCCAGAAAAATTGTTAGTAGAAAATGTCATTTCATATGTTTGTAATGAACCAACTAATTCTTCTACACGCATTTCGTCCGGGTGTTTAACAGTTTCAATGGCTGTAACCTTTGGGCGAAATCGTTCAGGAAGAGTTCTTAATATCTTTCTTACAATTTTAAATTCTGGAATCTTCTCTCCCAAGTTAGCACATGAGTTTACGATATCTTGCAATCGTGTGTAATAGTCTGTGAAAGATTCATTTTCTGCCATGAAGATAGAGTCAAACTTGCTCGTAAGCATTTGCAGTTTCTGAATCTTCACGAGGTTAGTTCCCTCATGTGTAACCTGAAGAACATCCCAGATTTCTTTCGCAGTCTCACATGCCGAGACGCGAGAGAATTCAGTTTGAGATAAGGCATTAAAAATAGCATTAATTCCCTTGCCATTGTAAGAAGATGAATCTAACTCTTCCTTGGTCCATTTCGACCTAGGTTTGATGGTGCGAACATCAGCAATAATTTCAGTTGGATTAGACCATCCTAATTCAATTGATTGCCACACCCATTCGTCGATGGAAATTAAAAAGGCTTTCATCCGTACTTTCCAGTACGCATAATTTGTTCCATCGAAGAATGGGGGTCTGTTGATGTTTTCACCTTCAACCATTGTTTACAACCCTATTCCCGCTCTGATACCACTTGTTGGGTTATATGTAATATAGATCTAAATAGGGAAAAAAACACCTAGAGGGGGGTGAATAGGTGTAAACAATAAACACTCAAAAAATCATTGCGCAATAAAACCCAATGCGGAAAAATAAATGAACACGCAAGATTTTTACGTGGAAAAACTCCAAACCGGAGTAAAAAACCACGGGACCGATAACACGGTGAAATCCACTAGAATTGAAACACGTACAAGGTGATTTAACGTACTCACAGACGACTCAACCTTTTACCATACGCTCCTAGTTGATCTTCTCCGCTCGTTCCACAACGCGTCTCGAATCCACGATCTGCGTCCAACACCGAATCCATGGCGTCCAACGTCGAGTCCACAACGTCCGACCGAATCCACGGTCTTCACCCAGTAGCACGCTTCGAATCCACGAATGTACCTCGCTCCGAATCCACGAGAGCGGTTGCACCTTGAATCCACAAGGCCACGCGAGTCCACGCGCCGATTTTGGGGTAAATCGTTGTTTTTGGGTGGTGATGATCCGCCGAATACTTAGATCAAAGATAGATAGGAAATACCATCTAAGTATTCATTAGTTTGATTCAACTCAAGATGTGAGTATGAAAACCTAGAATCAAACTAATCAATATAAATGAAGAAACATAGAGTAATATCTAATGATTTCCTTTCTTCTCTATATGTGGATCTAGGGCCGTATAAGATGATATTTGATTATGACGGCTCTATATGGATTAGCCCTAGAAAAAAGAATCATAGGGTCTATTTATAGGTTAGAAATATTTGGAAGGAGATAAGAATAAAAAACCTACCATTTCTGGAAATTTTACGGACGGCGATCCGGATCGGATTTCGGCGATCCGGATTGCAGTAGCAAGAAAGACGGTTTCCAGAAAAACAATAGTTCGGGATCCGGATCGAAATGGCTGATCCGGATCGTTCATACAGTTTCACCAAACATCAACGTTCGGGATCCGGATTGCAAATCCTGATCCGGATCGTGCAAGTAAAAAGGTAAAACTAGTGTTCGGGATCCGGATCATGAGATGCTGCGATCCGGATTGAACCAGTGTATGAACGAACACCCTTCGGGATCCGGATTGGAATGTCTGATCCGGATCCTGAACATGTCCCATGTCCAGTTTTTGATTTTTATGCAATGAAAAATTCTTCCAGGTGTTTCTACACTACAAGAAGTATTCGGATCACCAAAAATCTTTAGTTAAACATACCCGATCCTTTTGAATTCTTCTTTCTTGAGATTGAGTTAAATGATCCAACCTTCTTCACCTTCAATCTTCAAGACTTGAACCTTTCACTAAATTACGCCAACTCAAATTCCGTAACACATGTAAAAGTGGTTGATAAAGCAAATTACTTCTTCAAGCTCTACTCCGAGGCTCGACAAGAAAAAATGGAGATGACGAAGACCATTTTCCAACTCAAGGATGATTTAAAGCATTTTTCTTCTGGAAGGAGCAAGTTGGATAAGATGCTTGGTCTTGGTCAAACAAACAAATTCGGCCTCGGATACAGTCGAACTGGAGACAGTCCTAGTTCGAGTCAGACAGTTTTTGTGCCCTAGTCGGTAACTCCTCCGACGACGATGGAAATCACTTCGTACAACGACAACAACCTTACCTCACCTTCTTCGGGATCGTCAAGTACAAAGGTATGTTTTCGTTGTGGTTTTGCAGGGCACATAAGAAGAAATTGCAAGATTGGAGCCAAACGATCAATTCAAGCACCTCTTGCAACAGCTACCAACAACGCATTCATTCCCCGGAAATCAAAGGAGATTTTTTCAAAGGAAAAGAATGTTGGTAGTTCACCCCACCAGACGACGATGTCAAGAAAAAGCGATTAATCAATCAAGACGCTTTCACCAAGGAGAATAACTTCACGAACATTGCCAACGCAGTCCAAAAAGGTTTGGGTGCGCAAAGGTGAAATCTTCTCTTGTCTTGTTGTACATACTTCTTTACATGCTTATGACAACTCGTTTTGGTATCTGAATAGTGGATGTTCCCGTCACATGACCGGTGACAAAAACTGCTTTCAAAATTTAGAGAAAATCTCCGGAGGACATGTTGTTTTCGGAGACGGTCGTTCTTCCAAAATTGTTGGAAAGGGAACAATCGCTATTCCAGAGGGCCCGGTTTTGAACAATGTCTTATTTGTTGAAGGCCTAAAGACTAACCTCATTAGTATAGGTCAACTTTGTGACAATGGTTTCTCAGTTAATTTTTCTTCAGCAGAATGTATTGTAACTGATAAGGACCATGTATTCTTTTTGAAAGGGGTTAGATCTCAAAATAATTGCTATGTTGTTTCAAACAAAATTTCTGAAAAATGTAACCTAGTTTCTTTGGATAATGAAACTCTTTGGCATAAAAGACTAGGTCACATTAATTTTAAAGAACTAGCAAGGATTTCAAATAAAGACGTGGTTAAGGGGATTCCTAAACTTTTATTTAAAGAAAACATTGTGTGTGGAGGTTGTCAAAAGGGAAAACAATCAAGGGCTGCACACAAGAACTTGAACCACGTTGGTACCAAACGGCCCTTAGAACTATTGCACATGGACTTAATGGGGCCGACTCGTCAACCATCTTTGGGAGGTAAATGGTATATTTTTCTTTTGGTTGATGATTTCTCTAGATATTCATGGGTAACATTTTTAAAAGAGAAAGCAGATACTTTCGATTCTTTTCATGAGGTTTGTCATCGTATTATGATTGAAAGAAATGAAAAGATCGTTCGTGTTCGAAGTGATAGAGGTGAAGAATTCATTAATTCCAAATTCATTGACTTTTACACTTCCAACGGCATATGAGCTGTGGTTTTGTAGAAAACCAAATATCAAATATTTTCGTATCTTTGGGAGTCGTTGTTACATTTTACGTGACCGCGAAAATCTTGGAAAATTTGACTCTCGAAGTGACGAAGGGATTTTCATGGGTTATTCTACAAACAGTAGAGCATATCGGGTATTTAACTTGGAATCTAAAACGATGGTAGAATCTATAAATGTTAAAGTAGATGAAGCTTTTCACTTTGCATCTGATGAATCTACCCCTGATATGTCTCTAGATGATGATTCTCCTGTAAATGCATCTTCTCATAATAACTCTTCCGATAATGTTGATGCATCTAATGGTTCTCCAAGTTTATCTGATGCGTAGGAATCATCACATGTACCTCCGAGTACTCCGTTACCGCAAACGTTACACATCTCCAAGGATCATCCGGAATCTAACATTATTGGAGACCCACAAGAGGGAGTCAGGACTCGGAGACAGTTGGTTTGTGGAGTTGCATGTTATGTCTCCATGATAGAAGCAAAGAACATCGATGAAGCTCTTCAGGATGACTACTGGATTGAAGCAATGCAGGAAGAGCTCCATCAGTTCGAACGAAACAAAGTCTAGGAATTAAAGAAGCCTCCGAAGCAACACAACGTGATTGGTACTAAATGAATTTTCAAGAATAAGAAAAATGAGGATGGTACCATCATAAGGAACAAAGCACGCCTAGTTGCTCAGGGCTATTCACAAATTGAAGGAATAGACTTTGATGAAACGTTCGCCCCGGTAGCTAGACTCGAGTCAATTCGTATTTTATTCGCTATTGCTTGTCATTTTAAAATCAAACTCTTTCAAATGGACGTTAAGAGCGCATTTTTAAATGGGTTTTTAAACGAGAAAGTTTATGTGGCTCAACCGAAAGGTTTTGTAGACTGTAAACAACCTAACCATGTTTTTCGTTTGAAAAAGGCTCTTTACGGTCTAAAACAAGCACCGCGAGCGTGGTACGAAAGGTTGACAAAGCATCTATTAGAAAAGGGCTATACTCGAGGGGGAGCAGACCGGACTCTCTTTGTGAAGCATTATCAGGAGAACTTCATTGTGGCACAAATCTATGTCGATGACATTGTATTTGGGGCAACAAGAGATAATGATGCTTCTAAATTCGCGGAAACCATGGAAAGCAAATTTGAGATGTCAATGATGGGTGAACTGACATACTTTCTTGGATTGCAAGTGAAACAAAATGATGGTGGCATCCATTTGTGTCAATCCAAGTATGCAAGGGAGTTGGTGAAGAATTTCGATTTAGAAAACTCTAAAGATTTTCCGACTCCTATGGGAACTAGCAATAAGGGATTAGGAAGTGAATCTCTTAGTGAGAGTGTAGACGAGAAGCTTTATCGCAGCATGATAGGAAGTCTACTCTATCTCACGGCTAGTCACCCGGATATATCCTTTAGTGTTGGGATTTGCGCGAGATATCAATCAGCACCAAAGGAGGTTCACCTGAAAGCGGTGAAAAGGATCATCCGGTACATCAAAGGAACTTTGAATTTCGGAATTTGGTATCCTATGGGAACAACGCTTGACATTATAAGATATTCAGATGCCGATTGGGCAGGATCTGTGGATGATCGGAAGAGTCGAGTGGTGCATGTTTTTATCTTGGCCACTGCCTTGTTGCATGGCATAGTAAAAAGCAAAACTGCATTGCACTCTCGACTGCCGAAGCGGAATATATTTCAGCGGGTAGTTGTTCAACCCAACTCATTTGGATGAAAAGTGTGTTGAGCGACTTCCGGATTTCAGCAACTTCGGTAACAATTCTTTGTGACAACACAAGTGCTATAAATATTTCCAAAAATCCTGTGTTGCACTCAAGAACAAAACACATTGAACTTAGATATCATTTTCTAAGAGAGCTAGTTGAATCAAATATTCTTCAACTTTCCTACATTTCAACTGAAGATCAATTAGCTGACATCTTAACAAAACCTTTGGATCAAAAACGATTTATTCATTTGCGTAAGGCAATTGGAATGCTTTCCTTGAAATAATTCCTTTTTGAAATCATTGCTTAGGTTAGGTTTTGTTTTGTGTTTTTGTTCATTATCTATGTTTGTACACAGAACATTTATTGAGCATTAGTTATATTGACTTTAATTGCATCCTTTCACATAATTAGAAATTTATTATGCTTTGGATATCATAATAATTCATTTGATGCAATGATCATTTATGTCAATTAAGTCATCTTTGTTTTGATCAAAGTCAATTTCTCTCTCAAATGATCTCTTGGTTTAGTTTTTATCTTATTTGACAATTGAGTCGAGTATGAAATCGAGATCAATTTTTGGTTGAATACTTTATATTTTAAATAATTGATAGCCAATTGAGGGGGAGTTAATGAAAATTGTTATGCTCAAAAGATGTGGAAAGAGTTATATCCCAATGAGGAGTGTGAAAACTACCACCACATGGAGGAAAGAGCTACCACCTCGGTCGTCCGAGTACTGTGTGCAGCTACCACATGTATACCAAGCATGGTTTTTCGAGTTGATTAGATAAAATGCTTTTTGGAATTCTTGACCCTGTCAAATTCCAAGGTTGGTATAAGGTGGGGATTTTATTGAAAGATGCTCATAGAGCCACTCCTTGCAATAAATTGACTAGATATATTATCTAACTTATCTGGGATTTCAAACATCTATTGATCTTGGTATTTCATTTTCTTTGCCAAATTGATGATTTGATAAAGGCATTACTCATAAGATCGTGATAGATGTAATTGAACTTGTTCAACTTTAAGGGATTTAATTTTTATAAATTTCTGTTTCATTATTTGGATATTATTGATAGATTTAGCATAATCTATTTCTCTTGACATGAAACGATGATTTTCATTTAAAGTTCATACACAAAAGTGCTTACAATTTTTTTCTGCATTTTCTAGAATTTTTCAGAATTTTTCTGAAGAAAAGGTTTGGAGCCGATCCGGACTTGACAATCCGATCCGGATCCCGAACGCAGGAATTCCTGCGGGTAACCGATCCGGACTGGATTCTTGAGGCAGTCCGGACCGCGGTTAGGGTTTTATATAGAACAAAAGGGTTTTGATTTCTTTTTACTACAATCTTTTGTTCCTAAGTCTCTAGAGCTTCTCTCTCTAGAAAGCAACCAATTTGGAGACTTTCCAACTCAGGTTCTTCGAATCAAAGTGAGTTTTCTTGATCAAAACTTTGGTTTTTCACTGTTTTCATCTTTTTGCTAAAAAACGTGAAGAAAATCATGTAACTTCTTCGTTAGAGATTGGTTTTTGGTCAAATTTCTTTTGAAATAAGAACTTTGAGTAGATTAATTTTGATTATATGCTAGGTATTCTCTTGATTAACGAATTTTTAGGCTTCGATTTCTGAAAATTCGGTTTTAGGGCATATAATAGGAATTTTTGAAAATCTTGGAATTGATCTATTTTTAAAAATCTTTTTGCAAAACTAATTTGATTCCTAGTCTCTCTACACGATAATGATTATTTGGGTACAATTTTTCAAATTTTTGAAAATTAACTATTTTTTCGTGTTCTTGAGTTGTTGCTCACAGGACTCTCTTTCACAAAGATAGCAGAGATGGTGATCACCTGGATAATCTTTCTTCTTACTGCAATGGTTCACACGAGAGCAAATAACAAGCCCAAGAGGGCTAAGAAGGGTCGAGACGACTTGGATTCGGGATCAGAAACTGAATCCATTGACTGGGATGAATTATTGATAGAAGCAACTGCACCTGCTACTTCAAAAGGGAAAGCCCCTGCTGCATCCTCAAAGGCAAAGACACCGCCAACTACTGCAGAAAAAGGCAAAGCTCCAATGGAAGAAACTCCTCTCAAAACAAAAAGAAAGAGCGTTGCACGCAAAAGAGGGGGTGCTCGAGGGATATCCATTGAGGAGCCACTAGCAAGCCAGCCTCCTCCACGAGATTTTATAAGCTCAGAAAGAATTAAGGATTTCGAAAAGAGGGAATGCATCGGTGAAAGGCATGTTAATCTCAAAGCTCTGAGGGAGCGATCCGCCCTCTTTGGCACTCTCGTTGACAATGCGGGTCTTACCCCAATCTGTCATTTCCCTGATCCTACAGGATATTGTCTTCACTCCGTCAGGATGTTTTATCAGAATGGATCAAAGTTGATTGATTAGGATGACGGACGGTGAGAATTTTAAACAATGGTTAGAAACATTAAGATCAAGGTTACTCCACAACTGATTGGAGAAGTTTTGGGGATGAAGGCCAGCACTGAAGGAAGTCATTACCTAAAAGGTCATGCTTTCTCCACCACCTCATGGAGAGTGGTCGTGAATGGAATTTGTATGCCAGATACTCAGTCGACGGGGAACTCAGTCTTTTCAAGAGAACTTTGACCGGAGTATCGATACTTGAACTTTGTTGTTTGCTACAACATTCTTCCCAACATGCAAACAAAAGTTCTTCGATGGGACCGGATGCTATTCCTCTATCTCCTTGGAAACCCGGCAGCAGCTTTGGGTTCTAATTTCAACATTCCTTTCCTCATATGGTCAAGGATGGCACGGTATGTGGAACATGCTCATCCCACAGAGAGACTTCCCTTCCCAATCATAATTATGCGAATTTTGAAGAAATTCAAAGTTGATACTTCATCATCAACTTATATGCATAGTCTGGGAACAATCAACGATACGACTGTCGTAAAGTCTCTACCAACGAAACAAGATGAGGCTTCTTCACCTCCTCTCAGACGCAGACCTTCAACTTCAGCAGCTACAGCTTCAGTCCCACTAGCACCTGCCGCACGACCTGCACCTCCTTCGACTTCAGACGATGACGCATCGGTTACCTCAATTTATAGAGAGCAACAGCGTCTCTCCTCCGAGCAAGAACGCATGTCAAATGAGTTTATCGAAATGAAGGAAGAAATTCGAGAAGTTAAAAAGGAACAAGTGTTAATGAACAAGCGCATAAAGAAAATTTTCCAAAAACCCGGGTGCATTAGTTCCGAGGATTCTGAGTAATCTTATTTTGTTCTAATCTTTAACTTTGTTTTGCAGGTTTTTCACGTTTTTTTTTTAGTTTAGTTCTCACATTTTCTTGCTTTGAACTTTTAACTCTCCTTTTGTTTTGTAATTTTGGCTTGATTTTGTGACAAAAATGTGGAGAGAGAACGAACAATGATCGACTAATGGTTGTGCACTTTGAACATGTTTTTGAACATGTTTGTGAGAACTATGAACTTTGAACTATGAAGGTAAGTACAACTTCAACTTTACTGTGGTTTTTATATTGTGTTTGCATGCATGCCTCGACTAACTATTCGACTAACTAGTTGGGCATGTAATATAACTAACAAGTTGTTGTTGTTGACTAACAATTCTGTTGTGATGACCTGGATCTCTGAAGAGCTGTGGTAGAGTCATTGGTGACATCTGGGGAGCTTGTACTGTGTGTTGGAGGTGTTTGTGCACCAATTGGACACAAGTGGCGGACTTCGGGCTTAATGGATCACGTGGGTGATCGGTGGACTCCGTCGGATCTTTAGAAGTGGTTTCGCGCGAAGCGGATATTAAAAATGGACTCAGCGCGAAGTTTGGACCAAGGAACACCTTTCCGGATGCCTTCGGCAAATTTTGGGGTTGGAATTTGGCAAAATGGACATCAAATTCAGATTCAGCGCGCGAAAACGGTCAAAATGGACTACCTACTTATTATTTTTGCGCATGGGTTACCGTTCATGCCGGAACAGTAACTCCGGCCGCCGGCGGGCAGCGGCGGCAGCGGCGGGCAGCGGCGGAGCACGGCGGACGGGCTCGGGCAGGCGGCGGAGCGGCCGCGGGCAGCGCGCGGGCGCGGGCAGGCGCTCGGGCACGCGGGCAAGCGCGCGGTCCACGGGCCGTCGTGCACCAGGGGTTGGACACGTGGCTTGTTGGGGTTGGTCGGTGCTGTGGACTTGGACCACGGAGCAGGCGGGCGTGGTGCATGGACCGGCGGGACACGTGGCGTCTTGCGGTTGGTGGGCTCATGGAGGCTGGGTCCACGGAGGTGCACCGGGGGGCCTCGGGTTCCGTGCCTGGCAGGGGCGCCAGGCGGCGCGTCAGGCGAGCACGTGGGCGCGGCTGGCGGGCGCTGACCGGGTGCGCCCCACGTGTCGACGTCCGCTGGTGGCCACGCGGCGCAGCGGGAGTGGTGGCTCCCGCTATTGCCTGTTTTGTGGGCGACGTGGAGGCCCGAGGGGCTTTCGGGCGCGCACAGTGTTGGGCCGGGCCCAACACTGTAGCCGCCCGAAATCCGGAGCGCCCGGAAAATAGGACAGAATGGGTATTTTTGGATTTGTTTCTTCCAGCATATAAATAGGCCGAGTTCAACTGAAGAGAGCTTCTTCCCTGTTCATCCTTTCACTGTGCAACCTTCACAAGAAATCTTCATCTCCCAGAGCCGGATCCATCTGCAGATTCTAGGATTTTTCGACGGCACGCATCCCGAGGTTTGCATTTTTACAGCGCGGCATGACGCTCGTTCGTTTGTGATCTTCTTCGTCGCATTTTGGTGCGAGGACTCCCCCGGCTTACTCCGACCTCCGATTGAGGCGATTCTTGCGCCGTTGGACTCAAGATAGGTAGGGATTTGATCTTCGTGTTTTGAGCTCCCCCTCTTTTCTAGTTTATCTTGGAGTTTCTCGAGCTTTCTTTTGACCCATTTTCGTGGGCGGAGTTTTGGACAGCACCACAGTGTTTCGGCGATATCTTCGCGGACAGGCATCGGATTGGGGTGATTCAACAGGCGTTTTGCATCTACACATCACGAGGAATATTCCGAAATTTTCTTGGAATTTTTTGGATTTTCCCGGAAGGTGAGAAGTTCCTGTTTACAGAACCTTGTGGTTCAGTTTTTGAGAGCAGTTTATTTCGGCGTGGTTTCCTTGTCGGAATTGTTTCTCTGTGTAGGAAACTCGGATTTGAGCGTGCAGGTACTTGTTTCGACGGGTTCGTCGCGAGGATCGTGGCAGTATTTTTCTTGGAATTTTCCGGGCATTTTTCGCAGGTGAAAACAGGGAAACTGTGGACTGTTGTGTTTGGGGCAGATTTTGTGTGAGCATTGTATGATAATTATGTATGTTCTTTTGGGAATTTTGTACAGTGATCGCGGCGGCTTATCGGTTTGGGCAAGAGCACTATTTGGACTTGGAATTAGCGATCGAGGTGGGTGGTTGTTGTTTACCTCTATTTTGACATGCTCACTAGGAATATTAGAGTGATCCCTTTATTTGGACATGCATGCTTAAGTAATATAGAATTGTGAGCCTATCATATGGAAAATACTATTGTGGATATTTGATAGTGGTTGGGACTTATACATGTTGGTATGGATGGAATATTAGCGTTTAAACTTGCATGTGGATTGGATTATTTATTTTGGACTATATGATTCTCCTGTTAGTGGTTGGTACTATTTGAGGATTTTATGACATGCATAGGTGGATAGTGATGCTTTAACATGGATTATAGACATGTGTGGTTGGATAATGTTTTAGCATGATGATTATATCTATGCGGAGTTATTAATTGTTACACATGTGGAACCACTATTGGACACCTTTTCCTTTATTTTCTTGAGAACACTTGCATGCTTGTTTGGATATCTAGATAGGCCATCTTTTATTGCTACACTTTCATGCTGGAACTTGACTTAGGAGAAACCTTGTTTGTTTCTTTTCTCCTTTCGTTAGTCAGGTGGTATTTGTTGCTCGGGTTTGAGCAGGGGTTTGGGATAGTGTAGCCGGGGCCTGGATTATGGATTATGGGTTTTGGCGGCGACCGCGGATATTGGGCGGTTGACCGGATGTCGGTTATAGGACATCGGTGATAGGGCATGATTATGGACTAGGGGGTTTTGTGGCAACCGCGGATAGTAGGCGGTTGACCAGATGTCGGATGTGGGACATGATTGTGATTGTGGGTTATTTCGGCGACCGCGGATATTGGGCGGTTGACCGGAGGTCGGTTGTGAGACTTGGCTGTGGATTTTGGGGTATTGCGGCAATCGCGGATATTGGGCGATTGACCGGATGGTTACTTTTGCATCTGATTGGGAATCAGTTTTCTTTTAGTGGAGGGTTGTGTTCCACTGGGGCTTTATAGTTGTGATCCAATCCTGCTTTTATCACACCGGCGCGGTTATTGCCCGGTGATGCTTTTATCACACCGGCGCAGTTATTGCCCGGTGATGCTTTACTCGTGTGGGTCGCTCCCCTCGAGATCCCCTCCGGAGGCCGGGGCCGGACAGTTATGGACAGTTTTGCTATCACATCGGCGGGCTTATTTGCCCGATGATGAGGGCGGCAGCAGGAGGTTTGCTATCACATCGGCTCGGCTTCCTTGCCCGATGATGAGGGCGGTACAGATTGGGTTCATCTGGGACGGTTGGTTATTGTTGCATACGGTTATTCCAGTCTAGGACTGTATTTTAGAGGCATTGTAGTGGTAGATTTCCCTTTTGCAGCGGTTTCATTTCTTACCACTCTTCTTTCCTTTTTGCCTCTGGTAGACCTAGTGGGTGTGTCAGAGTTTGAGGTTTTACCCACTAGGGGAGGCTACTGGTTTACTAGTAGTTCTCACCCCCATTATTCTTTCCTCTTTTTCTTCTTCCTTGTTTTGCAGTGTCTTCTGCGGGTGCTGCTGGGCTTTCAGCGGCGGGTCGAGGAGAGAGGACGGTTGAGTAGATAGATCTCGAGGCAGGATGAGCGAGTTAGCTGGACTGTTGGTGTACCCAGGTTTCCTCAGACGGTTGTACTTTTACATTTGGGACTGGCTTTTGCCAGCAGGTTGTATTTATTTTGGTGAGCTGGGAGAGACAGATGTATCATTTATACAGATGTATTGTATTTTATATCCAGCTTCAGTCTGAGAGATATTAGTTTTAGTTCAGCTCTATTTTTATTGCTCTTTTTTATTATCTCTTATATCTGAGCAGGTTTGGCGCTTCGTGTACACGGGAAATACCGTGTGCATGGCGGATCTGTAGACGGGCCCGGGTTCTGGTTTACACCCGGGGCGTGACAGATTAGGTGGTATCAGAGCTTAGGGATAGGTCATTTGTGACTTAGGAAACCCTAGGCTTTTCGGCGGACCCTAGGAATGTTATTGCGTGAGAGACGCGACATTTTGCGAAAGTCGGTGATTTATTTGTTTGACTCTTCCTGTGAGTGAAGAGGGATCGACATATCCTATTTTTGTGGGACAGTTATGTTGGCTGCAGACAACATAAAGTTACAAAAATAGAGGGATGTCCTTGACTTTCGCTAGATTGGGTCGAGTGTTTGGGGTGTGCTGATTTGCGGTTTTGTCGTGGTGAGCGGTGTCTCCCCGACGTTGGGCCCTGACCCGAGTGCACCTTGGTGCGGCAGTTGGGTCTGAGCTGGTTGTTTCGGGCCGGATACCCAGATTGGAGTCTGAGAGCTCCGGACCCAAAGGGTAGGTGTGTTGGAGGCAGATCAGCGGAGCAGTGGCACAGTTGTCGGAGTAGCGAGTAGCCCCCTCGTGCCGACGTTTAGTGTTGGGGCACCGAGGCAGGGTGGATAGTTGACAGCGGGTAAGCTGTGGGATTGCGACGATCGAGTGAGCCAGTTTTGGCGGATGAGTCATTCCGATTCGTGGGATTGAGTATGAGCCTTTGGAGACAGGGTCTTGTTCGGTGGGGGATAGAGAGTACTTGGAAGCCTTTTATGTCAAGAGTTAACGCAGTTGCTGAACTGCACGCTCCATGTGTTAGAGGGACGGGGTGCATAGGATATGAGTGTCTGAGAGTGGATTGCGCCAGGATACCTTTTAACTCATTGGGTCCCTCCAGTACGGATTAGGGACGCCTCATTGGAGTAGGCGCCGGGTGTGGAGCGTGGTATTGTAGTTCCTTTGGATTGGGATCTACCGCCTGAGGCGAGTTCTGATTGAGGTGCTTGGCGCCGGGTGATGGAGGACAGATCAGTCGGTGGAGGCATTCCTGATTTTTTTTTCCAGGATAGTGGATTTCTGAGACTGTCGGAGCACATATGTTACAGCGGGTCGGTGTGGGTGGTGCTTGTTGGGCTGGCGGGTTCAGTTTTCTTTCGCGGCGGTTGATTATGCCGCAAGGACAGTTTTCTTGAGGAGCCAGGCCCAGAGGTGTTGGTGTACTTGGGTTGCTTGAGGGTTATCTTCGCCTCTATAGTTTTGACCTCGTGAGCGAGGCGGATGTTTCGCAGTGGATGAGTAGCCTTTTGGCTGGTGTGGTTGAGGGACCTACGGCGGCGCTGGGACTCGGGGATACCCCCTTTGGTTGCGAGTTCCCGGCTGTTCTCCTATTGGAGTGGCCTTGCATGTCACTAGTTTGGGAGTTGAGGACACAACTCCAGGATTCGATGTTTTGGAAGTTTGTCAGACCATGTTGTGTCGCCTTTGGGGGCGCCGGTGCTATTCGAGTTATGGAAGGTTGGTTCACTTCGGCTTTGCGTGGATCCTCGGGAATTTGATAAAGTGACTATCTGGAGCTAGCACCCTTGTCGAGCAGGGTGGATTTAATTTACCAGCTGTAAGGGTCCCAGGTCTTCCAATGGTGGATTTGCAATCTGGTTTTTTTCGACTGCACATGGCTGTGTGTTGATGCCGGAGAGTTGGGAATTTGCTTCTACACCCCAACGGTTTAGAAAGATTAGAGATCAGAGTCAACGTGATCAGTTGGGGGACTTATATTGGATACCTTGGGAGTACAGAGGTATTGGGATCAAGCTTTTGTGTCCATGGGACTTGTGGTTGGATTATCGTGGCCCTGGGCGGAGCTGATGCATGTACCGATGCCGACTACTTGGTAGCTCGAGCGGTTAGCCCAGCTGTACCTTGATGAGGTGGTGCGGTTTTTTCTAGAATGCCCGCCTCTATTTTGTTCTGGTTAGAGACCCGAGGGTTGTATCGCGTCTCTGGAGGAGGTATTAGACAGCCTTGGGAGCTCGAGTGGTGGATGATTGGATATTTACCCCCTCTATTTGGTTGAGATTCCGATTGAGGAATAACTTTAGTTTCGAGGACGAAACTTTCTTTTAGTGGGGAGGATGTGATGACCTGGATCTCTGCAGAGCTGTAGTAGAGTCATTGGTGACATCTGGGGGCTTGTACTGTGTGTTAGAGGTGTTTGTGCACCAATTGGACACAAGTGGCGGACTGTCGGGCTTAATGGATCACGTGGGTGATCGGTGGACTCCGTCGGATCTTTAGAAGTGGTTTCACGCGAAGCGGATATTAAAAATGGACTCAGCGCGAGTTTGGACCAAGGAACACCTTTCCGGATGCCTTCGACAAATTTTTGGGTGGAATTTGCAAAATGGACATCAAATTCGGATTCAGCGCGCGAAAACGGTCAAAATGGACAACCTACTTGGTTATTTTGTTTTGCGCATGGGTTACTGTTCATGCAGTTAGATTGGAACAGTAACCCCGCCGCCGCGGGCAGCGGCGGAGCACGCGGACGGACTCGGGCAGGCGCGGAGCGGCCGCGTGCAACGCGCGGCGCGGGCAGCGCGCGGGCTCGAGCAGCGCGCGGACAGGCGCGCGGGTCGCGCGGGCAGCGCGCGGTCCACTGCCGTCGTGCACCAGGGGTTGGAACACGTTGCTTGTTGGGTTGGTCGGTGCTGTTGGACTTTGACCCACGGAGCAGGCGGGCGTGGTGCATGACCAGCCGGACACGTGGCGTCTTGCGGTTGGTGGTCTCATGGAGCTGGTCCACGGTCGTGCACCGGGGTGCCTCGGTTCCGTCCTGGCAGGGCGCCAGGCGGCGCGATCAGCGGCACGGGGCCGCGGCCGGCGGCGCTGACCGGGTGCGCGCCACGTGTCGACGTCCGCTGGTGGCCACGCGTCGCAGCGGGAGTGGTGGCTCCCGCTGTTGCCTGTTTTGTGGGCGACGTGGAGGCCCAGGGGCTTTCGGGCGCGCACGGGGGTGTGGTGTTGGCCGGGCCCACACTGTACCGCCCGAAACCGATCGCCCGAAACTAGGACCAGAATGGTATTTTTGGGATTTGTTTCTTCAGCATATAACTAGGCCGAGTTCAACTAAAGAGTGCTTCCTGCGCCTGGTCGCGCGGTGGTCATGCGTTTCACTGTGCAACCTTCACAAGAAATCTTCATCTCCCAGGGCCGGGGTTCCTCTGCAGATTCTATAGATTTTTTGGCGGCACACATCCCGAGGTTTGCATTTTACGGCGCGGCACGACGCTCGTTCGTAAGATTGTGATCTTCTTTTCGTCGCATTTGGTGCGAGTACTCCCCCGGCTTACTCCACCTCCGATTGAGGCGATTCTTGCGCCGTTGGACTACACGCCAGGTATGGATTTGTCTTCATGTTTGGAGCTCTCCCCTCTTTTCGGGGAAGTGTATCTTGGAGTTTCCTGAGCTTTCTTTGTGACTCATTTTCGTGGGCGGAGTTTTGGACAGCACCACAGTTGTTTCGGCAATATCTTCGCGCACAGGCATCGGATTGGGGTGATTCAAAAGGCGTTTTGCATCTACCATCACGAGGAATAGCCCCAAATTTTCTTGGAATTTTTCCGTATTTTCCCCGAAGGTGATGAATTTCCTGTTTACAGAACCTTTGGGTTCAGTTTTTGAGAGCAGTTTATTTCGGGGTGGTTTCCGTTTCGGAATTGTGGTTCTTGTGTAGGAAACTCGGATTTGAGCGTGCAGTACTTTGTTTTTTCTACGGGTTCGTCGCGAGGATCGTGACAGTATTTTTCTTGGAATTTTCTGAGCATTTTTTCACAAGTGAAAAGAGGGAAACTGTGGAGCTGTTGCGTTTGGGGCAGATTTTGTGTGAGCATTGTAAGATAATTATGTATGTTCTTTTGGGAATTTTTGTACATTGATCCGCGGCGGCTTATCTGTCCTGCCCCGAGTTTAAAAACCATCGTCTAAAATTTTTAATTTTTTTTTTTTAAATCAGAGTTGCAAACCAGCCAGGGCGCACACAGCCGTCCACATATATAAAAGTCCCAATCCCACTTGGATTGAGCGTTTCTATAGATGCACGGCTATGCTTGGCAATCAAACAGAGTACTAACTACGTACCCTAATATAACAAGAGAGTAAATTACACAATTACAACAACTTATTACATTTTCCTTGT
>CM055061.1:18959700-19155413 GCA_029204045.2 Tillandsia leiboldiana
CAAGGATCATCGGAATCTAACATTATTGGAGACCCACAAGAGGGAGTCCGGACTCGGAGACAGTTGGTTTGTGGAGTTTGCAGTAGTCTCCTATGAAGAAGCAAAGGAACATCGATGAAGCTCTTCAGGAGGACTACTGGATGAAGCAATGAGGAAGAGCTCCCTAGTCGAACGAAACAAAGTTCTAGGAATTAAAGCGAAGCCTCCGGAAGAACACAATGTGATTGGTACTAAATGGAATTTTCAAGAATAAGACAAATGAGGAATGGTACCATCATCCGGAACAAAGCACGCCTAGTTGCTCAAGGCTATTAACAAATTGAAGGTATAGACTTGGATGAAACGTTCGCCCGGTAGCTAGACTCGAGTCAATTCGTATTTTATTCGCTATTGCTTGTCATTAAAATCAAACTCTTTCAAATGGACGTTAAGAGAGCATTTTAAATGGGTTTTTAAATGAGGAAGTTTATGTGGCCAACCGAAAAGTTTTGTAGACTGTAAACACCCTAACCATGTTTTTCGTTTGAAAAAGGCTCTTTACGGTCTAAAACAAGCACCGCGAGCATGGTAGAAAGGTTGACAAAGCACTATTGAAGAAGGGCTATACTCGAGGGGGAGCAGACCGGACTCTCTTTGTGAAGCATTATCAGAAATTCATTGTAGCACAACTCTATGTCGATGACATTGTATTTGGCGCAACTAGAGATAATGATGCTTCTAAATTCGCGGAAACCATGGAAAGCGAATTTGAGATGCCATGATGGGCGAATTGACATACTTTTCTTGGATTGCAAATGAAACAAAATGATGAAGGCATCCATTTGTGTCAATCCAAGTATGCAAAGGGAGTTGGTGAAGAAATTTGATTTAGAAAACTCTAAAGATTTTCCGACTCCTATGGGAACTAGCAATAAGGGATTAGGAAGTGAAACTCTAGTGAGAGTGTAGACGAGAAGCTTTATCGCAGCATGATGGAAGTCTACTCTATCTCACGGCTGTCGCCCGGATATATCCTTTAGTGTTGGGATTTGCGCGAGATATCAATCAGCACCAAAGGAGGTTCACCTGAAAGCGGTGAAAAGGATCATCCGGTACATCAAAGGAACTTTGAATTTCGGAATTTGGTATCCTATGGGAACAACGCTGACATTATAGGAATTCAGATGCCGATTGGGCAGGATCTGTGGATGATCGGAAGAGTCGAGTGGTGCATGTTTCTTATCTTGGCCATTGCCTTGTTGCATGGCATAGTAAAAAGCAAAACTGCATGCACTCTCGACTGCCGAAGCGGAATATATTTCAGCGGGTAGTTGTTCAACCCAACTCATTTGGATGAAAAGGTGTTGAGCGACTTCCGGATTTAGCAACTTCGGTAACAATTCTTTGTGACAACACAAGTGCAGGCTAAATATTTCCAAAAAATCTGTGTTGCACTCAGAACAAAACACATTGAACTTAGATATCATTTTCTAAGAGAGCTAGTTGAATCAATATTCTTCAAATTTCTACATTTCAACTGAAGATCAATTAGCTGACATTTAACAAAACCTTTGGATCAAAAACGCTTTATTCATTTGCGTAAGGCAATTGGAATGCTTTCCTTGAAATAACTTCTTTTTGAAATCATTGCTTAGGTTAGGTTTTGTTTTGTGTTTTTGTTCATTATCTATGTTTGTACATAGAACTTTAATTGAGCATTAGTATATTGACTTTAATTGCATCCTTTTCACATAATTAGAAATTTATTATGCTTTGGATATCATAATAATTCATTTGATGCAATGATCATTTATGTCAATTAAGTCATCTTTGTTTTGATCAAAGTCAATTTCTCTCTCAAATGATCTCTTGGTTTAGTTTTATCTTATTTGACAATTGAGTCGAGTATGAAATCGAGATCAATTTTTGGTTGAATACTTTATATTTTAAATAATTGATAGCCAATTGAGGGGGGTTAATGAAAATTGTTATGCTCAAAAGATTGGAAAGAGTTATCCCAATGAGGAGTGTGAAAACTACCACCACATGGAGGAAAGAGCTACCACCTCGGTCGTCCGAGTACTGTGTGCAGCTACCACATGTATACCAAGCATGGTTTTTCGAGTTGATTAATAGATAAATGCTTTTTGGAATTCTTGACCCTGTCAAATTCCAAGGTTGGTATAAGGGGGGATTTTATTGAAAGATGCTCATAGAGCCACTCTTGCAATAAATTGACTAGATATATTATCTAACTTATCTGGGATTTCAAACATCTATTGATCTTGGTATTTCATTTTCTTTGCCAAATTGATGATTTGATAAAGGCATTACTAATAAGATCGTAGATGTAATTGAACTTGTTCAACTTTAAGGGATTTAATTTTATAAATTTCTGTTTCATTATTTGGATATTATTGATAGATTAGCATAATCTATTTCTTGACATGAAACGATGATTTTCATTTAAAGTTCATACACAAAAGTGCTTACAATTTTTTTCGGATTTTCTAGAATTTTTCAGAATTTCTGAAGAAAAGGTTTGGAGCCGATCCGGACTTGACAATCCGATCGGATCCCGAACGCAGGAATTCCTGCGGGGTAACCGATCCGGACTGGATCTGGAGGCAGTCCGGACCGCGGTTAGGGTTTTATAGAACAAAAGGGTTTTGATTTCTTTTTACTACAAGTTTGTTCCTAAGTCTCTAGAGCTTCTCTCTCTAGAAAGCAACCAATTTGGAGACTTTCCAACTCAGGTTCTTCGAATCAAAGTGAGTTTTCTTGATCAAAACTTTGGGTTTTCACTGTTTTCATCTTTTTGCTAAAAACGTGAAGAAAATCATGTAACTTCTTCGTTAGAGATTGGTTTTTGGTCAAATTTCTTTTAAATAAGAACTTGTGAGTAGATTAATTTTGATATATGCTAGGTATTCTCTTGATTAACGAATTTTTAGGCTTCGATTTCTGAAAATTCGGTTTTAGGGCATATAATAGAAATTTTTGAAAATCTTGGAATTGATCTATTTTTAAAAATCTTTTTGCAAAACTAATTTGATTCCTAGTCTCTTACACGATAATGATTATTTGGGTACAATTTTTCAAATTTTTGAAAATTAACTATTTTTTTCGTGTTCTTGAGTTGTTGCTCACAGGACTCTCTTTCACAAAGATAGCAGAGATGGTGATCACCTGGATAATTTTCTTCTTACTGCAATGGTTCACACGAGAGCAATAACAAGCCCAAGAGGGTAAGAAGGGTCGAGACGACTTGGATTCGGGATCAGAAACTGAATCCATTGACTGGGATGAATATGATAGAAAGCAACTGCACCTGCTACTTCAAAAGGGAAAGCCCCTGCTGCATCCTCAAAGGCAAAGACACCGCCAACTACTGCAGAAAAAGGCAAAGCTCCAATGGAAGAAATCCTCTCAAAACAAAAAGAAAGAGCGTTGCACGCAAAAGAGGGGGGTGCTCGAGGGATATCCATTGAGGAGCCACTAGCAAGCCAGCCTCCTCCACGAGATTTTATAAGCTCAGAAAGAATTAAGGATTTCGAAAAGAGGGAATGCATCGGTGAAAGGCATGTTAATCTCAAAGCTCTGAGGGAGCGATCCGCCCTCTTTGCACTCTCGTTGACAATGCGGGTCTTACCCCAATCTGTCATTTCCTGATCCTACAGGATATTGTCTTCACTCCGTCAGGATGTTTTATCAGAATGGATCAAAGTTGATTGATTAGGATGACGACGGTGAGAATTTTAAACAATGGTTAGAAACATTAAGATCAAGGTTACTCCACAACTGATTGGAGAAGTTTTGGGGATGAAGGCCAGCACTGAAGGAAGTCATTACCTAAAAGGTCATGCTTTCTCCACCACCTCATGGAGAGTGGTCGTGAATGGAATTTGTATGCCAGATACTCAGTCGACGGGGAACTCAGTCTTTTCAAGAGAACTTTGACCGGAGTATCGATACTGAACTTTGTTGTTTGCTACAACATTCTTCCCAACATGCAAACAAAAGTTCTTCGATGGGACCGGATGCTATTCCTCTATCTCCTTGGAAACCCGGCAGCAGCTTGGGTTCTAATTTCAACATTCCTTTCCTCATATGGTCAAGGATGGCACGGTATGTGGAACATGCTCATCCACAGAGAGACTTCCCTTCCCAATCATAATTATGCGAATTTGAAGAAATTCAAAGTTGATACTTCATCATCAACTTATATGCATAGTCTGGGAACAATCAACGATACGACTGTCGTAAAGTCTCTACCAACGAAACAAGATGAGGCTTCTTCACCTCCTCTCAGACGCAGACCTTCAACTTCAGCAGCTACAGCTTCAGTCCCACTAGCACTGCCGCACGACCTGCACTCCTTCGACTTCAGACGATGACGCATCGGTACCTCAATTTATAGAGAGCAACAGCGTCTCTCCTCCGAGCAAGAACGCATGTCAAATGAGTTTATCGAAATGAAGGAAGAAATTCGAGAAGTTAAAAAGGAACAAGTGTTAATGAACAAGCGCATAAAGAAAATTTTCCAAAACCCGGGTGCATTAGTTCCGAGGATTCTGAGTAATCTTATTTTTGTTCTAATCTTTAACTTTGTTTTGCAGGTTTTTCACGGTTTTTTTTTTAGTTTAGTTCTCACATTTTCTTGCTTTGAACTTTTAACTCTCCTTTTGTTTGTAATTTTGGCTTGATTTTGTGACAAAAATGTGGAGAGAGAAACGAACAATGATCGACTAATGGTTGTGCACTTTGAACATGTTTTTGAACATGTTTGTGAGAACTATGAACTTTGAACTATGAAGGTAACGTACAACTTCAACTTTATCTGTGGTTTGTTATATTGTGTTTGCATGCATGCCTCGACTAACTATTCGACTAACTAGTTGGGCATGTAATATAACTACAAGTTGTTGTTGTTGACTAACAATTCTGTTGTGATGACCTGGATCTCTGAAGAGCTGTGGTAGAGTCATTGGTGACATCTGGGGAGCTTGTACTGGTGTGTTGGAGGTGTTTGTGCACCATTGGACACAAGTGGCGGACTTCGGGCTTAATGGATCCGTGCGGTGATCGGTGGACTCCGTCGGATCTTTAGAAGTGGTTATCGCGCGAAGCGGATATTAAAAATGGACTCAGCGCGAAGTTTGGACCAAGGAACACCTTTCCGGATGCCTTCGGCAAATTTTGGGGTTGGAATTTGGCAAATGGACATCAAATTCAGATTCAGCGCGCGAAAACCGGTCAATATGGACTACCTACTTATTATTTTTGCGCATGGGTTACCGTTCATGCCGGAACAGTAACTCCGGCCGCCGGCGGGCAGCGGCGGCAGCGGCGGGCAGCGGCGGAGCACGGCGGACGGGCTCGGGCAGGCGGCGGAGCGGCCGCGGGCAGCGCGCGGGCGCGGCAGGCCGCTCGGGCACGCGGGCAAGCGCAGCGGGTCCACGGGCCGTCGTGCACAAGGGGTTGGACACGTGGCTTGTTGTGGGTTGGTCGGTGCTGTGGACTTGGACCACGGAGCAGGCGGGCGTGGTGCATGGACCGGCGGGACACGTGGCGTCTTGCGGTTGGTGGGCTCATGGAGGCTGGGTCCACGGAGGTGCACCGGGGGGCCTCGGGTTCCGTGCCTGGCAGGGGCGCCAGGCGGCGCGTCAGGCGAGCACGTGGGCGCGGCTGGCGGGCGTGACCGGGTGCGCCCCACGTGTCGACGTCCGCTGGTGGCCACGCGGCGCAGCGGGAGTGGTGGCTCCCGCTATTGCCTGTTTTGTGGGCGACGTGGAGGCCCGAGGGGCTTTCGGGCGCGCACAGTGTTGGGCCGGGCCCAACACTGTAGCCGCACGAAATCCGGAGCGCCCGGAAAATAGGACAGAATGGTATTTTTGGATTTGTTTCTTCCAGCATATAAATAGGCGAGTTCAACTGAAGAGAGCTTCTTCCCTGTTCATCCTTTCACTGTGCAACCTTCACAAGAATCTTCATCTCCCAGAGCCGGATCCATCTGCAGATTCTAGGATTTTTCGACGGCACGCATCCCGAGGTTTGCATTTTTACAGCGCGGCATGACGCTCGTTCGTTTGTGATCTTCTTCGTCGCATTTTGGTGCGAGGACTCCCCCGGCTTACTCCGACCTCCGATTGAGGCGATTCTTGCGCCGTTGGACTCAAGATAGGTAGGGATTTGATCTTCGTGTTTTGAGCTCCCCCTCTTTTCTAGTTTATCTTGGAGTTTCTCGAGCTTTCTTTTGACCCATTTTCGTGGGCGGAGTTTTGGACAGCACCACAGTGTTTCGGCGATATCTTCGCGGACAGGCATCGGATTGGGGTGATTCAACAGGCGTTTTGCATCTACACATCACGAGGAATATTCCGAAATTTTCTTGGAATTTTTTGGATTTTCCCCGGAAGGTGAGAAGTTCCTGTTACAGAACCTTGTGGTTCAGTTTTTGAGAGCAGTTTATTTCGGCGTGGTTTCCTTGTCGGAATTGTTTCTCTGTGTAGGAAACTCGGATTTGAGCGTGCAGGTACTTGTTTCGACGGGTTCGTCGCGAGGATCGTGGCAGTATTTTCTTGGAATTTTCCGGGCATTTTTCGCAGGTGAAAACAGGGAAACTGTGGACTGTTGTGTTTGGGGCAGATTTTGTGTGAGCATTGTATGATAATTATGTATGTTCTTTTGGGAATTTTGTACAGTGATCGCGGCGGCTTATCGGTTTGGGCAAGAGCACTATTTGGACTTGGAATTAGCGATCGGGTGGGTGGTTGTTGTTTACCTCTATTTTGACATGCTCACTAGGAATATTAGAGTGATCCCTTTATTTGGACATGCATGCTTAAGTAATATAGAATTGTGAGCCTATCATATGGAAAATACTATTGTGGATATTTGATAGTGGTTGGGACTTATACATGTTGGTATGGATGGAATATTAGCGTTTAAACTTGCATGTGGATTGGATTATTATTTTGGACTATATGATTCTCCTGTTAGTGGTTGGTACTATTTGAGGATTTTATGACATGCATAGGTGGATAGTGATGCTTTAACATGGATTATAGACATGTGTGGTTGGATAATGTTTTAGCATGATGATTATATCTATGCGGAGTTATTAATTGTTACACATGTGGAACCACTATTGGACACCTTTTCCTTTATTTTCTTGAGAACACTTGCTGCTTGTTTGGATATCTAGATAGGCCATCTTTATTGCTACACTTTCATGCTGGAACTTGACTTAGGAGAAACCTTGTTTGTTTCTTTTCTCCTTTCGTTAGTCAGGTGGTATTTGTTGCTCGGGTTTGAGCAGGGGTTTGGGATAGTGTAGCCGGGGCCTGGATTATGGATTATGGGTTTTGGCGGCGACCGCGGATATTGGGCGGTTGACCGGATGTCGGTTATAGGACATCGGTGATAGGGCATGATTATGGACTAGGGGGTTTTGTGGCAACCGCGGATAGTAGGCGGTTGACCAGATGTCGGATGTGGGACATGATTGTGATTGTGGGTTATTTCGGCGACCGCGGATATTGGGCGGTTGACCGGAGGTCGGTTGTGAGACTTGGCTGTGGATTTTGGGGTATTGCGGCAATCGCGGATATTGGGCGATTGACCGGATGGTTACTTTTGCATCTGATTGGGAATCAGTTTTCTTTTAGTGGAGGGTTGTGTTTCCACTGGGGCTTTATAGTTGTGATCCAATCCTGCTTTTATCACACCGGCGCGGTTATTGCCCGGTGATGCTTTTATCACACCGGCGCAGTTATTGCCCGTGATGCTTTACTCGTGTGGGTCGCTCCCCTCGAGATCCCCTCCGGAGGCCGGGGCCGGACAGTTATGGACAGTTTTGCTATCACATCAGGCGGGCTTATTTGCCCGATGATGAGGGCGGCAGCAGGAGGTTTGCTATCACATCGGCTCGGCTTCCTTGCACGATGATGAGGGCGGTACAGATTGGGTCATCTGGGACGGTTGGTTATTGTTGCATACGGTTATTCCAGTCTAGGACTGTATTTTAGAGGCATTGTAGTGGTAGATTTCCCTTTTGCAGCGGTTTCATTTCTTACCACTCTTCTTTCCTTTTTGCCTCTGGTAGACCTAGTGGGTGTGTCAGAGTTTGAGGTTTTACCCACTAGGGGAGGCTACTGGTTTACTAGTAGTTCTCACCCCCATTATTCTTTCCTCTTTTCTTCTTCCTTGTTTTGCAGTGTCTTCTGCGGGTGCTGCTGGGCTTTCAGCGGCGGGGTCGAGGAGAGAGGACGGTTGAGTAGATAGATCTCGAGGCAGGATGAGCGAGTTAGCTGGACTGTTGGTGTACCCAGGTTTCCTCAGACGGTTGTACTTTACATTTGGGACTGGCTTTTGCCAGCAGGTTGTATTTATTTTGGTGAGCTGGGAGAGGACAGATGTATCATTTATACAGATGTATTGTATTTATATCCAGCTTCAGTCTGAGAGATATTAGTTTTAGTTCAGCTCTATTTTTATTGCTCTTTTTATTATCTCTTATATCTGAGCAGGTTTGGCGCTTCGTGTACACGGGAATACCGTGTGCATGGCGGATCTGTAGACGGGCCCGGGTTCTGGTTTACACCCGGGGCGTGACAGATTAGGTGGTATCAGAGCTTAGGGATAGGTCATTTGTGACTTAGGAAACCCTAGGCTTTTCGGCGGACCCTAGGAATGTTATTGCGTGAGAGACGCGACATTTTGCGAAAGTCGGTGATTTATTTGTTTGACTCTTCCTGTGAGTGAAGAGGGATCGACATATCCTATTTTTGTGGGACAGTTATGTTGGCTGCAGACAACATAAAGTTACAAAATAGAGGGATGTCCTTGACTTTCGCTAGATTGGGTCGAGTGTTTGGGGTGTGCTGATTTGCGGTTTTGTCGTGGTGAGCGGTGTCTCCCCGACGTTGGGCCCTGACCCGAGTGCACCTTGGTGCGGCAGTTGGGTCTGAGCTGGTTGTTTCGGGCCGGATACCCAGATTGGAGTCTGAGAGCTCCGGACCCAAAGGGTAGGTGTGTTGGAGGCAGATCAGCGGAGCAGTGGCACAGTTGTCGGAGTAGCGAGTAGCCCCCTCCGTGCCGACGTTTAGTGTTGGGGCACCGAGGCAGGGTGGATAGTTGACAGCGGGTAAGCTGTGGGATTGCGACGATCGAGTGAGCCAGTTTTGGCGGATGAGTCATTCCGATTCGTGGGATTGAGTATGAGCCTTTGGAGACAGGGTCTTGTTCGGTGGGGGATAGAGAGTACTTGGAAGCCTTTTATGTCAAGAGTTAACGCAGTTGCTGAACTGCACGCTCCATGTGTAGAGGGACGGGGTGCATAGGATATGAGTGTCTGAGAGTGGATTGCGCCAGGATACCTTTTAACTCATTGGGTCCCTCCAGTACGGATTAGGGACGCCTCATTGGAGTAGGCGCCGGGTGTGGAGCGTGGTATTGTAGTTCCTTTGGATTGGGATCTACCGCCTGAGGCGAGTTCTGATTGAGGTGCTTGGCGCCGGGTGATGGAGGACAGATCAGTCGGTGGAGGCATTCCTGATTTTTTTTTCCAGGATAGTGGATTTCTGAGACTGTCGGAGCACATATGTTACAGCGGTCGGTGTGGTGGTGCTTGTTGGGCTGGCGGGTTCAGTTTTCTTTCGCGGCGGTTGATTATGCCGCAAGGACAGTTTTCTTGAGGAGCCAGGCCCAGAGGTGTTGGTGTACTTGGGTTGCTTGAGGGTTATCTTCGCCTCTATAGTTTTGACCTCGTGAGCGAGGCGGATGTTTCGCAGTGGATGAGTAGCCTTTTGGCTGGTGTGGTTGAGGGACCTACGGCGGCGCTGGGACTCGGGGATACCCCCTTTGGTTGCGAGTTCCCGGCTGTTCTCCTATTGGAGTGGCCTTGCATGTCACTAGTTTGGGAGTTGAGGACACAACTCCAGGATTCGATGTTTTGGGAAGTTTGTCAGACCATGTGTGTCGCCTTTGGGGGCGCCGGTGCTATTCGAGTTATGGAAGGTTGGTTCACTTCGGCTTTGCGTGGATCCTCGGGAATTTGATAAAGTGACTATCTGGAGCTAGCACCCTTGTCGAGCAGGGTGGATTTAATTTACCAGCTGTAAGGGTCCCAGGTCTTCCCAATGGTGGATTTGCAATCTGGTTTTTTTCGACTGCACATGGCTGTGTGTTGATGCCGGAGAGTTGGGGAATTGCTTCTACACCCCAACGGTTTAAAGATTAGAGATCAGAGTCAACGTGATCAGTTGGGGGACTTATATTGGATACCTTGGGAGTACAGAGGTATTGGGATCAAGCTTTTGTGTCCATGGACTTGTGGTTGGATTATCGTGGCCCTGGGCGGAGCTGATGCATGTACCGATGCAGACTACTTGGTAGCTCGAGCGGTTAGCCCAGCTGTACCTTGATGAGGTGGTGCGGTTTTTTTCTAGAATGCCCGCCTCTATTTTGTTCTGGTTAGAGACCCGAGGGTTGTATCGCGTCTCTGGAGGAGGTATTAGACAGCCTTGGGAGCTCGAGTGGTGGATGATTGGATATTTACCCCCTCTATTTGGTTGAGATTCCGGATTGAGGAATAACTTTAGTTTCGAGGACGAAACTTTCTTTTAGTGGGGGAGGATGTGATGACCTGGATCTCTGCAGAGCTGTAGTAGAGTCATTGGTGACATCTGGGGAGCTTGTACTGTGTGTTAGAGGTGTTTGTGCACCAATTGGACACAAGTGGCGGACTTCGGGCTTAATGGATCACGTGGGTGATCGGTGGACTCCGTCGGATCTTTAGAAGTGGTTTCACGCGAAGCGGATATTAAAAATGGACTCAGCGCGAAGTTTGGACCAAGGAACACCTTTCCGGATGCCTTCGACAAATTTTGGGGTTGGAATTTGGCAAAATGGACATCAAATTCGGATTCAGCGCGCGAAAACGGTCAAAATGGACAACCTACTTGTTATTTTTGCGCATGGGTTACTGTTCATGCCGGAACAGTAACTCCGGCCGCCGGCGGGCAGCGGCGGAGCACGGCGGACGGACTCGGGCAGGCGGCGGAGCGGCCGCGGGCAACGCGCAGGCGCGGGCAGCGCGCGGGCTCGGGCAGCGCGCGGACAGGCGCGCGGGCGCGCGGGCAGGCGCGCGGTCCACGGGCCGTCGTGCACCAGGGGTTGGACACGTGGCTTGTTGGGGTTGGTCGGTGCTGTGGACTTGGACCACGGAGCAGGCGGGCGTGGTGCATGGACCGCCGGGACACGTGGCGTCTTGCGGTTGGTGGGCTCATGGAGGCTGGGTCCACGGAGGTGCACCGGGGTGCCTCGGGTTCCGTGCCTGGCAGGGGCGCCAGGCGGCGCGTCAGGCGAGCACGTGGGCGCGGCAGGCGGGCGCTGACCGGGTGCGCGCCACGTGTCGACGTCCGCTGGTGGCCACGCGGCGCAGCGGGAGTGGTGGCTCCCGCTGTTGCCTGTTTTGTGGGCGACGTGGAGGCCCGAGGGGCTTTCGGGCGCGCACAGTGTTGGGCCGGGCCCAACACTGTAGCCGCCCGAAATCCGGAGCGCCCGGAAAATAGGACAGAATGGGTATTTTTGGATTTGTTTCTTCCAGCATATAAATAGGCCGAGTTCAACTGAAGAGAGCTTCTTCCCTGTTCATCCTTTCACTGTGCAACCTTCACAAGAAATCTTCATCTCCCAGAGCCGGATCCATCTGCAGATTCTAGGATTTTTTGGCGGCACACATCCCGAGGTTTGCATTTTTACGGCGCGGCACGACGCTCGTTCGTTTGTGATCTTCTTCGTCGCATTTTGGTGCGAGTACTCCCCCGGCTTACTCCAACCTCCGATTGAGGCGATTCTTGCGCCGTTGGACTCACGACAGGTAGGGATTTGATCTTCATGTTTTGAGCTCCCCCTCTTTTCGAGTTTATCTTGGAGTTTCCTGAGCTTTCTTTTGACTCATTTTCGTGGGCGGAGTTTTGGACAGCACCACAGTGTTTCGGCAATATCTTCGCGCACAGGCATCGGATTGGGGTGATTCAAAAGGCGTTTTGCATCTACACATCACGAGGAATATCCCCAAATTTTCTTGGAATTTTCCGGATTTTCCCCGAAGGTGAGAAGTTCCTGTTTACAGAACCTTGTGGTTCAGTTTTTGAGAGCAGTTTATTTCGGGGTGGTTTCCTTGTCGGAATTGTTTTTCTGTGTAGGAAACTCGGATTTGAGCGTGCAGGTACTTGTTTCGACGGGTTCGTCGCGAGGATCGTGACAGTATTTTTCTTGGAATTTTCTGAGCATTTTTCACAAGTGAAAATAGGGAAACTGTGGACTGTTGCGTTTGGGGCAGATTTTGTGTGAGCATTGTATGATAATTATGTATGTTCTTTTGGGAATTTTGTACAGTGATCGCGGCGGCTTATCTGTCATGCCCCGAGTTTAAAAACCAGCGTCTAAAATTTTTATTTTTTTTTTTAAATCAGAGTTGCAAACCAGCCAGGGCGCAACAGACCGCCACATATATAGAAGAGTCCCAATCCCACTGGGGATTGAGCCTTTTCTATATATGCACGGCTAGCTTGGCAATCAAACAGAGTACTAACTACGTACCACTAATATAACACAGATAGTAAATTACACAATTACAACAACTTATTACATTTTCCTTGTTACATCAAATAACTATATGCTTGGCTATCGGCTGACCAGGGTCAAGCTCTATCTCGTGATCTCACCAACTCGTCCCGACATCTCAACACCCGCTCGACCTGAAAAACAGTCACCCGAGGGTGTGAGACACACCGGAGTGTATCCCAGTGGGCACGACGAGCCGAGAAATAGCAGATCGTACCTACTGGTATACAAAGCTAGAGGATAGTAATAGATCATGGGTTAGGGTAAAGCAGATATATAACTGGTGCTGTAAAGAAAGCAAAACTCATAATCTGGGTACAAGCATAGGAGATAATTTTAGCAAAATTTAAAACAGGACAAACATGTATCAGGATAATCAACGCATCAAGGAGTTAGGACAATCAGCAAGATAACAATGAACTATAATCAAAGGCATCGCATAGAATCATATAAAGGTAGATAACTAGAAGCCAGATCAAAGAATCAAGGAAGTATGTTAAAGTAACTTAACAACACATGCATCAAATAAGTGAAAACACAAAGACCCAATCACAAGCTACCATATTGGCCTTCACAAGACCTCAGGCGAGGCTGCCCAAACTAGCACCAACCTGGTTGACATTCCCCAAACTAGGGTCACAGGTTGCCACGGCTAACCACTTTACCGGTAAAGAACATCGCTACGGGTCATGACTCCGCTGATGTTCGTGAAGTACAACGGTGCGGGCGATCAAATGCAAATGCTCAAGCTCACGGTCCACTGACCGGGTAATCGGCAACAAGCCGGGAAATCCCCACTGGGATGCAATGACAAGATCAACTGAATCTCAACACTTATGCAGGAACACTCAGCAATAAATCTCAACTCATATGCAAGATCAAGGCAAATCTCAACTCAGCAGAAGCTCACATATAAAATCAACTCAACCACACAAACCAACCAAATGATACAAAACTTAAACACATATTTTTAAGAAAACTGTTTTGAAAAGTCCAAACCCCGAAAAGCATTGCCCTCGTCCTATCAAACAAGAACAGACTCAGGCGACACTACGAAGCTTGGGTTTCCAAACCTCGTAGAGCAATTGCCTTTGTCCTATCAAACAAGAACAGACTCCGGCGACCCTACGAAGCTCGGTAAAAACATCAGTTAAACAAATCTATGTGCTCAGCAGTGTATCATTTGATCGATATGACAAACAGGCTTACTCATCAACCATGGAAATGTTCCAAGATAGGATATAAATACTAGAGGCACTAAGAATAATCATGTAAGGCAGAATAGAACAGATAACAGGCATGGCTCAACATCTCACCCAATCAGACAGACTAACCCCTTATGCAACTAAACACATGTTTTTAAGAAGACCTTTGAAAACAATAGGTTTTTGGGTCCCAACCCTCGTAGAGCGTTACCCTCGTCCTATCAAACAAGAACAGACTCAGGCTACCCTACAAGGCTTGGAAAAAACATTTATTGTAGAAACTCGAAATATTTTATTTTTAATAAATAGTCTAAAAGTGAATTTTGATCTGGTTTTGAATTCAAAAGAGCCCTGTTGGCCTATATGGTCAATCGCCAGTGTGCAAGTTGCACGATTTATGAGGCAAAAATGCTAATTTCCAATCCGAACGTGATCTTGGAAATCCGAATTGACCGTTGCGATCGTCTCATCGAACTGAATGAGATTCATATTCAGCACTTTTCGATCCGACGGTCGGATCTTCCAGAAATCGATGAAGAAGCGAGCAAATAACCGCGACCAATGTAACAGTGCTCTGTGCACAGTGTAAATTAAGTTGTTACTGTAGATGAACAGTAACCCTCACTTTCGGGACTCCGGCGGATGCAACGTTGACTAATTCACTGTCCGGAATCCGAACATAGTGATCCAGGTAGTCATTTTGAACGGTTTCGTCGTTCTGGACGCAATGGCGCTGACGGAATTTCTGTTTGACGGCCCTAGAGCCTCGAAAAATGCGATAACTATGTTTCGGTACAGTATAAGATGGAATTTAAAAATTTTGGAGTAAAACTTTAGCGAACAAAAATCGCTACCTGATAGGTTTCGCCGAGCGGGACGTCGTGGAGGTGTCAGATTTTCAGTTTGACAGTCCGGTCGTCTCGAAAAGCGTGAAGTAAGGCGGAAAATGCGATAAATTACACAAAAACCCTAGTTTGTGTGCCTCGATTTGCGTGCAAATTATTGGAGAGGGACTAATGTGCGAAATAAATTTGCTGTGAGGGACCGGGCATGAAATAGCGAAGCTTGAGGGAGTAAAATGCTATTGTTGCAATATGCATTATATATAGAGGAACTCGGTTAGGGATCCTTTTAACACTAAACCCTAACCACGCAGCCCGAGTCCCCAGTCGCCACCCATCGCCCTCCTCTCTCTCTGCCGCACTCGGTGGCGCCGCACCGGCCGCCGCCGCATCATCGCCGGAGAAGAAGGAAGACCGGGCAATGTGTAATTGATCTCGGGTTGTGGGTGAGGAAACAACTAGGGGAGTTATGATTGCACCAAACTCCCTCTGAGGGTACCTCTGTGCGTGTGGAACCCGAGCCGAGACCCACCGCCGCCGTGCGCCTCCGCGGCCACCATCTCCTCCTCTAAGCTTTCCGACGAGGTTAGACTTTGGAACTTATTTATTTTAAAGGGCCCATGGACCCTGGTAGATTGTTCCTGATATCGAGGAGACTTCTCCTGTATAGTCCGGACCGTCGCCGTGCCTCCGTTTGCCGCGGGGGGGGGGGGGTGCGGTGTCACCGGAATACTGCGGCTAAGCCGATCTTGATCCCGGGACTCATCGAACCGTTGGAAGCAAGATCACACCGTTGATTTCCTTCATCTCGGTGACTGTAGAGTCCTCCCAAAGTTCCGTGTTGATCCGTTGAAGGATCGCGCCGCAAGACTGTGCCCTAGAACCGAGCTACATTGCACTTCGCCGGAGGTCCTCCAACCGGCGCCGCCGCTCACTCCTGGCGCCGGCCACCACTGCAGGAAGGTCCGCGGCAACCAGTAGGAGCTTTTGGTCCAAGTCGCAAAGCCTCGATTTCACCCGGCCGAATTCCGCCATTAACGAGCTAATTTCCGGCGAACTCGGTTTTCGGCTAACCTGGGACTTCGCGCGCTGGGAAAAGAACCCAGGTGAGTTCTATGGCCTTGATTTGAGCTCCCCATCATCTTGCATGCAAAGGGTAACGTGGGATCTTATGCCTAGGTAGTTGCACCAATCTCCGAAACCGGGGTCACCTCCGGCCGCCGCCGCCGACTCCGGGGCTCCGACCAACGACTCAGGTTGGTTCTAATCTGCGTAATTTAGATTTTCCATCAAGTTGCTTGGGTCAAAGTCTCTGTAAGATAGATTGTCCCGACCTTGTTAATTTTATGATAATCAAGGTGTATTCCGGCCACCGCCGCCGCCGAGCCTGGGTTGGTCCAGACCCCTTTCTGGGAACACCCTAGTACAGATGCTTGCCCCCGTTGACCTTGTGGTGCAGGTTTGGTCTCAACGTGTGTAAACCGAGCCCTAGCCTGAACTTGCTGTCGCTCCGGCCAACTTTCCGGCGAGTCTACGGCGCACCTGAGGTGAGCACTCTGCCCTGTAGACCTTCCTGAACATGATACTTGTGCATTCAAATGAATTGATCCAGCATTTAGGTTAAGGTAGTAAACCAAGCTCTTGCAACTAGATAATCATGGACCCGACTGTGTTTTCGGGTTGCGTGTCCACTCAAACATGTGAGCACGGGTTAGCTCGCAGCGAGATCCACCTACTGCAATTTACGGTTTAGTCTAAAACGTCCCGGATTTCAAGAACGGACTAGAACGGTGTATCAATCCATGGTTTTTATGCAATTTTAAATTTGTATTTGGTACCTAAATGCAATTGTAGCATCAAGGCTGTCTTCAGACAGTAATTATTTACCCACTAGGCATTTTGGTTAGAGTTCCGTGGGCTCTTGTTGAGCGGGAATCGGACCTTGTTCCGTAAATCGGCTATATTCTTCTGTGTTAGCGTTGTGTTGCTGTAGTGTTGTCAGGATGGGTATGTGTGAGTCTAGTTCTGACTACAGTCTCTGTTCAGGGCCCAGCAGTTCAGCACCAGCCTCCCGGTAGTCTAGCGGGAGTTCGGGATCGGCCTACATTCAGGTGGGTTTTATTTTTAAGTCTTAGCATTTAACTCTATCATGTTGGACGGGGTCAATCTTATGCGTACTTGGGTTTCTTCGTGGTGTTTAGCGTCGGCCTCCGGCGGTCGTTCTCCTTTTGATAATCATATGTTAGCGGGTTACTTTCGATCGCATATGCTACGGTTTTACTTTTGATTATACATGTTGCCGTTTTACTCTTGTTATATATTATGATGCTGACATGATGGTGGTTATGGTTACTTGGCTCGAGGCTGCAGCACGCGCACCCGCGGTTTGGCCACCGCAAAGGGTGCGCTTTTCCGGAAAAGCGGTCTATTGACCCGTGTATACCCACGAGGTGACGTAGTGGGGCCCCTTATGTAGTTGTGGGGTTTGAGGCGCCGAGGTGCGAGCAGTGCGACCCATTCGGTTTAGTTGTCCGACTTGGGCGCGGTGCGATCCGTCGGTTTAGTTGTCCGACGGGATCGGGTAATGCAGGTTTACAGGTGTTTGATTTTACTTTTTTCTTGCGAGGGTGGTTGCTCCGGATAGACTACGGTTGGACATTTTTCTTTACCTGCTTTGCTATTATCATTTTTGTTTAGTCGCTGACTTCCCACTTTGCGATAGGGTCCTACAGGGGGGGAGAGTTAGGCGACGGTGAGGCCGCGGCTAGAGGTTCTGGGTCCCTGGAGACCTGAACAGTACTTTACCTCTTCCTTTCGCATTTCATTTACGTTGTAGACTGTGGTGTGGTTCTCGATACCCTCGTGGGGTCGGTGTGGATGTCGGCATGGTAGTTATTGAATTATTTAATTCCTTTTTCATCTCTGTTGGCCGCTTTAAGAAAATCAAAGAGCAAACCAAAGAAAAGATTGCGAAAACTGAATTTCAAAACCTAGGTGTCGTGTGGGCACCGTTTTCAAAACCTTGTGGATTTATGGATTTCGAAAAGGGATTTCAAAACCTAAGTGTCGTGTGGGCACTGCTTTCCAAAACCTCTGGGTTTATGTTGCTTTCGAAAGGTGTCTTCAAAATATGGGCGCCGGGTGGGCGCCGTTTCAACAACCGTGGATTTATCTTTTTAAACTAATCGGCCGTGAGATTTATTTAGCATTTCGTGAATGGATGTATGTCTGAACCGTTGTGATTGAATGATTACCCGTTTTTGAACATTGTATGAGTCGCGACGCCGTGCATATACAGGGGAGACTCTGTCCGTTTGCAGAGTGATCCTGTATATGTGGCGGGTCTGGGCACGTGCCGGGGAAGAAGGTTTTTCAAAAAAAAAATTATACACGCCAAACACATACCTTTTGTGAATCGTTTCCGCTAAACTAAACCTCCGGGGCGTGACAGATTAAGATGGTATTAGAGGCTTTCTTCAATCACAACAGTCAGTGTCCGACATCCACGGAGATACCACACTTAGCTACGAATGAATGAAATGAATAAGGCATAGAAGCGTAGAACGCGAGTGATCGGGGGAGCGGGGGAAAAGTATAGGTCCCGTTTTCTCGATAGTTGGTTAAGTGCTATGCTAGCGGAGTCTAGAACTGACTTGTGTGGTGTGTGAGTACGGGTTAAGTTTTGTTTCTCGGTTTAGCTCGGTTGTCGCGTTTGTGTAGTCGTGTTGTTTGGGCTCGTGTAGTAGTGTTGTTATGGGGGCTGGGATCGAGGCTGGCTGCCACCGAGGTATTGATGGTTGCTAGGAATCAATGGATTAGGCAACCAGCGTGGGACACGGTGGGCCTACTGACAGGTGTTCATGCACATGGTGCGGCTGTTATCACAGCAGATCGTTGCGCCGGGTGATGTTTTTCGAACCCCTCCCTCTGCCAACGCTTTGGTCGTCGTTAGTAACGGCGACTGGTGGTAGGGTAATCCGCCGGTGGTTGTTTATCGGCCGTTTTGTCGGTCGTGAGTAGCTGGGTAGTCTCTTTGCCTAAAATTGTACCTTCCAGGACAACGGGTTTTAAGTTACGGCAGAGAGTCGGCCAATTCTTTTGCATCTTGGATAGGGTAGGAGTAGGTATGAGGACTCTTCCCCTACGGTTGTTACCCATCGTTCGGCTCTTTGCTGTGGTCACTGCGATGGTTGTAGGAATCGTCACGGTGGGGTCTTGGGATTCCCCCTGGGGTTGAGAAAAGAGACCACCGGGGCTAGCAAATCCTGTTCGTTTGGGCTTGATTCTTTCTTTTTGTTGAGCGGACCTAGAGCTTAAATACTCCTAGTTGGGAATGTGATCGTTTGGTCTGGGGGTATGCAGCTCGGCTCAGTGCATGGTGCTTGGAAGGGCAATGGATTGGGACCGAGCGGTAGAGGTTAATCAGAGTGTCGCACCCCCTTGGGTGCCAAGACGGAAGTAGGACCGTGCTTCTTGGGTTTTGTCGCCAGCTCCCCATGACCAAGGCATAGTCTTGAGGTTTTGGGTTGCGAGTTTGTGATTGTGAAGCAGTACAGATCACGAGGGGCGCAAGGCCAATGGGAAGCGCAAGTCGGACATGTTTGGCCACTTTTCCCATGTATTGGATTCCTGGCGTATTTAAGTTTCGGGGATGAAACTTCTTTTAAGGTGTGAGTGATGTAGCACTCGAGAAATTCTAGTGTGCTTGCGGGCGAGGAAGCAGATCTAACCTTAGCAATTTGCATACCGGTGCGTGAATTGCACAGTTTCCGATGCACAAATTTTCGCCTTTCCGATCCGATACCTGGGTATTTGGTTAGGAACGAACCCTAGGATGACTTGTGTTCACGAGAGAGCGCAGGGTATTGGCATAGTGGTTTGGAGCTCAGGTGTGATTCACACAGTTGAGTCTCGTTGTTTCGGTTATTAGTCGTACGCACTCTGGTTTTTGGGATCGTTGTTAGTGCAGGGTTAGCCGCGGTCTTGGTTTCGGCTGTGGGCTTGATGTTTCAATGGAGCCAGAGTGCTCGGATCAGTTACAGTGGTTAAAGGTTAAATCACTGTTCTTGTCGTAATCGTCCAGCTGATGGCACAGCAGTAGATGACTGCTATTATTGCACTAGCCTCACAGTTTGCTTAGAGGTTGAACAAGTTGTTGATCCTTCAGTGTCCCCGTGTCATAATTCAATGGCCTATGGGCCCGATGGTAACCCTGTTTTGGGACGGATGCAAATTGACCCCACCTTTTGCACAGATTTTGTGGATCGACGTGGACTCGCCTATGTGTTAGTCATGGTGATGTTTGTGACCACGAGGTGGTAGTAATCCTTGATAAAGGTTATGTTTTTAGCACTGAGATTGTGTTGGGAGGTACGTGATATACCTTCTGATAGGAGTTGCGTCCCCAACTAGTTGTTGGCGACAGATCTTTAGTATTTCGCTGTTCTTTTGGTAAGCACGTTGGCTGCAGGCAACGGACTGTCGAAAGAACTGAGGAAATACTCTGCCCTGTAATGGGGAGTATCAGATTGGGTCTAAATTAGTAGCCTTAGAGTTGTCGATACCTTGCGACTGACTTGTAGCCCTCGAAATAACTTTTTGAGCATTTCATAAAGTATGACTTCAGACTGTAAGCTCCGGGAATAAAACTTTTTTTTTTAAGTTATAAGTTTCGGGGACGAAACTTCTTTTAAGTTGTAAGTGATGTAGAAACTCAAAATATTTTATTTTTAATAAATAGTCTAAAAGTGAATTTTGATCTGGTTTTGAATTCAAAAGACCCCTGTTGGCCTATATGGTCAATCGCCAGTGTGCAAGTTGCACGATTTACGAGGCAAAAAGGCTAATTTCCAATCCGGACATGATCTTGGAAATCCGAATTGACCGTTGCGATCGTCTCATCGAACTGAACGAGATTCATATTCAGCACTTTTCGATCCGACGGTCGGATCTTCCAGAAATCGATGAAGATGCGAGCAAATAACCGCGACCAATGTAACCGTGCTCTGTGCACAGTGTAAATTAAGTTGTTACTGTAGATGAACAGTAACCCTCACTTTCGGGACTCCGGCGGATGCAACGTTGACTAATTCACTGTCCGGAATCCGAACATAGTGATCCAGGTAGTCATTTTGAACGGTTTCGTCGTTCTGGACGCAATGGCGCTGACGGGATTTCTGTTTGACGGCCCTAGAGCCTCGAAAAATGCGATAACTATGTTTCAGTACAGTATAAGATGGAATTTAAAAATTTTGGAGTAAAACTTTAGCGAACAAAAATCGCTACCTGATAGGTTTCGCCGAGCGGGACGTCGTGGCGGTGTCAGATTTTCAGTTTGACAGTCCGGTCGTCTCGAAAAGCGTGAAGTAAGGCGGAAAATGCGATAAATTACACAAAAACCCTAGTTTGTGTGCCTCAATTTGCGTGCAAATTATTGGAGAGGGACTAATGTGCGAAATAAATTTGCTGTGAGGGACCGGGCATGAAATAGCGAAGCTTCAGGGAGTAAAATGCTATTGTTGCAATATGCATTATATATAGAGGAACTCGGTTAGGGCTCCTTTTAACACTAAACCCTAACCCCGCGGCCCGAGTCCCCAGCCACCACCCATCGCCCTCCTCTCTCTCTGCCGCACTCGGTGGCGCCGCACCGGCCGCCGCCGCATCATCGCCAGAGAAGAAGGAAGACCGGGCAATGTGTAATTGATCTCGGGTTGTGGGTGAGGAAACAACCAGGGGAGTTATGATTGCACCAAACTCCCTCTGAGGGTACCTCTGTGCGTGTGGAACCCGAGCCGAGACCCACCGCCGGCGTGCGCCGCCGCGGCCACCATCTCCTCCTCTAAGCTTTCCGACGAGGTTAGACTTTGGAACTTATTTATTTTAAAGGGCCCATGGACCCTGGTAGATTGTTCCTGACATCGAGGAGACTTCTCCTAAGTAGTCCGGACCGTCGCCGTGCCTCCGTTTGCCGGGGGGGGTGCGGTGTCACCGGAATACTGCGGCTAAGCCAATCTTGATCCCGGGACTCATCGAACCGTTGGAAGCAAGATCACACCGTTGATTTCCTTCATCTCGGTGACTGCAGAGTCCTCCCAAAGTTCCGTGTTGATCCGTTGAAGGATCGCGCCGCAAGACTGTGCCCTAGAACCGAGCTACATTGCACTTCGACGGAGGTCCTCCAACCGGCGCCGCCGCTCACTCCTGGCGCCGGCCACCATTGCAGGAGGGTCCGCGGCAACCAGTAGGAGCTTTTGGTCCAAGTTGCAAAGCCTCGATTTCACCCGGCCGGATTCCGCCATTAACGAGCTAATTTCCGGCGAACTCGGTTTCCGGCTAACCTGGGACTTCGCGGGCTGGGAAAAGAACCCAGGTGAGTTCTATGGCCTTGATTTGAGCTCCCCATCATCTTGCATGCAAAGGGTAATGTGGGATCTTATGCCTAGGTAGTTGCACCAATCTCCGGAACCGGGGTCACCTCCGGCCGCCGCCGCCGACTCCGGGGCTCCGGCCAACGACTCAGGTAGGTTCTAATCTGCGTAATTTAGATTTTCCATCAAGTTGCTTGGGTCAAAGTCTCTGTAAGATAGATTGTCCCGACCTTGTTAATTTTATGATAATCAAGGTGTATTCCGGCCACCGCCGCCGCCGGCCGCCGCCGCCGAGCCTGGGTTGGTCCAGACCCCTTTCTAGGAACACCCTAGTACTGATGCTTGCCCCCGTTGACCTTGTGGTGCAGGTTTGGTCTCAACGTGTGTAAACCGAGCCCTAGCCTGAACTTGCTGTCGCTCCGGCCAACTTTTCGGCGAGTCTACGGCGCACCTGAGGTGAGCACTCTGCCCTGTAGACCTTCCTGAACATGATACTTGTGCATTCAAATGAATTGATCCAGCATTTAGGTTAAGGTAGTAAACCAAGCTCTTGCAACTAGATAATCACGGACCCGACTGTGTTTTCGGGTTGCGTGTCCACTCAAACATGTGAGCACGGGTTAGCTCACAGCGAGATCCACCTACTGCAATTTACGGTTTAGTCTAAAACGTCCCGGATTTCAAGAACGGACTAGAACGGTGTATCAATCCATGGTTTTTATGCAATTTTAGATTTGTATTCGGTACCTAAATGCAATTGTAGCATCAAGGCTGTCTTCAGACAGTAATTATTTACCCACTAGGCATTTTGGTTAGAGTTCCGTGGGCTCTTGTTGAGCGGGAATCGGACCTTGTTCCGTAAATCGGCTATATTATTCCGTGTTAGCGTTGTGTTGCTGTAGTGTTGTCAGGATGGGTATGTGTGAGTCTAGTTCTGACTACAGTCTCTGTTCAGGGCCCAGCAGTTCAGCACCAGCCTCTCGGTAGTCTAGCGGGAGTTCGGGATCGGCCTACATTCAGGTGGGTTTTATTTTTAAGTCTTAGCATTTAACTCTATCATGTTGGACGGGGTCAATCTTATGCGTACTTGGGTTTCTTCATGGTGTTTAGCGTCGGCCTTCGGCGGTCGTTCTCCTTTTGATAATCATATGTTAGCGGGTTACTTTCGATCGCATATGCTACGGTTTTACTTTTGATTATACATGTTGCCGTTTTACTCTTGTTATATATTATGATGCTGACATGATGGTGGTTATGGTTACTTGGCTCGAGGCTGCAGCACGCGCACCCGCGGTTTGGCCACCGCAAAGGGTGCGCTTTTCCGGAAAAGCGGTCTATTGACCCGTGTATACCCACGAGGTGACGTAGTGGGGCCCCTTATGTAGTTGTGGGGTTTGAGGCGCCGAGGTGCGAGCAGTGCGACCCATTCGGTTTAGTTGTCCGACTTGGGCGCGGTGCGATCCGTCGGTTTAGTTGTCCGACGGGATTGGGTAATGCAGGTTTACAGGTGTTTGATTTTACTTTTCCCTTGCGAGGGTGGTTGCTCCGGATAGACTACGGTTGGACGTTTTTCTTTACCTGCTTTGCTATTATCATTTTTGTTTAGTCGCTAACTTCCCACTTTGCGACAGGGTCCTACAGGGGGGGAGAGTTAGGCGACGGTGAGGCCGCGGCTAGAGATTCTGGGTCCCTGGAGACCTGAACAGTACTTTACCTCTTCCTTTCGCGTTTCATTTACGTTGTAGACTGTGGTGTGGTTCTCGATACCCTCGTGGGGTCGGTGTGGATGTCGGCATGGTAGTTATTGAATTATTTAATTCCTTTTTCATCTCTGTTGGCCGCTTTAAGAAAATCAAAGAGCAAACCAAAGAAAAGATTGCGAAAACTGAATTTCAAAACCTAGGTGTTGTGTGGGCACCGTTTTCAAAATCTTGTGGATTTATGGATTTCGAAAAGGGATTTCAAAACCTAAGTGTCGTGTGGGCACTGCTTTCCAAAACCTCTGGGTTTATGTTGCTTTCGAAAGGTGTCTTCAAAATATGGGCGGCGGGTGGGCGGCGTTTCAACAACCGTGGATTTATCTTTTTAAACTGATCGGCCGTGAGATTTATTTAGCATTTCGTGAATGGATGTATGTCTGAACCGTTGTGATTGAATGATTACCCGTTTTTGAACATTGTATGAGTCGCGACGCCGTGCATATACAGGGGAGACTCTGTCCATTTGCAGAGTGATCCTGTATATGTGGCGGGTCTGGGCACGCGCCGGGGAAGAAGGTTTTTCAAAAAAAAAATTATACACGCCAAACACATACCTTTTGTGAATCGTTTCCGCTAAACTAAACCTCCGGGGCGTGAAATTTATTTTAAAAGATCATGTATTTAGCAACATAACGGGCGAACAACAAGGAAGCAGGTATAAAGCAGGCATAAGGTAGCAAATCACTGGATCAATGGAAAGGCAGGCTCAAGCATTAATAGACTGATATAATAATCAAGCATAGGAGTGCAACTACGAAATGACCAATTAGTCAGAGCAACTAACAGTAATATATATTGCAACCAAAGGCAGACAGGCTCAAAATAAACTAAGTTACCAAGAACAGGAGTCCAACCAGTATCGCACCCCAGAGGGCCGAACTGATAAAACCCGGACCGAAGATAACCCACCTAACAAATCGCAGGCGACTAAACCGTGTCCACTGTATGCTTAGGACCAGCGGCACCGAATATGTGATGATCCGGACTCCCGCAGGAACTGTGTAACATTAAACAGTGACTGTAGAGAGCTCGTACGGTGCAACGGAGCTTGTAGAATCGAAATTGGACATTTAAAATAGACTCTGCGCGAAAATCGGAGCAAATGAAATTTTTCGGGAGCTTTCGGCAAAATTTCGGATGAGAATTTGGCGAAATGGACAGCGGATTTGGACTCAGCATGCGAAAACGGTCAAAATGGCATATTTACTTGATTTTCGGTGCAAAATTACTGTTCACGCCGGAACAGTAACTCCGGCCGCCGGAATTACTGTTCCGGCGACCGGCGAGCGGCGGCGGGCGGCGGCGCATGGCGGCGGGCAGCGGCGCAGCGGCGGCACAGCGGCAGAGGGCAGCGGCGCGCGGCGCGGGCAGGCGCGGGCAGGGGGCGCGGGTGCGCTGTCACGCCCCGGGGTCGAAACTGCGACCCGGCTCGCCAACAGATCCGCCACCTATGCCAAACCCGCATAGGCGAAGCGTCCTACCTGCAAGAAAAGTACTACAGCTAAACAGATATCAGAGCTATAAATAAAAATCTGCTGTATAACTAAATCAATCACTGTACAACTGGAAATAATACAACAATGTCCGTCTCCCAAAAATGATAATCATACAGTATCCTCATATACAAACTCAGAACTCAACCGGGAGGTATCTCCAATAAATACATCAGTGTACAGGCTCTCAATACATGACAATCCTCACTACAACAGTCTCTTAAAGAAGGAAAAATAAAATAACTAATCTACTGAAGCTCTCCTCTGAAGGGGTACCGCTACACACCAACGACGGGTAGGGAACTAGCTCGCGACTCCCTCGCCTCGGTCAGAAGGATCAGCAACAGGAACAACAGGAACCGGAGTAGAAGTCCCTGGGGAAAGACACCACGACGGGTGTGAGAACTACATCCCACAGTAGTTCTCAGTGGGTGCCGCCAACAAGCCCGACGGTCTGCCCACTAAGTCTACTAGAGGCATAAAGCAACAAGTGCAGTGCTGTAAGGAAAGCTGGGAAAAGTAAACTCTACAGCTACTATGCCTCTATCTAGATGCTCAAAGAGTGGAACAGAAAGAACATGATGCCACAACTAACTCTCATCTCTGATCACCCAATCTAAACTGACTGCCTCATCGGGTCCAGTCAAACCTGCGCCAACCTACTGCCGTTACGTCCTGGAGGAGCGGACTTACGTAGGACATCCATGACTGCCAACACCAGCACAGCCAGAGGGACAAATGCAACGACAAGTCGCGATAGAAAAGCTCAATCTCACGCCGGTACAACAACCCGGTCTCGCCTACTCCGGAGTGGCACTCGATGGGAGCGACCCGCTCGAGTAAAAAGTAACCCATCTCAAGTATCTCTGCAAAGTATCTCTGTCAAGCTCCAATGTGGCTCATGCAGGCTATGATCCACGATCAAACAGATCGGTAACTACAAGCTCAAAGCACAACTCAGTCGGAAAAAGAACCTCGACTCGAATAGGAATAGCCCAAAACACTCTCACCGCTATGTCGGAGAACCCTCAACGACTCAATCTGATAAATGCACGACCATGGCTGAGTCGGGAAACCTCCACGACTCGATCTGCCAGAACCCCAAGATCCTCAAAGCTAAGTGGGAGAACCACTTCCACCGCTAAATCAGAAAAACAACCTCTAGATCACAATCTACCAACTCATAGCACAAAGTCGCATCCACTGCGAGAAACTGCCTCAACAGGCCAACACCGCATCCACTGACACGAGGAAGGGTCCGGGAACCCCGAAAGACTAGAACCTACAATCCAAATCAAACAAGAACAGGCTCTAGGCATAGCCTCTCGTTGTTCTCGTCCCAGGAAGAAGGCAGACCTTAGAACCCAGACCACTCGAATCATCTCGGGTGGTTAATTTATAGGAAAAAGGTGACATTTCTTACTGAAGCCATCTGATCTGTAAGAAATCCATATTTAATGATTTTTAGTTCTTTTTAGGAAAACAGTTGAAACCAAGTTTTATATCCAAGCCTCGAAGGCTAATGCCTTCGTCCAATCAAACAAGAACAGACTCCGGCGACCCAACGATGCTTGGAAGAAACCATTTGGTTGACAAAAATCATATGTGTGTCCAAAAAGGTTCTGGGTTTAAGGTCCTGCTAACACTGATATACCGCTGCCACTAACACAGCGGCGACAGATAAAACAAGAGAATAAAACATCTCGGGACCGCCGTCTACCCAAACAGCTCCCGCTACAGATGAACAACCAACTACATCTACCAGACTCCACTCTGCTCCCAAGCACGAGTGTAACATGCATCCCACACTAAAAGATAACTCCTGACCACTCGGCCCACTACTCGGGCGAGGAAGAACACTATGTCCAGGAAAGTAGAAGTGTGGATGTCTAAAGCAGAAATAACCCTAGCCCAAGTGAGGGTTTTCTACTAGTCTGGTTACACATGAAACATATGACGGGGTGCTAGGTTAAGTTCCAAGATAACAATAATCAACAGCTTGTAGGGAAGGACAATAAACACATGATCATCTGACAGCATCAGGAACATAAATTCCTAAATTCTAGCATGCTATACAAAATACATCTACAACATGCAAGTCCCTACACTGATAGAATTAATGTACAGTCCATAGGTCATGAAGACGAGGCCACCCACCTGAAAATGCTAACTGTCCGAAGTTCCACAGCTGAAAACACCAGAAGCAACAACCTCCACTAATCCTCAACACCAACGGGTTCACAAACATCCGCAAATACTCCTGGGTGCAACAAAAGGTCCAAGGTTACACTTTATTCCACAAAATAACCAAGTACAAAAATCTGCATAAGATAGTCCTGAAGATCTGAAATTTCCACCTGCAGAAAGTGCCCTGAAAATTCTGATAAAAATATCACAGCAATCGTCTCGTCGAGACCTTCGAAACGGGTACCTGCACGCCCAAATCCGAGCCCCGTAGGCCAAGTTATAAATTCCACAGTACAGGCGCGCAAACACTCACAACCACACAACTGTAAACCCAAACACAGATAAAAGGGGAATAGTATACCACTGGGAAGGTCTCGGAAAAATCCGAGGAAAATATGGCGATGATCCTCGCGACGAGTAGATGAAAAAAGTGTACAGGCTCGTCTCAATCCGACGCTCGAGTGCGGAGATAAAATTCCGGCAAGCCTCCGCTGTCCAGAAATCCACCAGCAAAATAGTGTCTTAGAAATGCCTCGTAAACCGTGCCAAGAACTCAGAATCAATCAAGGTAGTCCATACAGAAATCGAAGGCGTACCTCTCGTGAACGCGGTTCCCCAAAAATCGTCTCAAAATTCCATCGGGGTAGCTCAGGGGGTCTCCCACACTGAAAGGCGACGGTAGAAGCCAAAATCCAAGAAACGTCGCAGTGCACCGCGTCGCAGAAAGCGCGGATCTCGAGGCATCCAAAAATTCTGTAAATCCATCACAAGGTGGAGCACAAGGTGAGGAACATTTCCTCTTAAAACCTCTGCCTGAGAAAAGCTCGGTAAAACCTTCAAAACGCAGGCCAAAGGGGGCTATTTATAGCCTCAACTCAACAAATCCTGAAATACCCATTTTGTCCCAACTTTCGGGCGCCCACAACTTCCGGGCTGCTACAGTGACCCAGAAAGTACCCCAAACCAGCTGCCCCCGAATCATCCCTGGAGTGACACGTGTCCCCGAACAGGCAACAGCGAGCGCGGCCAACCGCGTCGCGCCACGTGTCCTCCTGCTCTGCCGCCGAACGCGGAGTCAACTCCTCGGGATTCGCGCCCACGTGCGCCCGGCCGCGCCCACGTCGCGCCCACGTGCGCGGCCGCGCCGCCCACGGCCCCGTGTCGGGCCCGCATCCCGAGTGTCACGCCCCGGGGTCGAAACTGCGACCCGGGCCCGCCAAACAGATCCGCCACCTATGCCAACCTGCATAGGCGAAGCGTCCTACCTGCAAGAAAAGTTCTATAACTAAACAGATATCAGAGCTATAAATAAAAATCTGCTGTAACTAAAATCAATCACTGTACAACTGGAAATAAACAACACTGTCTGCCTCCCAAAATAATAATAATACAAATCCTCGAGTACAAGCTCTAAACCCAACCGGGAGGTAACTCCAATATATAAACAACAGTGTACAGTCTCTCAATACAAAATATCCTCACTACAATAGTCTCTCAAAAGGGGAAAAAGAAACAGCTAATCTACTGATGATCTCCTCAGAAGGGTACCGCTACTCTCCAACGCCGGGTAGGGATCTAGCTCGCGACTCCCTTGCCACGATCAACAACCGCAGAGTCGGCAACACCTGCTAAGACTCTGCAAAACAAAGGAGAGGAGAAAAAAAAAGGGGAAAAACCCCCAAAGGGTGTGAGAACTACTCCAAAACGGGAGTTCTCAGTGGGTACCACCGCCAGACCCGACGGTCTGCCCACCAAGTCCTCAAGAGATAAAAATTAACCCCAGTCATAAGACTGAAATGAGTAAGCTGAAAACTCTCACAGCTACCCTGCCCCTAACTAAAGGCTAAAAGGGAAGAACCAAACAGTGGTATGCAACCACTAGCACATAAAGTGCACCAACGACCCAATCGAGCTGACTGCCACATCTGGTCCAGTCAACCTGCATCCACCTACAACCACCTCCCAAAGACGGGCAGGAATTACGTAGGGCGTCCAAACGGACTAGCTCGCTATCGAGTAGAGGATCACGCAGGCTATGGTCAAAGTCCCCGCTCTCTCTCTCAGAACGGGTAGAATCAAGATGCTCAACCTCTCACACAGCGGTCAAAGTACTCGCAACAACTCGGGACCACCGTCAACCAGACGGCTTTCAACAATACCAACACTGATCTCAACTCAACTACCAGTCTGCACTCGGCCCCCAGGCACGAGTGTAACCATAAAAGTATTTGACCGAAATAAACTCAATCGAATGAACCGGTATAAAACCCGGCACTGCCTGCTCTGTCCAAATGACCGGAACCCAACACGGTCTGACCGGCACCCGACACGGTCTCACCGGAACCCAACACGGTCTGAAGCCTACTCCGGAGCGGCACTCGAGGGGAGCTACCCACACGAGTAAAGCATCTCTGTCATCAACATCAACAGTATCTCGAAACAGCAGGACTTGATCATCAATCCGATCAAAGTGGAAAAACTCAACCACTAAAGAAAGACCCGACCTCAGTCGGATGCAACTAAACGATAAGTGGGAAACTCCATCCACTAAGTAAAACTGATACCCAATCAGGTGCATAGAGAAACATCCGGTCAACCGCCCAATATCCGCGGTTGCCGCAAAGCCCCACAACTAAACCAACCTGTCCCAGACACGAAGTCCTGACTACCCCATCCAGACCCCTGCTCGAACCCGAGCAGCACTGAACACTTGACTAGCAAAAGCGAAGAAAGGAAAAGCATGGTTTCTCCTAAGTCAAGTTCCCATAAATAGTGCAGCAGTAAAAGATGGCCTAACTACATGACCATACAAGCATGCAAATGTCCTCAAGGAAATAAAGGGGGTAAAGCATAATAATAGTTCCTTTAGGAATAAACAACATGCCGGAATCTCAAAACTAGACCTGTCCACAACTCAGGGTTCAACAATAGAATGATCATAATAACTCCTCAGAGTACAAATTCGCACATAGCTACGAAATCCTGTCCCAAGCATAATCCATCACAAGAAAGGCTATGTGCTAACATGGCATGTTACATAATCTCATAGGGTAACATTATCCTAGGTAAGCTTACACTAATCATCACATAGATGTCCAAGTCATGCAAGTCCTCAGTATACCCCATACATACTATTCTTGCAAACATTTATACCAATATCATTAACAAGCTTACCTACTTACCAACATAAACCATGTATCCTAAACATGCATGCATCAGTCATAGAGGGGTGACATCCCCACAAGTGGACTTTACTTGCCGCAACATAAACATTGCCTTAAACAAATACTGATAATAAGCTCACCCACCTGAAGCGCTTAACCCAAGGCAAACCTGAAGTCGGTGAAGTGGGTAGACGCCCGCGGTCCAAAATCTGCCAACATAACACCCACGGTACAAGTCGCGCAAGCCTCGGCTTCAAACAGCTAAAAACACCCCTGGGCACAACAATAACGCTCAACATTACACTTTTATTCCAAAATTAACCAAACATACGCAATCTGAAAATCAGTCCCAAAGCCGCGCATATTTCACCTGCTGCAAGTGCCCAGAAAAATCCAATAAAAATACCACAGTAATCCTCGCGTCGATACCTTCGAAACGAGTACCTGCACGTCCAATTCCGAGCTTCCTACACTGAGAAACAATTCCGACAAGGGAACCACCCCGAATCAAACTACACTCAAAAACTGTAGCAACAATTACTGTTCACAGATAATCTTCACCTTCGAGAAATATTCAGAAAATTCCAATAAAATTTGGGCATATTCCTCGTGATGTGTAGATGCAAATCGCCTCTTGAATCGCCCCAATCCGATGCCTGTGCGCGAAGATATCACCAAAACACCGCGCCGCTGTCCCAGAACTCCGCCCAGAAAAAGGGGTTACAAGATGATCCGAAAGACCCATGAAAAACTCGGAATGGGAAAAACCAGTAAACATGGGAAACATAGCCCTACCTATCGTGAAGCCAACGGCGCAAGAATCACCGAAAAAGGTGCTCGGGGTAGGCCGGGGGAGTCCTCGCACCAAAACGCGACGAAGAAGACCACAAACGAACGAGCGTCGCGCCGCGCCGTAAAAATAGAAACCTCGATAAGCGTGCCACCAAAAATCCCAAAACTTTGCAGAAAGATGCAGCCAAACACGAGGATCAACTTTGCTGAAGACACTCCGGCGAGAGGAGGCTTGGAAATGGCGGAAAAAGGAGAAGAAGAAGGCTCGGATCGCCTTTTATAGGCTGCAGGAAACAATTGAAGAAATGCCGGATTTGTCCCCATTTTCGGGCGCAGGGGAACTTTCGGGCGCGCACTGTAGCAGCCCGAAAGATCACTGTAGCAGCCCGAAACTTCCCTGGGCCTCCACGTCATCCGCCCAAACAGGCGACAGCACTCCGGACCGTCCACTGCACGACACGTGGCTCGCTGCACAGCCGACACGTGGCACGCACCCAGTCAACGCGTCGCTGCCACGCCCACGTGCGCGCCTGACGCCGCCGCCTGCCACCCTGCCGCGCACAGTAGCCCCACCAATCGGGGAACGCCACGTGTCAGGCCACTTTCTAGTGAACCCGGTGCACGAAATCCTGTGGACCGAACCAATGCGAACCTGCCACGTGTCACCCCCGGTCCACCGTGCGCCCCGCACTCCCCCGTGGACCGCGCCCCGCGGACCGGCCCACTCCTGAGCCGCCACGCGTCCAGCCCCCGGTGCACGCCTGCCGCGTGGACCGGGCGGCCCGCGCCTCCGTCCGCCGCGCTGCCTGCGGCCGCTCCGCCGCTGCCGCCGCCGCCGGAAACACTGTTCCGGCGTGAACAGTGTCCGGTGCTCAAAAATGACAAGTGGGTAGTCCGTTTTAACCGTTTTCGCGCGCTGAATCCGAATCCGAAGTCCGATTTGCCAAATTCCAACTCCAAAATTTGCCGAAGGCATCCGGAAAGGTAATCCTTGGTCCAAACTTCGCACAGAGTCCAATTTAAATATCCTTGGCGCGCGAAACCACTTCTGGAGCTCCGACGGAGTCCAATGATCACCCACGTGATCCAAAAGCACACTGAGCCCAACACTAATGCCCAAATGGGGCACAAATCCCACCAACACGCCACATAGGCCTCAGGGTGCTGTAGATGATCCAGTAATCTCGTCGTGGGGATCCAGGTCCTCACATCCTCCCCCACTAAGAAAAGTTTCGTCCTCGAAACTAGTTCAAATCCCCCAAGGGTCCCACATACCACGGGTAGGTATTCCTCAATAACGCCTCCAGCTCCCGAAACATCACTCACTCCCCGTGATTACTCCCCAGCAACAACAACAACAAGTACGGCATGGCCCGACATGCGATTTTCTCATCTCCCGAGCCAGAAATCGCAACGGGCGTCCCTCGTACTCCAACAATCACAGATCTCGGAAGGGGCAAGTCAATCACGGGCGAGGGATCCAAAAGCAAAACACTCCTGAGCTGAGACGTGAAACAATACAGAGGCCCCATCAAGAGCCGGGGGAAACAGAATAACCATCCGCGCAACACGCACTAAACCACCTCCTGGTGTCTACTCAACCCGGACCACCCGAAGTATACCCACAAATTCATCCCATGAGGAAAAAGATCCAATACGCTGGGGTCTTCACTCGGTTACTTCCGATCCAAAATCACCCGAGTGGCCTACTCAACCACGAGCTACCCTCAAAAGGGATCCTCAAGAGACACAAACTCAAGCCACGGTTGGACACTCAACAAGCCAACATAACTCCAACAGATCCACGGGTCGAAAGGATGCCCTGACGGGGACCAAACCGTCAGTGAACGGGAGGGAAAACTGGCTCGAAAGGCGATCAAAATGCGGAGGCTCAAATTCGCGGTCAAAAATCCCAAATCAGCAACAACAATCCGCGAAAATCCCACTCAAGATGCTGAGTAATCAAAACTGATAGCCAAGCAGGCATGGCCTACGCCCAGGTATAACAATCCAAGCTGGGAATAAAGGACGTACAGAAGGCTCAACCGTGGAATCTAAGCTGCCTGCAAAACAGCGGTTCATTCTGCCACAACACTCATAGGGTTGGACTAATAAAGTGTGGACCGAAGATCCACCCACGGTAACTCCACCGCCACAATGGGAGGCATCACCAAAACACACAATTCCATCTCCCAACACAGGAAACACTAGCATTGGCGCTAATACCAGTCACATTATCCATTGGCCATGCTCTCTCGGCACCGCCAAGTCTAGAAGCTCCTCACCTCAAGAATGAAAGTCGGTCTCAGTCAACTTGAATAACATCCCTTGGTCGGGTTCCACCGCCGTCCCTACGGCTCGAACAAAGCGACCCAAGAAGGTCTGCTTCTGCAGCTACAACTTGTATCTCAATAACTTGGCATACCACTTCATCCACACGGGCATGGTAGCACATCCACAAAGTGCTCCTCGTGCTCCAAGTCACTCTGGGAGGGAATCAAAATATCCTCCGAAAACACCACTCCCCGTCCGTCCAAGTACAACTGGGACATATAATCCCTCAGATCTTGAAGTCCACAGGCATTCGTCATTCCATTAAGCCTCGCTAACAACTCATAATGCCACCACCGTGTCCAAAACGCCATCTAGGCGAAGTCCTCAGCTATCTAACACCAAGTGGGTACTCGCATCATACACCAACTGCCGGAGTACAACTCCATCAATAAGGTCCTAGATACCATAAAAGGACCCTCACATCCGTGTATCAACGATGTGGCATCACCACCGTATACCAACGGCGTGGCACTAGGTCAAACAGACCCCTCGATCCATCGGACCCTGCAACAGTGCCAAGTCTCGCTCTCAGCTCCACCGGCGATATCCAATGAGGTGCCGTCCCGGGTGGCGCGGTTCCTCGAACCACGTCAAACGCAATCTCTATCTCCCTAACCGGCGGCATTACCAACAACTAAGGTGAAATCACACACGGGATCTCGCAGGCAACAGAGATATCTCTGAGTCCCGGTGCCGCCGTAAGCACCTCACACCCTGTCGCTAAAACCAGAGTGCTCTAACAACCTCAACGAGCAAGCCTCCAATTGCCTGTCTTGCCGAAGATCAAGTCCTCTTTTGCCGCAGTCGAACATCCTGTGGCATAGTGCCCAACAATCTCAAGCATAAGGTCAAAACACCTAATTGCTATAATTTCCAATAACTCCACCGGTGTCTCGCGGTCTCGGCCGCACTGGACGTGATCCAAAAGCCTCCTCCACGTGCACAACAACAACAGGAACCTGTACCCCTAGTGCACGTGGTAACAAATCTGCCTCTAACCCATGTAAGAGTGGAGCATGCTCTAACTCCGACTACCGTGGTGAAATCCCACCTGCGACACTCAATCCACTACCGTGGCGCCCTCCAACCGGGCGGCACAGATTCATCCGCTCAAAGCAAGTGGTTGTCGCTCAATCTGCCTGAAAATCAGGGCTATCACTAGGAAGCACGACCTCTGTCTCTGATCACAATGAGGCGACGAATAAGGTCCTCTGCAGATAACAAATCCACGCTATCGCTGCGCCGCTCTGATAAAATACCGACGTCGCCTTCGGGGTCCACCCGACCTCTGACATCTCGGGAATTCGTCATCCAAGAAAAAAAATTAGTCATGCCCCTGCCGGCCAATCTGTCCTCCATCATCCGGCGCCAAGCGCCAAAATCCAGAACTCACCTCTGGCGGCAGATCTCTGCCCAAAGGAACTGCAATGCCATGCTCCATACACTGTGCCTCCTCCAACGAGGCGTCTAAATCTAAAATGGAGGGACTGAATAACAGAAAGGTGCCCTGGCGCAATCCACTCCCAGTCTCATATATCCTATGCGCCTCGTCCCTCGAATCTGGAGCGCGCAGTTCAACAACTGCATACACTCACAAGCACAGGGAGGCTCTCAATTAATCACTCCATCACCACCAGCCACGACTCTGCCTCCCAAGGCTCCAAACTCAATCTTACGAGTCGGGGTGGTTCAACTGCCAAACATGGCTCAAAAGGTCGATCATGTCCCACAGCTCACCAGCTGTCAACCATCCACCCTGCCTCGGTGCCTCGACACTAAACCTTGGCACAGAGGGGGCTACTCAGTGCTCCGACAACTGTGTCACCAAGACCAGCTGCTCCCACAGCCGCTGATAAGCCTCTGACAATCCTGTCATCTGGGTCCGGGGTTCTCTGACCTCAATCCAGGTATCCGGCCCAAAACCAACTGCTCAAGCTCAACTGCCATGACAGGATGCACACGGGTCAAAACCCAACGTCGGGGACACACCGCTCGCCACGACGAAACAACAAAACAGCACACAACAACACTCGACCCAATCCAGCGAGAGTCTAAAGCATGTCACCCGTTCCACAGCATTATGTTGTCTGCAGCCAACATAATCACTTAGGAGAATAAACATGCCAATCACTCCTCCCGTCCCTCGGGAGAGGTATAAAACTCAATCAGGACTCTCGCAAAAATCACGACTCTCACAAAGTCAACCAAGGGTCAAACCAAAAGCCTAGGGTTTCTAAGTCCACCATGACCTACAACCTAGGCTCTGATACCACTCTAATCTGTCACGCCCCGGGGTCGAAACTGCGACCCGGGCCCGCCAAACAGATCCGCCACCTATGCCAACCTGCATAGGCGAAGCGTCCTACCTGCAAGAAAAGTTCTATAACTAAACAGATATCAGAGCTATAAATAAAAATCTGCTGTAACTAAAATCAATCACTGTACAACTGGAAATAAACAACACTGTCTGCCTCCCAAAATAATAATAATACAAATCCTCGAGTACAAGCTCTAAACCCAACCGGGAGGTAACTCCAATATATAAACAACAGTGTACAGTCTCTCAATACAAAATATCCTCACTACAATAGTCTCTCAAAAGGGGAAAAAGAAACAGCTAATCTACTGATGATCTCCTCAGAAGGGTACCGCTACTCTCCAACGCCGGGTAGGGATCTAGCTCGCGACTCCCTTGCCACGATCAACAACCGCAGAGTCGGCAACACCTGCTAAGACTCTGCAAAACAAAGGAGAGGAGAAAAAAAAAGGGGAAAAACCCCCAAAGGGTGTGAGAACTACTCCAAAACGGGAGTTCTCAGTGGGTACCACCGCCAGACCCGACGGTCTGCCCACCAAGTCCTCAAGAGATAAAAATTAACCCCAGTCATAAGACTGAAATGAGTAAGCTGAAAACTCTCACAGCTACCCTGCCCCTAACTAAAGGCTAAAAGGGAAGAACCAAACAGTGGTATGCAACCACTAGCACATAAAGTGCACCAACGACCCAATCGAGCTGACTGCCACATCTGGTCCAGTCAACCTGCATCCACCTACAACCACCTCCCAAAGACGGGCAGGAATTACGTAGGGCGTCCAAACGGACTAGCTCGCTATCGAGTAGAGGATCACGCAGGCTATGGTCAAAGTCCCCGCTCTCTCTCTCAGAACGGGTAGAATCAAGATGCTCAACCTCTCACACAGCGGTCAAAGTACTCGCAACAACTCGGGACCACCGTCAACCAGACGGCTTTCAACAATACCAACACTGATCTCAACTCAACTACCAGTCTGCACTCGGCCCCCAGGCACGAGTGTAACCATAAAAGTATTTGACCGAAATAAACTCAATCGAATGAACCGGTATAAAACCCGGCACTGCCTGCTCTGTCCAAATGACCGGAACCCAACACGGTCTGACCGGCACCCGACACGGTCTCACCGGAACCCAACACGGTCTGAAGCCTACTCCGGAGCGGCACTCGAGGGGAGCTACCCACACGAGTAAAGCATCTCTGTCATCAACATCAACAGTATCTCGAAACAGCAGGACTTGATCATCAATCCGATCAAAGTGGAAAAACTCAACCACTAAAGAAAGACCCGACCTCAGTCGGATGCAACTAAACGATAAGTGGGAAACTCCATCCACTAAGTAAAACTGATACCCAATCAGGTGCATAGAGAAACATCCGGTCAACCGCCCAATATCCGCGGTTGCCGCAAAGCCCCACAACTAAACCAACCTGTCCCAGACACGAAGTCCTGACTACCCCATCCAGACCCCTGCTCGAACCCGAGCAGCACTGAACACTTGACTAGCAAAAGCGAAGAAAGGAAAAGCATGGTTTCTCCTAAGTCAAGTTCCCATAAATAGTGCAGCAGTAAAAGATGGCCTAACTACATGACCATACAAGCATGCAAATGTCCTCAAGGAAATAAAGGGGGTAAAGCATAATAATAGTTCCTTTAGGAATAAACAACATGCCGGAATCTCAAAACTAGACCTGTCCACAACTCAGGGTTCAACAATAGAATGATCATAATAACTCCTCAGAGTACAAATTCGCACATAGCTACGAAATCCTGTCCCAAGCATAATCCATCACAAGAAAGGCTATGTGCTAACATGGCATGTTACATAATCTCATAGGGTAACATTATCCTAGGTAAGCTTACACTAATCATCACATAGATGTCCAAGTCATGCAAGTCCTCAGTATACCCCATACATACTATTCTTGCAAACATTTATACCAATATCATTAACAAGCTTACCTACTTACCAACATAAACCATGTATCCTAAACATGCATGCATCAGTCATAGAGGGGTGACATCCCCACAAGTGGACTTTACTTGCCGCAACATAAACATTGCCTTAAACAAATACTGATAATAAGCTCACCCACCTGAAGCGCTTAACCCAAGGCAAACCTGAAGTCGGTGAAGTGGGTAGACGCCCGCGGTCCAAAATCTGCCAACATAACACCCACGGTACAAGTCGCGCAAGCCTCGGCTTCAAACAGCTAAAAACACCCCTGGGCACAACAATAACGCTCAACATTACACTTTTATTCCAAAATTAACCAAACATACGCAATCTGAAAATCAGTCCCAAAGCCGCGCATATTTCACCTGCTGCAAGTGCCCAGAAAAATCCAATAAAAATACCACAGTAATCCTCGCGTCGATACCTTCGAAACGAGTACCTGCACGTCCAATTCCGAGCTTCCTACACTGAGAAACAATTCCGACAAGGGAACCACCCCGAATCAAACTACACTCAAAAACTGTAGCAACAATTACTGTTCACAGATAATCTTCACCTTCGAGAAATATTCAGAAAATTCCAATAAAATTTGGGCATATTCCTCGTGATGTGTAGATGCAAATCGCCTCTTGAATCGCCCCAATCCGATGCCTGTGCGCGAAGATATCACCAAAACACCGCGCCGCTGTCCCAGAACTCCGCCCAGAAAAAGGGGTTACAAGATGATCCGAAAGACCCATGAAAAACTCGGAATGGGAAAAACCAGTAAACATGGGAAACATAGCCCTACCTATCGTGAAGCCAACGGCGCAAGAATCACCGAAAAAGGTGCTCGGGGTAGGCCGGGGGAGTCCTCGCACCAAAACGCGACGAAGAAGACCACAAACGAACGAGCGTCGCGCCGCGCCGTAAAAATAGAAACCTCGATAAGCGTGCCACCAAAAATCCCAAAACTTTGCAGAAAGATGCAGCCAAACACGAGGATCAACTTTGCTGAAGACACTCCGGCGAGAGGAGGCTTGGAAATGGCGGAAAAAGGAGAAGAAGAAGGCTCGGATCGCCTTTTATAGGCTGCAGGAAACAATTGAAGAAATGCCGGATTTGTCCCCATTTTCGGGCGCAGGGGAACTTTCGGGCGCGCACTGTAGCAGCCCGAAAGATCACTGTAGCAGCCCGAAACTTCCCTGGGCCTCCACGTCATCCGCCCAAACAGGCGACAGCACTCCGGACCGTCCACTGCACGACACGTGGCTCGCTGCACAGCCGACACGTGGCACGCACCCAGTCAACGCGTCGCTGCCACGCCCACGTGCGCGCCTGACGCCGCCGCCTGCCACCCTGCCGCGCACAGTAGCCCCACCAATCGGGGAACGCCACGTGTCAGGCCACTTTCTAGTGAACCCGGTGCACGAAATCCTGTGGACCGAACCAATGCGAACCTGCCACGTGTCACCCCCGGTCCACCGTGCGCCCCGCACTCCCCCGTGGACCGCGCCCCGCGGACCGGCCCACTCCTGAGCCGCCACGCGTCCAGCCCCCGGTGCACGCCTGCCGCGTGGACCGGGCGGCCCGCGCCTCCGTCCGCCGCGCTGCCTGCGGCCGCTCCGCCGCTGCCGCCGCCGCCGGAAACACTGTTCCGGCGTGAACAGTGTCCGGTGCTCAAAAATGACAAGTGGGTAGTCCGTTTTAACCGTTTTCGCGCGCTGAATCCGAATCCGAAGTCCGATTTGCCAAATTCCAACTCCAAAATTTGCCGAAGGCATCCGGAAAGGTAATCCTTGGTCCAAACTTCGCACAGAGTCCAATTTAAATATCCTTGGCGCGCGAAACCACTTCTGGAGCTCCGACGGAGTCCAATGATCACCCACGTGATCCAAAAGCACACTGAGCCCAACACTAATGCCCAAATGGGGCACAAATCCCACCAACACGCCACATAGGCCTCAGGGTGCTGTAGATGATCCAGTAATCTCGTCGTGGGGATCCAGGTCCTCACACCGAGGCACCTGCTGCCAGCTGCGTGGACCGCGCGCTCGTGCACCAGCCAATGCCATCACGCCACGTGTCCTGCTCCGGTCCACCGTGCACCCGCGATATTCCATGGACCGCGCCTGCCGCGCCGGCCAATCGGGAGGCGCCATGTGGCCCGCGCCCGGTGCACGACTCCCGCGGTGGACCGACCGGCCTCTCCTCGGCCCGCCGCCGCGCTCCGCCGTCCGCCGCCGCCGCCGGCGCAACTCCGGCCGCCGGAACAGTAACCCCACGCCTCGAAATCCGTGCCGGGTCATCCGAGCTCCAAAAAATACAAGTAAATAGTCCATCTTGACCGTTTTCGCGCGCTGAATCCAAATCCGAAGTCCGATTTGCCAAATTCCACCTCTAAAATTTACCAAAAATTCCCGGAAAAGCAACTTGATCTGTTTTTCATGTCGGGTCCAATCCTTGGGTCCAATATGCGCGCAAATACCTCTAACACCCAACATGGGTCTCCAGAAGCCGCAGATCCAACAGTAATCCAAACGTGGGAATTTCCGCGTCCTCACATCCTCCCCCACTAAAAGAAAGTTTCGTCCTCGAAATAAACACGGCTCAAAAGGGAGTTCAAAGCCAAGGGTAAGCATCCAACAACACAGTCTCCAACTCCCCAGTCGCTACTCACTCCCCGTGATTACTCCTCAACAAAACAATAAACAGTACGGCATGGCCCGGTTGCGCAATTCTCTCATCACACGAGCCAGAATTCGCAACGGGCGTCCCTCGTACTCCCACACCCACAAATCTCAACTAGAGCGAGTCAATCACGGGCGAGGGGTCCCAAGCAAAACACCTCAGAGCTGAGACGTGGAAGGACCATCAAGAACGCCAACAAAAGGCTGGGGGAAAATAGAGAACAACCAATGTAGCATGCACCAAAACCGCTCCCTGGTGCCAGCTCAACCAGGCGATCCGAGACATACCCATACGGTCATCCAAAGAAAAGAAGCCCTAATCGGCTAGGGTCCTCACTCAATCACTCTCGGATCCTGACCATCCGCAGGGACTTCTTCACCGCAGTCTACCGTCAAAAGGGACCCTCACGGACATAACCTCGAGCCCTGTTCCTCAACGGTCCCACCCAGCGCCAGCTATAGAATCATCAAACTCAACCCCAAATAGCTCTCCGGTTCCAGGTATCCGCCACCACAGTGGCCCTATCGGGGTGATACAAAATGCTCAAGAATAACCCAATGGTAACTCCACAGCCACCATGGGAGGCATCACTAACACAAAGGTCCATCCCCCATCTCTGGCAAAGCTGCAATCGGCGCTAGTACCAGTCTCATCATCCATTCGCAATGCTCTCCTGGCACTGCCAAATCCAAAAAGCTCCTCACCTCAACAATAAATGTTGATCTCAGCCAAACTCAAATAGCATCCACGTTGGCCGGAAATCCACCGCCGCTCCTATGGCTAACACAATGTGACCCAAGAAGGTAAGCTTCTAAAGCTAAAACTTGTATCTCAATAACCTGGCATACTGCTTCATCCACACAGCATGGTAACACATCCACCAGTGCTCCTTATGCTCCAAGTCGCTCTGGGAGTAGATCATAATATCCCTGGAGGATCTTGTTACCAATGCAATCAAGTACAGCTGGAGCACAATTCCTCAAACCAAAAGAGTGGCAGGGCGTTAATCAATCCAATTGGCCTCACTATAACATAATTCCCCTACCGTGTCCTGAACACCATCTTGGGGAAATACTCAGCCGTATGATTCCAAAATCTGTACCTGCATCAATCGTACAACTGCCGGAGTATAACTCCATCAAAAGGTCCAGAATAATACTCGGACCTGTCTACACCCGAACCATAAAAGGGCCCTCACAGTCGTGTATCAACGATGTGGCATCACCACCGTATATCAACGGCGTGGCACTAGGTCAAACAGACCCCTCGATCCATCAGATCCTGCAACTGCGCCATCAGCTCTCACAGCTCTACAGGCAATATCCAATGAGGTGCTGTCGAGGGTGGCGCGGTTCCCCGAACCACGCCAAACTCAATCTCTATCTCCCTAACTGGCGGCATTATCAACAGCTCAGGTGAACTCACACCCGGAATCTCGTGGCAACAGAGATATCTTTGGGTCCCGGTGCCGCCGTAAGCACCTCTCACACTGTCGCTATAACCAGTGTGCTCTAACGACCTCAACAACCAAATCTCCTCTCGTCTGCCTCGCAGAAGGTCAAAGTCCTCTCCTTCCGCAGTCTAACATCCTGTGGCACTGTGCCAACCAAAACCCAAGCACTAGGTCGAAACGCCGAACTGCCATAATTACCAATAAGTCTACCCGTATATCTCGCGGCCTCAACTGCATAGGACATAGACCACAAGCCTCCCTCACATACACAACACTAACAGGAACCTGTACCTCAAGTGCATGTGGTAACAATCTGCCTCTAGTCCATGCAGGAATGCAACATGCTCCTACTCCGACTGCTGTGATGAAATCACACCTGCGACAACTCGATCCACTACCGTGGCGCCCTCCAACCAAGCGGCACAGATTCATCCGCTCAAAGCAAGTGGTTGTCGCCCAATCTGCCTGAAAATCAGGACTATCCACAAGGGAGCACGACCTCTGTCTCTGCTCACATTGAGGCGACGAATAAAGTCCTCCGCAGATAACAAATCCACGCTACCTCTGCGCCACTCCGATATAGAGGTTGATGCTACCATCGGGGTCCACCCGATCTCTGGCATCACGGGAACCCGTTATCCAGGAAAATAAAATCAGAAATGTCTCTGCCGGCCGATCTGTCCTCCATCACCCGGCGCCAAGCGCCAATATCCGGAACTCACCTCTGGCCGTAGATCTCTATCCAACGGAACTGCAGCGCCCCGCTCCAAACCCAACGCCTACTCCAACGAGGCGTCAGAACCTGTAACGGAGGAACTGAGTAAACTGAAACGTATCCTGGCGCAATCCACTCTCAGCCACACATATCCTATGCGCCTCGTCCCTCGAAACCTGGAGCGCGTAGTTCAACGACTGTATAAACTCCCTAGCACAGGGAGGCTCTCCGAGAGTCTCTCCATCACCACCAACCCCAATTCTACCTACAAAGGCTCCAACTCAAACCTATGAATCGAGATGGTTCAGACTGCCGGGACTGGCTCCATCGATCAATGATGTCCCTAAGCTCAGCTACTATCCACTATCCATCCTGCCTCGGTGCCTCGGCACTACTCATCGACACGGAGGGGCTGCTCGCTCAGTCGGTGCCACAGGTACAACTGAAGATACCACTGCATAGGAAGAAAGTACTGGATGACACTCAAACGGTACTGCAATTAACTGTGCTCTCTGCTCCAACAAGCGCATCAAACGTTTCATGGCCTCCTCCTGGCATCGGATAGCCTCCGACATCTGTGCCATCTGGATCCATAACTCTTGGGTCTCGCTCTGCTCTGATAGCTCTGTCTCCCGCTGCTCGGGTTACTCATCAGATGCGGGATGTGCCCTCTTCGCTACACGACGTCTCATGGGCATCGTAGTCCACTGCACAATAAAAAAACATCAGGACACAACAACCAAACGACCCAATCCAGCGAAAGTCTAAGACATGTTATCAATTCCACAGCATTATGTTGTCTGCAGCCAACATAATCGCTTAGGAGCATAAACATGCCAATCACTCATCCCGTCTCTTGGGAGAGGTACAAAACTCGATCAGGACTCTCGCTAAAAGTCACGACTCTCACGTAGTCATCCTAATGTCCAACCACAAGCCTAGGGTTTCTAAGTCCTCAATGACCTACAACCTAGGCTCTGATACCACTCTAATCTGTCACGCCCCGGGGTCGAAACTGCGACCCGGCTCGCCAACAGATCCGCCACCTATGCCAAACCCGCATAGGCGAAGCGTCCTACCTGCAAGAAAAGTACTACAACTAAACAGATATCAGAGCTATAAATAAAAATCTGCTGTATAACTAAATCAATCACTGTACAACTGGAAATAATACAACAATGTCCGTCTCCCAAAAATGATAATCATACAGTATCCTCATATACAAACTCAGAACTCAACCGGGAGGTATCTCCAATAAATACATCAGTGTACAGGCTCTCAATACATGACAATCCTCACTACAATAGTCTCTCAAAGAAGGAAAAATAAAATAACTAATCTACTGAAGCTCTCCTCTGAAGGGGTACCGCTACACACCAACGACGGGTAGGGAACTAGCTCGCGACTCCCTCGCCTCGGTCAGAAGGATCAGCAACAGGAACAACAGGAACCGGAGTAGAAGTCCCTGGGGAAAGACACCACGACGGGTGTGAGAACTACATCCCACAGTAGTTCTCAGTGGGTGCCGCCAACAAGCCCGACGGTCTGCCCACTAAGTCTACTAGAGGCATAAAGCAACAAGTGCAGTGCTGTAAGTAAAGCTGGGAAAAGTAAACTCTACAGCTACTATGCCTCTATCTAGATGCTCAAAGAGTGGAACAGAAAGAACATGATGCCACAACTAACTCTCATCTCTGATCACCCAATCTAAACTGACTGCCTCATCGGGTCCAGTCAAACCTGCGCCAACCTACTGCCGTTACGTCCCGGAGGAGCGGACTTACGTAGGACATCCATGACTGCCAACACCAGCACAGCCAGAGGGACAAATGCAACGACAAGTCGCGATAGAAAAGCTCAATCTCACGCCGGTACAACAACCCGGTCTCGCCTACTCCGGAGTGGCACTCGAGGGGAGCGACCCGCTCGAGTAAAAAGTAACCCATCTCAAGTATCTCTGCAAAGTATCTCTGTCAAGCTCCAATGTGGCTCATGCAGGCTATGATCCACGATCAAACAGATCGGTAACTCCAAGCTCAAAGCACAACTCAGTCGGAAAAAGAACCTCGACTCGAATAGGAATAGCCCAAAACACTCTCACCGCTATGTCGGAGAACCCTCAACGACTCAATCTGATAAATGCACGACCATGGCTGAGTCGGGAAACCTCCACGACTCGATCTGCCAGAACCCCAAGATCCTCAAAGCTAAGTGGGAGAACCACTTCCACCGCTAAATCAGAAAAACAACCTCTAGATCACAATCTACCAACTCATAGCACAAAGACGCATCCACTGCGAGAAACTGCCTCAACAGGCCAACACCGCATCCACTGACACGAGGAAGGGTCCGGGAACCCCGAAAGACTAGAACCTACAATCCAAATCAAACAAGAACAGGCTCTAGGCATAGCCTCTCGTTGTTCTCGTCCCAGGAAGAAGGCAGACCTTAGAACCCAGACCACTCGAATCATCTCGGGTGGTTAATTTATAGGAAAAAGGTGACATTTCTTACTGAAGCCATCTGATCTGTAAGAAATCCATATTTAATGATTTTTAGTTCTTTTTAGGAAAACAGTTGAAACCAAGTTTTATATCCAAGCCTCGAAGGCTAATGCCTTCGTCCAATCAAACAAGAACAGACTCCGGCGACACTACGATGCTTGGAAGAAACCATTTGGTTGACAAAAATCATATGTGTGTCCAAAAAGGTTCTGGGTTTAAGGTCCTGCTAACACTGATATACCGCTGCCACTAACACAGCGGCGACAGATAAAACAAGAGAATAAAACATCTCGGGACCGCCGTCTACCCAAACAGCTCCCGCTACAGATGAACAACCAACTACATCTACCAGACTCCACTCTGCTCCCAAGCACGAGTGTAACATGCATCCCACACTAAAAGATAACTCCTGACCACTCGGCCCACTACCCGGGCGAGGAAGAACACTATGTCCAGGAAAGTAGAAGTGTGGATGTCTAAAGCAGAAATAACCCTAGCCCAAGTGAGGGTTTTCTACTAGTCTGGTTACACATGCAACATATGACGGGGTGCTAGGTCAAGTTCCAAGATAACAATAATCAACAGCTTGTAGGGAAGGACAATAAACACATGATCATCTGACAGCATCAGGAACATAAATTCCTAAATTCTAGCATGCTATACAAAATACATCTACAACATGCAAGTCCCTACACTGATAGAATTAATGTACAATCCATAGGTCATGAAGACGAGGCCACCCACCTGAAAATGCTAACTGTCCGGAGTTCCACAGCTGAAAACACCAGAAGCAACAACCTCCACTAATCCTCAACACCAACGGGTTCACAAACATCCGCAAATACTCCTGGGTACAACAAAAGGTCCAAGGTTACACTTTATTCCACAAAATAACCAAGTACAAAAATCTGCATAAGACAGTCCTGAAGATCTGAAATTTCCACCTGCAGAAAGTGCCCTGAAAATTCCGATAAAAATATCACAGCGATCGTCTCGTCGAGACCTTCGAAACGGGTTCCTGCACGCCCAAATCCGAGCCCCGTAGGCCAAGTTATAAATTCCACAGTACAGGCGCGCAAACACTCACAACCACACAACTGTAAACCCAAACACAGATAAAAGGGGAATAGTATACCTCCGGGAAGGTCTCAGAAAAATCCGAGGAAAATATGGCGATGATCCTCGCGACGAGTAGATGAAAAAAGTGTATAGGCTCGTCTCAATCCGACGCTCGAGTGCGGAGATAAAATTCCGGCAAGCCTCCGCTGTCCAGAAATCCACCAGCAAAACAGTGGCTTAGAAATGCCTCGTAAACCGTGCCAATAACTCAGAATCAATCAAGGTGATCAATACAGAAATCGAAGGCGTACCTCTAATGAACGCGGTGCCGCAAAAATCATCTCAAAATTCCATCGGGGTAGCTCAGGGGGTCCCCACACTGAAAGGCGACGGTAGAAGCTAAAATCCAAGAAACGTCGCAGTGCGCCGCGTCGCAGAAAGCGCGGATCTCGAGGCCTCCAAAAATTCTGTAAATCCATCACAAGGTGGAGCACAAGGTGAGGAACATTTCCTCTTAAAACCTCTGCCTGAGAAAAGCTCGGCAAAACCTTCAAAACGCAGGCCAAAGGGGGCTATTTATAGCCTCAACTCAACAAATCCTGAAATACCCATTTTGTCCCAACTTTCGGGCGCCCACAACTTCCGGGCTGCTACAGTGACCCAGAAAGTACCCCAAACCAGCTGCGCCCGAATCGTCCCTGGAGTGACACGTGTCCCCGAACAGGCAACAGCGAGCGCGGCCAACCGCGTCGCGCCACGTGTCCTCCTGCTCTGCCGCCGAACGCGGAGTCAACTCCTCGGGATTCGCGCCCACGTGCGCCCGGCCGCGCCCACGTCGCGCCCACGTTCGTGGCCGCGCCGCCCACGGCCCCGTGTCGGGCCTGCATCCCGAGGCACCTGCTGCCAGCTGCGTGGACCGCGCGCTCGTGCACCAGCCAATGCCATCACGCCACGTGTCCCGCTCCGGTCCACCGTGCACCCGCGATATTCCATGGACCGCGCCTGCCGCGCCGGCCAATCGGGAGGCGCCACGTGGCCCGCGCCCGGTGCACGACTCCCGCGGTGGACTGACCGGCCTCTCCTCGGCCCGCCGCCGCGCTCCGCCGTCCGCCGCCGCCGCCGGCGCAACTCCGGCCGCCGGAACAGTAACCCCACGCCTCGAAATCCGTGCCGGGTCATCTGAGCTCCGAAAAATACAAGTAAATAGTCCATCTTGACCGTTTTCGCGCGCTGAATCCAAATCCGAAGTCCGATTTGCTAAATTCCACCTCTAAAATTTACCAAAAATTCCCGGAAAAGCAACTTGATCCGTTTTTCATGTCTGGTCCAATCCTTGGGTCCAATATGCGCGCAAATACCTCTAACACCCAACATGGGTCTCCAGAAGCCGCAGATCCAACAGTAATCCAAACGTGGGAATTTTCGGGTCCTCACATGCGCGGTCCATGGGCCTGGCGTGCACCGGGAGCACCGAATACCCCCCGTGCCACGTGGCGGCTCCCGATTGGTTGGCCGGCTTCTAGAAACACGTGGGAAGGTGACACGTGGCAGCACCCGGTTGGCCGACATCTTCCGGAAGACCCGGCGCGGGGACCGGGCCTGTGCACCACGTGGACACATGGCGGCTTCTGAGTGGCCCTTGCACAGGTTGTTTCCTGTTTTGTGGACGCGTGGCGCGTTTTGGTTGGCCCGTTTCGGTGTTTCCTATTCGGATCCGATCCTGTGTGGAGCCCCAGCCCATTATAAATAGGGTCCCCCGCCCCTCCTCATTCCTACCTCAATTTCTGTGCCGTATAGAGAGAATCAGAGGTTGGGCCCTTTAAGAAAAATATTCCTCTCTCTCTCCTCTCTCTCTCCTCCAGATTTTAGAATTTTTGGAGTTACAGATAGTGAGTTATCTGCGACGCGGCGCACTGCGACGGTTTTCTTTTTCGGCCCATTTCCCGTCGTAGTTCAGTCGAAAATTCCCTGTGTGCTAACCAGGAGGAATTTTTGGACGATTTTCACGGCAGCGCGTTCCTAAGAGGTAAGGCTTTGATTTTCGTGTTGATCACTTTGCTCCATTTCGTACTTTTGGCACGATTCCCGAGGTCTCTTTGACCCCCCTTTTTGCTGTGGAAATTTCTGGACAGCATCGACTTCTCCGATTTTTATCTTGTCGTAGGAGAATCAGATCGAGACGTTTAAAGAGTCAATTTTGATCTACTCTTCGTGAGGAACTCAAACGTAATTTTTCTGGATTTTTCTGAGCACTATACAGAGGTGAAAAACTCCTCTCTTTTCATGCTATTTAAAAAACAACAAAAGCTGTATTTTTATGAATAATATAGTTACACCCTGTGCAATGTGTATTGCTGTAGGGCACCGTTTTCGGCAGACAGCAGTTCTAGGGGACTGTGGACAGCCAGGAGACTATCTGGGTGTGATTTGAGCTATTCGAGGTGGGCGGTTGTTGCTTACCTCATTTTTGACAAGCTCACTGGGATTACTGGAACTCCCCTAAAATTTGATATGACAATTGATGAGAACCATTGGGACAAACTAACAGGACAACTAACAGGACAATTGATGAGAACCGCTGGGACGAACTCTCCTAAAATTTAATATAACCCCACAGATAACTTATATTGGGACACTGTGATTGGGACAAAGGCTATAATCTCGCATGCAATAACTTTTATAACAATCAATCTTTTTAAAATAAATATTTGACACTTTTCTACAGCTTTTAAATAATGGCATGCTTTCTTGCTCATCTAGTTAGCCACTATTTATTGCTACACTATCATCTTGGGATTTGTACATGTTTCATTATTGTCCTGTGCATCCAGAGGCTTGTTGCTCATGTGTGAGCAGGGGTTTGGGATAGTGTAGTCGAGATTGCATTAGATTGTGGATTTGTGGGGTATTGCGGTAACCGCGGACAGTAAGCGGTCGACCAGATGTTTATCCTTGCATCAGATTGGGGTTGAGTCTGGTTTATTGCATCAGCTGGGGATTGGGTTTCTGTAGTGGATGGAGTTTCCCACTTTGATCATAGTTATGATCCAGTCCTGCTATATTGAGATATGTGCTACAGAGATACTTGAGATACTGATGACAGAGATGCTTTACTCGTGTGGGTCGCTCCCCTCGAGTGCCACTCCGGAGGTAGGCTTTTTTAGACCCAGCCGTGTGTGCCGGTCTGATACTTATGTTGGGATGCGAGGCGTGCGAGCCGATCCCGCGGTTTCGAGCCGTGTGTGCAGATTCCGCTGAGCAGGCAGTACCAGTTGTTACTGGTGTCTAGATTGGATTTATTTGGACAGATACCATTTCTGATGCATGCATACAGTCTTGACAGCATAGTAGTGGTAGTTTTTCTATTTCAGCATCTTATGTATTTTACCACTTCTCCCTTTTGCCTCTAGTAGTCCTAGTGGGTGCGTCAGAGTTGAGGTTTTACCCACTAGGGGAGGCTGCTGGTTTATCTGGTAGTTCTCACCCCCCCCATTGTTATTTTCTGTTTCTTTCTTCTCCTTTATTTTGTAGAGTCATCTGCAGGAGCTGCTAGGCCTTCGGCAGCGGATCGAGGTAAGGGGATCGCCGAATAGATAGATCTCCTGTGAGATTGAGAGCTGTAAATAGACGTTGTACCCTTCACTCAGACTATGGTATTCTCCTTTTATTTGGGTCTGGCTTCTGCCAGCAGGTTGTACTAATTGGTGAGCTGAGAGATTATTGTACTTATTACTGCTTTATTTGTAGTTCCAGTCTGAGATACTATGTGGTTATTCTACTTCAGCTCTGTATTATGCTCTTTTATTGTTCATATTATATCGGAGCAGGTTACCAGCGCTTCGTGTACTCGGGAAATCCCGTGTGCACGGCGGATCTGTTGGCGAGCCCGGGTTCCGGGGCGTGACAGTGAAGTCGATGACGTGCGATGGGTCGAAGACATACTTCCTCAAAGTAGAAACGTGAAACACATCATGGACACCAGCAAGCCTCGGAGGAAGTGCAAGTTGGTAGGCAACTGGCCCGATACGCTCCAATACCTCAAAGGGTCCAATGTATCGGGGGCTAAGCTTTCCACGAATGCCGAATCTCCTGATTCCTTTGGACGGCGAGACTTTCAGGAATACATGATCTCCAACTTGAAATTCTAAGTCTCGTCGCCGAACATCGGCATAACTCCTCTGTCGGCTTTGGGCGGTTTGAAGATGCTTTCGAATCACTCGGACCTTCTCCTCTGCCTCTAACAATATATCTGGTCCCAAGGTCCGCCTTTCACCCACGTCACTCCAATAAAGCGGTGATCGACACTTGCGTCCATACAACGCTTCAAACGGAGCCATCTGAATGCTCGCTTGAAAGCTATTGTTGTACGCGAACTCAGCCAAGGATAAGTGTCGAATCCACCCTCCGCCGAAATCCAAGACACAAGCCCTCAGCATGTCCTCCAGGATTTGTATCGTCCGTTCTGACTGTCCATCCGTCTGCGGATGAAAAGCAGTACTGAACCTAAGCTGAGTCCCCAAGGCTGTCTGCAAACTAATCCAGAAACGCGAAACAAACCTCGGGTCTCTATCTGATACAATGGAGGCTGGTACTCCATGTAATCTAACTATCTCGTCTAGATAAAGCTGGGCTAGTCGCTCAAGTGACCAAGTAGTCTGCATAGGCAAGAAATGCGTTGACTTGGTAAGTCGATCTACAACTACCCAGATCGCATCGGCTCCTCCTTGTGCCTTCGGTAGTCCGACCACAAAGTCCATCGTAATGTGGTCCCATTTCCACTCGGGAATTGGGAGACTCTGTAACTTGCCAGCTGGCACTCGATGCTCAGCTTTCACCTGCTGACAAGTTAAACACTGGGCCACAAATCTCCCAATATCCCTTTTCATGCCTTTCCACCAGAAGTGTGCCTTGAGGTCCTTATACATCTTAGTCCCACCAGGATGTAGGGTATAAGGTGTATAATGGGCCTCTCGCAATATCTGTTCTCTAATCTCCACATCTATTGGCACACATGCTCGGTTCCTGTACCTCAGTACCCCCGAGGCATCTACCGTAAAGTCCCCAGACTGATTACTCGGAATCTGATCTCTAATCCTGGTCAAGTGGGGGCCCTCACTCTGTTTCTCCCTGATCCTGTCCAGCAGAGTGGGCTGCAAGACTAAAGATGTCAGTCTAGCAGTGACCCCAGGGGACACAACCTCTATCTCGAGTCGTCTCATCTCCTCTAATAGCGGCGCTTGGTCTGTGATCAACATAGACAAACTTTGCACCGCTCTTCTACTCAAGGCGTCAGCGACCACATTAGCCTTGCCCGGGTGGTAGAGAATATCTACATCATAATCCTTTAATAGCTCTAACCACCTACGTTGCCTCAAATTCAGCTCCTTTTGCGTGAACAGATACTTTAGGCTCTTGTGGTCGGTGTAGATTTCACAATGCTCCCCATATAGATAATGACGCCAAAGCTTCAGTGCAAACACTATAGCAGCAAGCTCCAAGTCATGGGTAGGGTAATTTTTCTCATATTCTTTGAGTTGTCTAGATGCATATGCAATTACCCTCCCTTCCTGCATCAACACACAACCGAGTCCACTGTGTGATGCGTCGCTGTAGATCACATATCCTTTTCCCATAACAGGAAGGGAAAGGATAGGAGCGGTCATCAGTCTATTCTTCAGCTCCTCAAAGCTCTTTTGACTGTCCTCACTCCAGATAAACTTCACTCCCTTACGCGTCAAGCGAGTGAGGGGTGTGGAGAGCTTCGCAAAGCCTTCCACAAACCGACGGTAATACCCAGCTAAACCCATAAAGCTATGTACCTCAGAAGCCGTCGTCGGTCGGGGCCAATCACGGACTGCCTCAATCTTTGCTGGGTCCACTGCCACACCCGCGGCAGAAATCACATGGCCCAAGAAGACTACCCCCCGAAGCCAAAACTCGCACTTTGCCAGCTTGGCATACAACTTCTTCTCTCGCAGAAGTTGCAGCACAATCCTTAAGTGCTCCTCATGCTCGGCATCACTTCGGGAGTAGACCAAGATATCATCAATGAACACTACCACGAACCGGTCTAAGTACGGTCGGAAGATCCGGTTCATTAAATCCATGAACGCGGCAGGGGCATTAGTTAGCCCAAAAGGCATAACTGTAAATTCATAATGCCCATACCGTGATCTAAATGCGGTTTTCGGAATATCTTCGGCCTTCACCTTCAACTGGTGGTAACCGGACTGCAAATCTATCTTAGAGAAGACACAAGACCCTTGCAGCTGATCAAAAAGATCATCGATGCGCGGCAAAGGGTACTTGTTCTTGATGGTCACTTTATTTAATTCCCTATAGTCCACACACAATCGAAGTGACCCATCCTTCTTTTTCACGAATAGCACTGGCGCTCCCCAAGGCGATACACTCGGCCTAATAAAACCCTTATCCATTAAATCCTGAAGTTGCACCTTAAGCTCTCGCAACTCAGCCGGTGCCATCCGGTAAGGAGCCTTAGAGATTGGCGCAGTTCCTGGGACTACGTCAATCACAAACTCAATTTCCCTATCTGGCGGCATGCTAGTAAGCTCAGGGGGAAAAACATCCGGGAACTCGCGGGCAATAGGGATATCCCCGATTCCCGGCGCCGCCGTAGGCCCCTCAACAACACTAGCCAAAAAGGCTACACATCCTCGACGGATCATCTGCTTTGCTCGGGAAGTCAAAACCATAGAGGCAAAGAAAGCACTCTGACATCCCCGATATACCAACATCTCCTGGCCTGGCTCTCTAAAAGTGACGGTCCTTGCGGCATAATCAATAGTCGCAAAATACCGAGCCAGCCAGTCCATCCCGAGGACCACATCGAAGTCCTTCAATTGTCTCAGGACCAACAGGTCTGCTGGCATAATCCAGGACTCGATTTGCATCGGGCAGGACCAACAACACTCCTCCACGTGCAAGGTGTGATCGGGAATCTGAACCTTTCGTGCACGTGGCAAAAGTCCAACCTCTAACCCATGTAATGATGCAAATGATTTACTAATAAAAGAATGTGATGCTCCCGTATCAAATAAAGTACGAGTCCTAATGTCAGAAAGTAAGGTGATACCTGCCACCACATAATCTGCGGCTGAAGAGTCCTCTACCTGCGCCGCATACACCCGCCCACTTTGAGCTGGAGGGCGGTACTCCGTGGGATGGGAAGAAGATGGCCTGCTTGCTGGAGCATATGGCCGCTGAGCCGTCGACCGCTGTTGAGATGAAGATGGAGCAGATGCTGAAGAAGGGGTGGCGGGGGCCGAAAAGGGGCACGAAGCTTGAATGTGCCCGGGCTGTCCACATCTATAGCAGCGACCCCACCGCTGGTCGCAGGTGTTGGAAAAATGCTGACCTCCACAGAAAATACAACTGCCGGGAGCCCGTGGCTGTCGTGATTGTTGTTGCTGTTGAGACTGCCGTTGTCGCTGAGGCTGTCGTTGCGACCCACGCTGCGACGGCTGGGATCTCTGCTGTTGCTGCTGCCGCTGCTGGGGCCTCTAGGGTCCACCAGGCCCTCGCCGCTCAGACCGTCCTTGGCTGGAAGACTGTGGCAGAGACGGTCGTGGCGGCCTCCACGAACTAGCTTGTCCCCCAACCTCCGATGCCGGTCGCTTCGCCCCCGGGATCACCACGGGAGCTGGAGCTACCTCCTCCATCACTACCTCCCCGCACTCAACGTAGAGTGCCTGCTCCATTGAGGCCTCCAAGGTCTGCAACCTTCGCGAGCGAACAAGTTGAAAAAGGTCCCGGCGCAACCCTCGCTCGAACATGTAAATCCGGTGCGCCTCATCCCTGGCCACGTTCGGTACACATGCCAACAACTGATTGAAATTGGCAATGTATTCGTGTACGGGCCGATTCCCCCGGCGAAGGTTTCTCATCTGCTCCTCCAATCTCTGTCGGACGCTTTCCGGGAAGAAAGCCCCGAGAATGAGACTGCGGAACTCCGCCCAGGTCAGGAGCTGAGCCCCAGGCGGACCAGCTGGTCGAACACGCCGCCACCAAGCCTCGGCGTTGTGCTCCAAAAAGTTCGTCGCTAATACCACCTGATATCGCTCCTCGATAAACAACGTCTCAAAACGTCGCTCCATCGCCGTGATCCACGACTCTGCCTCCCACGGCTCTGTATTTTGCCCCGAAAAATGGGGTGGGTCAAACTGGCGGAACCTCATCAACAGGTCCACCACTCCCCGTTGTTCTGCCGGGGTCAGAGATCCTGTCAGCCCAGTCGGCTGTCCACCAGTACCCCGAGCAACAGGGGATGCCGGGGTCACTGGTACAGCTGGGGGATTCACAGCAGGGGAAGAAGGTACGGGAGAACTCTCCGGGGGTGCTACAACAGGCTGCGCCCTCAGTTCTAACATTTGCGTCAGCCGACCCATAGCCTCCTCCTGACGCCGAACAGCCTCGGACATCTGGGCCATCTGAGCTTGTAGCTCTGGCACATCACTCTGCTGGCCCTGCCCGGACTCCTCCTGGTCGGGCTCAGGGGAATCAGGCTGAGAACGCGTCAACATCCTACGTCGCGGAGGCATCCTACCACAAGAAACCACACTCAGTATCATATCCCCACACGACCCAATCTAGCGAAAGTCAAAGACATCCCCATATTCCTGTGACTTTATGTTGTCTGCAGCCAACATAACGGTTCACCAGAAATTGGGCATGTCGATCCCTCTTCTTTCACTGGAAGAGCCAAACAATAAATCAACGACTTCCGCAAATATCACGTCTCTCATGCCCTATCATCCTAGGGTCTGCCAAAAGCCTAGGGTTTTTTAAGTCCCAACTGACCTATCCCTAAGCTCTGATACCAACTTAATCTGTCACGCCCCGGAACCCGGGCTCGCCAACAGATCCGCCGTGCACACGGGATTTCCCGAGTACACGAAGCGCTAGTAACCTGCTCCGATATAATATGAACAATAAAAGAGCATAATATAGAGCTGAAGTAGAATAACCACATAGTATCTCAGACTGGAACTACAAATAAAGCAGTAATAAGTACAATAATCTCTCAGCTCACCAATTAGTACAACCTGCTGGCAGAAGCCAGACCCAAATAAAAGGAGAATACCATAGTCTGAGTGAAGGGTACAACGTCTATTTACAGCTCTCAATCTCACAGGAGATCTATCTATTCGGCGATCCCCTTACCTCGATCCGCTGCCGAAGGCCTAGCATCTCCTGCAGATGACTCTGCAAAATAAAGGAGAAGAAAGAAACAGAAAATAACAATGGGGGGGGTGAGAACTACCAGATAAACCAGCAGCCTCCCCTAGTGGGTAAAACCTCAACTCTGACGCACCCACTAGGACTACTAGAGGCAAAAGGGAGAAGTGGTAAAATACATAAGATGCTGAAACAGGAAAACTACCACTACTATGCTGTCAAGACTGTATTCATGCATCAGAAATGGTATCTGTCCAAATAAATCCAATCTAGACACCAGTAACAACTGGTACTGCCTGCTCAGCGGAATCTGCACACACGGCTCGAAACCGCGGGATCGTCTCGCACGGCTCGCATCCCAACATAAGTATCAGACCGGCACAAATGGCTGGGTCTGAAAAAGCCCACCTCCGGAGTGGCACTCGAGGGGAGCGACCCACACGAGTAAAGCATCTCTGTCATCAGTATCTCAAGTATCTCTGTAGCACATATCTCAATATAGCAGGACTGGATCATAACTATGATCAAAGTGGGAAACTCCATCCACTACAGAAACCCAATCCCCAGCTGATGCAATAAACCAGACTCAACCCCAATCTGATGCAAGGATAAACATCTGGTCGACCGCTTACTGTCCGCGGTTACCGCAATACCCCACAAATCCACAATCTAATGCAATCTCGACTACACTATCCCAAACCCCTGCTCACACATGAGCAACAAGCCTCTGGATGCACAGGACAACAACGAAACATGTACAAATCCCAAGATGATAGTGTAGCAATAAATAGTGGCTAACTAGATGAGCAAGAAAGCATGCCATTATTTAAAAGCTGTAGAAAAGTGTCAATTATTTATTTTAAAAAGATTGATTGTTATAAAAGTTATTGCATGCGAGATTATAGCCTTTGTCCCAATCACAGTGTCCCAATATAAGTTATCTGTGGGGTTATATTAAATTTTAGGAGAGTTCGTCCCAGCGGTTCTCATCAATTGTCCCGTTAGTTGTCCTGTTAGTTTGTCCTGTTAGTTTGTCCCAATGGTTCTCATCAATTGTCATATCAAATTTTAGGGGAGTTCCAGTAATCCCAGTGAGCTTGTCAAAAATGAGGTAAGCAACAACCGCCCACCTCGAACAGCTCAAATCACACCCAGATAGTCTCCTGGCTGTCCACAGTCCCCTAGAACTGCTGTCTGCCGAAAATGGTGCCCTACAGCAATACACATTGCACAGGGTGTAACTATATTATTCATAAAAATACAGCTTTTGCTGTTTTTCAAATAGCACGAAAAGAGAGGAGTTTTTCACCTCTGTATAGTGCTCAGAAAAATCCAGAAAAATTACGGTTGAGTTCCTCGCGAAGAGTAGATCAAAATCGACTCTTTAAACGTCTCGATCTGATGCTCCTACGCCAAGATAAAAATCGGAGAAGTCGATGCTGTCCAGAAACTTCCACAGCAAAAAGGGGGGTCAAAGAGACCTCGGGAATCGTGCCAAAAGTATGAAATGGAGCAAAGTGATCAACACGAAAATCAAAGCCTTACCTCTTAGAAACGCGCTGCCGTGAAAATCGTCCAAAAATTCCTCCTGGTTAGCACACAGGGAATTTTCGACTGAACTGCGACGGGAAATGGGCCGAAAAAGAAAACCGTCGCTGTGCGCCGCGTCGCAGATAACTCACTATCTGTAACTCCAAAAATTCTAAAATCTGGAGGAGAGAGAGAGGAGAGAGAGAGGAATATTTTTCCTAAGGGGCCCAACCTCTGATTCTCTCTCTACGGCACAGAAATCGAGGTGGGAATGAGGAGGGGTGGGGGACCCTATTTATAATGGGCTGGGGCTCTACACAGGATCGGATCCGAACAGGAAACACAGAAACGGGCCAACCAAAACGCCCCACGCGTCCACAAAACAGGAAACAGCCTGTGCAAGGGTCACTCAGAAGCCGCCACGTGTCCACGTGGTGCACAGGCCGGGTCCCCGCGCCGGGTCTTCCGGAAGATGTCGGCCAACCGGGTGCTGCCACGTGTCACCTTCCCACGTGTTTCTAGAAGCCGGCCAACCAATCGGGAGCCGCCACGTGGCACGGGGGGGGTATTCGGTGCTCCCGGTGCACGCCAGGCCCATGGACCGCGCACCCGCGCCCCCTGCCCGCGCCTGCCCACGCTGCCCGTGCCGCGCGCCGCCGCCCTCTGCCGCTGTGCCGCTGCCCGCCGCCGTGCGCCGCCGCCCGCCGCCGCTCGCCGGTCGTCGGAACAGTAATTCCGGCGGCCGGAGTTACTGTTCCGGCGTGAACAGTAATTTTACGCCGAAAATCAAGTAAATATACCATTTTGACCATTTTCGCGTGCTGAGTCCAAATCCGCTGTCCATTTCGCCAAATTCTCATCCGAAATTTTGCCGAAAGCTCCCGAAAAATTCCATTTGCTCCGATTTTCACGCAGAGTCTATTTTAAATGTCCAATTTCGATTCTACAAGCTCCGTTGCACCGTACGAGCTCTCTACAGCCACTGTTTAATGTTACACAGTTCCTGCGGGAGTCCGGATCATCACAGAATAAACCTGAATCAATCATATGGATCAAGGATAAACTCTGACTCTAACTTATTCCAATTCAACTTAAAACCCAGATCAAATTTTAAAACCTCTACATAGCCATTTATGCATTTTTGTTTCTCCGGAACTTCAAAATCAGTTTTTAACGCGAGCATCGCGTCCAGTGACCCCAAATTAGCCAAGAGTACACTGTCGCGGCTTCGCAAACATCCTAGAACAGTGTTTGGGTCATAATTACATTTGGAGGTTGGTTTAACTACAACTTTTAATCTAATCATCATTTAATAAAACTTTGTATATCAAAGTGGCTCTGGACAGTGCCAGGATACCAGGGCTCACCCTAATTGTAGCCCAGATCTGTTGGTTCAACCAGAACCATAGCCTTGCACACATACAAGTTCACAATGCTCCAAACTTTATTCCACACAGATCTAACTTGATCTGAAGTGAGCATCAAGCTCAGGGGACATTTTAGAGCAACTTTCATTTTTATTGTGAAGCCAGATTCCATCTTTTTCTTCATTGAAACATTTAATCGAACACCTTATGTGCATAAAATCTATATTAATACACAAGCAAACAAGTGAATTGGTTCTCTGCCTCCACTGTACCTGGGCCCTTCCAAGATGGATCAAATTAATCTTCTAAGTTTATAGAGCATTTTCCCTCAATCTGGAACAACCAAAACCCCCAGGTTGGCCGCGGCAAGGTGGAGAAGATGAAGCTTCAACCTTGAAATTCGTGACCAACAACCCAGAGGTTCTGGGCCCAAACATTTTGCACAGAACTTCCCCAAAACTCAAAGTGAAACTTTCTGGACCCGTGCCCGGCGATAGGACACGGCGGCGGCGCGGCGGAGCAAGCTCCATTTTCGAGCTCTTCCACCTCTAATGGCGAATTTCAACCAAGGCACTTGGAAGCTCTCTAACTTGGATGGAAATGTTCTTTGGGTCCACAGGAAGCTTCCCGAACAATCCTCCGCGGCCGGAGATGGCCGGAACGCCGGCGGTCGCGTTTCGATCCACTCTCGGGTCATCCATGGCCGCGCCACTTTGGTGCTGCATGGATGCCATGCAACAGCACGGTTGGGTTCTCCTTACTCCCATGAACACTTCTGGGCATGTGGCCGGCGTCGGAGGAGCTCGCCGGCGCCGGAGCGCAAGGCTCGGCCAACATGCATAACCCGAAAGAACTAGGGTTTCAATTTTCTTTCTAAATTCTTAACCATCTTGGTTCAAACTTTGCAGAATTTATTTATAGGTCCTACAGTCCATCCCTATCATTTTATTTTTCATTTTGGTCCCTTGGATGTGGAGAACGGCCGCGGCGGAGAAACACTTAGGTTTCCGGCAAGAAATGCTCCCGCCGGCCAACCGCTTTGCATGGGGGCCCGGGGCTATGCATGTAGCATCCTAATAACATATAAAACCTACTGCTAGGGGTCCCGGGTTCAAACAACCTTTGGTTTGGGGATCCTTACCTTGGCCGGAGTTGGTGAAGGAGGGAAGAAGCCGGTTTCTCTTATTCTTCCTTGCGCAACCTCGGCAAGCTCTCAGGGAGGTCCCCAGGTACTAGGAACACCACAGTGACACTCCAACTTTGACTTTGGATAAGTTTGGTCCAAGCTTCCTTACACTCCTTCTCTCTTGGGTTGATTTCTAATGGGTGGTGTCCCTCAGCCTCCCTGACTCGGGACTTGGTCTGGAGAGAGCAGAGGATCTAATTGACGACTTGGATCCCTCCAGACCCCTCGTGTACCACCCCAAGGTAGACCAAGGGCCATCTTGGTTTAAATGCAAGATATTTTTGCAAATTAACCCCATTCTCGGTTCACACTTAACCTCAGCCTCCGAGGTCAACACATTGGGTGCAAATTGCACCCAACACCTTAATGTTTAAGTCCCTAAATTTTTTATTACAAAAAATAATATAGTTTTCTCAAAAATACCCCTCTTTTCAGTGTATTTCACGCATTTTGAGAAAATCCGCTCGCCAATTTGCGAAACGGACCTCGCCACGACGTCCGGCTCGTCGAGACCTATCAGGTAGCGTATTTGTTTGGTTCGTTTGACGCCTGGATAAAAAGTTGTTCCATAAGGTTCGTTGAATTATCGCGCGTGGCACGCACTTCGATGCACCCGGGTCGCCAAACGCGAAATCCGTCAGTGCCATTGCGCTCAGAACGTCGAAATTAGCTAGGTTCCATTACTCATACCTCTAGGTTAAAACTCTAGATAGTGGTTCGGCCATTAGTGAAAGCAAGGGATTAAAAACTCAAGGGTTACTATTCACTTAAGTCGCGGGGCCCACTTTTGATTTCTGATTTCTGGAAGATCCGACCGTCGGATCGAAAACATATGAATATGAAACTTCTATGTTTCGACGAGACGATCGCAATGGTGATCTCGGATTTTTCAGATCAGACCCCGATCAAAAGTTGATATTTCTGGGCCCACTATTGACCCACTATCTCTCCATTTTTGCCAAAAATTAATAATTTAACATATTTAAAAGCAAAGAGAGGTTTTTAAATTCTGGATTACTACATTATCGGTTTGGGCGAGAGCACTATTTGGACTTGGAATTAGCGATCGAGGTGGGTGGTTGTTGTTTACCTCTATTTTGACATGCTCACTAGGAATATTAGAGTGATCCCTTTATTTGGACATGCATGCTTAAGTAATATAGAATTGTGAGCCTATCATATGGAAAATACTATTGTGGATATTTGATAGTGGTTGGGACTTATACATGTTGGTATGGATGGAATGTTAGCGTTTCACCTTGCATGTGGATTGGATTATTTATTTTGGACTATATGATTATCCTGTTAGTGGTTGGTACTATTTGAGGATTTTATGACATGCATAGGTGGATAGTGATGCTTTAACATGGATTATAGACATGTGTGGTTGGATAATGTTTTAGCATGATGGTTATATCTATGCGGAGTTATTAATTGTTACACATGTGGAACCACTATTGGACACCTTTTCCTTTATTTCCTTGAGAACACTTGCATGCTTGTTTGGATATCTAGATAGGCCATCTTTTATTGCTACACTTTCATGCTGGAACTTGACTTTCGAGAAACCTTGTTTGTTTCTTTTCTCCTTTCGTTAGTCAGGTGGTATTTGTTGCTCGGGTTTGAGCAGGGGTTTGGGATAGTGTAGCCGGGGCCTGGATTATGGATTATGGGTTTTGGCGGCGACCGCGGATATTGGGCGGTTGACCGGATGTCGGTTATAGGACATCGGTGATAGGGCATGATTATGGACTAGGGGGTTTTGTGGCAACCGCGGATAGTAGGCGGTTGACCAGATGTCGGATGTGGGACATGATTGTGATTGTGGGTTATTCCGGCGACCGCGGATATTGAGCGGTTGACCGGAGGTCGGTTGTGAGACTTGGCTGTGGATTTTGGGGTATTGCGGCAATCGCGGATATTGGGCGATTGACCGGATGGTTACTTTTGCATCTGATTGGGAATCAGTTTTCTTTTAGTGGAGGGTTGTGTTCCACTGGGGCTTTATAGTTGTGATCCAATCCTGCTTTTATCACACCGGCGCGGTTATTGCCCGGTGATGCTTTTATCACACCGGCGCAGTTATTGCCCAGTGATGCTTTACTCGTGTGGGTCGCTCCCCTCGAGATCCCCTCCGGAGGCCGGGGCCGGACAGTTATGGACAGTTTTGCTATCACATCGGCGTGGCTTATTTGCCCGATGATGAGGGCGGCAGCAGGAGGTTTGCTATCACATCGGCGCGGCTTCCTTGCCCGATGATGAGGGCGGTACAGATTGGGTTCATCTGGGACGGTTGGTTATTGTTGCATACGGTTATTCCAGTCTAGGACTGTATTTTAGAGGCATTGTAGTGGTAGATTTCCCTTTTGCAGCGGTTTCATTTCTTACCACTCTTCTTTCCTTTTTGCCTCTGGTAGACCTAGTGGGTGTGTCAGAGTTTGAGGTTTTACCCACTAGGGGAGGCTACTGGTTTACTAGTAGTTCTCACCCCCATTCTTCTTTCCTCTTTTTCTTCTTCCTTGTTTTGTAGTGTCTTCTACGGGTGCTGCTGGGCTTTCAGCGGCGGGTCGAGGAGAGAGGACGGCTGAGTAGATAGATCTCGAGGCAGGATGAGCGAGTTAGCTGGACTGTTGGTGTACCCAGGTTTCCTCAGACGGTTGTACTTTTAAATTTGGGACTGGCTTTTGCCAGCAGGTTGTATTTATTTTGGTGAGCTGGGAGAGACAGATGTATCATTTATATAGATGTATTGTATTTTATTTCCAGATTCAGTCTGAGAGGTATTAGTTTTAGTTCAGCTCTGTTTTTATTGCTCTTTTTTATTATCTCTTATATCTGAGCAGGTTTGGCGCTTCGTGTACACGGGAAATACCGTGTGCACGGCGGATCTGTAGACGGGCCCGGGTTTTGGTTTACACCCGGGGCGTGACATCTGTGACATTTGGATTTTTAATGTTTAGAAGATTTGTCGCTTTTGATTTTGATCTTATTACATATCTGAATTCATAAATGTCATGGTGAGTATAAACTCTATCTCTGTGTTTGGTTTTTAAATGCTAAAATTCTTGAGGTATCTAACGATCTCGTTTGTCAAGAATGATTCTTTTTGCAGAGAGTACAGATGTCTAAGTCTAGAGTCTGTTTTAGGAGTTTATCTCATGTATTTATCTTTATTTGGATCTCCAATGTAAATTTTTGTTGTATGGTGATAGCAACAAAAATACTTTTTTGAATTTTCTTGAGTGGATTTGTGTTTTGTCACGAAACCGCCAAAGGGGGAGATTGTTAAGAAATTTGTGTTGGCGTAATTCGTGAAAATGGTTAAGTCTTGAAGATTGAAGATGAAGAACTTTGGATCATATACCTCAATCTCAAGAAAGAAGAATTCAAAAGGATCAGGTACGTTTAATTAAATATTTTTGGTGATCCGAATACTTCTTATAGTGTAGAAACACTTGGATGAATTTTTAATTGCATAAAAATCAAAAAACTGGACATATTACATGTTCAGGATCCGGATCAGGCACTACAGTCCGGACCCCGAACATAGGGTAGTTCATGCGCAATTCCAGTCCGGATCGGGGTTACTTCAGTCCGGACCCCGAACGTGGATTCTGTAGGAATTGCATGAACAGTCCAGACCGTGGTTATTTCAGTCCGGACCCCAAAGGTATGTTTTTCTGGAAATTGTCTGTTTAGCCACGACAGTCCGGACTGCAAAAATTCCAGTCCGGACCGTCGTCCTGAAAAGTTCCAGATAAGGTTAGTTTTTGATTCTTATCTTCTTCCAATGGTTTCTAACCTATAAATAGACCCTACGATTCATTTTTATGTAGATCGAAAAATACGGTCGAAAAAAGAAAAATCCACCTATAGAGAAGAAAGGAAATAACTAGATTAAATCTATGTTTCTTCATCTATATTGATTAATTTGATTCTAGGCTTTTCAAACTCAGATTTTGAGTAGAATCAAATTAATGAATACTTAGATGGTATTTCCGATCTATTTTTAATCTAAGTATTTGGCGGATCATCACCACCCAAAAACAACAATTTTCCCAAAATCGGCGCGTGGACTCGCGTGGCCTTGTGGATTCAAGGTGCAACCGCTCTCGTGGATTCGGAGTGAGGTACGTTCGTGGATTCGAGACGTGCTACTGGGTGAAGACCGTGGATTCGGTCGGACGTCGTGGATTCGACGTTGGACACCGTGGATTCGGCGTTGGACGCTAATCGTGGATTCGAGGAGCGTTGCGGAGCGAGCGGAGAAGATCTACTTGGAGCGTATGGAAAAAGGTCGAGTCGTCTGTGAGTACGATATATCACCTTTGTACGTGTTATAATTCTAGTGGATTTCGCCGTGTTATCGGTCCCGTGGTTTTTTACTCCGGTTTTGGAGTTTTCCACGTAAAAATCTTGCGTGTTATTTTTCATTTCCGCATTGGGTTTTATTGCGCAAAGATTTTTGAGTGTTTATTGTTTACACCTATTCACCCCCCCTCTAGGTGTTTTTTCCCCTATTTAGATCCATATAGTATAACCCGACAATAAACACACCAAATCGTTGCGTAAAAAAAATAACCCAATGCGAAAAATAAAGAAAGTACGTAAGATTTACGTGGAAAACTCCGTCACAGGAATAAGAAACCACGGGACCGATAACACGACGAAATCCACTAAGATTAAACACGTACAAGGTCATTTACCGTAACTCGACGACTTAGCCTTTTCCATACGCTCCTAATTGATCTTTCCCGCTCGCTCCGAACGCTCCTCGAATCCACGATTTGCGTCCCAACGTCGAATCCACGATGCTCAACTTATCTTAGTGGATTAATGACCTTGTACGTGTTTAATCTTAGTGGACTCAACCTTTTCCATATGCTCAATGTATCCTCCGAATCCACGATTTGCGTCCCAACGCTGAATCCACGACGTCCAACCGAATCCACGGTCTTCACCAATGCGACACGTCTCGACAACACGAACGCGCCTCGCTCCAAATCCACGAGAACGGTAGTACCTTGAATCCACAAGGCCACGCGAATCCTCGCGCCGATTTTTGGTAAAATCGTTATTTTTGTTTGGTGATGATCCTCCGAATACTTAGATCAAAGATAGATAAGGAAATACCATCTAAGTATTCTTTAATTTGATTCTACAAAAAATAGGAGTTTGGAAACCCTAGAATCAAATTGAACAATATAGATAAAGAAACATGAATTTAATCGTATTTTCCTTTCTTCTCTATATTTGTGGAATTTTCTATAATTTTTTGATTATCTCGATTAATTCTCGGTTCTTGGATTAACCCTAAAAGATGAATATATGGTGTATTTATAGGTTAGAAACCTTTGGAAAGAGATAAGCATCAAAAACTGACTTAACAGAATTTTTCCCGCACGGCGGTCCGGACTGGATTTGGCTGGTCCGGACTGTCGTCTTTTTTCAGCAATTTTCCGGAAAAAACAGTTCGGGGTCCGGACTGGAATTTTCTGATCCGGACTGTTCATGCGATTTCAGCAAACACATAGTTCGGGGTCCGGACTGAAACAGGGGAGGTCCGGACTGAAATTCCACATGAACTAAACTATGTTCGGTGTTCGGACTGGATTGGTCTGATCCGGATCCTAAACATCCAATTTATCCAGTTTTTGATTTTTATGCAATTAAAAATCATCCAAGTGTTTCTGAACTATACAAATGTATTCGAATCACCAAAATTATTTAGTTAAACGTACCTGATCATTCCGAATCCATTCTTCTTGAGATTGGTGTAATTGATCAACAATTCTTCATCTTCAATCTTCAAGACTTACACCACTTCACGAAATACGCCAAAACAAAATCCTTAACAATCTCCCCCTTTGGCGGTTTCGTGACAAAATAAAAATCCACTTAAAAAATTCAAAAAGATATTTTTGTTGCTATCACCATAGAACAAAAATTTACAAGTATGATCCAAATAAAAATGAATACAAGAGATAAACTCCTAAAACAGACTCTAGACTTAGACGTTTGTACTCTCTGCAAAAGAAATAATTTTTGACAAAAGAAATCTTAGATATCTCAAGAATTCAAATATTCAATAAACAATCAGAGAGATAGAGTTTATACTCACCATGACATTAATTATCAGATATGTATGAAAATTTAGCAAACAAAGATTCACATATCCCTAATCATTAAAATCCAAATTTCAAAACAATTAACAAGTTAACAAATATGTCAGTTATCAAGCAACTTGTTAGTAATATTACATGCCCAAATAGTTAGTCAAATAGTTAGTAGAGGCATGTACTCAAAGTACACAAAGTTTTTACTTCGCCTTTCAAAGGTTCACAAAGTTCCAACACAAAGTGTTTTCAATGTTCAATGTTCTCTTCCCAAGTTCCAAAGTACTTAACAAAAGTTCCAAATAGTTAGTACTCAGTTTTCAATTCGCTCCCCATTTTTGTCACAGAAAGATAGCCAAAATTACAATAAAAGGGAGTTAAAGTTCATAAAAGGTAAGAACTAAACGTAAAAACCTGCAAGGAAAAGAAAAACATTAGAACAACAAAAGAAAATTGTCATGAAAATCAGTCAGAATTATCAGAGCTGCTGCAACCTAGTTTCTGAAAAATCTTCTTGACCAACTTGGCAAGAGATTTATGTTTCTTCTTCAATTCAGCTTGGGCGGCAGTTACTTGAGCCAAGTTCGTAGATATCGTCGTGATTTCATTCGACATGCGTTCTTGCTCTGATGAAAGTCGTCGTTGTTCTTTATAAATTGAGGTTATAGAGGCATCATCCTCTGAAGCTGAAGCTGCTGCTGGTGCTATTGCTGCTGTTCGTGATGTTCCTGCTTATGCTGCTATTGTAGGTCTCTTGCTCCTTGGCGGTGTTGGGGTCTCATCCGGTCGAGTAGAGAGTGACTTCACAATAGTTGAGTCATTGATAGTTCCCAAACTATGCATATACGCCGACGATCCAGTATCGACGTCAAATTTCCTGAAGATGCACATAATAATCATTGGGAAAGGAAGCCTCTCAGTCGGATGAGCATTTTCAACATATCTTGCCGTCCTTGACCAGATAAGATAAGGAATGTTGAAGTTTGATCCCAATGAAGCAGTAGGATGTCCAAGGAGATAGAGAAATAGCATTCTATCCCATCGAAGAACCTTAGTTTGTATATTTGGAAGAATGTTGTAGCAAACTATAAAGTTCAGAAATCTGTACTCCGGTCGAAGTTCTTTTGAAAGAACCGAATTTCCCGCCGACCGAGTATCCGGCAAACAAATTCCATCTACAACCATTCTCCAGGTTGTATTGGTCATCACATGTCCCTTCAGATAATGAATCCCATCAACTCGGGCATTCATTCCTAACACCTCTCCAATCATGCTTCGGTAAAGTTTCTCGTCTACTTTTTCTTTGTGAGATTCACATCCAAGTCCCTTACTGCTAGTTCCCATGGGAGTCGGAAAGTCTTTAGAATTTTCTAATCCAAATTTCTTGACCAACTCCTTCGCATACTTGGATTGACACAAATGAATGCCCTCTTCAGTTTACTTAACTTGCAATCTAAGAAAGTATGTCAACTCGCCCATCATGGACATCTCAAATTCGCTTTCCATTGTTTCGGCAAATTTTGAAGCATCATTATTCCTTGTAGCACCAAACACAATGTCGTCCACATAGATTTGTGCTACAATGAAGTTGTCTTGAAAGTGCTTCACAAAGAGTGTCCGATCGGCTCCCCCTCAAGTATAGCCCTTTTCCAAAAGGTGCTTTGTCAGTCTTTCGTATCATGCTCGCGGTGCTTGTTTTAGACCGTAAAAAGCCTTTTTCAATCGAAAAACATGGTTTGGAAGTTTATGATCAATGAAACCTTTCGGTTGAGCAACATAAACTTCTTCGTTTAGAAAACTATTTAAAAATGCGCTCTTAACGTCCATTTGAAAAAGTTTAATTTTAAAATGACAAGCTATAGCAAATAAGATACGAATAGACTCGAGACGGGCTACCGGGGCGTAAGTTTCATCAAAGTCTATACCTTCAACTTGTGAAAAGCCTTGAGCAACTAACCGTGCTTTGTTCCGAATAACGGTACCTTCTTCATTTTTCTTATTCTTGAAAATTCATTTTATACTGATTATATGTTGTTGCCTCGGGGGCTTTGTTAATTCCCAAACTTTGTTCCTTTCAAATTGATTGAGCTCTTCTTGCATAGCTTCTATCTAGTAGTCGTCCTGAAGAGCTTCATCAATATTCCTTGGTTCTACCATGGAGACGTAGCATGCGACTCCACATTCCAATTGTCTCCGAGTTCTAACTCCTTCTTGAGGATCTCCAATGATGTTTGATTCCGGATGGTCCTTGGAGATTCGAAGCGTTTGAGGTAACGGAGTACTCGGGGATAATTGTGATGATTCCTGCACATTAGATGAACTAGAAAAACCATGAGATGCATCAAAATTTTCAGAAGAGTTATCATGCAAAGATGCAATATCATTAGCAGGAGATTCATCATCAAGAGACATATCAAGAGTAGATTTACCAAAAGACAAATGAGAAGCTTCATCTACTTTAGCATTAATTGATTCTATCATCGTCTTCGATTCAAGATTGTACTATGCTCTATTATTTGTAGAATAACCCATAAAAATTCCTTCATCATTTCGAGAGTCGAATTTTTCAAGATTTTCTCGATCGCGTAAAATGTAACAGCGACTCCCGAAGATACGAAAATACTTGATATTAGGTTTTCTACTAAACCATAGCTCATATGGGGTATTCAAAGTACCCGGGCGCAAATAGATGCGATTGATTACGTAGACCGTGGTGTTAATTGCTTCAGCCCAAAAATATAAAGGGAGTTTCCGGCTATGAAGCATAACACGCGCCATCTCTTGAACAACTCTATTTTTGTGCTCGACTACACCGTTTTGCTGCGGTGTATAAGGTGCAGAGAATTCATATTTTATGCCATTTGAAGTGCAAAAATCAATGAATTTTGAATTGATGAATTCTCCACCTCTATCACTGCGAACACGGATAATCTTTTCATTTTTCTTAATCATAATACGATGATAAATATCATGAAAAGAATCAAAAGTATCCGTTTTCTCTTTTAAAAATTCTACCCAAAAATATCTGGAGAAATCATCAACCAAAAGAAAAATATACCATTTTCCACCCAAACTAGGTTGACGAGTTGGCCCCATTAAATCCATATGTAATAATTCTAATGGGCGTTTAGTTCCTACATGGTTCAAATTCTTGTGAATGGATCTAGTTTGTTTTACCTTTTGACAACCACCACACACAAGGTTTTCTTTGAAGTTCAATTTAGGAACACCTCTAACTATGTCTTTATTAGATATTCTAGATAGTTCCTTAAAGTTAATGTGACCTAGTCTTTCATGCCAAAGTGTTTCATTATCAAGTGACACTAGGTTACAATTTTGACTTGTTTTACCAGGAACTACATAGCAATTGTTCTGTGACCTAACCCCTTTTAAAATGAATGAATGATTTACAACAGTTACAAGACATTCTACAGAAGAAAAATTAACTGAAAAACCATCATCACATAGTTGGCTACTGCTTATGAGGTTAGTCTTAAGGTCTTCAACAAACAAAACATTGTTCAAAGCCGGGCCATCTGGAATAGCAATTATTTCTTTGCCAACAATTTTTGAAGATCATCCATCTCCAAAAACTACATGTCCTCCGGAGGTTTTCTCAAGGGTTTGAAAAATGTTTTTATCTGCGGTCATATGGCGTGAGCAACCACTATCCAGATACCAAGACGAATTGCCATACGCATATAGTGATGTGTGAATGACAAGACAAGGGAAGAGTTCACCTTTGCGCACCCAAACCTTACGAGTTTTGAAATACGTCGGCAATGATCATGACATTGATCTCCTTGGTGAACGCATCTTGTTCGGTTGATCACTTTTCTTTGGAATCCATGATGACGTCGTCTTGTGGGGTGTACTACCATTGTTCTTGACCTTTGAAAGATTCATCTTCGATTTTCGGGGAATGAACTTGTCGGTAGTTGTTGCAAGAAGCGCTTGATTTGATCGCTTGGCTCCATTCTTACAATTTCGTCTTATGTGCCCTGCAAAACAACAACGAAAACATACCTTTATGCATGTTGAACCCGAAGTAGATGAGGTAGGCTTATTAACGTTGGAGGCCGTGATTTTTGTTGGAGGAGGAGAAACTGACTGGGGCACAAACTTTGTACCGCTCGAACTTGGATCCTCACCGGTTCGAACGTATCCAAGGCCCAAACGGTTCGTTTGATCGAGGCCAAGCAACTTGTCCAACTTGCTCCTTCCAGAAGAGAATCGCTTCAAATCTTCCTTAAGTTGGAGTATGGTCTTTGCCATCTCCAATTTTCCTTGTTGAGCCTCGGAGTAGAGCTTTGAGAAGTGATTTACATTATCCACCAATTTGATGTGCTCCTTCTCGAAATGCTCGTTCTTCTCTCGAAGGGAAACATTTATCTTGATCAAGTTATCCTTTTCCTCTTCAAGAGCATTTGAGAGAGAAGTTGCCTCTTTAGATTGTTCTTCAAGATCCCGCAATCTTCTTCTCAAACTTTTGTTTTGCTGCCAATTTCTTTGAATCCTTCAATAATTTATGGTAGGCAAAAATAAAGTCTTCACCTTCAGAATCGCTCGGTTCATCAACCATTACATTCCTTTCACTTAAGGAGGAGTTGGATAGTGAACCAGAGGAAGTTGCCGAAAAGCACATGTAAGGTGAAGTTGTGGACGCGTGGAATGCTGTGGCGTTGATATCCTCATCACTGGAAGATGACTCATTGGAAGTGGAAGTGTCATCCCATGTGACGGCTTGCATAGCCTTCTTCTTTGACGGATTCTTGTTGGGACACTCCATTGCATTCTTTTCAATGCAATCTTCTTCTCAAACTTTTGTTTTGCTTTGCCAATTTCTTTGAATCCTTCAATAATTTATGGTAGGCAAAAATAAAGTCTTCACCTTCAGAATCGCTCGGTTCATCATCCATTGCATTCTTTTCACTTAAGGAGGAGTTGTGTCACGCCCCGGGGTCGAAACTGCGACCCGGGCTCGCCAACAAATCCGCCACCTATGCCAAACCCCGCATAGGCGAAGCGTCCTACCTGCAAGAAAAGTACTACAGCTAACAGATATCAGAGCTATAAATGAAAATCTGCTGTATAATTAAAATCAACCACTGTACAACTGGAAATAATACAACAACGTCCACCTCCCAAAAATAATAATCGTACAATATCCTCAGATACAAGACTCATAGCTCAACAGGGAGGTATCTCCAATAAAAACATCAGTGTACAGGCTCTCAATACAAATAAAATCCTCACTACATCAGTCTCTCAAAAGAGGAAAATGAAACAACTAATCTACTGAAGCTCTCCTCTGAAGGGGTACCGCTACTCTCCAAACATGGGTAGGGATCTAGCTCGCGACTCCCTCGCCTCGATCATCGACTGCAGAATCAGCAACACCCGCTAAGACTCTGCAAAACAAAGGAGAGGAAGGAAAAAGGAGAGGGAAAACCCCAAAGGGTGTGAGAACTACACCAAAAAGGGAGTTCTTAGTGGGTACCACCGCCGGACCCGACGGTCTGCCCACTAAGTCCTCTAAAGACAATAACTAACCAAAGCCGTAAAGACTGAAATAAGGAAGCTGGAGCCTCTCAACAGCTATCATGCCTCTATGCCTGCTATGCCTGCCATGCCTGCCTATGCCTGCTATGCCTGCCATGCCTGCCATGCCTGCCTATGCCTGCTATGCCTGCCATGCCTGCCTATGCCTGCTATGCCTGCCATGCCTGCCATGCCTGCCTATGCCTGCTATGCCTGCCATGCCTGCCTATGCCTGCTATGCCTGCCATGCCTGCTATGCCTGCTATGCCTGCCTATGCCTCTCGTACAACGGTCAACAACTCACAATGACCTTGGGACAACCGTCGATCCCCAAACGGTTCCCGACAACACTAGCACTGGTCTAGGCTTCACTCGGTCCCCCTGACACGAGTGCAACAATAAAGCGAATATCTGTAATAAACCCAATCTGGTGCCACCAGTAAAACTGGCATTGCCTGCTCAGCGGAATCTGCACACATGGCTCGAAACCGCGGGATCGGCCCACATGGCCCGCATCCCAAAGTAAGTAACAGATCGACATCTAAACCGTCCGATCGGAAACTAAAGTAAGTAACAGATCGGCATCTAAACCGTCCGATCGGAAACAAAAGTAAGTAACAGATCGGCATCTAAACCGTCCGATCGGAAACTAAAGTAAGTAACAGATCGGCATCTAAACCGTCCGATCGGAAACTCAAGAGTGGCACTCGAGGGGAGCGACCCACACGAGTAAAGTATCTCTGTATAGCAGGACTTTGATCAAGACTATGATCAAGTGGAAAACTCTGTCCACTAGAGAAAGACCCGGTCTCAACCGGATGCAAAAGTACTCAATAGGGGGAAACTCTGTCCACTAGAGAATTCAGATACCCAATCTGGTGCATAAATAAATATCCGGTCAACTGCCCAATATCCGCGGTTGCCGCAAAGCCCCACAACTAATCCAACCTGTCCCAGACACCAAGTCCCGACTACACTACCCAGATCCCTGCTCGAACCTGAGCAACACTGACCACTTGACTAACAAAGAAGGAGAAAGGAAAAGCATGTTTCCTCCTAAGTCAAGTTCCAATAAGTAGTGTAGCAATAAAAGATGGCCTAACTACATGTCCATACAAGCATGCTTTTATCCTCAGAAACGATAAAAGTGGGTGAAACATATATTAGCAAAGCATGCTAAAGTATTCCTACTATGGTATACCAATCTCACCCAAGTAGGCCATTCCTTGCTTACCTTTCGCTCATATCGGTTGTACATCAAATATGCCTGCTGTCAGTCATCGAGGGGTGACATCCCCACAAGTGCACTTATATTTGCCATAACATAATCATTGCCTTATACAGTTATTGATATTAAGCTTACCCACTTGAAGTGTTCAATCCAAGGCAAACCTGGGGTCGGTGAAGAGCGTGGCCACTTTGTTGGGTTATGTATGTCACGCCCCGGGTGTAAACCAGAACCCGGGCCCGTCCACAGATTCGCCGTGCACACAGAATTTCCCGTGTACACGAAGCGCTGGTAACCTGCTCAGATATAAGAGATATAGATAAAGGAGCATAAACAGAGCTAAAATAAAGCTACAACATCTCAGACTACAGCTAGAAAGTAAAAGCAAAGTAAAAACTCTCAAAATATACAAGTGTCTCTCCCAGCTCACCAAATAAGTACAAACAGCTGGCAAGAGCCAGACCCAAAATAAACTACAACTGTCTGAGATAAGAAAGGGGTACAACTAATGCACGACTAAACTCGAAGTCGGGGGTAGATGAGCTACCTAATCCGCTATATGCTTGCCTCGCTCTGCCCGAGACGGCCCTGCAACTCCCGCAGAAGACTCTGCAAAACAAAGGGAGAAAAAGAAAAAAGAGACGATGGGGGTGAGAACTACTATATAAAACAGTAGCCTCCCCTAGTGGGAAAACCTCAAACTCTGACGTGCCCACTAGGTCTACTAGAGGCAAAAAGGGAAAAACAGTAGTAAACTAAAAAGGCTACTGATAAGGAAAAACTATCACTACAATGCCTCTAAATGCAGTATCAAAAGAGATGACTGTATGAATGCATCAGAAAACTGTATCTGTCCCAATAACCCAATCATGTGCCACCAGGAAAACTGCCATTGCCTGCTCAGCGGAATCTGCACACATGGCTCGAAACCGCGGAATCGGCCCACATGACTCGCATCCCAAAATAAGTAACAGATCGGCAACTCTATAACCGTCCGATCGCACACTCCGGAGTGGCACTCGAGGGGAGCGACCCACACGAGTAAAATAGCTCTGTAACAAGTATCTCAGTCTAGCAGGACTTTGATCATGACTATGATCAAAGTGGACATCTCTATCCACTAAAGAAACCTGAAACCCAATCTGATGCATAAGTAAAACATCCGGTCAACCGCCCAATGTCCGCGGTCGCCACAACACCCCACAATTCCAAATCTGATAAGGTAATCAACAGCTAGCTAACCGCCCAATGTCCGCGATTGCCACAACACCCCACGATCCAAATCTGATAAGGTAATCAACAGCTAGCTAACCGCCCAATGTCCGCGGTTGCCACAACACCCCACGATCCAAATCGAGTCTAATCTGACCCTGACTCGATGGCCTCGACTACACTATCCTATACCCCTGCTCTAACTTGAGCAACATGCAACTGAATAGAAAGGAGAACAACTAAATATGGTTTCTCCTAAGTCATTTCCCAGTATGATAGTGCAGCAGTAAATAGTGGCCTAACCAAATGTCCAAACAAGCATGCAATTGTCCTGTACTTGGTAAGATAGATGCAAGTGTCCGTGAAATAAAGCATGCTGGCAACAATTCATCACAATGGTCTAAGTACCCTATGTACTAGTAAATCATGCATAACATTCACAATGTTACTAATAAAGCCTTCTATCTCTCAAGTGATATTACCATTCTAATTCACTAATGTCATTAGTAAGCAAGTACTAATATATGTCCCATCTATTTCACATAAGCATGCAAATATCATTCAAAGGGCGCAATTAACTTACCAACATGGAAAACACTCCAATAAGCCTAGTGGGTTAGTCAAAAGTAGAGATTCGCAACAACACCCACCTCGAGCGCTAAATCCTGGTCCCAAAAGTGATGTCCACGCTCTGTCCAAACAACGTCCACAAAACTGTACAACATTCCCCAAAAGAACATACAACAATTAATCACACAATACATCACAAAATCTGTCCCAAATTACTGCAGTCCACTATTCTATAATTTTCACCTGCAAGATCTGCCCGAAAAATTCCAACAAAAATACTGTCGCGATCCTCGCGACGAACCCGTCGAAACGAGTACCTGCACGTTCAAATCCGAGTTTTCTACGCTGAGTTACAAATTCTGCAAGGGAAACACCCCAAACTAAACTGTCCAGAAATTCTGTGTCAAAGAACCACAGTAAAAGGAGACTTTCACCTTCGGAAAATATTCCAAAAATCCAGGGAAAAATCCAGGAGATTCCTTGCGAAGTGTAGATGGAAATTGCCTTTTGAATCGCCTCGATCCGACGTCTGTGCGAAAAGAGCCGGCTAGAACACCACGGTGCTGTCCAAAAATCCGCGAAGAAAAAGGGGTCAAATGGAAGCTCAGGAAACTCCAAGGTCAGCATGGAAAACGAGGAACCTCAAAACACAGGAGTTGAAGTCCTACCTGTCATGAGTCCAACGGCGCGAGAATCGGCGAAATCGGAAGTCGGGGTGAGTCGGGGGAGCCCAAACACTGAGAAGTGACGGAGCGGGTCGCCGGAAAACAAGCGTCGCGCCGTGCCGTAAAATCACGAACCTTGGGAAGCGCGCCTCCAAAAATCTTCAAAGTCCTCCAATGGATTGTGCACTGAGTGAGGGGAATTTCTCCTGAAGAAGTCACAGTGAAAAAGGGCCCAAAAACTCGAGATAGAACCCAAAGAAGCCTTTTTATAGGCCCAGCCCACCACTGAAGTGGGCCGGATTCGGGCGCACTGCGCCCGAAAGTCCGGTCGGAGGATTCCCGTCCGACGCGCCCGAAACCCTCTGGGGCTGCCACGTGTACACGAATAGGGGATAGCCGTGCGAGGAGGCCCGCTGCGCGCCGCGTGTCCCTCCGCGGTCAGCGGGGGTAGGTACGGCCGCCCACACGCGAGGCGACACGTGGCCGCACTCGAGTGCGGCCGACCGCCCGCCTGGCGCCACAGTGCGCGCGCCGTCCCGAGGCGCCCCTCCGCGCACACCGTGGACCGCACCCACGTGAGCCAGCCAATTGCAGGCCGCCATGTGTCGTGCGCCCGGTCCACTGCAGCCGCGCAAAGACGCTGAGCCGTGCCGCATGCGCCGGCCATTCCGGGCACACCACGCGTCCCCCACTCGCGGTCCATGCACCGCCGCGCCTCCCCGTGGACCGAGTTGTGTGAGCCGGCCAATAACAGGCCGCCACGTGGCTCCGGTCCACGGCCCTTCCCCATGCACCGAAAAACCCCAGAAACTTCCGGAAGCCCGTTTTTGGTCATCCGGACTCCAAATTTAACAAGCAAATAGCCGTTTTCAAGCGTTTTTCCGCGCTGAATCCAAATCCAACCTCAGATTGGCCCAAAACCTTTTCTAAAATTTGGCAAATACGACCGAGGGCCAAATCAGCTAACCAAGACACAAAGGGTCCATCTGTGGCATCCCTTTGATGCACTATGGGCCAGACAAACCAACAATAGGTGTTCTAAACAGTGGATTCATCAGAAAAGGTGCATGGAATTCCGGACCACTACATCCTCCCCCACTAAAAGGAGTTTCGTCCGCGAAACAAGAAAAACAACAAACAAACGTACCTCAACCGGTAGCCTCGAACAGGAAGGGGTAGATATCACTCATCACTATCTCCAGCTCCGAAGTAGCCTCACGCTCCTCGTGATTGCTCCACAAGATCTTCACAAACGGAATGGCCCGGTTGCGCAACTCCCTCACCTCACGAGTAAGAATTCACAACGGGCGCTCCTCAACCAAAATCCTCGCCGACCTCCAAAAAAGTGAAGTCAAACACGTGCGACGGGTCGGATAGAACGGGGACTGAGCTCCCCACGAACACCAATGCTCCGGACTTCTTTCGAAGGCGGGACCTCCAAAAGACTTGATCACCCATTCAAAACTCTAGGTCTCGCCGCCGAGTATCGGCGTAGCTCCTCTAACGGCTCTGGGCTATCTCAAGATGTCGGCGAACTAATCCGACTAATCTGTCTTTCTCCTCTGCCTCCAACAGTAAATCCAGTCACAAAGTCCTCCTCTCACCCACGTCACTCCAATACAAGGGCGACCGACACATGCGTCCATACGACACCTCGAACGGATCCATCTGAATACTCGCCTAATAGATGTTGTTGTACGCAAGCTCAACCCATGCTAAGTGCCGGTACTGCCCTCCTCTAAATCCATAACGCACGCTCTCAACATATCCTCGAGGGTTTGTATGGTGCGCTTAAACTATCCATCGATCTGTGGGTGGAACACTGTGCTAAATCGGGGCTGGGTTCCCAAGGCCGACTGTAGACTCCCCCACTAAAAGCGGTACAACCTCGGGTCCCAAACAGATAAGGTTGAGGCGGGTACACTGCGCAACTCAACCTCCTCAACCAGAAATCAAAGAGCAAAACGCTCCAACAACCAAGTCATCCGTACAGGCAAGAAGTGTGCAAACTTGGTGAGTCTATCCTCGATAACCCGAATTGCTTTGGATTCACACTGTGCCCCAGGCAGTCCTGTGACGAAATCCATAGTGATGTGGTCCCACTTCCACTCGGGAATTGGAAGACTTCGCAACTTGCCAGCAAGAACTCGGTGCTCGACCTTCACTTGCTGACAAGTTAAACTGTGAGCCAGTAATCTTCCAATGTCCCGCTTCATTCCGAACCACCAAAAGTGTGCCTTGAGATCCTTATACATCCTAGTACCACCAGAGTGACTGGTAAAAGGTGTATAATGGGCCCCTCTCAACTCTGGTCTCTGTCCCGTAGTACTCCCGAGCCATCCACTGCAATATTCCCTATCTGATCTACCTGAAGTCGTAATCTGATTCTCGTCAAGTGGGGGTCCTCACTCAGTGTCTCCCTAATCCTATCCAACAGAGTGGGCTGCAAGACCATAGACATGAGTCTAGCAGAGACCCAAGGGGATGCCATCTCAATCTGTAGACGCCTCAACTACTCCACAAGCGGTGCCTGCTGCGTGATCGACATGCTCAAACTCTGCACTGACCTCCTATCCAAATCATCTGCTACAACATTGGCCTTGCCGGGATAATAAAGGATGCTCCAATAATAGTCCTTTAGTAACTCCAACCAACCGGCATTGCCTCAAATTCAGCTCCTTTTGAGTAAACAAGTACTTCAAACTCTTATGATCAGTGTAAATCTCACAGTACTCTCCTTAGAAGTAATGCCGCCACAACTTCAACGCGAACACCACAGCCGCAAGCTCCACATCCTTCGTAGGGTAATTCTTTAATTGCCGTGAAGCATAAGCACTTACCCTACTATGCTGAATCAAAACACATCTCAAACCGCTGTGAAAGGCGCCACTACAAATTACGTAACCATCGCCCCTCACTGGCAAAGCCAGAACTGGTGCCCAAATCCAAACCCCTCATCCGCTCCTCAAAGCTCAGCTGGCACAGTTCAATCCAAACAAACCTTATCCCCATCCTAGTCAAACTGATCAGGGGAATAGAGCTTCGCAAAGCCCTCAACAGACCAACGATAATAACCCGCTAAGCCCAAAAACTGCGGACCTGAGTAGCAGTCGTCGGTCTAGGCAAATCCCGAACAACATCAATCTTCGTCGGGTCAACTGCCACTTCAGCAGCTAATACAAAGTGGCCAAAAATGCAACCTCCCGAAGCCAAAATTCGCACTTTTTAAACTTGGAGTACAGCTTCTTCTCTCGCAGAAGTTGCAGCACTAACCTCAAGTGCTCCTCATGCTCTATATCCCTCCGGGAGTAAATCAAAATGTCGTCAAAGAGCACAACGACAAACTGGTCCAAGTACGGCTGAAATACCCGGTTCTTCAAATCCATAATGTAGCAGGGGCATTGATTAAACCAAAAAGCATAATAGGGAACTCATAATGCCCGCACCGGGATCTAAAAGCCGTCTTAGGGATGTCCTCGACCCTCACCCTCGGCTGGCGGTAACCTGACTGGAGATCAATCTTCGAGAACACTGACGCTCCCTGAAATCCACACACAAACGAAGCAACCCATCCTTCTTCTTCGCAAATAGCACCGGCGCTCCCCAAGGCGATACACCTGGTCTCACAAAACCTTTGTCTATTAAATCCGGAAGTTGCGCCTTTAACTCACGCAGCTTAGCCGGTGCCATTTGGTAAGGAGCCTTAGAGATTGGCGTAGTTCCTGGGACTACGTCAATCAAAACTCGATCTCCCTATCCGGCGGCATACTAGTCAGCTCTAGTGAAAACAAATCCGGGAACTCGGGGACAATAGGGATATCCCCGGGTCCCGATGCCGCCGTAGGCTCCTTAACCCCACAAGCCAAAAAGGCCATGCATCAACTGCGCGCCATCTGCCTCACATGGGAAGTCAAAATTACCGAGGCGAAGAAAGCACTCAGGCACCCTCTACACAAACTGTCACGCCCCGGCGTCGAAACTGCGACCCGGGCTCGCCAACAGATCCGCCGCCCATACGGGAAGCCCCGTATAGACGAAGCGACTAACCTGCAAAAGATCAACTATGCTATACAGATATCAGAGCTGAAAGAAAACTCCTAGAAATAAAACTATATACAAACCAAGACCTCACCAAAATACAAAAGTCTCTCGAGCAGTAAAATAAAAGTACAACTCTATACCTCACTACAAAGTCTCTCAACAAGAGCTCTCAAAAGTACGGGGTACATCTACTCTCTGGACGACGTGTAGTGTTCTGGTTTTTCCCATGCAACTTTCCGATGAATCCACTGTGTAGAACACCTAGTGTTGGCGTGTCTGGCCCATGGTGCATCAAAGGGGTGCCACAGATGGACCTTGTGAGACTTTGTTAGCTGATTTGGCATTCGGCTATATTTGGTGAATTTTAGAAAAGGTTTTGGGCCAATCTGAGGTTGGATTTGGATTCAGCGCAGAAAAACGCTTGAAAACGGCTATTTGCTTGTTAAATTTGGAGTCCGGATGACCAAAAAGGGCTTCCGGAAGTTTTCGGGAATTTTTGGTGCATGGGAGGTGACCGTGGACCGGCCTGAGCCACGTGGCGGCCTGTCATTGGCCGACTCACGCAGCTCGGTCCACGGGGGATGCGGGTTGGTGCATGGACCGCGCGGGCGGGCCACGTGGCGTGCGCGTAGTGGATGGCACACGCGGCGCGGCTCAGTGATTTTGTGCGGCATGCGTGGACCAGGTGCATGACACGTGGCGGCATGGTACTGGCTGGCTCAGGAAGTCGCGGTCCACGGTGGAGGCGCCTCGGTACGGAGCGCACTGTGGCGCTGACGGCGCTGTCGGGGCACTCGAGTGCGGGCCACGCGTCGACCCGCCATTGGCGGGCCGTACCTACCCCCGCTGACCGCGGGGGGACGCGTGGCGCGCAGCGAGACCTTTGCACTGCTGTTCCCTGTTGTAGGGCGACGTGGCAGCACCAGGGAGATTCGGGCGCGTCAGACTGGGAGTATGCGACCGGATTTTCGGGCGCAATGCGCCCGAAACATGCGCCCGAAAACCGGGCCCAACAGCACTTTGGGCTGGGCTATAAATAGGGTCCTTAGTGTTTCTTTTGGCTCTTCTGGGTCTTTTTCTTCAGAGAGTTCCTTAGAGAAATTTTTCCCCTCTCAGTGCACGATCCTTTGGAGGACTTTGAGGATTTTTCGGAGGCACCCATCCCGAGGTTCACGATTTTACGGCGCGGCGCAACGCTCGTTCTCCGGCGACCCGTCTCGCCCCTTCTCAGTGTTTGGACTCCCCCGACTCACCCCGACATCCGATTTCGCCGATTCTTGCGCCGTTGGACTCACGACAGGTAGGACTTCAACTGCTGTGTTTTGAGGTTCCTCGTTTTCTATGCTGACCTCGGAGTTTTCTGAGCACCCATTTGACCCATTTTTCTTTGCGGACTTTTGGACAGCACCGCGGTGTTCTTGCTGTATCTTTTCGCTCAGACGTCGGATCGAGGCGATTCAAAAGGCATTTTTCATCTACACTTCGCAAGGAGTCTCCTGGATTTTTCTTAGATTTTTCTGGATTTTGCACGAGGGTGAGAATCTCCTTTTTCTGTGGTTCTTTATTACAGAAATTTGGTACAGTTTGGATTGGGGTGTTTCCCTTGCCGGATTTTTATCTCAGCATAGGAAACTCCGATTTGGGCGTGCAGGTACTCGTTTCGACGGGTTCGTCGCGAGGATCGCGATAGTATTTTTCTTGGATTTTTCTGGGCATTTTTCGCAGGTAAAAATTGGAGAATTCTGGACTGTGGTATTAAGGGACAGATTTTGGGAAATTGTGAATGAATAGCTTATGTACTTTCCTTTGGGGTATTTTGTACAGATTGGTGGTGAGTATTTGGACTGAGCTTGGGTTTCGCTTTTGGGAACTTGGATTAGCGCTCGAGGTGGGTGATGTTGTGAACCTCCTACTTATGATCTGTCACTAGACCTATTGGAATGCTCTTGATCATGTTGTTAGTAAAACTGTGAAATGGACCTAGCTTGCTTGTATGAGATCGTGGTTGCTTTGTTAATATTTGCATTGTCAGAAAACTACAAGTTAGTAGGTTGTGTTTCCATGCTTTAGATATGTAGTATAATTACTTGGAAATCATGCTAAATCCATAACATGTTGAATGTCTTAATGAAAGGTTGGGATATGCGGTTAGAATACTTAAAATGGTTTCATCAAGAAAAAAGGACTTTTGCATGCTTGAATGGTCACCTAGATAGGCCACCTTTTTCTGCTACACTATCATGCTGGAATTGACTCAGGAGAAACCATGTTTCATTCTTTCTCCAGTCACTTAGACATAGGGGATAGTATGCTCTGATTAGAGCAGGGACTGGGATAGTGTAGTCAGCTTTGGGATTTGGGGACAGGCAGGTTTGAGGATAGGGTACTCGCGGCAACCGCGGATTTCGGGCGGTTGACCGGACTGTTATTAGTGTATCAGATTTGGGGATAGGGGACCGGGACTTCTTTAGTAGATGGGTTGTTCCCACTTAAGTAGAGTCTTGGTCCAGTCCGACTATATCGGGTTACTTGTGACCGTGCCGGTCAGGAGCCGGTCTGCCGCAGTACTTGAGACCGTGCCGGTCAGGAGCCGGTCTGTTGCAGTACTTATGACCGTGCCGGTCAGGAGTCGGTCTGTTGCCTCGGGGATGGGACCGTGTCGGTCAGGAACCGGTCTGCATCCCGCAGCGGAGATGTGAGTTAGTGGGCATAGTAGGCAATACCGGTGTTCACCGGTGTCTAGATTGGGTTACCCAGGCAGGCATATGTATACTCTGATGTATGCATTTAGCTTATTACTTGAGAGGCATCTTACTGATAGCTTGTATCAGTTGTTATACGTATAGCACACCACCTTGTTTTATCTCTCCGCCTCTTGTAGTCCTAGTGGGCAGGTCTGTGGTAGAGGTTTACCCACTAGGGGAGGCTATTATTTTTATAATAGTTCTGACGCCCACTGTTTTTCCCTTTTCTTGTCCTCTTTGTTTTGCAGAGTCATCTGCTGGAGTTGCGGGACCCTCTTCCCAGGATCGAGGTAAGAGGATCGCTGATTAAATAGCTGCTACCCCGAGCTCGAGTTTAGTAGTTTTGTTGTATCCCCTGTACACTCAGACGGTTGTATTTTCTTTTATTTTTGGGTCTGGCTGCGGCCAGCTGGTTGTATTCATTTCATGAGCTGGGAGAGACACATGTATATTCTTGAGAGATTATTGTACTTTTATTTCCAGTATTTGTCTGAGATGTACTAGTTTCAGTTTAGCTCTGTTTTATGCTCCAGTATTATTTCTTTTATATCTGAGCAGGTTACCAGCGCTTCGTGTACACGGGAAATACCGTGTGCACGGCGGATCTGTGGACGAGCCCGGGTTTTGGTTTACACCCGGGGCGTGACAGATTAGTTTGGTATCAGAGCTTAGGGATAGGTCAGTTGGGACTTAGGAAACCCTAGGCTTTTTGGCAGACCCTAGGAAGGCAGGGCGTGAGTGACGCGATATTTTGCGAAAGTCGGCAATTTGTTATTAAACTCTTCCTATGAGTGGAGAGGGACTGGCATAGCCTATTTCTGGTGGACTGTTATGTTGGCTGCAGACAACATAAGGTTACATAAATAGGGGGATGTCCATGACTTTCGCTGGATTGGGTCGAGTGTGGTTTTGTTTCCTGACCCATGGTTTCTTATGTGGCAGGATGCCTCCTAGGCGGCAGATCCCTACTCGGGGTACTCCTATACCCCCGGAGGAGCCGGAGCAGCCCGGGCCTTCTGAGATTAGTGAGCTGAGGGCCATGGTGGCCCAGTTGGCGGAGAGTCACCGTCGACAGGAGCAGAGGTTTGAGCAGTTGCTGGCTCAGGTTGCGGCACCTCCCCCTACTACTGTAGAGGCCCCTGTACCACCGGTTGTCCGCCGGCTATTCCACTAGTCCCTACGGCACCGTCGTCTAGCAGTGGGGCTCAGGGGGTGATCAGGCCATTGACCCCAGCGGAGGAGCAGGAGTTTGGTGACAAACTCGCACAGTTCTGTAAGCGAGGACCACCTAGGTTCTCGGGGCGGAGCACTCACCCTTGGAAGATAGGATCGTGGTTAGCATCAATGGAGAAGTTGTTCAGAGATTTCTTCATTGATCCGAGATTCAGAGTACACATGGCCGTACATTGTCTAGAGGGGGATGCAGATGCTTGGTGGCGTCGGGTCGAGCCCTCAGAGTTTCAGATCACCCGACAGCTACCCTGGTCGGAGTTCAGAAGGATGATCCTTGATACCTATTTCTTCACGAGCGTGAAGAAAAAGTTAGAAGATGATCTGAAAAATCTTCAGCAGGGTGATCGGACAGTGTGGGACTACTTTCAGGAGTTCACGCAGTTGCTCAACTGCGTACCCTATGTTGCCAGGGATGGGCCGCACCAGGTGGAGCTTTTTGAGACGGGTCTACGCCCAGAGATTTATACCTTAGTGCATGCCCAGAGGCTCCAGACTTTGTCAGAGGCTGTGGATCACGCGCAGTGGGTGGAGAGGGGAGATCATGTGGTCGCTAGGCGCGGAGGCTTGGTCGCTCAGAGTTCTGAGAGGAAGCGGCCAGCGCCAGACGATGGGGGACAGGCCAGTTCGTGGAGGCCGCCCCGACCGCCACCGCCTCAGTTTACGGGCCATGGGCGTTCGGAGCGGCGAGGGCCTGGGGGATCCCAGAGGCCCCCGCAGCAGCAGCATCAGCAGCCCCAGTGACAGCAGCAGCACTCGCAGCAGCAGAGGTCGCAGTCGCGACAGCAGGGGTCACAGCGGCAGAGGCAGCAGCAGCAGCAGTCGACGCAGCCCCGGTCTACAGTTGGGTGTGTTTTCTGCAGGGGTCAGCTGTGACGCCCCACTTCCCAGGGGGTCACCCATCCTAGAACTACTCTAGCTCTAGCACGCTTAACTCTTATGTTCCTCTTGGATTTTGCTACCATCCAAAATGCTATAGCCGGGTTAGAGATTTAGTCCTATTATATCATTTATATAGAGGACTAATCCAAATTCCGGGGGTGTCACATTCTTCCCCCCTTTAAGCCCTGACGTCCACGTCAGGCTCAAGCACATTCACAAGCACCAGGCGATGTGAGACTCGTCTCGCTAGCCTTAGCCGACCTTGTGAGGAGCTGCACTCCACTCACAACGGTCATTAGCCGGGGAGCCTCACTCTACCCGCTATATAACCCTAGCTCAGCCGAGACTCATCTCACATTTCCGGCTGGTGAATGGCTCTGATACCAACTGTGACGCCCCACTTCCCAGGGGGTCACCCATCCTAGAACTACTCTAGCTCTAGCACGCTTAACTCTCATGTTCCTCTTGGATTTTGCTACCATCCAAAATGCTATAGCCGGGTTAGAGATTTAGTCCTATTATATCATTTATATAGAGGACTAATCCAAATTCCGGGGGTGTCACATCAGCACCCCTCTGATACTTGTGAGATGAGGCACGGTCGCTGTTTCAGATGTGGGCAGTCAGGTCATCGGCGAGCTACTTGCCCTTTTTCGACATCGTCGGCTCCTTCCTCAGCATCAGTCCCTTCGGTGCCCCAGCAGCGGCCTTATGCTCCAGGGAGCAGGGCTCCTTCTTCCCACCCTGCAGATTACCGACCACCAACTCAGAGCGGACGGGTTTATGCCGCCCAGGTGGAGGACTCCTCGGCAGCCGACCACGTGGTGGCAGGTATTATTTTACTTTTCGGCATTAGAGCTCGCACTTTATTCGATACCGGTGCATCACATTCTTTTATCAGTAGAGCATTTGCATCGTCGCATGGACTAGAGTTAGGTCGGTTGCCGCATGCATTAGAGGTACGGATTCCCGATCATATTTTGCATGTAGAGGAGTGTTGTTGGTCTTGCCCTGTACAGCTTGAGTCTTGGATTTTGCCAGCGGACCTGATGGTCCTTAGTCAGCTGCGAGATTTTGACATTGTACTGGGGATGGATTGGCTGGCTCGCTATTTCGCGATGATTGATTGCGCCGCGAGGACTGTTACTTTTAGCGAGCCAGGTCAGGAGGTGTTTGTTTACAGGGGGTGCCAGAGTGCTTTCTTTGCCTCTGTGGTTTCGACTTCTCGGGCGAGGCAGATGATGCGCAGTGGATGCGTGGCCTTTTTGGCGTCTGTGGTTAAGGAGCCTACGGCGGCACCGGGACTCACGGATATCCCTATTGTCCACGAGTTCCCGGATGTGTTTCCTCCAGAGCTGATTCATATGCCGCCGGATAGGGAGGTTGAGTTTTTGATTGACGTAGTTCCAGGAACTGCGCCAATCTCTAAGGCTCCTTACCGAATGGCACCGGCTGAGCTACGAGAGTTAAAGGCGCAACTCCAGGATTTAATGGACAAAACTTTTGTCAGACCAAGCGTATCGCCGTGGGGAGCGCCGGTGCTATTTGTGAAGAAGAAGGATGGATCACTTCGACTATGTGTTGATTATCGGGAGTTGAATAAAGTGACCATCAAGAACAAGTACCCTTTGCCGTGCATTGATGACTTATTTGATCAGCTGCAAGGGTCTTGTGTCTTCTCCAAGATTGACTTACAGTCTGGTTACCACCAATTGAAGGTGAAGGTCGAGGACATCCCAAAGACGGCATTCAGGTCGCGGTACGGGCATTATGAGTTCACCGTCATGCCTTTTGGATTGACAAATGCCCCTGCTGCTTTTATGGATTTAATGAACAGGATTTTTTGACCATACCTGGATCGGTTCGTCGTTGTTTTTATCGATGACATCCTAGTTTATTCCCGAAGCGATGTGGAGCACGAGGAGCACTTGAGGATTGTGCTACAACTTCTGAGAGAGAGGAAGTTGTATGCCAAGTTTTCTAAGTGTGATTTCTGGCTTTGGGAGGTTGTCTTTTTGGGCCACGTGATTTCAGCCGCTGGAGTGGCAGTAGACCCGGCGAAGATCGAGGCAGTCCGGGATTGGCCCCGACCGACGATGGTATCAGAGGTCCGCAGTTTTATGGGCTTAGCTGGATATTACCGTCGGTTTGTGGAAGGTTTTGCGAAACTTTCCACACCCCTCACTCATTTGACGCGAAAAGGGATTAGGTTTACTTGGAGTGAGGATTGCCAGAGGAGCTTTGAGGAATTAAAGAACAGATTGATGTCGGCTCCTATCCTTTCCCTCCCCGTTATGGGGAAAGGATACGTGATATACAGTGATGCATCGCACAGTGGACTTGGTTGCGTGCTGATGCAGGAGGGAAGGGTAATCGCTTATGCCTCTCGGCAACTGAAGGATTATGAAAAGAATTACCCTACCCATGATTTGGAGCTAGCTGCAGTGATTTTTGCACTAAAGTTGTGGCGCCACTACCTGTATGGGGAGCACTGCGAGATTTACACCGACCACAAGAGCTTGAAATACCTATTCACACAAAAGGAGCTCAACTTGAGGTAGCGCAGATGGTTGGAATTGTTGAAAGACTATGATGTAGACATATTATACCATCCTGGCAAGGCCAACGTGGTTGTTGATGCCCTGAGCAGGAGAGCAGTACAGAGTTTATCTTTGATGATCACCGATCAGGCACCATTACTTGAGCAGATGAGGCGGTTAGAGCTCGAGGTTGTGTCCCCTGGGGTCTCTGCTAGACTTATGTCTCTAGTCGTGCAGCCCACTCTGTTGGACAGGATTCGAGAGAGACAGAGTGAGGACCCCCACCTGATGAGGATTCGAGAGCAGATGCAGACTGGTTTGATAGGGGACTTTTCAGTTGATGCTTCGGGAGTACTGCGGTACAGGGACCCAGCTTTAGTCCCTATGGATGCAGAGATCCGAGAGCAGATCTTGAGGGAGGCCCACTATACACCTTATACCATCCATCCTGGTGGGACTAAGATGTATAGGGACCTTAAGGCACAGTTTTGGTGGAATGGGATAAAAAGAGACATTGGGAGATTTGTAGCACACTGTCTAACTTGTCAGCAAGTAAAGGCTGAACATCGTGTACCTGCTGGCAAGTTGCAGAGTTTCCCAATCCCTGAATGGAAATGGGAACATGTTATGATGGATTTTGTCACAGGTTTGCCGAGAGCGCAGACGGGGGCGGATGGTATCTGGGTAGTCGTGGACAAACTTACCAAATCCGCCCACTTTTTACCGGTTCAGATGACTTGGCCGATGGAGCGACTAGCACAGGTGTACTTGGCGGAGGTAGTTAGATTGCACGGGGTACCCGTTTCCATCGTATCAGATAGAGACCCAAGGTTTGTCTCGCATTTCTGGAGGAGTTTACAGACAGCCATGGGGACGCAGCTCTGATTTAGTACAGCATTCCACCCACAGACCGATGGGCAGTCAGAGCGCACTATTCAGACCCTCGAGGATATGTTGAGAGCATGCGTTCTGGACTTTGGAGGAGGATGGTACCGACACTTGGGATTAGTTGAGTTTGTGTACAACAACAGCTATCAAGCGAGCATCCAGATGGCTCCGTTTGAAGCGTTGTATGGACGCAAGTGTCGGTCACCCCTATATTGGAGTGACGTGGGTGAGAAGAAGACTTTGGGTCCTGATCTACTATTAGAGGCAGAGTTAAAGGTCAGATTGGTACGACGACATCTCGAGACCGCCCAGAGTCGACAGAAGAGTTATGCTGATACTCGACGGCGAGACTCAGAGTTTCAGGTGGGTGACCATGTTTTTCTGAAAGTCTCGCCCTCGAAGGGGATTCGGAGATTTGGTATTCGTGGGAAACTGAGCCCCCGTTATATTGGACCTTTCGAGGTGTTGGAGCGCTTAGGGCCAGTTGCCTACAGGCTTGCACTTCCTCCCAGGCTTTCAGGTGTTCACGATGTTTTTCATGTGTCGACTCTGAGGAGGTATGTTCATGACCCGTCCCACATCATCGATTTCACCCCTCTGGAGGTTGCTGAGGACCTGAGATATGTTGAGCAGCCGTTGAGGATCTTGGACTGTGAGGTTAGGGAGTTGCGTAGTCGGGCCATCCCTTATGTGAAGATCCTCTGGAGTAGTCATGATGAGCGCGAGGCTACCTGGGAGCTGGAGTCAGCGATGATGGATTCTTACCCCTACTTGTTCGAGGCCCCTGCTTGAGGTATGACTTTTGTTTCGAGGATGAAACTTTTTCTTGTATGGGAGGATGTAGTGTTCTGGTTTTTCCCATGCAACTTTCCGATAAATCCACTGTGTAGAACACCTAGTGTTGGTGTGTCTGGCCCATGGTGCATCAAAGGGATGCCACAGATGGACCTTGTGAGACTTTGTTAGCTGATTTGGCATTCGGCTATATTTGTCAAATTTTAGAAAAGGTTTTGGGCCAATCTGAGGTTGGATTTGGATTCAGCGCGGAAAAACGCTTGAAAACGGCTATTTGCTTGTTAAATTTGGAGTCCGGATGACCAAAAAGGGCTTCCGGAAGTTTTCGGGAATTTTTGGTGCATGGGAGGTGACCGTGGACCGGCCTGAGCCACGTGGCGGCCTGTCATTGGCCGGCTCACGCAGCTCGGTCCACGGGGGATGCGGGTTGGTGCATGGACCGCGCGGGCGGGCCACGTGGCGCGCGCGTAGTGGATGGCACACGCGGCGCGGCTCAGTGATTTTGCGCGGCATGCGTGGACCAGGTGCATGACACGTGGCGGCATGGTACTGGCTGGCTCAGTAAGTCGCGGTCCACGGTGGAGGCGCCTCGGTACGGAGCGCACTGTGGTGCTGACGGCGCTGTCGGGGCACTCGAGTGCGGGCCACGCGTCGACCCGCCATTGGCGGGCCGTACCTACCCCCGCTGACCGCGGGGGGACGCGTGGCGCGCAGCGAGACCTTTGCACTGCTGTTCCCTGTTGTAGGGCGACGTGGCAGCACCAGGGAGATTCAGGCGCGTCGGACTGGGAGTATGCGACCGGATTTTCAGGCGCAATGCGCCCGAAACATGCCCCCGAAAACCCGGCCCAACAGCACTTTGGGCTGGGCTATAAATAGGGTCCTTAGTGTTTCTTTTGGCTCTTCTGGGTCTTTTTCTTCAGAGAGTTCCTCAGAGAAATTTTTCCCCTCTCAGTGCACGATCCTTTGGAGGACTTTGAGGATTTTTCGGAGGCACGCATCCGGAGGTTCACGATTTTACGGCGCGGCGCAACGCTCGTTCTCCGGCGACCCGTCTCGCCCCTTCTCAGTGTTTGGACTCCCCCGACTCACCCCGACATCCGATTTCGCCGATTCTTACGCCGTTGGACTCACGACAGGTAGGACTTCAACTCCTGTGTTTTGAGGTTCCTCGTTTTCCGTGCTGATCTCGGAGTTTTCTGACCACCCATTTGACCCATTTTTCTTCGCGGACTTTTGGACAGCACCGCCGTGTTCTTGCCGTATCTTTTCGCTCAGACGTCGGATCGAGGCGATTCAAAAGGCATTTTTCATCTACACTTCGCGAGGAGTCTCCTGGATTTCTCTCAGATTTTTCTGGATTTTGCACGAGGGTGAGAATCTCCTTTTTCTGTGGTTCTTTGTTACAGAAATTTGGTACAGTTTGGATTGGGGTGTTTCCCTTGCCGGATTTTTATCTCAGCGTAGGAAACTCCGATTTGGGCGTGCAGGTACTCGTTTCGACGGGTTCGTCGCGAGGATCGCGATAGTATTTTTCTTGGATTTTTCTGGGCATTTTTCGTAGGTAAAAATTTGAGAATTCTGGACTGTGGTATTAAGGGACAGATTTTGGGAAATTGTGAATGAATAGCTTATGTACTTTCCTTTGGGGTATTTTGTACAGATTGGTGGTGAGTATTTGGACTGAGCTTGGGTTTCGCTTTTGGAAACTTGGATTAGCGCTCGAGGTGGGTGATGTTGTGAACCTCCTACTTATGATCTGTCACTAGACCTATTGGAATGCTCTTGATCATGTTGTTAGTAAAACTGTGAAATGGACCTAGCATGCTTGTATGAGATCGTGGTTGCTTTGTTAATATTTGCATTGTCAGAAAACTACAAGTTAGTAGGTTGTGTTTCCATGCTTTAGATATGTAGTATAATTACTTGGAAATCATGCTAAATCCATAACATGTTGAATGTCTTAATGAAAGGTTGGGATATGCGGTTAGAATACTTAAAATGGTTTCATCAAGAAAAAAGGACTTTTGCATGCTTGAATGGTCACCTAGATAGGCCACCTTTTTCTGCTACACTATCATGCTGGAATTGACTCAGGAGAAACCATGTTTCATTCTTTCTCCAGTCACTTAGACATAGGGGATAGTATGCTCTGATTAGAGCAGGGACTGGGATAGTGTAGTCAGCTTTGGGATTTGGGGACAGGCAGGTTTGAGGACAGGGTACTCGCGGCAACCGCGGATTTCGGGCGGTTGACCGGACTGTTATTAGTGTATCAGATTTGGGGATAGGGGACCTGGACTTCTTTAGTAGATGGGTTGTTCCCACTTAAGTAGAGTCTTGGTCCAGTCCGACTATATCGGGTTACTTGTGACCGTGCCGGTCAGGAGCCGGTCTGCCGCAGTACTTGAGACCGTGCCGGTCAGGAGCCGGTCTGTTGCAGTACTTATGACCGTGCCGGTCAGGAGCCGGTCTGTTGCCTCGGGGATGGGACCGTGTCGGTCAGGAACCGGTCTGCATCCCGCAGCGGAGATGTGAGTTAGTGGGCATAGTAGGCAATACCGGTGTTCACCGGTGTCTAGATTGGGTTACCCAGGCAGGCATATGTATACTCTGATGTATGCATTTAGCTTATTACTTGAGAGGCATCTTACTGATAGCTTGTATCAGTTGTTATACGTATAGCACACCACCTTGTTTTATCTCTCCGCCTCTTGTAGTCCTAGTGTGCAGGTCTGTGGTAGAGGTTTACCCACTAGGGGAGGCTATTGTTTTTATAATAGTTCTGACCCCCACTGTTTTTTCCTTTTCTTGTCCCCTTTGTTTTGCAGAGTCATCTGCTGGAGTTGCGGGACCCTCTTCCCAGGATCGAGGTAAGAGGATCGCTGATTAGATAGCTGCTACCCCGAGCTCGAGTTTAGTAGTTTTGTTGTATCCCCTGTACACTCAGACGGTTGTATTTTCTTTTATTTTTTGGTCTGGCTGCGGCCAGCTGGTTGTATTCATTTTGTGAGCTGGGAGAGACACATGTATATTCTTGAGAGATTATTGTACTTTTATTTCCAGCATTTGTCTGAGATGTACTAGTTTCAGTTTAGCTCTGTTTTAGGCTCCAGTATTATTTCTTTTATATCTGAGCAGGTTACCAGCGCTTCGTGTACACGGGAAATACCGTGTGCTCGGCGGATCTGTGGACGAGCCCGGGTTCTGGTTTACACCCGGGGCGTGACAGAGACTAAATCTCTTAACCCGGCTATAGCATTTTGGATGGTAGCAAGATCCAAGAGGAACATGAGAGTTAAGCGTGCTAGAGCTAGAGTAGTTCTAGGATAGGTGACCCCCCTGGGAAGTGGGGCGTCACACGACGACTCGTAGGGAACTAACTCGCGACTCCCTTACCTCGATCAGAAGAAGCAGCAACAGGAGCAGCAGGATCAAGAGTAGAAGTCCCTGTGGGAAAAAACACCACGACGGGTGTGAGAACTACGTCCCAAGTAGTTCTCAGTGGGTGCCGCCAACAAGCCCGACGGTCTGCCCACTAAGTGTACTAGAGGCATAAAGTAACAATATAATACTGAAATGAAATGGCTGGAAAAGTAACTCTACAGCTACTATGCCTCTATCTAGATGCTCAAGAAAAAGGAACAGATGGAACATGATGCATCTACGAACACACACAGTAAACTCACCAAATCTAAACTGACTGCCTCAAAAGGTCCAGTCAAACCTGCGCCCACCTACTGCCGCACATCCTCAACAGGACGGGTCTACCGTAGGGTGTCCGTGACTGCCACTAATTGGCCCAGTCAGAGGGACGGCGTCGACAAGTCGCGATAGCAAGTAACAGGCCCAACTCCGGAGTGGCTCTCGAGGGGAGCGACCCCACCGAGGAAAGTATCCGCGTATCTCTGTCGAGCTCAAATATGGCTCATGCAGGCTATAGTCCAAACCACGATCAACAAGATCGACCAACAACACCAACTTTCAACCACAGGCTGGAAAACCACACAGCTGGGGCCACCGTCCACCAGACGGCTCCCACAACAAAACATTAAACTCACAGGAAAGACCGACACCATAAGGGTTCGGAAACCCGATAGACCGGTGCTAAGAACCCTATCAAACAAGAACAGACTCTAGGCTCCGCCTATCGAAGTTCCCGATCCCCTTATAGTTCGGGAAACCAAAACCACGGTACGACACGCAGAAAACACCAACAGGGCCCGAAAGTCCCGCGAGACCTACACCTACAACCCTATCAAACAAGAACAGGTTCCAGGCTCACCCCCCGTGGCTTTCGTCCCGACAAAGGAACGGCCCCTAGAACCCGGATCACTCGAATCCTTTCGAGTGGGGAGATTTACAAGAAAAAGGTGACATTTGTTATTGAAAATCATTTGATCTACAAGAAATCCATATTTAATGATTTTAGTTCTCTTTAGAAAAACAGTTAGAAAAATAAGTGTTTTACCCAAGCCCCGAAGGGCTGATGCCTTTGTCCAATCAAACAAGAACAGACTCCAGCGGCCCTTCGATGCTTGGAAGAAAACATTGGTAGACTAAAATCATGTGTATGTCGAAAAGGGTTCTGGGTTCTAGGTCCGGCTATCACTAGAAAACTACCGCCACTAACACAGTGGCGACAACCCAAACAGGGGAAAACCAGATCTCCCGGGTCCACCGTTTACCCCAAACGGTTCCCGGTACAGACAAGCGAACCACTGCATCTAACAGACTCCACTCTGCTCCCAAGCACGAGTGCAAATGCATCCCACACTAAAAGAAGTCCCGACCGCTCGGCCCACTACTCGGGCGAGGATAACACTAAGTCCAGGAATGAAACATAAAGTGTGGATGTCTAAACATAAATAACCCTAGCCCAAGTGAGGGTTTTCTACTGGTCTGGTTACACATGCAACATATGACGGGGGTGCTAGGTCAGGTTCCAAGATAACAAATATTTAACATGATAGAAGGAAGCAAGAGATCACAAGATCGACAGATAAAACTAGGAACAACAATTCCTACACTCTAGTATGCTACCCAAGTCCATTCACTATCATGCATGATTCTATATCAATAGAATTAGAGCACAGTCCATAGATCTTGAAAGCAAGCCACCCACCTGAAGACGCTAACTGTCCGATGTCGTACAGCTAAGGAAACTAGGAAAAATAACAACTCTATGTCCAACAGGTCCAGCACAGTCCACAATCCCTCCTGGGTACAACATAAGGCTACAGTTATACTTTAATTCCAAAATTGCCAAGAATTACAACACTGAAAATTTCAGCCGCAAAGATGCGATTAGTCCACCTGCTGAATGTGCTCGAAAAAATCCAAATAAAATATTCCTGCGATCCTCGTGTCGATAGCTTCGAAACAAGTACCTGGACGCCCAATTACGAGCACCGTAGGCCAAGTTATAAATTCCACAGTATCGGTGCGCAAAATCCCAAAACCATTCAACTGTAAACTCTTGTACAGATAAAAGGAAAAGTGTATACCTTCGGGAAGGTCTCCAAAAATTCCAAGAAAATACCACGATGATCCTTGCGTCGAGTAGATGAAAAAAGTCTATAAGCACGTCCTGATCCGAGATTTGTGCGCGAAGATCTCCCCAAAAGAAGCTGCTGCCCTCACCAAAAACTCACAGCAAGAAGGGTCCCAATGAGCACGAGAAAACACCTCGAAAAACGCGAAATCTGAAAATGTGCGAGAAGCCAAAAATCGTAGCCTCACCTGTTACGAATCCAGCAGCAAAGAAATCGCTCGAAAAGATGGTCGGAGTAGGTCGGCGGAGCTCGTACACCGAAGAGCGACGGAAGAAGCACCGAAGAAAGAACGTCGCGCCGAGCCAAGAAAATAAGAATCTCGAAAAGCGTGCCCCCAAAAATCCCCAAACTCTACAGATGGATGCGAAAATGTGTGGGGAGAAAGTCCTCTGAAGAAACCCAGGTGAGAAGATGGCCAGAACACTGAAAAAACCCAAGTTGAACAGCTTTCGGGCTATTTATAGCCCAAAGAAACATTTTAGAAAATACCGGCTGTGTCCCGAAATTCGGGCGCATGGCAACTTTCGGGCGGCTACAGTGTTGGGCCGGCCCAACACTGTGCGCGCCCGAAACGGCCCGGGGCCGCCACGTAGCCCGACCAACAGGCGACAGCGGCCCGAGCCGCTCCGCTGCGGCCACGTCGCACGCCCCGGCGCCCGACACGCGTCCCGCACAGCGAACAGCTGTGCGGGGCGCATGAGCCGCCGACGCGTGGCACCTCCCCGGTCAAACTGGGTAGGTGGCGCCCGCCAGTGGCAGGGCGACACGCGTCCCTGCCACTGTCGCGGTCACACGTGCGGGCAGGCGGCGCCTGCCGCGCACGCGCCCCGAGGCGGGGTCCCGCACCCACGTGCGCCGCACCCGGTGAGCCGACCAATGACACGTTGACACGTGTCCCATGCACCCGGTCCACGCACCCTAGTTCGGGTTCCGTGGACCGCGCCGCGTGCACCGACCAACCGGGCACTGCCACGCGTCCCCCCGCCTGGTCCATGCACCGCCGCGCCAAAACCGTAGACCGCGCCTCAAGAGCCCGCCAATCAGGCGACGCCACGTGTCCATGCGCCGGGTCCGTGCACCCAGCCGCTCCCCTCTGTGGACCGAGCGCTGCGGACCGGCCCAATCACAAGCCGCCACGTGGCAGCCGGCGGTCCACGGCCCCTCCCATGCACCGAAATTCAGCGAAAACTTTCGGGAGTCCTTTTTGGGCATCCGGACTCAGAATTCAATAAGAAAATAGCCGTTTTCAAGCGTTTTTCCGCGCTGAATCCAAATCCAACCTCTGTTTGGCCCAAAACTATTTCAAAAATTCGGCAATTGCAGCCGAGGGCCAATCCAGCTGTGGATATCACACAGGGTCCATCTGTGGCATCCTTTTGATGCACTATGGACCAGATACACCAACACTAGGTGTTCTACACCACGGTTCATGGGAGAAGCCACACGGGGATTAGGGTCACCACATCCTCCCCCACTAAAAGGAAGTTTCGTCCCCGAAACAAAAACACACCACAACTACAAAACCAAAACAATCAAAACAACCAAGAACGCAACACTAAACTAAAAAGGAAGATACGACTCCACCAGCAGGAAAGTCATCAACCCCAACCCTCGATTTAGAAAACGGCTGAAATTAGCGAAAGTCTAAAAATTTCTAAAAATCAGTGCCTTCGCCCCAATCAAACAAGAACAGGTTCGGGCACTGTCTCCATTCCTGGAGCAATCCTTCGAAATTTTTGTCCTGTTCGTAAATTTCAGTACAAAGGCAAGAAAAGGAAGAGAAGTGTTGGTGTCGTTCCTGCTGTGGCAACAAAAAGAAAGCTACCACTAACGAGACTCATAAGGACGCAACCCCTAGTCCTAAACGTCACAACAGCTCCTGAGGTGGCGTCTGTCCAAAGCCGCTGAAGCTGCTGCTGCTGGAAGGATACGCCGACAATCCGAGAAAACGAACTCCTCCAGTCCAACTCGCAGAAGGATAACTGCTCTCATTCCATTATCAGTCGTAGCACTGCACCGCACCAACCAGTCCAACATGTGTGCTCATTCCAAGTCCTGGAGCTGTCCTTGAATCGTCACATCAGCCGGTGAAGTCCCAAGTCTCAACTGCACTGATCATACACCGCGAACCTCCTCTACTCGTAGGATACTGGGAAGAATCCAATTACTAAAACATGTAGCTTACATTCCTAACCCACTCCCATGCAAAGATGCTGATGCAGATGCTCAACCAATAATGCAGAAGGTTGCAGCGGTAACGAAATGCTCGACTCAGCTAACTGAAATAAAATCATACCTGCCGCGGCATGATCCGCTGCCGGGGTGTCCTCCACCAGGGCTGCATAAACCCGTCCACTGGGTGCTGCAGGTCGTCGTCCCGTCTGTCCCGACGTCGTGGCCCACTCTGTCTACTGGTGTGCCGGAGGGGTTCCCGCTGCATGGATGGGCAAGGGGGGTGCTGTCGCAATCGGCCGCACTGACAAAATGGCCTGGGGGCAAGCTGCGCGGAAATGTCCCAACTCTCCACAGAGGAAACACCGCCCCTGTCTCTGATCACACTGTGACGGTGGATGAGGCCCGCCATAAATGACACACCGCTCCTGTCACCGCTGCCGATACTGCTGCTGCTGCGGAGGCCCACCAGATCTCCGGTGCCTACGAAACCCACGACCCTCTGGATGAGATCGTGGAGGTCTCGGAGGTCCCTGCTGGCTCGTCTGACCCTCATCCTCCAGTGCTGGGCGCTTCGCCCCCGAAATCCCTGCGGGAGCTAGGGCCACCTCTGCCATCACTGCCTCTCCACACTCAACATATAAAGCCTGCTCCATCGAAGCCTCTAACGTCTGCAATCTGTGGGAGCGAACAAGCTGAAAAATGTCCCGGCGCAGCCCCCGCTCAAACATGTAGATCCGGTGAGACTCGTCCCTGGCCGCGTGAGGCATACTAGCCAATAGCTGATTGAATTCGGCTATGTATGCATTCACGGGCCGATCTCCCTGGAGGAGATTTCTCAGCCGCTCCTCCAATCTCTGGCGAACACTCTCAGGAAAGAAGGCCCCTAGAAGAAGTCTGCGGAACTCCGCCCAAGGAAGAATCTGTGTCCCAGGCAGACCAACAGGCCGCACACGCCGCCACCAAGCCTCGACGTTGCTCTCCAAGAAGTGTGTAGCCAAGAAGACCCGAAATCGATCCTCAACAAACAAACTCTCAAAATGACGCTCCATGGTCGTGATCCAAGACTCTGCCTCCCACGGCTCAGCACTCATACCAGAAAAACGGGGTGGATCAAACCGGCGGAACCTCATCAACAAATCCACCACCGCACTCTGCTCAGCCGAAGTCAAAGGTCCCGTCGACCCTGGCGGTGGTATGCATGAAACTGGCTCGACAAGAATAGCCGGCGCTGACGGAACCACAGGGGGCGCCACAGCTGGTGAAGAAGGCACAGGCGAACACTCAGGGGGTGCTACCACTGGCTGCGTCCTCTGCTCTAAAAGAAGCATCATCCGACCAAAGGCCTCCTCCTGGCGCCGAGAAGCCTCCTCCTGGCGCTGAGAAGCCTCCTCCTGGCGCTGTAAAGCCTCCTCCCGGCGCTGAGATGTCTCCTCCTGGCGCCGCACCGCCTCAGACAACTGTGCCACCTGGGCACGGAGCTCCAGAACCTCCCTCTGCTGTCCCTGCCCTGAGTCCTCCTGCTCGGGCTCATCGGAGGGGAAAGGCTGAGAACGCGTCTGCACCCTGCGTCGAGGAGGCATCGTGCCTACCTGCAACACACAAGCAACCATCAGGACAGTACCAAACAACACTCGACCCAATCCAGTGAAAGTCTAGGACATGTCATCCATTCCCTAGCATTATGTTGTCTGCAGCCAACATAATCGCTTAGGAGAATAAACATGCCAATCACCCATCCCATCCCTTGGGAGAGGTAAAAACTCAATCAGGACTCTCGCTAAAAGTCACGACTCTCACGTAGTCATCCTAATGTCCAACCACAAGCCTAGGGTTTCTAAGTCCACATGACCTACAACCTAGGCTCTGATACCACCTAATCTGTCACGCCCCGGCGTCGAAACTGCGACCCGGGCTCACCAACAGATCCGCCGCCCATACGGGAAGCCCCGTATAGACGAAGCGACTAACCTGCAAAAGATCAACTATGCTATACAGATATCAGAGCTTAAAGAAAACTGCTAGAAATAAAACTATATACAAACAAAGACCTCACCAAAATACAAAAGTCTCTCGAGCAGTAAAATAAAAGTACAACTCTATACCTCACTACAAAGTCTCTCAACAAGAGCTCTCAAAAGTACGGGGTACATCTACTCTCTGGACGACGACTGGTAGGGAACTAACTCGCGACTCCCTTACCTCGATCAGAAGAAGCAGCAACAGGAGCAGCAGGATCAGGAGTAGAAGTCCCTGTGGGAAAAAACAACACGACGGGTGTGAGAACTACGTCCCAAGTAGTTCTCAGTGGGTGCCGCCAACAAGCCCGACGGTCTGCCCACTAAGTCTACTAGAGGCATAAAGTAACAATATAATACTGAAATGAAATGGCTGGAAAAGTAACTCTACAGCTACTATGCCTCTATCTAGATGCTCAAGAAAAAGGAACAGATGGAACATGATGCATCTACGAACACACACAGTAAACTCACCAAATCTAAACTGACTGCCTCAAAGGGTCCAGTCAAACCTGCGCCCACCTACTGCCGCACATCCTCAACAGGACGGGTCTACCGTAGGGTGTCCGTGACTGCCACTAACTGGCCCAGTCAGAGGGACGGCGTCGACAAGTCGCGATAGCAAGTAACAGGCCCAACTCCGGAGTGGCTCTCGAGGGGAGCGACCCTACCGAGGAAAGTATCCGCGTATCTCTGTCGAGCTCAAATATGGCTCATGCAGGCTATAGTCCAAACCACGATCAACAAGATCGACCAACAACACCAACTATCAACCACAGGCTGGAAAACCACACAGTTGGGGCCACCGTCCACCAGACGGCTCCCACAACAAAACATTAAACTCACAGGAAAGACCGACACCATAAGGATTCGGAAACCCGATAGACCGGTGCTAAGAACCCTATCAAACAACAACAGACTCTAGGCTCCGCCTATCGAAGTTCCCGATCCCCTTATAGTTCGGGAAAGCAAAACCTCGGTACGACACGCAGAAAATACCAACAGGGCCCGAAAGTCCCGGGAGACCTACACCTACAACCCTATCAAACAAGAACAGGTTCCAGGCTCGGCCCCCGTGGCTTTCGTCCCGACAAAGGAACGGCCCATAGAACCCGGATCACTCGAATCCTTTCGAGTGGGGAGATTTACAAGAAAAAGGTGACATTTGTTATTGAAAATCATTTGATCTACAAGAAATCCATATTTAATTATTTTAGTTCTCTTTAGAAAAACAGTTAGAAAAATAAGTGTTTTACCCAAGCCCCGAAGGGCTGATACCTTTGTCCAGTCAAACAAGAACAGACTCCAGCGGCCCTTCGATGCTTGGAAGAAAACATTGGTAGACTAAAATCATGTGTATGTCGAAAAGGGTTCTGGGTTCTAGGTCCGGCTATCACTAGAAAACTACCGCCACTAACACAGTGGCGACAACCCAAACAGGGGAAAACCAGATCTCCCGGGTCCACCGTTTACCCCAAACGGTTTCCGGTACAGACAAGCGAACCACTTCATCTACCAGACAGACTCCACTCTGCTCCCAAGCACGAGTGCAAATGCATCCCACACTAAAAGAAGTCCCGACCGCTCGGCCCACTACCCGGGCGAGGATAACACTAAGTCCAGGAATGAAACATAAAGTGTGGATGTCTAAACATAAATAACCCTAGCCCAAGTGAGGGTTTTCTACTGGTTTGGTTACACATGCAACATATGACGGGGGTGCTAGGTCAGGTTCCAAGATAACAAATATTTAACATGATAGAAGGAAGCAAGAGATCACAAGATCGACAGATAAAACTAGGAACAACAATTCCTACACTCTAGCATGCTACCCAAGTCCATTCACTATCATGCATGATTCTATATCAATAGAATTAGAGCACAGTCCATAGATCTTGAAAGTAAGCCACCCACCTGAAGACGCTAACTGTCCGTAGTCGTACAGCTGAGGAAACCAGGAAAAATAACAACTCTATGTCCAACAGGTCCAGCACAGTCCACAATCCCTCCTGGGTACAACATAAGGCTACAGTTATACTTTAATTCCAAAATCTGCCAAGAATTACAACACTGAAAATTTCAGCCGCAAAGATGCGATTATTCCACCTGGTGACTGTGCTCGAAAAAATCAAAATAAAATATCCATGCGATCCTCGTGTCGATAGCTTCGAAACAAGTACCTGCACGCCCAATTCCGAGCACCGTAGGCCAAGTTATAAATTCCACAGTATCGGTGCGCAAAATCCCAAAACCATTCAACTGTAAACTCTTGTACAGATAAAAGGAAAAGTGTATACCTTCGGGAAGGTCTCCAAAAATTCCAAGAAAAATATACCACGATGATCCTTGCGTCGAGTAGATGAAAAATGTCTACAAGCACGTCCTGATCCGAGATTTGTGCGCGAAGATCTCGCCAAAAGAAGCTGCTGCCCTCACCAAAAACTCACAGCAAGAAGGGCCCAATGAGCACGAGAAAACACATTGAAAAACGCGAAATCTGAAAATGTGCGGGAAACCCAAAATCGTAGCCTCACCTGTTACGAATCCAGCAGCGAAGAAATCGCTCGAAAAGATGGTCGGAGTAGATCGGGGGAGCTCGTACACCGAAGAGCGACGGAAGAAGCACCGAAGAAAGAACGTCGCGCCGAGCCAAGAAAATAAGAATCTCGAAAAGCATGCCCCCAGAAATCCCCAAACTTTGCAGATGGCTGCGAAAATGTATGGGGAGAAAGCCCTCTGAAGAAACCCAGGATGGCCAGAACACTGAAAAAACCCAAGTTGAACAGCTTTCGGGCTATTTATAGCCCAAAGAAACATTTCAGAAAATACCGGCTGTGTCCCGAAATTCGGGTGCATGGCAACTTTCGGGCGGCTACAGTGTTGGGCCGGCCCAACACTGTGCGCGCCCGAAACGGCCCGGGGCCGCCACGTAGCCCGACCAACAGGCGACAACGGCCCGAGCCGCTCCGCTGCGGCCACGTCGCACGCCCCGGCGCCCGACACGCATCCCGCACAGCGAACAGCTGTGCGGGGCGCATGAGCCGCCGACGCGTGGCACCTCCCCGGTCAAACCGGGTAGGTGGCGCCCGCCAGTGGCAGGGCGACACGCGTCCCTACCACTGTCGCGGTCACACGTGCGGGCAGGCGGCGCCTGCCGCGCACGCGCCCCGAGGCGGGGTCCCGCGCCCCCGTGCGCCGCACCTGGTGAGCCGACCAATGACACGTTGACACGTGTCCCATGCACCCGGTCCACGCACCCTAGTTCGGGTTCCGTGGACCGCGCCGCGTGCACCGACCAACCGGGCGCTGCCACGCGTCCCCCCGCCTGGTCCATGCACCGCCGCGCCAAAACCGTAGACCGCGCCTCAAGAGCCCGCCAATCAGGCGGCGACACGTGTCCATGCGCCGGGTCCGTGCACCCAGCCGCTCCCCTCTGTGGACCGAGCGCTGCGGACCGGCCCAATCACAAGCCGCCACGTGGCAGCCGGCGGTCCACGGCCCCTCCCATGCACCGAAATTCAACGAAAACTTCCGGGAGTCCGTTTTTGGGCATCCGGACTCAGAATTCAACAAGCAAATAGCCGTTTTCAAGCGTTTTTCCGCGTTGAATCCAAATCCAACCTATGTTTGGCCCAAAACTATTTCGAAAATTCGGCAATTGCAGCCGAAGGCCAATCCAGCTGTGGATATCACACAGGGTCCATCTGTGGCATCCCTTTGATGCACTATGGACCAGATACACCAACACTAGGTGTTCTACACCATGGTTCATGGGAGAAGCCACACGGGGATCAGGGTCACCACACAAACATCTCCTGGCCTGGCTCGCTAAAGGTCACCATTCTTGCGGCGCGATCAATTGCCAGGAAATAGCGAGCCAGCCAAACATCCCAAGTACTGTAACAAAATCTCACAGCTGATACAGGACCATCAGGTCCACTGGCAAAATCCAAGACTCGATCTGCATCGGGCAGGACCATTAACACTCCTCCACGTGCAAAGTGTAATCGGGAAAATGAACCTCTCGTGCACGTGGTAAAAGCCCTACCTCTAACCCATGCAACGATGCAACAGATCTACTAAAAAGAATGCGATGCTCGTATAACAAATAAGACATGAATCCAAATGCCAGAAATAAATCATACCTGCTACTACACAGTCAGCCGTAGCAGAATCCCCCGCCTGTGCTAAGCCGCCCAGATCACTCAACATCGGCTGTCTCTCACCAGAAGGGTGTGGAGGCGAAACTCGGTCTGCCTGGAGACCTGTCGGTGAAGCTCCCGGTCGTAGCTGGGAAGTGGTAGGAACAGATGCCGAAGTCGATGCTGCACGTGCTGACAGAGGGCACGTAACCCGGAAATGTCCAAACAGGCCACAAAGGTATCAGCGTCCCTGCCGCTGATCACAACTACCGGGAAAGTGCTGACCCCCACAGAAGATACAACTGCCCGGGACCCATAACTGCCGCGGCTGCTGCTGCCGTCTCTGAAGTCGTGATCGCGACCTCTGCTGGGACGCAGTAGGGGCCAATGCTGGAGAAGGTGCCGCTAAGGTCCGGAAGGGGCACGTAGCTCGGATGTGGCCTGGCTGCCCACATCGGAAGCATCGACCCTCCCTCAAGTCACAGGTATTAGATGGATGCTGCTCCCTACAGAAAACGCACCGGGCCAACGCTCGAGACTGCAAAGACTGCTGCTGCGGTGGCCCCAGAAATCCACCAGGTCCTTGTCGATCAAGACGCCCACGGCCCGGAGGCTGGGGCCGCGGGGGTCGTGATGACCTCCCAGAACTGACCTGTCCATCATCATCGGGGGATGGGCGTTTCCTGTCTGGACATTGCTCTGAAGCCCCGGCCCCCTCGCCAACCGGTAAGTCACCCCGTTGCGCCAGTAACTGCTCCAGGCGCTGGTCCTGACGAAAGCTCCTCGCCACCAACTGGGTCACCAAAGCCCGCAGTTCTCCCAACTCGGCGGACACCGCCCGCTCAGACTCCCTGGAAGGTGTGGGGGTACCCCGGGTAGGTGAACGATGACGCGGAGACATCCTGCCACAGGAAACCAAAAATCAGTAACACAACCCCAAGAGACCCAATCTAGCGAAAGTCAAAGACATCTCCCTATTTCTGCAACTTTATGTTGTCTGCAGCCAACATAATTGTTCAGCAGAAATAGGGTACGTCGATCCCTCTTCACTCACTGGAAGAGTCAACTGACCAAAATCACCGACTTTCGCAAAATATCGTGCCACTCACGCCCTATCATCCTAGGGTCTGCCAAAAGCCTAGGGTTTTTCCTAAGTCCCAACTGACCTATCCCTAAGCTCTGATACCAACTAATCTGTCACGCCCCGGGTGTAAACCAGAACCCGGGCCCGTCCACAGATCCGCCGTGCACACAGAATTTCCCGTGTACACGAAGCGCTGGTAACCTGCTCAGATATAAGAGATATAGATAAAGGAGCATAAACAGAGCTAAAATAAAGCTACAACATCTCAGACTACAGCTAGAAAGTAAAAGCAAAGTAAAAACTCTCAAAATATACAAGTGTCTCTCCCAGCTCACCAAATAAGTACAAACAGCTGGCAAGAGCCAGACCCAAAATAAACTACAACTGTCTGAGATAAGAAAGGGGTACAACTAATGCACGACTAAACTCGAAGTCGGGGGTAGATGAGCTACCTAATCCGCTATCTGCTTGCCTCTCTCTGCCCGAGACGGCCCTGCAACTCCCGCAGAAGAATCTGCAAAACAAAGGGAGAAAAAGAAAAGAGAGACAATGGGGGTGAGAACTACTATATAAAACAGTAGGCTCCCCTAGTGGGAAAACCTCAAACTCTGACGTGCCCACTAGGTCTACTAGAGGCAAAAAGGGAAAAACAGTAGTAAACTAAAAAGTCTACTGATAAGGAAAAACTATCACTACAATGCCTCTAAATGCAGTATCAAAAGAGATGACTGCATGAATGCATCAGAAAACTGTATCTGTCCCAATAACCCAATCATGTGCCACCAGTAAAACTGGCATTGCCTGCTCAGCGGAATCTGCACACATGGCTCGAAACCGCGGGATCGGCCCACATGGCTCGCATCCCAAAATAAGTAACAGATCGGCAACTCTATAACCGTACGATCGCACACTCCGGAGTGGCACTCGAGGGGAGCGACCCACACGAGTAAAATAGCTCTGTAACAAGTATCTCAGTCTAGCAGGACTTTGATCATGACTATGATCAAAGTGGACATCTCTATCCACTAAAGAAACCTGAAACCCAATCTGATGCATAAGTAAAACATCCGGTCAACCGCCCAATGTTCGCGGTCGCCGCAACACCCCACAAGTCCAAATCTGATAAGGTAATCAACAGCTGGCTAACCGCCCAATGTCCGCGGTTGCCACAACACCCCACGATCCAAATCTGATAAGGTAATCAACAGCTGGCTAACCGCCCAATGTCCGCGGTTGCCACAACACCCCACGATCCAAATCGAATCTAATCTGACCCTGACTCGATGGCCTCGACTACACTATCCTATACCCCTGCTCTAACTTGAGCAACATGCAACTGAATAGAAAGGAGAACAACTAAATGTCACGCCCCGGGGTCGAAACTGCGACCCGGGCTCGCTAACAGATCTGCCATCTGTACGGAAACTGCCGTACAGACGAAGCGTCTAACCTGCAAAAAGAATCAACTACAGTATACAGATATCAGAGCTGAAAGTAAACTACTAAAAACTGAAATCCAAACTCTGTACAACTGAAAATAAATACAATATCCATCTCCCAAATTCGATCATATAAAAAGTCCTCTGATACAAAAACCCAAAAGGGAGATATCTCTAAAAAAAACATCAGTGTACGAGCTCTCAAAACAAATATCCTCACTACATCAGTCTCTCAAACTATAAAATAAAGTACAACGCTATACCTCACAACAAAGTTCTCTCAACAGAGGTAAAAGTAGTAAACTAGTCTACTGAAGCTCTCCACTGAAGGGGGTACCGCTACACTCCAACAACGGGTAGGGAACTAGCTCGCGACTCCCTCGCCTCGGTCAGAAGGATCAGCAACAGGAGCACAGGAACAGGAGAAGAAGTCCCTAGGGAAAAGACACCACGACGGGTGTGAGAACTACTTCCCACAGTAGTTCTCAGTGGGTGCCGTCAACAAGCCCAACGGTCTGCCCACTAAGTCTACTAGAGGCAAAAGATAACAGTGCAATGAAATCTGAACAAAAAAAGCTGGTGCTACTCTACAGCTACCATGCCTCTATCTAGATGCTCAAAAAGTGGAACAGATAAAAGTAAATGTGACCACACACACCCAAGGTGCTCAATCGACCCAATCGAACTGACTGTCTCATAGGGTCCAGTCAAGCCTGCGCCTGTCGACTAGGAACGCACCTGCCCACTACCACACATCCGCATGAGGACGGGATTTACGTGGGGCGTCCTGTCCGACTAACTCACCCCTCGCGCAAAACTGCCTCAACAGGCCCATCGTTGCATCCACTGCGGAAAACTGCCTCAACAGGCCAACCATCATATCCACAGCGGCATCTCAGGGACGCGACTCCAACTGAGGAAAACGGCGCGGCATAGAGTATCAAACATTGGCATAAGCAGGCTATAGCCAAGATCCACGCTCGCTCTCAGAACGGTAGGACTCAAGATCCCCAAATATCTCGCACAACAGTCGGAGCACTCTCGACGACTCAGCTGATCAGCTCACACGAAACACGAGACACTAGCCTCTCCAACAGCTCGCAGCACAAAGCACACTGGCTGGAGGTACTCCACAGCCAGGAACGACCCACAACTCAGGCTAACAATACTGGTCGGACAACACTCAACGACCTGGGACCATCGTCAACCCCAACGGTTCCCAACAACACTGACCGGAAGATACTCGACGGCCCGGGACTACCGTCTGCTCAACGGCTCCCTCCCACGACAGCACAACAGGGATACAAGACCTCCCGGGACTACCGTTTACCCAAACGGCTCCCGGCACGGATAAGCAACCCACTACAACTACCAGACTCCACTCTGCTCCCAAGCACCAGTGCAAATGCATCCCACACTAAAAGACAGTCCCGACCTCTCGGCCCACTACCCGGGCGAGGATAACACTATGTCCAGGAATAGAAAAACAGTGTGGGTGTCTAAACATAAATAACCCTAGCCCAAGTGAGGATTTTCTACTGGTCTGGTTACACATGCAACATATGACGGGGTGCTAGGTCAAGTTCCAAGATAGCTATATGAACAGATGATAAAAGGAATAACAATTCCTACAATATGGCATGCTATACAAGAAAATAAACTATCATGTATAGTCCTACATCAGTAGAATTACTGTACAGTCTATAAAACTTGGAGATAAGGCCACCCACCTTGATTTGCCACCAATTGCTTTTAGACACTTGCAATTGGCCTCCACGCGATTCGCACGCAAAACGATGCCCGCTGCCGGAGTCCGCACGCAAAACGGAGCTCGGTGCCAGAATCCGCACGCCAAACGGAGTCCGCATGCAAAACGGTGCACGGAGTCGGAGACCGCACGCAAAACGGAGTCCGCACGTAAAACGGTGCACCGTGCCGGAGACCGCACGCAGAACGGAGTCCGCACGCAAAACGGAGCACGGTGTCGGAAACCGCACGCAAAATGGAGTCCGCACGCAAAACGGAGCAGGTGCCGAAAACCGCACGCAAAACGGAGTCCGCACGCAAAACGAAGAACGGTGCCGGAAACCGCACGCAAAAGCGAGTCCGCACGCAAAACGGAGCACGCCGTCGGAGACTGCACGCAAAACGGTGCAGCAACACGGTCCCTAACACAGATAAGAGCAAGAGGGTCAATTTACTGTCCAAAAGAACGCCCCAAACTGTGCCAAAAATATCGCAAAAACTAACACACGGGACCTACCCGACTGCGCCGCCGCCGCCGAAACGCTCCGTTGGAAAACCCCGCGCGCTCCACGAAGCCCACGACGCACCGCCGCACCACCCACCATCTCCTCCCTCAATCTCCCTCTCGCTCGGTTGAAGAAGAAAGAAAAGGAAGGGAAGAAATGGCGTGCGGGGGAGGAGGAAGAAGAAGAAAAGAAGGAGAGAGAGAGGAGGTGGTCCACGGTTGCCGGTCCACGGTGCACCGCACAAGGGGCGCCCAGCTGCCGAGTGGTCCACGAGGCCGGGGCGCGTGCACCGGGTCCACGCACGCGCCCCGTGCCCCACGTGGCGTGCGGCAACGCGCCCGCCACACGGGCGCGTTACAGCGCGCCACCCCAGGCGCGGGACACGCGCCCGCCACACTGGCGCGCGTGCCCCCGCGCCCGCGCGGGCGCCAACGGGGGGCCGCCACGTGGCGGCCCCTGCGCTGACCCGCGCAGGTGCGCGTTCCCAATGCGCGCCAGACGCGCGCATTCCCGCGTCCGTACGCGCCTGCCGCGCCCTCGGGATCCGCGCCACGCCAACCTCGATTTCCGTGTTCGCCTCGAAAAACGCGCACGTCATCCGGGCTCCAAAACAAACAAGTAAATAGTCCATTCTCAATGATTTCGCGCGCTGAATCCAAAAACGATGTCCGATTCTCCAAATTCTCAACCGAAAATTTGCCGAATGCCCCCGGATAGCCCACCTGATCCGGTTTTCGCGCAGGGTCCAAATTCTGAAGTCCGATTTGCCAAATTCCAACTCTAGAAATTCCCGAAGGCGACCGGAGAGGTAATCTTTTATCCAAACTTCGCCCGAAGTCCAAATTTGACATCTACGTCGCGCGAAACCACCTCTAAACACTCGACGGGACCCCCAATTTTCCACGGGATCCCTTTTTGAGCCCGAAGTCCAACGCTTGTGTCCAAATTGCGCGCAAACACCACCGACACACCACACAGGCCTCCAGTGATGCAACTAAATCCCAAATTGCAACACAAATCCATTTCTCGGGCCCGCCAAGCGCACAAACACTCCCAACAGCCACAAAAAGCTGCCCAACAACCAGCAAACCCTACGCGGGGGATTCCGGGACCTCACACTCTCCCCCACTAAAAGAAGGTTTCGTCCTCGAAACTAGATCAAGTCCATCAGGAGCCACAAATACCACGGGTAGGTATCCATCAATACGCCTCCAGCTCCCGAAACACCACTCGCTCCCCGTGATTACTCCTCAACGACAACAACAGCAAGTACGGCATGGCCCGATGTGCAATTCTCTCATCTCTCGAGCCAGAAATTGCAACGGGCGTCCCTCGCACACCAACAATCACAGATCTCAAAGGGGCAAGTAAATCACGGGCGAGGAAAAACACATCACTACTGAGCTGAGACGTGAAATACCCAAGGGCTCCAATAAAAGGCTGGGGGAAACGGAAATAACCACTAGTGCAACACGCACCAAACCACATCATGGTGCCACGACGGGTGTGAGAACTACTTCCCACAGTAGTTCTCAGTGGGTGCCGTCAACAAGCCCAACGGTCTGCCCACTAACTCTACTAGAGGCAAAAGATAACAGTGCAATGAAATCTGAACAAGAAAAGCTGGAGCTACTCTACAGCTACCATGCCTCTATCTAGATGCTCAAAAAGTGGAACAGATAAAAGTAAATGTGACCACACGCACCCAAGGAGCTCAATCGACCCAATCGAACTGACTGCCTCATAGGGTCCAGTCAAGCCTGCGCCTGTCGACTAGGAACGCACCTGCCCACTACCACACATCCGCATGAGGACGGGATTTACGTGGGGCGTCCTGTCCGACTAACTCACCCCTCGCGCAAAACTGCCTCAACAGGCCCATCGTTGCATCCACTGCGGAAAACTGCCTCAACAGGCCAACCATCGTATCCACAGCGGCGACAGAAAAGGTGGCGACAATTGTCGCCACCAAAAGTATGAAGAATCGGTGGCGACAATTGTCGCCACCAAAAGTATGAAGAATCGGTGGCGACAATTCTCGCCACTAAATGTATGAAGAAACGGTGGCGACAATTCTCGCCACCAAATGTAGAAGAATCGGTGGCGACAATTGTCGCCACCGAATGTACGAAGAAACAGTGGCGACGCTTGTCGCCACTGAATGTATGAAGAAACCACTACATGTATGAAGAAACGGTGGCGACAATTGTCGCCACCAAATGTAGAAGAATCGGTGGCGACAATTGTCGCCACCAAAAGTATGAAGAATCGGTGGCGACAATTGTCGCCACTAAATGTATGAAGAAACGGTGGCGACAATTCTCGCCACCAAATGTAGAAGAATCGGTGGCGACAATTGTCGCCACCGAATGTATGAAGAAACGGTGGCGACGCTTGTCGCCACTGAATGTATGAAGAAACAGTGGCGACAATTGTCGCCACCAAATGTAGAAGAATCGGTGGCGACAGCTGTCGCCACCGAATGTATGAAGAAACGGTGGCGACGTTTGTCGCCACCGAATGTATGAAGAAACGGTGGCGACTTTTGTCGCCACCGAATGAGAAACGGGAGCCCCAGCTACCGCCACCAATTGTCTGGAGAAACGGTGGCAACAATTGTCGCCACACCAAATGTCCAGATTAAAGGTGGCAGCAGCTATCGCCACCAAATGTAAGCGAGCAGCGATTCCAGTCACAAATGAGAGGATGGAACAATTCTTTACGACCAGATGACGCAAATGATTTTGGCCTGGGTTAAACACGAAAGATCCAAAATGTCACAATAAAAATTCTTTTCAAAAACCTCTGCCATAAATAACTTCCGTGATTCATCATCAACCAAGCCAAGGACATAGTCGGTAGTTATTTATGAAGGAAACATATTTTGAATTAACAAACAACGGAATAAAAATCAAATTCTACCATAAAATTGCTCTAAAGAATTTCAGCCCACTAATCACTCGCGGTAAACCAAACACAACGAAATCAAGGGGTTGATGTAGCAGCAATTTCAACATTTATTCATTTATTTTTCCCGTTTCTCCTAACAATACAGCTCATACTACTGTTCATAATTTCACAGATCATATATCAGTAAAACAATCAACAGTTGGAAGATCATGACAGCAAAATAATAATAATAGAAGATTATTTACCAGTGCCACACTATCCTAATTCACAGGAGTGTTGTTTTATTAACACAGGAATGCAAAACCTTTCTTCAAACACCAGTAGTTCCTATCGACTCGATCACTTCTGCATTATCACTAGCACTAGCAAGCTTGCGTCGCTGCTTGTTTCGCTATCACTAGCAATTCCGACGTCCATTGAGCTGCAGCTACACGAAAATGAATATAATGTCTTAGAATATAGTCATAAAATTTCGCTAGTGCCCCTATGGCGACCCTTAGTTACATCGATACCAGAGAAAAGTTTGAAACAAAACAAATGCCATAGCATTTGTTGACAAAAGATCATAAATTGTTGCTTACATATCAGGTTTGTCATATGTAAGTCCCCGGACATACACTAATAAGAATATAAAACCCCCTGGAAAGGGATAAAAAGGGTATTTATGAACCAAATATGTGCTCGACTGCTTTCCGATATGAGAGACTTAAAACTTTGGAGAGGCAAATAACACAATTCCTCACTAGTTAAACATGAGAGAGAGAGAGAGAGAGAGAGAGAGACCTTCCTTCCGGAGGAAATTCGGCAATCAAGCATATTTCAGGTCTTTCTTTTGACAGCCGTGATACTGAAATTGTACTGCAGCAATTTAAAGGGGAAAAAAAAAAAATGCATGAAGATAGAGCCAGGAAAGAGCAATTAAACTTTGTTAAGAGATTAAGCATTGCATTTTGGTACCTTAAGCTAAAGCATCTCTCGTTCCAATCAACATGTGCAGAAAGACCATCTTTATTAGATACGTCCTGATAAGAGAAATCAGGAGACATGTATTATATTTACATCAAACATCCAGGGGGCATGTTGTGAATACAAAGCCACGTAGAGTAAATTGTGAAGCTTCTTACCACGTATCTTAATTGTTTGCAATCTCCATCCAGCACAGCTGAAAAGAATTGAGAAACTTCAACCTGCGTTAAAAGTAAAATGTTAAAAATTAAATTGGAAATTTACTTCCCCAAAATGGATCGACATAAGGTGGTCAATTTCTTGCCGATTATTTGAGGTTGCAAAGAATGAAAGTGGCATTCCGAAAGCCTCACTTCTTTAAGATGCAAGCAATCACGGAGAATCAAGGTCTCCAGTGGAAAGGTGTCCGCGCCACTTCCAAGGTTCCTAATCAACTAGCAAATACATGTCAGGAAAGAGAATATTATAGGTGAAGCACAAACTAGAAGATCACAAAAGAGTAGCCTCAGAATGTAGCAACACAATACAAGCCTGAGGATACAAGAGTATTATAAACTTAGCATGACAGATGATGTGCATATGTTGATGTGCTTGCAGACTAAGAAAATGAAGATGAAGACGAAGAAGATGACGAAGAAGAAAAAGACAAATATTTCTATCTCTATAAGCTCCAACAAAAATATTCTAATTCAAGAATACAATTCAATTGGCATCTCTTGACCTCTGGACCAACAAAGAACTGAAAATGGTATTCATAGAGATCCCTGTAAAGAGTTAGCTGTAGTAAGAGAATTATAAAAGAAACAATTGCTTCCATTTGATGAACTTTCATAGATGATAGATCACAAACCAGAACGTGCTGATTGATTGATCAACCACTCAATTGTTAGGATATAGCACCTCTCGAAGCAAACAAATGGTTGGTCAAATTGGTGTCACATAGGCCAATCAGTTACTTTAACATAAGCAAGATTAAAGTAAAAACAAACTACTAATTGACAGGGTGAATGCATAACTACCTGTAGAACTCAGCAAAAAGATCCGTATCACTAATATATGCAAGCAGCTTCACAACCTGCAAGAGAAAATTTACATGATGGATTTCAAGGTCAAATTATTAGACAAATCAAAAGGCAATTGAAAAGTCAATTACTTTCTCTAGGGTCTCCTCGATAGCTTCATCACTAAATTTACATGATGGAAGCAGTCATTTACATATGCTAAATACTTGTCATGAAGCTCAATGATTTTTCTAACAAAAACCTACAATCAGAAAGTTCCATCAATAAACTTGCAGTTGAAGGTAACCATAATACTTGTGTGAGCTGAAAAATAAGAAATCTAACCTGTTCTTGTAAACCAACTGAATCTTTTTTCTCAGCCTGCAGGAAACATAAGTTAACCGATTTCTCAGCCTGCAACGGTGCATTTGTGAATAGAATACTCTTCTACAAGAGAAACCTACTCAAGATTTCATAAGTTTTGCAGCTTCAAATTTAGTAGTCAAGAAGATATTTGGATGGGCTTAGTAATATATATAAGATTATTTATGATGCCAAAGCGAACTACGGATTCAAAGTGGAGTGGATTTCATTTGATACCAAAGGGAACTTCATGGATGTATACTTTATATGAGACATCAATGTTAGCTTGTGGGATATTACATGGAAGCATGTAAAATAAAATGTGGAATCATGTAGTTAAAACAAATCCTCACCTAAAGAGAGTATCTATTATTAAAAGAGTTTGAACAGCCATTCTCTCATGCGCAATCTCAACATGCCTAGGTCCGTAACAGACACGAGCTGAGTCGTATAGCAAAGCAATTAAAATAAGCCATGAGATAAATGATTCGACAAATTATGAAAATAATAAGAAAATCAGTGTATCCTACAAAAAAGGAAAAATAATAAAAAAACCAGCATTCTCTGTGAAGTGCCTTCTGAACATATCATCACTTCAAATAACAAAACAAGCCCTTTTTTTTTTCATTTTCTGATTCTTTTCCTCTGAGTTTTCAAAAGGTTTTAAAGGATAAAGACAAGCAAATGGGATTTGAAACCCAAAGGAATCACTCAAATACACCTTGGTCCTACTCTTTATAAACAGTTAATCTAGGACAGCACATAAGTAGACTACATTTAGTACTAAAATTTGCTTCAAAGCAGAGAAACTTACATTTGAAAGCATAGTGAAGAAATCTTTCAAAGCTTGGACCTGAAATTAAGATAGAATAGCCAGAGTGAGGGAAATGATACACAAAAAGTGTTCTTAATTGCAAAATTGATAACAAACTGTTGGCCTAATTTCTCGCCGTTCTGCTTCCAAAAGTAAATAATTCAAAAAGTGTTCTTAATTGCATGTTGAAGAACCTTTCATAATTCACAATACTAAAAATTAGCCATACGTCCAACAGTTTGTTATCAAGAATAATATGGCAACTCATAGTAGGCAATGGGTGAATTAGCAAATGCGGCATTTTATCCAAGTTACACAATAAGAAATATTTATTTCTTGAGGGTAATCTCAATATAGTTCTATCAAAATTATCATAAAAAAATACCAGAAAAAACTTTTTCTTTCTGATTTAGTTACTATTAACTATTAAGAGACAACAAAATTAAGAAAAAGTCAATGAGTATTTATCATTAATTCAAAATTACTATTAAGAGACATGGTAAATCTGTCTGATGAGAATAAAGCAACATTAAGCAACGGTAATCATAAATTAAATAACAAAATAAGCTGAGCAATGGAAATTGTACTTCAAGAGTAGGGACTAACCTTGGTAAATCCCGGGCTTGCAATGACCACACATTGAACAATTTTGAAATCAATATGCTTCACGACAGCCTGTGAATGTGTATCTTTTGTCAGGCCTCAAAAAGAAATTTGAATAGATTTTGCCGTACATCTGTGAAAATATTTGTTTGCTGGATAAATAGTGTGTTTTTCATTAAACTTACCTGTAAAACATTCTCGAAAAACTTCTTCAGAGCCTGCCAAATGAACAACAACAACTTATTAATAGATACAATCATTTGAAACAACACATTCAGTTTGAATTTAAACATAACCGTACCGATTCATAACCAGCAACTGCCGGACCATGTTTCCGAGCAACTGCCGAACCATCAGTAAAACGGCATTTAGTTCCAGAAAGAAATATAGAAGAAATCAGATGAAGTTTTGCAAAAAGCTACGACATATGGTAGAAAGCTCTGGTATAGAGTTGGATAAACAACAAAATTAAACAGCGACACCTTTGAGCATTATCCTGTATGAAAGCTCTTCTATAAAGCTGGATGACGGTGTAATAACGATATTTCACCTCCTCCTCTAAAATAGGGTCTCTTCCACCCGTGCGGTCTACCTACACATATAAGACATTAAGGTCATTTCATTTGTTAAACTAAGCTCAACAAGCAGTATAGAGATCTCAACACCTAGCATGTAAAGGAAACCTCAACGGAAAAGTCAATAAGAGAAGAGGGAAAAAGAAAATAAAACAGAAAGTCCATTTGCATCAGTCATCAATTAAAGAATGTTCTTACTAGCAACGCGCAAACACTACCCTCCAACGCCCCTGCATGCCAGAATACATCTCCCGTCAATCTCGCAAGCTCTATTGCTGTGGAATAATGTGCATTAGCATCAACAGGTGACCCAGCCAACAAACAATAGTCCCCTATTGTTTTTTGTGCGCGACCAAGCCTTTTTTTTTCGCCTTAATGACCTACAGTTTCGTAAGATGAAGAATATTTAGAAGAGAAGAGACGTCGTGTGTAACTTCAAAGGCTCCCAGAAGTCACAAGTGCAGCTGCATAATTTCTTAGAACACCTAAGAATAAACCTCCTCTGAACCAAGGCTGGATTGCGAGTCCAAAGGCGTCTTTAAAATCGTCCCTGCAGATTCTGTACGAAGAACGCATTTTTCAAACTCCATCAACAATGAAGCGGCAAGATCTTGCACCATCGTGAGCATGTGAAATTTCATCTTTTGCATATCCGAAGGAGGAAACAATACAATATCATCTCTTTTCTCTTCCCTTAACTGTCGCAGAAATCATGAAACAGACAAAAAAAATAATGAGTTGAAATCGATACATTTTGCAGTAAAGAAGCACTAAGAGAGCTTGAAGATCAAAGAAGATCAGATAGTTCTCGCGATAGATAAACCAACAGCAACGACAGCACAATAAGCACCAAACTGACAATAAAAGCATTACAGTATCCGTGTTTCCAAGTTGTACTATGAGCTCGCTTTCTGACGCAATCAATACAAGTCATAACTACGATTCCAAGTTTACATCAAAACAGATGCTTCGACCACTGCATAATAGCTGGATATAAATTCTAACTTCTAACCAAGATACGCCAATAAGTGCATATAGGTGGATTTAAATTCTAAAAAAAAGCACTAAATTAACACTAATCTCAATCACAGAATCACTTTTTTGATTACCACACCGTAATTACAGCACCGAACTTTTATGTTTAGCTAAATTATTGATAAAAGTAGAAGCAGAAGTGGAACTGAAGAGGCAATTAAGAACAATCAACAACATACAACAACAAAATCGCACACCTGGATCTGAACTCTAAATCCAACTACCCAATCCCATCAATTCTTCCACAGAAAAAGCGCAATTAAACTCTAAATTCAATCAGATCAATAAGCCAGAAGCCGGCACTAGGTCCAGCTTCCGATTCTGCGCTTCAGAATCACATTTCTTCTGATTCTGCGCCGAAGATTCTCATTTCTAGTCGCTGCTGTCATAGAAGCAGCTCAGATCAAAAAACTAGCGCTAGCTTCCAGACCTAAATCCAATCAACAACAAAATATCATTCCTAAATCTATTTTTTTTTTTTGTAAAACAAACTAAAACCAAAACCTATACCTAAACTCAATCAAATCAGATCAAGTGAATCGAAAAACTAAGATGAATCAATGACACACTAAAATCAAGCCCTAAATTAATTAATTCAGTGGGAGTGAACTAGGGCTAGCTTCCAGACCTAAAATAAATCAAAATTCGGTCATTTGACAAAGCCCTAAATTAAAACATAAATCAAATTAAGTTTGGGGTGAGTTCAACAGATTAAGTTTGGGAGGTCATTTGACAAAGCTCAAAAGTTCGAGGTGCGTTTCTACAATTTTTCCTGTTCATCTATATACATCTTCATCTATATATATATACAAATCAAAAGTATCAGTATAATCTTAAATCGAACCTGAAGGGGGAAAGATCAAAGCAGGTGTTGCCTGAGGAAAAGCAGCAGAGATATCCAGCGGCGGCAATTCGATACCTGCAGAAGCATTAAACATTAAACACGCAATAAAAAAGGAATTAAAACACTTCCTATTCCAATTCCGCTATCAAAGAAATCAAGAGCTCATCTCAATTTCATTAGGAAATTGGTTCTATCACTGATCCGAGATCAAATCAAACCATTCGATTCGAATCGAAGAGCAAACAGAAGGAGGTGGAAACTTAAATTATTGTTTTGCAGAAGCCTCTACTTTCCGGCATACATAAGATGAACCAATAGCGAAACCAAACAGGCAATCAAACAAACTGAAATTGAAGCTTGCCATGCCTCAATAATTAATGTGAGATAACATTAGGACATAGACAGGCATTTAATTAAATCTTTATAATTGAACAAGACTTGCATGTTTAATCCACTACTTGGTTAAAGTTTTTCAACTATGGGTGGGTATCCAGCTAAGTCGACTTCGATACGCATTCAAGAAACTCAACCGGCAGTAGATTATGAGAAAATGCCATACCCTAAGCAATGCACCCACACACTACAACAAAACTAGCTTTTAGATAAAAGAAAATCATCTTACTAACAACGAGCTTGTAGGGTAGTAAACCACCAAAAACATACCAAGCAACCAATTAATTAAGATACCACATAACAAGTTGTGTATTGTCCAAAGAAATATCGCTTGATTTGTTCGTAGATATTATCAAGTAGTATATTAATTACACTGTTTTTCAAACATTGCTGTAAGCTTGGAGGTGTGAATGGTGAAAAATAGTACCTCAGTTGGATGAGTAGTAAGGAAGAAGCCTACCATTGGCGCGAACTCATTTCCTTCCCTGCTTGCATAGTTAACCTGGAAGTTGGCAATAAATAAACATTATCAAACAGTTTCAAACAATCAGTTGCACCTCCAACAATGTCACTTTAATTAAAAATGTAAAATTGAGCATATAATTACCTTCGTTTGGAGGGGATGATGTAGTCGGCACTCCTCGACTAGAAGAAGGCGGTGGTGCACGCGGCACTCCATATGATTCAACAATTATCTTTAATTGTTCCTTAAATTCAATTTTTAGTTGTGCCTTAATTTCTTCAATTTCTTTTTTGAACCTCTCCTCTCTTTCAATTTTCTCCCTTTGTGCTCTCTCTTCAATTTCTTCAATTTCCTTTTTGAACCTCTCATCTCTTTCAATTTTCTCCCTTTCTGCTCTCTCTTCAATTTCCACTTGGGATTGCTTCATTTCTTCTTTCAAGACATCAATTTGCCTCTCAATATACTCTTCTGATGCTTTGATTGTCAAATTCTTAACACTTAGTGGCTTAGGTCCACATCCTAAACCGCGAAGATGTCCAGAACGTGCACCAAAAGCCTGTGTTAAATGCTCTTCTATTGATAATGGAGGACCACCTAACTCTTCTTGGGACTGTGCTACATGCTCAATTAGATCCTGCATTCAATAAAATACATTTGTAACAAGAAACATTTATATATTTGCATGAAATATGTTCTTTTTCACTAGTCTAAGCATATAAAACCAAAGTTTGAACTAGAGATGTGTTATGAAATGAGGTTGTTGTACCAGAGCATTTTGAGCTTTGGCAGAACACCATGTCCCATTAGTTCTTCTTTGATGCGTAGCCTTCCAATATTCGGCCAAATCAGGATAATCCTCCGTTCTTGGATGTCTCTGCAATTAAAAATTAGAAATTTTATGTCATAAAATTGATATAGTATAAAAATATATCCATTAATTAACTTAATTAACAATATCACCATATCATGAAGAACAGAAGCAAATGATTTTCTGCCACATATTGAACTCGTTGATTGTAAGGCACGATTTGCTTTGTTTCGCTCCGACATTCTCTACAAGAAATTAAATATGGTTATATTTGAATATAAGAATAATCCTTCTAAACTAATAGATATAAGTATAAAAAAATTTAACAACCTTAAATGGTTCGGAGCCAAAGTATTCTACTAAAGTTGCCCAATCAGATTCTGAAATATCATTTGGACAATTTTGCAGTCTTTCCTCATCTGTCTCAAATTGTTTATAATGGAGATGCTTCCGATGCATCCAATCTCTATACAGATGATTTAAATTGGACATTACTTCCTTTCTACAGCCATCAAGGCCGTTGTATTTTTCCTAAAAAGTAGTAAGATAAAAATAGAACAAAAAACCAAAGTATTAAGATAAAAAATGGTAACAAGAAGCATAATACTAAGATAAAGGAAAAGTAAAGTAAAAGATCAAACCATTAAATGATCCCACATCTGATCTTTATAATGTGTCGGCACTTGAGCCCATTTCTGAACATTAAGTGGTGCGTATTGACGCAACACCACTCCCATTTCTGTTACGAATTCCGTTAACGCTTCACCGCCCACAGCTCGACCCAAGCGCTTTGATATGTGCACATCGCCTTTAGAACCCTCCTTTCTCTTTTTCGCGTTTGGATTGGTTGTAGGCCCCCTACCTCTCTTCTTGGCTACAACATAATGTATAGCAAATTTAGTATAAGATAATGAAAAGTGATGCTCTGCTTATATAGAATGTAATTAATAATAATAATTAATTATGTGATAAAACCTGTAGTGCTAATGTCTGGAGAAGCAACAATTGGAGATGATGGCTGCTCAATTATAGTTGAAGGAGAATCTTGTAATACATGTTCCCCTTCACTGATTGGTGGAGTAGGTTCTGATATTTGAGATTGTGATCTAAGCCATGGCTTTTGAGGTTGAAAGGCCGCCGATGCTTTAGAAGTCTTACTTTCCCCCACCATTGTCTGTCAATCATATTGCATAATCAATTATTCACATAAACATGAAATATTAAGAAGTCAAAGCAAGCTTATCAAGTATTATCACTAAACACAAAAGACAAATTTGCAAAAATAAAAAATAAAAAATAAATTAATACCTGAGAACAAGATAGGTCAAGTTTCGTTCAAAAAATTGCTAACATCACTGTTACAGTTTTAGAGGTCCTCTTCGTGCGCAGTTACATTGATATTGACCTCACTTACAATCTCATGTATATTATCTCTAGCCATCTCAAAATCATTTAATTCATCCTGATCGCTATCAAATCTATAGAAATTACCTATATTCTCATTCTCTTGAATTGGTATTGCTGTAGAATTCTCTTGATTAGTAGCACTATTTTCTTCTATGCTAGGCTCATCATAAAGATCCCGAGGTTGTGTCTTGATAACAACTAACCATTTAGAATCCTTTATATCTTTGGCATAATATACTTGTTGAGCTTGTGAAGCCAATATATATGGATCAGTTGTATTAGTGGACAATTCACGATCAGCATTAACTAAGAAAAAACCATTTTCGTCCTCCTTATATCCACGACCGCAGTTGTACACATCCCACCAATGACATTTAAATAAAGCAACCTTTTTTGATCCTTGGTATTGCAATTCAATGATATCTAAAATTTGCCCATAGTATTCCTTGTTGATTAGACCATCATCTCCCGACACAAATACCCCACAATTTTGTGTCTTCAAAAATTTCTCATGCTCTTTTGTGTGAAATCTGAAACCATTAATTAAATATCCAAAATATTTATTCACTCGCTTATCTGGACCTCGGGCTAGATATAATAGATCTTGTGATACTGTTTTATCTTGGTTTTTGAACATCTCCGCTATTTTAGCTTGAAACCAAGCTAAAAATTGTTCTTCGTGCCGCCGCTCTACATCACTATTGTATTTTTTGCGAACCTCTTCAATATGTTCCCTACGCATTAAATTATCAAGTTTATATTAGAAAGTAAAAAAAAAAATCATCCAAATTAGAACCACTAATGAATTTAAATCCTTACCTAATATAAGGTAAAACTTCTTCACAATTTTTTAAAACAAACATAGTTGCCCGCTTCCAATCAGAAATAGATAGTTGCTCAATTTTGGGATTACTTAGAGGGGAACCACGTTGGGCAAAAATTGTCAAGCTGGAGTTGTTTTCTGTCAGATCACCCTCATAATTTCTCCCGACACGATTCAATCGTGTCTCAGTGTCATACAAGTATTTAGAACAAAAAGTGACACATTCTTGTGCAATTATTCCTTCTGCTATAGATCCTTCTGGACGAGCCTTATTACGAACATATGATTTGAGCGTGCGCATGTACCTATTCAATATGGTTAAATTAATATCACATTCATATAAAAAAAGTCCTAAAACTTTTTTCAATATACCTTTCAAACGGGTACATGCATCTATATTGGACAGGGCCAGCAATTTTTGCCTCAGTTGCGAGATGAACTGATAGGTGAACCATGATATCAAAGAATGCAGGCGGAAATATTCGCTCAAGTTTGCACAAAGTCAATGCAATTGAATTTTCAAGTCGCTCCAAATCACTCACTCTCAATGATTTGGAGCATAATTCTCTAAAATAGGCACTAAACTCGATTAAGGCATTAGAAACATCTTTCCTTAATAATCCGCGAATTGCTAATGGGAGGTGCCGATGCAATAAACAATGAATGTCATGACTCTTCAAGTTTTGAAGCTTACTTTCTTCTTTATTGACACATTTAGAAATGTTTGATGAAAATCCATCTGGAAGCTTCAAATCCATTAGAAATTGGCAAAATAATTGCCTCTCATCTTTGGAAAATGTGTAATAAGCACTAGGCATTTTATATGTTTTGCTGCTAGCAACTGTTTCAATTTCATTTTGTATGGCCATCACCTTCCCCTCCATTGGTATCAAGTGAAGCTCCTTTCTTAAACCCATCGACATCAAATCCTTTCGTGCATTTAGAGTATCTTTGGACTTTCCATCTGTATTCATAAGTGTGCCAACTACATTATCACCAATATTTTTCTCAACGTGCATAACGTCCACGTTGTGTCGTAACAACAACGTATGCCAATACGGCAAGTTGAAGAAAATGCTATGTTTTCGCCAATTTAAATAATGCAGTTGTAGTTGAGAACGTTTTCTTTTTTTATTTACTTTCCCAAAAGTTATTTGCTTCATTTCACTCAATTGCTCTAGCACATCATCACCGGTTAAAGGCTTAGGTGCAAGACGATTCTCCTTTGTTCCGTCAAATGATTTTTTGTCATTACGCCATTTATGATTAAGTGGCAAGAAACGACGATGACCCATATAACAAAACTTTTTTCCGTACTTCAATCTCATCGAAACTGTATCCTTGCTGCAACAAGGACATGCTAGACCTCCTTTCGTACTCCAACCAGATAAATTGGCGTATGCTGGAAAATCATTTATAGTCCAAAGAAGAGCAGCACGCATAGTAAAATTTTCTTTATTGGACGCATCATATGTTCTAATCCCTTCTGCCCACAAATCATTCAACTCATCAATTAAAGGCTCCAAATATACATCAATATCATTACCGGGAGCTCTTGGGCCAGGAATAAGTAGTGATATCATAAAATAATCACTTTTCATGCACAACCATGGAGGCAAATTGTATGGAACTAGAATAACAGGCCAAACACTGTGTGTGATGCTCATATTTCCGAAGGGGTTAAATCCATCACTTGCTAAGCCCAATCTTACATTACGTGGCTCTACGGCAAACTCAGGATAATTACGATCTAAATGCTTCCAAGCCGATGAATCAGCTGGATGCCGTAAAATTCCATCGTTTTGCCTTGCATCACTATGCCACCTCATATTACTGGCCATCTCTTTATTCATGTATAATTTTTGTAATCTCGGTGTAATTGGAAAGTAACGCAAAACCTTTTGAGGAATTTGTTTTTGCTTTCTTAAGTCTACTTCTTCCTCTCTGTTACTCGAGATCCACCGCGACTCACCACATATAGGGCATGTATGATTATTTGCAAATTTCTTCGTAAAAAGCACACAATCATTCTTGCAAGCATCTATCTTCACATAATCCAATCCTAAATCTTTAATTATCTTTCTTGCCTCATAATAGGATTTTGGAATATTTGCACCATCCGGTAGTAAGTCGATCAAAAACTCTAATAACATTGTAACTGACTTATCAGTCCAACCATTGAGACATTTGAGATTCAACAAATGTATTAAAAAAGATAATTTGGAATATCGTTTGCAACCCGGATATATATCTTGTTTACAATCTTCTAATAATCGATAATAATTTTGAGCTTCAGGAATAGGTTCTTCAGGATTAGTACCCTCTCTTTCATCTATTTCATCAATTGTGGACTTTCCTTCATGCACAAATAAGTCCTCAAGCATTGTTTCCATATTTTTGCATCTCTCATCTATAGGAGTATTGGCATCATCCGCATCACTTTCACCATCTGATTCATCTGATAATTCACCATGATGATGCCATTTAGTGTAACTGAAAAGAATTCCATTACGAAATAAGTCATACTTTACTTCTGTTCGGCTTTTTAGTCTAACATTGCAACATTTTGCACATGGACAACGAATTCTTTTCACATTTCCTAATCTTTTAAATGCCAAATCTAAAAATGTGTCAATCCCTTTTTCATATTCATTACATGCTCGATTCGTAAGTGTCATCCAACTTCTATTAATTCTCATCCTCCTATATTAAAATGAAGTAAAATATTAGAGCAAGTTATTGCTGAAAATTAACATCAAGCTTTTGATATTGGTGCCACCACCAGATTTTCAATATCAGAAATCTGACAAAATCATTTACTGTTAAATCAATTGTAACTGAGTAATGTATATAAAGAATACAAGATTAGAATTAAGCACCTAGCAAAAGACTAACTAATGTAACTGCCAAGAACCTCAGAATATAGGCATTAATACAACATAGATGTGGAACAATATCAACTTTTCTTAACAAAAGAAGTACAATAATAAACGATATACAAATCAACAACTGAAGTACCATATGTGCATTGATCAAAGTTGACCAACAACTGAAGTTGACCAAAATATGTGCATTGATCAAAGTTGTCCATACTCGTTAAATTTTGTGAAACAACCGTTATTCTCGAAAAGCTTAAGCTAGTAGAAAACGATAATCGTTATTTTCTAAAAGTTTAAGCTAGTAAATAACGGTATTTTTTTAATTTAAAAATGTCCTTTTTGGTTACTTAATATGAAATAACTGAGCTGTTGAGCTTGTGGTTTTGGTAGTCAGCAAAGACACTGATTTGACAAATATTTGTAATATTTTGGACCATAAATAGCGGAGTATAATAAGCCACATAGTACAACAAAAACAGTTGTTTGCTTCACATAGTGCATGAACAATTAATATGCTATATCTTTCTACGCAATTATAAATTTGGCTCTTTATAAACTCAGGTGTCGTGTAACTTGTAAACTCAGGTGTCGTGAATTTCAAAATCAATACTTGTGACTTAAATCCAACTTACTCTTCAAACTTGCAGCAAGACAAATCCAGCAATAAGTATGACAGCAATTAAGACCTTTGCACAATCTGGTAAATCCCAGAAAAGTACTTCCCTGCAATGATCAAATAAAACATTATCAAATAACACTATATTTTACGGTAAGATCAAATAGACTTATGTGTTAATCAACTTCGCCTTCTAGCCTCAAAGAACACCCTACTATAAAAAATAAGATGCAAGCTTCAAAACATTAGTTTCATTCTTTCATGAGAAGTAAGAAATTAAGAATAGATTTGTTTGAAAAACAATTATAAATAAAAAAAAGCAACAATGAGCTCAATTATAAACAGCCAAAGTATACATAAAAAAAAAACAAGGCACACATATGCAAATATCTAGAATATCTTGTCTTAAGCATCCTGTATCCCCATTTTGAAAAAGTGTAGTTTTGGATATTGGGAAAGAGTAGAAAATTCACAGGTTTTGAGTTTCAAAAGTATAATCAAATACTTGATGATTATTAGTTGGTTTCATTTAGTGGTGTGAATCACATTATGAGGCATTTTAAGTGAGATGCATAAACTTTCATCAGCTAAAAGCTACCTTAGTTTAAGATTTGACTTAACCAAAATTATCCTTCATTCTAATAGCTGTTGATAAATTCTCAGAAATAGTAAGGGTTAGATACTATTGGTGTTTTATGCATAATGACTTTTGCTGTAAAATTACAGCATGTTTTAAGGATCAAAATGAATAATTTCCTGGAAGGTCAGCAACACAGATTTCAGCAAATGATTCAACAAACATAATATCTTGTGATTGACAAATAACATAGAAGTTTTCTTCAGAGATTTCGAAAAACTGAAAAATGAATTGAGCCATATAAATGAATAGATTGTATTATTAATTAGTATGTTTGGTGAATTTCCTGTCAGTAATTCATGAAATGACAAATAATTTCGGAACATCGACCGAAGGGACAATCTAGGGTTCCACAGAGCGAGAGAGAGAGAGAGAGAGAGAGAGAGAGATCACCGTACTCACCGCCGACGGGATATGGCCTCCGCCGCCGCCGACGGAGGGTCGGCGGGACGTCGGAGGGGCGACGGCGGGTCAACGGGAGAGGAGCGACGTCGAAGGGGCGAGGGGCGACGGGCTATGGAGGGGAGGCGGAGGGTCGGAGGGGCGAAGGAGGAGCGAGGGGCGACGGGCGACGGGCGATGGAGGGGCGGCGGTGGGTCGGCGGGGTGAGGGGCGAGGGGCGACGGAGGGGCGACGGGCTTGGGGAAGGAGATGGAGGGGCGGCGGTGGGTCGGCGGGGTGAGGGGCGAGGGGCGACGGAGGGGCGACGGGCTTGGGGAAGGAGATGGAGTGGCGGCGGTGCGTCGGTGGGGTGAGGGGCGAGGGGCGACGGAGGGGCGACGGGCTTCGGGAAAGAGAGAGAGAGAGAGAGAGAGAGAGAGAGAGAGAGAGAGAGTAAGAGTGAGAGAGTGAGTGACTGAGAGAGAAGGGCTCGGGCGCGGGTTAGGGCGCAGGTTCGCATCACCAAAAAAAAAATAAAAAAATACAAAATCAAAAAGAAGGATTTTGGTTGGTGGGAAAATAACGAGGGAAAAATTGGGAGAAAATAAAAATTATAGTGGCGACCGAAATATCGCCACCAATAATAAGTATTGGTGGCGACAAAAATATCGCCACCAATAATAAGTATTCATGGCGACAAAAATGTCGCCACCAATAATAAGTATTGGTGGCGACATTTTACTGTCGCCGCTATTACTATTTATTGGTGGCGACATATTTGTCGCCAGTAATTACCAAGCATCTTCAAAAAAAAAAAAAAATTAAATAATATAGTGGCGACAACAATGTCGCCACCAATAATAAGTATTAGTGGCGACATTTTACTGTCGCCGCTATTACTTATTTATTGGTGGCGACATATTTGTCGCCACTATATCTTTTTCAAAAAAAAAATTAAATAATATAGTGGCGACAACAATATCGCCACCAATAATAAGTATTGGTGGCGACATTATTATCGCCAACAATACTTATTATTGGTGGCCGCAATCTTTTTCTCTTTCCGTTAAGCATCTTAAAAAAAAAAAAAAAATTAAATAATATAGTGGCGACAACAATGTTGCCACCAATAATAAGTATTATTGCTCAAATTTCTCGTATATTACAAGTGGCAGCATACTGTAGCCGAGTTTATTTTTCTTATGAATGAAGTGGCAGCATACTATCTTTTCTCAAAAAAAGAAGAAAAAAAACTTCTGCTAATAGCATTGCTTTTAGCCAATTCAAATGCACTTTTAACAAATTATCAGATCTAACGCGACTTATACGCCAATGCCAACTAAGAAACAGATCTGTAGGCGAATTTATTTTTTTTTCTAAATAAAGTGGCAACATACTGCCTTTTCTCAAAAAAGAAAAAAAAAGGACTTCGGCTAATATGGCTTTTAGCCAATTCAAATGCACTTTTAACAAATTATCGGATCAAATACGATTTATACACCAATGCCAACTAAGAAACAACAAAACCTAGGTTTTCGATAGAAAGTTCCGAATGTTTTTCACGAGTCGAGAGGAAATGGTTCCAAATTTTTAGCATATGTCAATCACACACCAAAAGAAAATGATGATAAACTTGATGATAATGTCGAGCTAGCATTCGCCTTTCAAAAGGCTTTAAAAGACACCATTCATGCATGTAACACTTCAAAACAGATAAGAAAACATTCATTACTTAATGCTCTATATAGACACAATCCGGATCACCACTTAATATATAAACATATTGTGACATTTTCACACACCTAATTAATATCTCCATGACATGAACAAAATTGAGAGCAATCCGAGATTTTTCATAACAAACGGTGCCATCGCATAAACACATGAATGCGCGTGGTGAAGCTTGACACTCCAATTGTTTACGATCAGAATGAATACAGATATAGAACAAGGATTCTTTCTTCTGGCTTCGTCAGGAGCCCGTCCCAATGAGTCATGAACTCATTTTTTATCTTCCTCATAGCCTCATGCTCTCCGGCCCTACTTCGCTGACCAAGCATACTATCCACTTCATCTACAAAAACAATAGTTGGCGAGACCTTCGCGGCAAGGGTGAACAAAGCTCTACCATTTTTCTCATCTTGTCCGAACCACTTTGATGTAATAGTGGACATGGAAACATTTATGAAACTCGCTCCGGCTTCATATGCTATGGCCTTGGCAAGCATCGTCTTTCCGGTTCCAGGCGGACCGAATAGCGATATTCCTCTGCATGGCTTGAGGAGGCCACCTTTAAAGAGATCTGGCCTTCGAAGGGGCAGCATGACGAGCTCCTGAAGGGATTCTTTGATATCATCTAAGGCGCCTATGTCGTCGAATGTGACATCCAAAAAGTAGGTCTCAGTTTTGCCTCCAGCCCAGGCCCATCTAAGAAGACAAAAAATTATCAAAATTGGAAAGTCATGAAAGGGAGCAATTTCCATTTCCATTTCCATTCCACCCTTCATCGATAAAAAGGTTAGTTTTGAAATTTCGAAAAAATCATCTGGTCAACTAACGTCTTCTTTCATCTTCCAGATAGGCAGATGTTGTCAGTCTACTAAGTCCATTCAAAATCAAACCATTTTTTGACACAAGAACGCGGAAGTGAAGCATTATCTTGTGCGGAAGACAGAATTTTCGGAAGCCAAGCAGCGTCAACACGAGTCTGTTGATTACTTTATCGCAAGATGGAGAAAAATAAAAAGGTAAAGAAACTGCTATTGATTCAGGTGCGAAAAGAAAAAGAATATTACTTAACGATACTCATCGAAATTAGGATGAAGCCATCTGCCTTGCTGCTTTAGATGGAAAAGAATCCCCTGCAATTGCTATTGAATCCGGTGCTGCTGATACTCTTCATCGAAAGAAGTTAGTGTCTTTGATTCGCTTTTCAAACTTGTTGTCAGGAGCTTTCTGGGATGACTGGTTACGCTTTGTCACTGTTATTTGTCGATACTGGGCCCTTATGTAAAATCTGCTTCATTTCCAAATAAATGTTATGGAAAATTGTCAAAATTCAAATAATAATGATGACTTATTTTAAAGTATCAACTCTTTCTCTTCTATCACAAGTAACCTTGAAAGTCAAAACCATTGAAGAGCTTTTAGCTTTGAATAAGCTTTCAATAGATGCATAAGCTGGACTACTAAACTTGCCAATCTTGATTCTTTTTTACTACTCTAAATATAAACTAAACTAACCACCTTGTTTAGCTTTTGGTGCGACCAATGCAATTTCTTTTGCTTGATTCTCAGGCTTTTATTTGAGTCAGATATTATGCTCCATTACAATCTAGTCCAGGACAAAATCAGCTCAGCTTCAAGGTCAGACATGCCAAACTCACCCATTTAGAGCCCTAATCTTGAGATTCAGTTCATCAAATTTGAACAAAGAGTCTGTTACACTAGACCGCCCTTTACAGTTCCACGATCCTTATGTATCTCTTCTCGCTAGGTTATACCATGAGGGGAAAAAGGTAAATTGCAATTTTTTTCCTTGAGGTTCAACTCTGATTTTAATTACAATCCCAAAGTCTCAATTTAGTAATGTAATACTATTGCTTATAATACTATTGCTTGTTTCCTTGAAGTTTATCCCGTTTAATAATTATGTTCCCAGGCCTATCGATTTTGTTTCCAGATGAACACTTGGTCGTGGTTACAAATTTGATAGCAAGACAAGAAAACAAGCAATAGGATGAAAGCAAGAGATGGACCAACAATATGTGATCTGTGAAAAAGAAAAAATCTAAGAATTGAGAACTCACGAGGCCCAGCAAATTGTCCCATAATTGGCTTCTGAAGAATGCATTGAACAAAATCAAGGAACGAATCTGGAGGAGAAAAGCCAATAAAGAGGTAAATTTTGAAACCAAATTACGAGCTGTACGTTTGATGTCAGGTTGCTGCCTCTCAGCATTCACCTGCGAAGCAATTCGGATGGAATAGAGCAGAGAAATTCAGTCCTTCGACAACTGTGAGGTCAGCAGCTGCTATATCCTTCCATGAGTGAATAGTACCTCCTGGCAGTTCAAAAGAGGAAAAAAGAAAAAATCTTGGTTTAAAATAGAAATGAGGAAGAGTAAATTCATCGTACATCACGCATAAAGAAAAGAAATTAGAAAAAAAGACAGAACCGAGTATCAGGCCAACTTAATTTTAAGTTATATCAGATCCTTCGAGTAATATGTTAGAACAACAAGAGTCAAAAATAGATCGAAAGAGATTTGCAGCTAACGCTTGCGTCATTTAACAGGATATGAAAGAGAAAATTCTGAGAGGTTGATTCAGATTGCAAGAGCAGAACAGTAAGAGTTGCAAAGAGAAAACTAAGAATCATTGAAATATGCAAAGCAGAATATATTTTGAAGGTAATATAAAGGAAAAAAATTGGATTATTCATGCATTGATTAGCAAGCAACATTCTCAATAATAATACCATGGAAGAGAAAACTGAGAATCATTCATTCAGTGTTAAGTTGCATCACCTATCAATACTGGTAAGCTGCAATCTCGATATATAGAGCTCTTTAAGGTTAAAGCAGTCTTCTAAAAAATCCTTCATCGTGAATAGAAGTCACATGCACAGCATGCAAGTCAGATAAGAGATTAGAACTAGAATCATCCAACAGTAATTGCAACTAAAGAAAAAAAAAAGAAGAAGAGAAAAGCAGAGTTACTGACATTATAGGGAAAACAAAGCTCTTTTCAAGATTGACTTCCTCAGAACTTTAATTTCATGTTTATGAAGGACGGAGTGACAGAAATAAATTGGGTTAATACCCCATCAGAAATCAAGATATTCCTTCCGACTGAGCCAGCTTCTGATGACATCAGCAATCTTGATTCCCGAGCCCATAAGATCCAACACCCGCAGGCCCCTCTTTGATTCCTCTTCATGCATTAAGTTGGGCATTGGCGGCAACCTTTGCCATCTACCATTAATAGGGTCCAAAGCATGCCAGCACAGCTTGCCCTCGTCCTTCAGTTGTTCCGAGTTCTTTTGGTACATTACACTTAAAATTAACATCTTTAAAGTTAACATCTTTAAATTTGCTCCATTCAGTTTTTTCCTCCCATGTAACATAAGATGATGTAGCAACGTCTTGCACTATCACAGAACCATTTTGGCAACAATCATCATTGGAGCCCTCTCCATTCAGTTCATCATGAAGAACTGACGCAGAGGCATCACTATGTTTGTCATGAACCTTAGTATCCGATAGTTTATCATAATCAATCTCAGTATCTACTACTTGCTCAACAAAACTCAACCTTGGTTTTGAACTAAAAGAAGTAGACCTACTAGCAACTTCCAGATTGTATCTCATATCGGGTGTAGATCTATTCTCTGAAAAGCTTTGTCCATCTGTGCTTGAAGATGCAAAATGAGTTCCATTAGACCTGTGTTCTGAAAAGAATTGCCCATCGGTGCTTGGAGATGTAAACCGCGGTCTGCTAACAAATTTGCTTGAATAAATATATAAATCTTTTTATAATTAAAGCCTAAAATAGCACATGGTCTAATTAAGAAATTTGATTGATTTCAGTAGAATCAGTAGGTTATAGGGTCAATACATGCTGCTATTGTATCCGGAAGCACCCAGAACATGTTGAAGTAGTTCACCATTCCTAAGCCGTGAAACCTTCCTCTGTACATTTTATATATTACACAAAAATCTTCAGGTTCTTCTCAATGAACGTAGAAATTTTGGAATGTATCATGTAACTAAGAAATTGAACAGAACAAATGCAATATGTACCTTAGTTTTATGATTTTTCTTTTCTTTTTGGATGCTTTCAGCTTTTCCCATTTTTGACATACTCAACGCCCTTCTAAAGTAGGATGGATCTGAATATCTCTTCTGACAAGCTCCACCACCAGCACTATCAAATCTGACAGGCAGAACCAAAATAATAAGATCCAGGGAAAAAACCAGTGAAAAGAGAACTTGCAACTATCCAAATCTTACTTATCAAGCAAGTAGAGACGTGGTGGATCACGACATTCTTCATATGAATCCATCATAAAGCGTGGCAATTCAGTGGATAATAGGTGGCTTTGCTCGTTCCGAATATGGGCATGCCAATCAGAACCTGGTTTAAATATTACATCGAGAAGCCAAACAATCTCAATATAAAGGAGAAAGCAATTAGGCCAGGTACTGTCTTCTTCAGTATCGTCATTTGAATTATAACACGTAACAAATAAGATGACAGTGATAACAGGTATCCTCACAGATTTCTACAAAATAAAAAATAAAAAAATAAAAAAGAGCTTGGGAGGGCATTAATAGAACCAATGAAACAAAGGCACTCTTTTATAAGGCTTGATACTCAAAATTAATCCATCTCCAATTAGCAAATTTCATTATGTCATCTAGAAAGAAACTTTTGCACTCATTCTCATAGTACATACTTCACTGCAGGCTGTAGCATACCAAATGTAAATTCATCCCAGCAGGACTATTAAGAAAACCAAAATGTTTGCGGTATGAAAGTTCATTTGAGAAGGCAATGTAAACTAAACACTTTAATAACACTTTAAACACAAACTTATATGCTATGGCCCAAACACGGTGGAGATCTAACCTTTGAATAGCAACTACCTTTTCGGCATGCGCATGCGACCGGAAGACAGTTTGTATTTGAACAGGCTCCATGAATTTGCAAGTCGATAATCTCTACAATTACACCTTCTCAAGAAAAGATAAATCTTTTTTTTATAATAGTGCAAGCCCCCTTGGATTGATCAGAATAATAAGGCACAGTAACTACAATAGTTGGAGGTCACAATCCCTTACAAAGAGAGAGGAGTAAAAATTCAAAATTAGGCTTTCCAAGAGCCTTGAAAGACTGATGACAGGAATATATATATATATATATATATGATACAACATACAACACATTCGTCTCTAGAGGCCGTAGCTGCACCGGAGGGATTAACACATGCACACCAGCTGATCCAAAATTCGATGGTACTCATCAATATAATGGTGCTCAGAATATGAGCACCCATATTCATGAAAAAACCGGCCCTTACATTCTAGTGCCTTTTTGGTTGCGAATATAAGGGGCATCAGCAGGGAAAAACCTATTCTCTGCTAGAGTTAAGATACTATGCTTGAAGGATCCAAACATTGTCATTAGGACCTAGGTATGGAAACCGTTATGATGAATTGTAAACAGATTTTGATACCAGGAACTTGCAAATTGCTTGATAAAGCAGCTCTTCTTCGAATGGTTTGGAGACGTATCCGTCCATTCCACATTTCATGCACTCCTCATATGTTGCTTGAATCACATCAGCTGTCATTGCTAGAACCGGTAAGTGCCGCTCTGCTCTTCCAGAACCTTCCGGAGTAAGTGCTCCGTTCTTGATTTGCTCATTTGCCGTGCTCTCCATCAAACGTATCTGCCGAGTAGCCTCAAACCTGAGACAATCAACTCTCCTAATTGAGTTGGGCGAAGAGACTAGTTGCAAATTATCACGACTAAAACTAGCAGAAAATTATTTACATGTCACCAGTTCTCATGTGTAATTAAAAAAATAATAAAAACAAAAATAAATTGCCATGCGTACCCATCCATTTCTAGCATCTGAACATCCATGAAGCACGCATCGAATTTGTGCGGCGGTTGAAGGAGGGCAAGAGCATCTCTCCCACTTTCCGCACACTCAACCTTAGCCCCATATTTTTTAAGAACACCTGCAGCAACTCTAAGATTTACCTTATTATCATCTACCACCAATATATTCTTCCCAACTAGTAGGCTGCGAAAGAAGGCCGATCCATTAGACTTCTCTTCCCTTTGAGGATGTCCACCTTCTAGTACTTGCTGAAAGCATGCCGCAATGGTACTTGCCCTTAGAGGTTTCATGATCACAGTATCAAAAAAGGCCCCGAATTTTGCCCTATCAGATTCAGAGGTCACCAAAAGGCTCATCTTGGGCACCTGAGATATATGACCATTCTGCTTGCACTTTAGTAGTTGATCACGTAAGCAAGTGTCTGTCCCAGAATTCCAACTGTCATTCTCAACTAATAGCAAGCTCAGCTGCTTTCTGTAGGTAAAAAAGGAAAGATTGAAACATAGTCAATGAAGATAACTAGTTCCAAATAACAGCGAGCAAGAAGCTAGAAATATTAAGGAACTTACCCAGATCGAAGTTGGCCATCTTGTCTAGAAAATGCATCGAGTGCCATTTTGACGGTACCTACAACTTCAACACTTATTCCCAATCTTTTTAGATGATAAATTGTTACAGAGCTTCTATGTCACGCCCCGGGGGTTCGAATCGCGCGGAAGAGGAGCCACCAATGCCCCTGAATCAGCCATATATTTTTTTTTTGTATAACATTACTCCCCGGCGCGTGCCCAGACCCGCCGCATACACAAATTCACTCTGCAAACAGGCAGAGTCTCCTTTGTATATGCACGGCGTCTCAACTACAAAGTGTCTCACAAGGCGTAGCACACACAATCTCTAACCACATCAGTTGGGGTCTCGTACATATACAACCAAACAATTCACATGATATTCTAGCATTCACTTAGAGCATAGAGGCCGGTGTTTTGAAAGGATAAATAATCACAAGGTTTTGAAAGCGGCATCCACACGACGCCATCGTTTATGAAAACAGTTCGCAAACACATAAATCCCATAAGGTTTGTAAAGCTCGGTGCCCACACGACACCCACGTTTTAAAAGTAGTTTTCGCAAACGGTTTTCTTTGCTTTTCATCGTTCAAAACGGCCAAGTAAGAGAGAACGTAGAATTCATTCAATTATTCAGAAAGGAAAAAGGCAACATCCACTTCGACCCCACGGGGGTATCGCAAACCACAACTAACTAACATGAGTAATAAAAGATAAAGGGAAAGAAAGGTCACTGTGTCTGAAGCTCGATCAAAGTCAGAGCAGCACTCTTGCGGCCTCTCCGGTGCCCTAGCGCTCGACCCCGGACGGTCTGGGTGAACCTGTCGCGGAGTGGGGAGTCAGTGACAAGAAAATAACATAATAAGCAAAAAGGGCTAAAGTCAGGCAAACCACGATAGAACCCAGAGCAACCAACAATGAAGCACCATGTGCAAACCATACAATGCTGAACCCCGTGCAAACAATATAATGCAGAACCTCGTGCAAACCAACACCGGGCACCTCCCCCGGCAACCACACCGAGCACCTGCCTCGGAGACCCCTACCGAGCACCTGCCTCGGCCGCCGAGCACCCACCTCGGCATCATCCACCATAACCACACCCTGTATCAAAACAACATCGGGCACCTTCCCCGATGCCCACCGCCGAGCACCTGCCTCGACATCACCGCTCACACCCCCCACCCATGGGGGCCCCCATTCCTAACGCCACCACCGCGTGGGGTACACGGGTCAACGTACCACTTTTCCGGAAAAGCACACCCTTTGCGGTGGCCAAACCGCGGGTGTGCGTGTAGCAAATCTCGAGCCTCATCCGAGCACCATCCTCGGCAAACCCAGACCGAGCACCTGCCTCGGCAACCAAATATCCACACAATAGCTTTAACAGGGTTAGCAAATGTAAACATGCAATTACTAAGATCTTTGTGCGTGTAGCAAATCTCGAGCCTCATCCGAGCACCATCCTCGGCAAACCAGACCGAGCACCTGACTCGGCAACCAAATATCCCCACAATGGCTTTAACAGGGTTAGCAAATGTAAACAGAAGGAGACTGACAATTCCACCTTGCCCCAACATGCTATTTCTAACTGTTAAACCCCATTCCCGAAATCCCCGGGAACGTACCCACCTTGTGTGCGTCGTCCTGCGTTCGTCCAGTCCGCGTCTGTGCACCAGTCGCCAACAGCGTCCCGCACTCCTGAAGGAACAAGGGCAAGTCAAAGCTTAAAAGTCCGAAGCTTACAACGACCCCCAACAGCGTGCAGCGGAGTTCTTCGCACAGCACCGGCCCGTGCGACGAACACTCTGCCTGGGCGCAGCCCCGCGCGGGCGCCCCTCCTGCGGTGCGGCCCCGCGCGGCCGGGCGCCGCGCGGGCGCGCTGCTCGCGGTGCGGGGCGGCCCCGCGCGGCACCAGCCCGCGCGGGCGCCCCCTCTTGCGGAGGCCCCGCGCGGCCGAGCGCCGCGCGGGCGCGCTGCCCGCGGTGCGGGGCGGCCCCGCGCGGCACCAGCCCGCGCGGGCGCCCCCTCTTGCGGGCGGCCCCGCGCGGCCGAGCGCCGCGCGGGCGCGCTGCCGCGGTGCGGGGCGGCCCCGCGCGGCACCAGCCCGCGCGGGCGCCCCCTCTTGCGGGCGGCCCCGCGCGGCCGAGCGCCGCGCGGGCGCGCTGCCCGCGGTGCGGGGCGGCCCCGCGCGGCACCAGCCTGCGCGGGCGCCCACTCTTGCGGGCGGCCCCGCGCGGACGAGCGCCGCGCGGGCGCGCTGCCCGCGGTGCGGGGCGGCCCCGCGCGGCACCAGCCCGCGCGGGCGCCCCGCTCTTGCGGGCGGCCCCGCGCGGCCGAGCGCCGCGCGAGCGCGCTGCCCGCGGTGCGGGGCGGCCCCGCGCGGGCACCAGCCCGCGCGGGCGCCCCCTCTTGTGGGCGGCCCCGCGCGCGGCCGAGTGTCGCGCGGCGCGCTGCCCGCGGCGTGGGGCGACCCCGCGCGGCACTTGCCCGCACGGCGCCCCACCCGCGGCCGGCCCCGCGCGCAGCGATGCGCGACGGCGCCGCCCCCCCCTCCTCCCTCCTCGTGACCAACAAAAGAAAAAAAGAGAGGGAGATTCCCCCAAACGGAAACGTTTCCGACTCACCTCGATGTGCGAAAGAGGAGGAGAAGGAGGGATCGTCCGCTTGCCTCCACCGGTCCACCCTTGCCCGTGCGCTTGGTTATTCTTTGCCGGCGGCTACGAGGGAGGAAGAAGAGGAAGAAGAAAAGAGGTGGCCACCAAAAGACGAAGAAAAAGAGGAACCCTAATCCTCTTTCCCACACGGCTATATTTATATACTAAAGGAATTAGGGTTTACCTTAAAAGGTGTGCGGGCTGCCGACACGGATCCCGAGGCGTCTAAGGGGGTCCGAACTTCAAAAATTTATTCTGGGAGAACCGGGAGTCGGAATCCGAAACCGATCGTGTCCCCGTTCTCCGTTTCGCGAGCCCTTCCGCCTAAAAATATCCGCGAGTCCCGACGGACTTTCCGGAAAAACACTAAAAATTGTCCCACAGTCGGACATTCGTAAGAAAGGGATAACGGGAAGGGTCACGGAAAAGCCAGGTCTTACATCACTCACCAATAAAAACAAGTTTCGTCCCCGAAACTTAACTCCCGCCTACGGCGAAGAGGTCCGGGTAGCACTCCCCCATCTTTGACTCTGGTTCCTAAGTTACCTCACATTCTTCCTGGTTGCTTCACAGCGCCTTCCCATAGGGGGATCGTCCGGTTGCGCAACCCTTTTGTCCTCTCGTGCTAAGATCTGCATCGAGGTTTGGCAGTAAAGCCAACCGGTATGTCACCGGGCCTACGCGCTACAAAATCCCGAATATCGGGTCATTGACGCCAACCAACAATCCCAAAAGCTCGAACTATTAGCAATACGCAACTCATTTACTTAAGGCGTTCTGTCACACCGCCACCGATCTTGACCTGACTCAACCCACCTGGACGTCTAAGGCGTACTGTTACAACGCCTCTGGTCTTGGCCCGACTCACCTCACCTGGACGTCTAAGGCGTACTGTTACAACGCCTCGGGTCTATTGTCACAAGGCCGGAAGTTGGACCTATTTAACCCATAACTAAATAGCCAACATAAAAGACAACTAAGTCTTCACCTCCTTATTGGGCAGGAGGGTACGAAGCATTACTTCTAAGGGTTCCTTTGGGGTCGTGGCCAAAATTTCTCTTGTACGAGGTCTTCCTTGCTACTACCTCCCTCGTAGCCGAAACGTCTGCTTTCCCCCGCCGGTCGCTGATGTTTCGCTTTCACCTGTTGGCACACCCAATATTGCGCCACAATTTGTGCCACATCGCTCTTTCGATTTGGGCCACCAGAAGGTCTGCCATAGATCCCTGCACCTCTTTGTACCTCCGGGATGCGCGGTATAGGAGGTATTATATACTTTGGCTAGATTTTCTTCCCTCGTTTCTAGCTTATCGGGCACACGAATTCGTCCCCGGAACCTTATTACATCCCTGAGTCACTCGTAAAAATTCCGCCTTGCTCCGAGGACATTCTGTCTTGCACCAGTTGTAGTTACGTGTCCGTCGTTTGGTCTCCCAAGATCCTCTTGGAGATTCGTCAGACTAGATCTTATAGTCCTTTCCGGGCTTCAGCTGTATGAGTACTGGCACCTGTGTGCGTCTGTCTTTAAGTTCTTTGAAACTCCTTTGGCACTGGGCTGTCCAGACGAATCTCTACCCGCTTTGGGTTAGTCGATTTAGGGAAGTGGCCTCCCACGAAGCGTCTGTAGTAGCCTGCCCGTCCTAGGAAGCTTCGGATCTCCGTCACCGTTGTTGGCCGAGCCCAGTTGGCCACTGACTCGATCCTCCTCGGATCCACTGCAATTCCAGACGTCGAAACGACATGCCCCAAAAAGTCCACCTCACGGAGCCAAAACTCACACTTTATGAGTTTGGCATATGGTTGCTGATCCTGGAGGGTCTAGGGGATTACTCGCGAGTGTTCCCCATACCCCTTGTCTGTTGTGAGAGTAGATCGGAACGTCCACTATAAGACCATTACCGACTGGTCTAAGGAGGGCTTGAGTATCCTATTCATCATGCCCGTGAATACCGCTGGTGCGTTAACGAGTCTAAACGGTATGACCGTGAACTCATGTCGACCACTCCGAGTTCGTAAGGCTGTTTTTCGGTAAGTCCGGTTCCCCGAGACGCACTTGGAACTTCAAGCAGTCAGCTACCACTTAAAGATTGCCGTGGCTGTCGGCCCCAAGCGTGATGCCGTTAACTTTTAACGGAGACGTCATTAGTCCTTAGAGACTAAGAACCCGTCTCGCCCTCGCTGGGCAGGAAGGAGTACAGCCGCCTGCCTCGAGGGGTAGCCGGAGGATCCGACCGAACTTATTTCTACGATGGGATTTCTTCTAATATCTATGGTAGGGAGAAACATGAAGCGAGGGGGAGGGGTGGGATGCTGCTACGGATGATGTCCCTGTTTCCGAGGGCCAGTTGAAACAATGGCGCCCCGGTTTGCCGCATCGAAAACGGTGGTCTTGCTTCTGGGGACATTCGGTCACTTGGTGTATTCCACCGCAATTGATGCAGGACTTGACCACCGACCATTGTCCTCCCGTCGGCGCATTCGTGGTTCCTTATTGCCATCTCAGGTATTTAGGAGGCCGGCTCCTCTTGGTATGCTCCTTTCCAAAACAAGGTCGAGCTCGTTTCGTATCCCCGCCGCAATCTGAGCTCTCCCGTCGGGCTCGTGAACTCGCAAATTCGTGCTCCACTGTGGTGGCTCTATCGACCACCTCCTAGAAGGTGTGCAAATCCGCCGTTTGCACCACCTTGTAGATATCGCTTCGTAAACCATTCACAAAAAGACGGGCTTTGTGAGATTCATCTCTTATAACAGGGGGAACACATTTGGTCAACCTCACAATTTGCCCGTTGATAACCCGTAACTGTCTGACTTCCTTTCTTGATGTGCTTCCGGTCATCTTCCATTTGCTGTTTGATGCTGTCGGAGAGAAATTCCTCAAACAGTTTTTCTCGGAACGTGGTCCAAGATGGAAGGGCGGTGCCCTCGCAGTAACGGCGGTCATTCTGGGGATAGGTGTCACCACGGTCTCTCCCAAGGGAGCTCCAACAGTGGCCCCCGGCATAAGTCCCGAAGTTGCTGGTGTTAGTGCTGCTGAAGGCGTCGTCGGATGAACCTGCGGTATCTCGGTCACCGAGGTCGGAGAAGGGGCAACCGTAGTCTCGCTGACCGCCACCGACGGTCTCGTCACTGGTGCGGTTGGTCCGGGCAAAGAAGCCTGGGCGACCTCCATTGGTAATGTCGACTGTTGCGCCCACTGCCGCACTTGTTCCATAAGGGTTGCCAACTGCCCGGCCACCTCTTGTAGTTGTTGTCGGAGCAGCTGATACTCCGCCGCTATTGGCACCGTACTTTCTGCCCCTGCGTTCTCCGCTGATAACCCCTTTCGGGCCATTAATCGCTACATACAAAGAAACCAAGTCAACCCTAGACCTATCGGGTCTAGCACCACGACCTACAGACGTACTAAAATTAAATCCCCCAGTTCACTTTATTAATCAGTAGTTAGTGTATCGCGCCCCGTGGATGTTGGGCCCCGACTGTTGTGGTTAAAGTTTACCGCTCTGATACCATCTTAATCTGTCACGCCCCGGGGGTTCGAATCGCGCGGAAGAGGAGCCACCAATGCCCCTGAATCAGCCATATTTTTTTTTTTTGTATAACATTACTCCCCGGCGCGTGCCCAGACCCGCCGCATACACAAATTCACTCTGCAAACGGGCAGAGTCTCCTTTGTATATGCACGGCGTCTCAACTACAAAGTGTCTCACAAGGCGTAGCACACACAATCTCTAACCACATCAGTTGGGGTCTCGTACACATACAACCAAACAATTCACATGATATTCTAGCATTCACTTAGAGCATAGAGGCCGGTGTTTTGAAAGGATAAATAATCACAAGGTTTTGAAAGCGGCATCCACACGACGCCATCGTTTATGAAAACAGTTCGCAAACACATAAATCCCATAAGGTTTGTAAAGCTCGGTGCCCACACGACACCCACGTTTTAAAAGTAGTTTTCGCAAACGGTTTTCTTTGCTTTTCATCGTTCAAAACGGCCAAGTAAGAGAGAACGTAGAATTCATTCAATTATTCAGAAAGGAAAAAGGCAACATCCACTTCGACCCCACGGGGGTATCGCAAACCACAACTAACTAACATGAGTAATAAAAGATAAAGGGAAAGAAAGGTCACTGTGTCTGAAGCTCGATCAAAGTCAGAGCAGCACTCTTGCGGCCTCTCCGGTGCCCTAGCGCTCGACCCCGGACGGTCTGGGTGAACCTGTCGCGGAGTGGGGAGTCAGTGACAAGAAAATAACATAATAAGCAAAAAGGGCTAAAGTCAGGCAAACCACGATAGAACCCAGAGCAACCAACAATGAAGCACCATGTGCAAACCATACAATGCTGAACCCCGTGCAAACAATATAATGCAGAACCTCGTGCAAACCAACACCGGGCACCTCCCCCGGCAACCACACCGAGCACCTGCCTCGGAGACCCCTACCGAGCACCTGCCTCGGCCGCCGAGCACCCACCTCGGCATCATCCACCATAACCACACCCTGTATCAAAACAACATCGGGCACCTTCCCCGATGCCCACCGCCGAGCACCTGCCTCGACATCACCGCTCACACCCCCCACCCATGGGGGCCCCCATTCATAACGCCACCACCGCGTGGGGTACACGGGTCAACGTACCACTTTTCCGGAAAAGCACACCCTTTGCGGTGGCCAAACCGCGGGTGTGCGTGTAGCAAATCTCGAGCCTCATCCGAGCACCATCCTCGGCAAACCCAGACCGAGCACCTGCCTCGGCAACCAAATATCCACACAATAGCTTTAACAGGGTTAGCAAATGTAAACATGCAATTACTAAGATCTTTGTGCGTGTAGCAAATCTCGAGCCTCATCCGAGCACCATCCTCAGCAAACCAGACCGAGCACCTGACTCGGCAACCAAATATCCCCACAATGGCTTTAACAGGGTTAGCAAATGTAAACAGAAGGAGACTGACAATTCCACCTTGCCCCAACATGCTATTTCTAACTGTTAAACCCCATTCCCGAAATCCCCGGGAACGTACCCACCTTGTGTGCGTCGTCCTGCGTTCGTCCAGTCCGCGTCTGTGCACCAGTCGCCAACAGCGTCCCGCACTCCTGAAGGAACAAGGGCAAGTCAAAGCTTAAAAGTCCGAAGCTTACAACGACCCCCAACAGCGTGCAGCGGAGTTCTTCGCACAGCACCGGCCCGTGCGACGAACACTCTGCCTGGGCGCAGCCCCGCGCGGGCGCCCCTCCTGCGGTGCGGCCCCGCGCGGCCGGGCGCCGCGCGGGCGCGCTGCTCGCGGAGCGGGGCGACCCCGCGCGGCACCAGCCCGCGCGGGTGCCCCCCTCTTGCGGGCGGCCCCGCGCGGCCGAGCGCCGCGCGGTGCGCTGCCCGCGGTGCGGGGCGGCCCCGCGCGGCACCAGCCCGCGCGGGCGCCCCCTCTTGCGGAGGCCCCGCGCGGCCGAGCGCCGCGCGGGCGCGCTGCCCGCGGTGCGGGGCGGCCCCGCGCGGCACCAGCCCGCGCGGGCGCCCCCTCTTGCGGGCGGCCCCGCGCGGCCGAGCGCCGCGCGGGCGCGCTGCCCGCGGTGCGGGGCGGCCCCGCGCGGCACCAGCCCGCGCGGGCGCCCCCTCTTGCGGGCGGCCCCGCGCGGCCGAGCGCCGCGCGGGCGCGCTGCCCGCGGTGCGCGGCGGCCCCGCGCGGCACCAGCCCGCGCGGGCGCCCCCTCTTGCGGGCGGCCCCGCGCGGACGAGCGCCGCGCGGGCGCGCTGCCCGCGGTGCGGGGCGGCCCCGCGCGACACCAGCCCGCGCGGGCGCCCCGCTCTTGCGGGCGGCCCCGCGCGGCCGAGCGCCGCGCGGGCGCGCTGCCCGCGGTGCAGGGCGGCCCCGCGCGGCACCAGCCCGCGCGGGCGCCCCCTCTTGTGGGCGGCCCCGCGCGCGGCCGAGTGTCGCGCGGCGCGCTGCCCGCGGCGTGGGGCGACCCCGCGCGGCACTTGCCCGCACGGCGCCCCACCCGCGGCCGGCCCCGCGCGCAGCGATGCGCGACGGCGCCGCCCCCCCCTCCTCCCTCCTCGTGACCAACAAAAGAAAAAAAGAGAGGGAGATTCCCCCAAACGGAAACGTTTCCGACTCACCTCGATGTGCGAAAGAGGAGGAGAAGGAGGGATCGTCCGCTTGCCTCCACCGGTCCACCCTTGCCCGTGCGCTTGGTTATTCTTTGCCGGCGGCTACGAGGGAGGAAGAAGAGGAAGAAGAAAAGAGGCGGCCACCAAAAGACGAAGAAAAAGAGGAACCCTAATCCTCTTTCCCACACGGCTATATTTATATACTAAAGGAATTAGGGTTTACCTTAAAAGGTGTGCGGGCTGCCGACACGGATCCCGAGGCGTCTAAGGGGGTCCGAACTTCAAAAATTTATTCTGGGAGAACCGGGAGTCGGAATCCGAAACCGATCGTGTCCCCGTTCTCCGTTTCGCGAGCCCTTCCGCCTAAAAATATCCGCGAGTCCCGACGGACTTTCCGGAAAAACACTAAAAATTGTCCCACAGTCGGACAGTCGTAAGAAAGGGATAACGGGAAGGGTCACGGAAAAGCCAGGTCTTACATTCTAACTGGCCTCCTGTCAACCAAAACAGCATTCATTCCTTTGAAACAGATCGGTAGACTCGCTGAATGAGTTCTCTTCGAATCACCAACAGCACTTCTTTGGCAAAGCTGCATCACAGCGGTAAACGTGAATGTACTCCCAACATTCGGGCAACTAACCAAGCATATTTGCCCACCCATTAGTTCAACTAGGCATTTACTGATGCTCAAACCAATACCGGTTCCGCCGTAGTTTCTCGAAGTCGAGCTGTCAGCTTGCATAAATGGTGTAAAAACACGCTCTTGCGCATGGAATGGTATTCCAATCCCTGTATCCTCAACACTAACCATCAGAGTTACATTGTCAAAATCTTTCTTGTAAGCCATTTCAATTTCAGAGACACTAGAGAAGGGTTTTTCATCAGAAAGTAGGAGCTTAAAATTTTCCAAGCTTTTTCTTCCGTCGCAACTTCCAAACCACTGAGAGTATTGAATGATCTTCTAAATACAGCCTCTCCTTTATCGCGTAGACCACCATTCAAGGCTCCATTTGCTTTTGCCTTCATTGCCACATATGGATTCTCAGCCAGACGAACTTGTACAAATATATGGCCCCGTCTGGTAAACTGCGATAAGTAATAGATAAACAAGTTACTAATTCTGCGACAAGCTATATGGATAGAAGTGGTCTATTTTTAATCAGCTAATCATGGATACTTTGTGTGGTTAAACCAAGCATCAAACTTTTAAAATTATGAAAATTGGTAGATAGGAGTAAAATTTCATTCGAAACAATGAAAGCAGAAAGCCATTAAAAGTGTCACCACAGAGAAATTGACGGCTTACTTTCACTGAGTTGCCGACCAAATTTGTTATTATCTGCCTAAATCTCCCTGGATCACCAATCACAACCTCCGGGAGTTTATCGGATACAAGTACGGCAAGCTACAGTCAACATGGATGATCATAAGAAGGTTAGAGAGCCGAAGGGCTGCTATCATAGGTTAAATCATTTTTTAACCATAGCCTAGTAATGAACCGTTAAAAGATTCACACAAGACAAATAAGTAAAAACTTGTCTGCTGACCAATATACAAGAAAATGGTGGCATCGCTCCTCTATAATATAAAAGGGATGAAGACTTACCTCGATTCCATTCTCTCTTGACTTTGAAGAAAACAAAGAGAGTACATCATCTAGGATGGATCGCAGATCAAATGGCACTGGCTCAAGCTCCAATTTTCCAGCTTCAATTTTTGCCCTGTGTAGCACCTCGTTTATTAAAGCTATCAGTGCTTTTCCACACACTTGAGCTGTTTGAGCATAATCTTTTTGAGTTAAATTCAGATCTGTTTCCAAAAGCATATCTAGCATTCCTGGAATAACAAAGAGGAGCTCAAAGGTTTAGACATTTTGTAGTAGAACATGGTAAAATAATATCCATATGGTCAAAGCTAATGAAGATATATACCAAGGACTCCGTTCATGGGTGTTCTTATCTCATGTGAAACAGTAGCAAGAAACTGCAATAACAAAACCAAAAAGGATTCAGAGGCAAAATTTAAGGCTAAGGCTCTTTAAAAATGATATTAAAAGAAATTCCAGACCTGGGATTTAGCAACATCTGCAGCCTCTGCTTGAACTTTTAGCTCTTCCATGTTCCGACAATCCTCTTTAGCACTATCATAGCGACTCCAAGCAGCATATAATATATATCCCACGAGCATACAAATCACAAAAACACCAGATGGAGTAGTAATTGCTGACAATGGAATGGGGGGTTTTTGCCTATACCTGCTCAAAACTCCTATGAATTACTCTATAACATAAACATAAAATAATATACAATAAACATTTCTTTTACATGCATAACTTGATGAGTTAGCCAACCTGCATTTCATTTCATGCTTCCTAAAAGGATCTCCAAAATCAAGCATGCTCACATGTGACACTGACATGTAACCGTCCTGACTTTGAGGCCCATACATAATCAATGATTCAGAGGTATTTGTGACATCATATACATTCACCATTATGTCCTGATTACCAGCAAGTTGCCTCAGCAAGTTTTCGACAAGTGACTCGACATCGAAAGCTCCACCAAGATATCTGCTATGTGCAATATAATTGAATGATAAGAACAAACGAAAAAGAGGCAAATTTTCTCTGAAAGATAGAGATCTAAAAAGTTGTGTGTCAAAATCAAGAGCCAAAGTCACTTCATACCACTTGACAGCTAGAAATGAATCATATTTCTCAGTCGCTTCAAATTCACCTAAGAGATGCCACTCAACAGACTAGCTCCATTTATCTGGGATAAACTACCAAAACTAATATTAACCACCACCATCTTCTAATCACTATTGTTCTCTACTGTCGTTCACTATTGCTAGATACCAACTATGATTATGCGGACCACACAAACAGCTAGAGTTCACAACTAGCAAGAATGCTATAAAAGTCCTTTTAGGTGAAGGAAATTCATCGTGTCAAAGTGTTCAGGAATACTCTGCAGAATGTTTAAGTATTTGCTTTGCCAATCTCAATGAAGGATCAATGAAAAGAACTTCCTCGCGCAAGTCCAAGTATCTGGACCATAATTCAAGTTTCTCTAGTAATCAAAACCATTTAAAACAAGGCGGCAAATATATGTGTATCGTGACCTCCAAGTAAAGTATATACAAGCAATAGAGCGAACAAGCAACTGATCACAGCAGGCTCTGTTAATCTCACTATGCAATTTTAAAACATCTATGTTGTTTAATTAAGTCAACAATTAGATTAGGATTTAATGTAAGCCAATTTTCTTCAAATTAAAGCAATAACTATAGAGGAAATAATAAATATTCCAATCATTATTACGATTAAACACTTTTATCTTACCCTACTGTTGCTTCCACACGTTGTTCAATCGTTGCATCTGCAGGAAGACCAGAGCGATACATAGGAAATGTCAAAACTACTCCAAGATGGTTTGAGCCAAGCAACCTAAATGGGTTTGTGAGGACCGGTTTGCCGGTAGCCCTCGCTCGCAAAATGTTCTCTCGATCCTCCTGCACAAAAAATAGAAGGAACATGACCACCAGAAGAACACAGAAAGCTTAGATGAGCTGAAGAAAGAAATATTATTAGTCCAATACAAGGAATTAAAGAACCTCTCCAGACATCATATCCAGAGCCTCTATATAGGAGACGGTCTCCTGAGAATATATTACGGGAGCGTATTCATCTTGCATAGGGGAGGGCTCCCTTTTCATGGTCTGAATTGTCCAACCCTGATGAGTCTCAAACAACTCTCTTTCCGCATGGAGAACTCGCTGCGCATATGCTACGCCATTCAACAGTGGCCGTTCGAAGGGCGTTCTTGCCGTGTAGTAGGCAAAGGTTTCCTGGAGAATAATTGAAACCATTCAGGGAATTTACAACAGCAGGTAAAAAGAACAAACCCAAATCATTAATTGCTCGGATATTAAACATCTAGTTTTAAAAATGAGGGGGGAAAATAAAAACATAAATAAGGAGAAATAAGAAATAGCTTATTAAAGGCGTGGCACAAGTTTCTTCATGTCAAATCCTCACCACCGAAACATTAAATATTTGAAGAGACGTAGAAATATTTCAGGTAATTTATGAACAACTATATAAAGGCGTGGCATAGGTTATCTATGTAGATGATGAGATATTTAATTATAATGTTAGGATGCCTCTGAAGTGACAAAATCGTTGCAAAGAGCAATGAGCAATGAGAAATGTATATATTATAATTTCACTATCAGTAGCCAATTTGTTTATCCTAATTTTATTTATTTTTTATATTAAAATTATATAAGAGGAGTCTAAATTCTTGTAATTTATACTCAACTTTTAGGTGTAACAAATAGTATTTCTCAACTTAAAATATGAAAAATACTGCAGCACCCTTTTCCAGGTTTTTTTTTTTTTTTTTTCTATTTTTGGGTGCCCGGAAAAACCCACATCATGGAAAAACACTTATTTGTATAATTTTTATTCAAAATGTAATGACCTCTTTCGACTGTTATCATGGTAAAGCACTCAATTGGATGCTTTATAGTATATTTTTATTATTGCCTTGCCCTCATAAAAATACACCACAATTGTTAATTATTAGCCGAAAAATTAAGTATCACTATACAAATCATATCAAAAACTTATTAGCATACTACAACCCAGTATGTACCAAATGATGCCAATAAGTGTTAGTTATAAAAAATAAATATATACCAACACATAATAATACAAAATATTTATTTGTTTTAGCAATAATTTTTTTAATTATTTATTATATATCTTCATCAAATCTTTTACCAAATCTTGTTGGCACAATAAATATGACACATGCCAATAGATACTTAAACTCTATCATGCCAATATTTAATTTGCTGCTTCAACATAAAAAGTCCTCACAAATAACTTGCTAGTCAAAAAAAAAAAAAAGAAATCTTGCCATTAAAATTGACATTTTGCTGCTTCAACAAAAAAAAGTACTCACAAACAACTTGCTAGTCAAACAAAAAAAAAAAAAAAGAAAAAAAATCTTGCCAATAAAATTGGCATAGGACTTTAAAACACATATGGTTTGTATGCTTTGTAAAGTCTACAGAACGTGTTATTTATTTCTACTAGTTTTTGGAGCTCTATAATGATTAGAAGTTAAATATGTTAGAACCCAATTGATTTTTGAATACTTAGCATTGTTATGCTGGTAAACCTCTTTTTCGCGCTCTTGGGCCCCAGTGACTCTCAATAAATGAACTACGGTGAGAGGAAAAAACAAAAATGGTTACCGGCCGGGGCTATCCTCTTTAAAAGTTGGTCTTGCTAGTGACCAAAGGTCGACATGTGATCAAAGACAAAAGTTGGCCATTTCATGAATGATTGCTTTCTAGAGGACCTCTCTCCTTCGGACCTAATTTTTTTTCTCCCTTCCCTTCAGAGCACAGAAGAGTTCATTAATTGATTGTTCAAGACCATCTTAGCTCACATGAAGTCCCCCACTGTGCACTCAGTAGATCTCAGTCCCTCTCCAGCAAATCCACGCCATATAAAAATATAGGTCAATTCCCTAATCATCACAGTTGCAGGCCAAAAGAATCTGATTGGATGTCAGAATATGTTACTCGTAGATAACTTGTAGGGTGTGGAAATTTTCTATGGTAATTGCAATCTAGAAGTTTTATTTTAGTCTGTACTCAGTGGAAATTTTACAAAGTTCTCATAATTCTGAATAATCTAATCTTTATGCCAGAGTTTATAATCATATTCTAAAAAATGGACTTAGAGGGCTCCCCATATACTATGCTGTTCTGGATATTTTGCACTTCTGATCCACCAATTACCATACGCCTTTTGACTAAGCGAAAGCAATACACTGCACAGAATTGTTGTGCATCCAGAGAGACTCAAAATGCCACTAATATTTCTAGCTCATAAATGAATGGCTCAAATTGAAAGACTCGAAATCTGAGTCAAGTGTTTATGTAAAAGCATACGGAATTGATCTCATATACTTTTGGATACTCTATTTAAGTTAGTGGAGAAATTACTACGAGATAGAAAAGTTAAAAAAAAGATAGGGAAATAACCATTCGCTTTGCCTCGTGTCAGGGCTAATTAAATAGGGACCACCACCACCTAGTCCCTTACGGACGCTACAGTTAAAAAAGAGTATAAAGCTAACAGATAGTCCAAGACAAAGTATCTGCTGTACAAGCACTGCTCCTATGTGAGGGGTAAAAATGCCTAAGAAAAAATATGACTATAACTGATTCTGATTTAGGACCACCTACTAGTCCTTAAGGAACCTAGCTAGATTTGTAAAGACCCACGAATAATACCGATAGAGCCAAATATAATGAGAGAATAGTTGTAAGAAAAGGCTTGTAGATCATTCAAAAGTAGTTTTGAGGGGGAGGGGGGCGGGATATTTTATTTGAAAAATAGATAATTTTTCTAATTTTCACAACTTTGGGACAAAATTTTCTTTTCTGGACTAGTGTGTTCCCGACCTTCATAGTGGAAAAAGTTTTGCATAAGGGTTGTGGAATGGATTATACCTGATCAATGGCGGAGGGGTACTTCTCGTAGTGGAAGGTGGAGACGAGGATGGCGAGGGCGTGGACATGGTTGACGCTCACGGCGAACTGGTCCTGGAGCATCCTCGCGCGCTCCTCGCACATGCTCACGAGCCCTTCGTGCGCCTTCCTCATTATCTCGCTCCGTATGTAACAATGGAGGGCCCCCCATATCCCCACCGACGCCGCCACCCACACCACCACCATCGCCGTGCGATTCACCCACCACCTCCTCCTCGGAACCGCCCCCATCTGTCGCCCCCAAACCGTAAGCCTACCGCCCCACCACCACCACCTCCCTCAAAACCCTAATCACCGCATCATTCCCCATCGATCTCCGCGAAGGAGAGAGAGATAGAGAGTGAGTGACTGAGGAGAGTGAAGGCGGGTTAGGGCGCGGGTGATCGATGCAGCGCGGATTCGCATCACCAAAAAAAAAACTTGAAAAATGGTGTGGGAAATAAAACCTATAGTGGCGACGATTTTGTCGCCCCCAATAATAAGTATTGGTGGCGACATTATAGTCGCCACCAATACTTATTATTGGTGGCAACAAAACTGTCGCCACCAATACGTATTATTGGTGGCGACAAGAATGTCGCCACGATGTTATTTAATTTTTTTTCTTTTTTTTTTGAAGATGGCAGGCGTCGGAAAAAGAAAAATATATAGTGGCGACAAATATGTCGCCACTAATAAAATAAGTAATAGTGGCGACAGTGAAATGTCGCTACCAATACTTATTATTGGTGGTGACATTGTTGTCGCCACTAATACTTATTATTGGTGGCGACAAAACTGTCGCCACCAATAATAAGTATTAGTGGCGACATTTTACTGTCGCCACTATTACTTATTTTATTAGTGGCGACATATTTGTCGCCACTATATATTTTTCTTTTTCCGACGCTGATTTTTTGTCGCCACCAATAATACGTATTGGTGGCGACCGTTTTGTCGCCACCATTAATAAGTATTGGTGGCGACAAAAAGCTCGCCACCAATAATAAATATTGGTGGCGACAACAATGTCGCCACCAATAATAAGTATTGGTGGCGATATTTCACTGTCGCCACTATTACTTATTTTATTAGTGGCACCATATTTGTCGCCACTATATATTTTTCTTTTTCCGCAAAAAAATTAAATAATATCATGGCGACATTTTTCTCGCCACCAATAATAAGTATTGGTGGCGACAAAAATATCGCCTCTATTACTTATCCCCTATTACATATTTTAAATTTGAAATTTACAATTTTAAAATTAAAACTTATAATTCAAAACTTATAGTTTAAAATTGTAAATTTAAAATTTAAAATTTACAATTTCTGATTTGAAATTTAAAATCTAAATTTTAAATTTAAAAATTAAATTTAACGGATAAAATTTAAAATTAAAAAATTTAAATATGAAATTTACAATTGAAAATAAGTTTAAAATTCGAATCTAAAAAAAAACAAAAAATTAAACATTAGGTTGAAAATTAGAATGGGATTTCAGATAGCAGCTTCAATTTCTTTTGATTTTGGGTCTCAAAAAAACTGATTTAAAAAATAAGATTTGGATTTAAAAAAATAAATAAATACTATAGTGGCGATAAAACTATCGCCACCAATAATAAGTATTAGTGGCGACAAAACTATTGCCACTAATACTTATTATGTCGCCGCTATTACTTATCCCCTATTACATATTTTACATTTGAAATTTACAATTTTAAAATTAAAACTTATAGTTTAAAATTGTAAATTTAAAATTTAAAATTTACAATTTCTGATTTGAAATTTAAAATTTAAATATTAAGATTTAAAATTTAAATTTAATATCTAAATTTTAAATTTAAAAATTAAATTTAACGGATAAAATTTAAAATTAAAATATTTAAATATGAAATTTAAAATTGAAAATAAGTTTAAAATTCGAATCTAAAAGGAAAATAAAAATTTAAAATTTAAATTCATTTAAAATTTAAAAATTTAAATATAAATTAAAAATTTGAAATTAAAATTTGAATCTAAAAAAAAACAAAAAATTAAACATTAGGTTAAAAATTAGAATCACATTTCAGGTAGCAGCTTCAATTTCTTTTTATTTTGGGTCTCAAAAAAACTGATTTAAAAAATGAGATTGAGATTTTAAAAAAAAAAATAATTACTATAGTGGCGACATTTTATGTTGCCACGAATACTTGTTATTGGTGGCGACAGAAATGTCGCCACCAATATTATTATTGGTGGCGACAGAATTGTCGCCACTAATAATAAGTATTAGTGGCGACACTTAAATGTCGCCACTGTATGTTCATTATTAGTGGCGACAGAAGTCGCCACTATAGCTTTACCTTTTCACGGCGAGAAAAGTCGCCACTAATTACTAAGTATTAGTGGCGACATTTAAAAGTCGCCGCTATATCTTACTTATTAGTGGCGACAACTATATGTCGCCACTGTATCTTATTTATTGGTGGCGACATTATAATGTCGCCACTGTATATTCTTTATTGGTGGCGACAAAAGTCGCCACCATATCTTTATCTTTTCACGGCGACAAAAGTCGCCACTAATTACTAAGTATTAGTGGCGACATTTAAAAGTCGCCTCTATATCTTACTTATTGGTGGCGACAAATATATGTCGCCACCGTATCTTATTTATTGGTGGCGACAATTAAATGTCGCCACTATAGCTTTACAATTAGTGGCGACAATAATTGTCGCCACCAAATGGTCGCCACCAAAACTCCTTTTTCTTGTAGTGAGTCGGAGCACTCTCGACGACTCAGCTGATTAGCTCACACGAAACACGAGACACTAGCCTCTCCAACAGCTCGCAGCACAAAGCACACTGGCTGGAGGTACTCCACAGCCAGGAACGACCCACAACTCAGGCTAACAATACTGGTCGGACAACACTCAACGACCTAGGACCACCGTCAACCCCAACGGTTCCCAACAACACTGACCGGAAGATACTCGACGGCCCGGGACTACCGTCTGCTCAACGGCTCCCTCCCACGACAGCACAACAGGGATACAAGACCTCCCGGGACTACCGTTTACCCAAACGGCTCCCGGCACGGATAAGCAACCCACTACAACTACCAGACTCCACTCTGCTCCCAAGCACGAGTGCAAATGCATCCCACACTAAAAGACAGTCCCGACCTCTCGGCCCACTACCCGGGCGAGGATAACACTATATCCAGGAATAGAAAAACAGTGTGGGTGTCTAAACATAAATAACCCTTGCCCAAGTGAGGGTTTTCTACTGGTCTGGTTACACATGCAACATATGACCGGGGTGCTAGGTCAAGTTCCAAGATAGCTATATGAACAGATGATAAAAGGAATAACAATTCCTACAATATGGCATGCTATACAAGAAAATAAACTATCATGTATAGTCCTACATCAGTAGAATTACTGTACAGTCCATAAAACTTGGAGATAAGGCCACCCACCTCGATTTGCCACCAATTGCTTGTAGACACTTGCAATTGGCCTCCACGCGATTCGCACGCAAAACGATGCCCGCTGCCGGAGTCCGCACGCAAAACGGAGCTCGGTGCCAGAATCCGCACGCCAAACGGAGTCCGCACGCAAAACGGAGTCCGCACGCAAAACGGTGCACAGTGCTGGAGACCGCACGCAAAACGGAGTCCGCACGCAAAACGGAGCACGGTGTCGGAAACCGCACGCAAAACGGAGTCCGCACGCAAAACGGAGCACGGTGCCAAAAACCGGACGCAAAACAGAGTCCGCACGCAAAACGGAGCATGCCGTCGGAGATCGCACGCAAAACGGTGCAGTAACACGGTCCCTAACACAGATAAGAGCAAGAGGGTCAATTTACTGTCCAAAAGAATGCCCCAAACTGTGCCAAAAATACCGCAAAAACTAACACACGGGACCTACCCGACTGCGCCGCCGCCGCCGAAACGCTCCGTTGGAAAACCCCGCGCGCTCCACGAAGCCCACAATGCACCGCCGCACCACCCACCATCTCCTCCCTCAATCTCCCTCTCGCTCGGTTGAAGAAGAAAGAAAAGGAAGGGAAGCAATGGCGTGCGGGGGAGGAGGAAGAAGAAGAAAAGAAGGAGAGAGAGAGGAGGTGGTCCACGGTTGCCGGTCCACGGTGCACCGCACAAGGGGGGCCCAGCTGCCGGGTGGTCGACGAGGTCGGGGCGCGTGCACCGGGTCCACGCACGCGCCGCGTGCGCCACGTGGCGTGCGGCAACGCGCCCGCCACACGGGCGCGTTACACCGCGCCACCCCAGGCGCGGGACACGCGCCCGCCACACGGGCGCGCGTGCCCCCGCGCCCGCACGGGCGCCAACGGGGGGCCGCCACGTGGCGGTCCCTGCGCTGACCCGCGCAGGTGCGCGTTCCCAACGCGCGCCAGACGCGCGCATTCCCGCGTCCGTACGCGCCTGCCGCGCCCTCGGGATCCGCGCCACGCCAACCTCGATTTCCGTGTTCGCCTCGAAAAATGCGCACGTCATCCGGGTTCCAAAACAAACAAGTAAATAGTCCATTCTCAACGATTTCGCGCGCTGAATCCAAAAACGATGTCCGATTCTCCAGATTCTCAACCAAAAATTTGCCGAATGCCCCCGGATAGCCCACCTGATCCGGTTTTCGCACCGGGTCCAAATTCTGAAGTCCGATTTGCCAAATTCCAACTCTAGAAATTCCCAAAGGCGACCGGAGAGGTAATCTTTTATCCAAACTTCGCCCAAAGTCCAAATTTGACATCTACGCCGCGCGAAACCACCTCTAAACACTCGACGGGACCCCAATTTTCCACGGGATCCCTTTTTGAGCCCGAAGTCCAACACTTGTGTCCAAATTGCGCGCAAACACCACCGACACACCACGCAGGCCTCCAGTGATGCAACTAAATCCCAAATTGCAACACAAATCCATTTCTCGGGCCCGCCATGCGCACAAACACTCCTAACAGCCACAAAAAGCTGCCCAACAACTAGCAAACCCTACGCGGGGGATTCCGGGACCTCACACTAAATATGGTTTCTCCTAAGTCATTTCCCAGTATGATAGTGCAGCAGTAAATAGTGGCCTAACCAAATGTCCAAACAAGCATGCAATTGTCCTGTACTTGGTAAGATAGATGCAAGTGTCTGTGAAATAAAGCTTGCTGGCAACAATTCATCACAATGGTCTAAGTACCCTATGTACTAGTAAATCATGCATAACATTCACAATGTTACTAATAAAGCCTTCTATCTCTCAAGTGATATTACCATTCTAATTCACTAATGTCATTAGTAAGCAAGTACTAACATATGTCCCATCTATTTCACATAAGCATGCAAATATCATTCAAAGGGTGCAATTAACTTCCCAACATGGAAAACACTCCAATAGGCCTATGGGTTAGTCAAAAGTAGAGATTCGCAACAACACCCACCTCGAGCGCTAAATCATGGTCCCAAAAGTGATGTCCACGCTCTATCCAAACAACCTCCACACAACTGTACAACATTCCCCAAAAGAACATATAACAATTAATCACACAATACATCACAAAATCTGTCCCAAATTACAGCAGTCCACTATTCTGTAATTTTCACTTGCAAGATCTGCCCGAAAAATTCCAACAAAAATACTGTCGCGATCCTCGCGACGAACCCGTCGAAACGAGTACCTGCACGTTCAAATCCGAGTTTTCTACGCTGAGTTACAAATTCTGCAAGGGAAACACCCCAAACTAAACTGTCCAGAAATTCTGTGTCAAAGAACCACAGTAAAAGGTGACTTTCACCTTCGGAAAATATTCCAAAAATCCAGGGAAAAATCCAGGAGATTCCTTCCGAAGTGTAGATGGAAATTGCCTTTTGAATCGCCTCGATCCGACGTCTGTGCGAAAAGATACGGCTAGAACACCGCGGTGCTGTCCAAAAATCCGTGAAGAAAAAGGGGTCAAATGGAAGCTCAGGAAACTCCAAGGTCAACATGGAAAACGAGGAACCTCAAAACACAGGAGTTGAAGTCCTACCTGTCGTGAGTCCAACGGCGTGAGAATCGGCGAAATCGGAAGTCGGGGTGAGTCGGGGGAGCCCAAACACTGAGAAGGGGCGGAGCGGGTCACCGGAAAACAAGCATCGCGCCGCGCTGTAAAATCACGAACCTCGGGAAGCGTGCCTCCAAAAATCTTCAAAGTCCTCTAATGGATTGTGCACTAAGTGAGGGGAATTTCTCCTGAGGAAGTCACAGTGAAAAAGGGCCCAAAAACTCGAGATAGAACCCAAAGAAGCCTTTTTATAGGCCCAGCCCACCACTGAAGTGGGCCGGATTCGGGCGCAGGATTCGGGCGCACTGCGCCCGAAAGTCCGGCCGGAGGATTCCCGTCCGACGCGCCCGAAACCCTCTGGGGCTGCCACGTGTACACGAATAGGGGACAGCCGTGCGAGGAGGCCCGCTGCGCGCCGCGTGTCCCTCCACGGTCAGCGGGGGTAGGTACGACCGCCCACACGCGAGGCGACATGTGGACGCACTCGAGTGCGGCCGACCGCCCGCCAGGCGCCACAGTGCGTGCGCCGTCCCGAGGCGCCCCTCCGCGCACACCGTGGACCGCACCCACGTGAGCAAGCCAATTGCAGGCCGCCACGTGTCGTGCGCCCGGTCCACTGCAGCCGCGCAAAGATGCTGAGCCGTGCCGCGTGCGCCGGCCATTCCGGGCACGCCATGTCACACCCCGGGGGTCGAAACTGCGACCCGGACTCGCCAACATATCCGCCACCTATGCAAAACCCCGCATAGGCGAAGCGTCCAACCTGCAAAGTATCATCTAACCGCTAAATAGATATCAGAACTGAAGAAAAACTGCTATAATAAAACCCTGAATCACTGTACAATTGAAAAACAAAGGTACAATATCCATCTCCCAAAAATAAAAGTACAATAATTCGATCCACCGAAACTGTAATACAAGTAAAAGCCACCTATACAACATCTATAAATCTGAAAAGGGAGATAGCTAAAAAAAATAATAAGATACAACTGAGTACAGTGAAACCCACAATCCGGGTTGGTACATCTATCCCACTGTAGAAATCAACACTGGTAGGGATCTATCTCGTGACTCCCTCGCCTCGAACAGTCAACTGAAGATCCGCAACTCCCGCAGCAGACACTGCAAAACAAAGGGAGGAAAGGAAAAAAAACAACAATGGGGGTGAGAACCACTAGTAAAACCAGTAGCCTCTCCCTGTGGGTAAGGCCTCAAACCCCGACGTACCCACTAAGTCTACCAGAGGCAGGAAAAGAATAAGAGAGGTGGTAAGCTAAAAACAGAAATACTGATAAGAGGAAGCTACCACTAGTATGCCTCTAAATGCCATGCTAAGAAGTATAGCTAAATGTATGCATCAGTAAATAAAAATGCCTACCTGAATAATCCCAATCCGACCACCAGTAAACACTGGTACTGCCTGCTGTGCCTGCCAAATCGGGTATGCCAGCCTACGCATAACACCGATAGGGGATAGGAGTCTCGAGGACTCAAAGTCTGTATATCGCACACTCCAGAGTGGCACTCGAGGGGAGCGACCCACACAAGTAAAGTGCCTGAGTAACAAGTAACCAGTATCAATAATATAGCAGGACTGGATCACGACTCTAATCAAAGTGGGAAAACCCCATCCACTACATAAAGCCCGATCCCCCAATCTGATGCAACTGTAAATACCCGGTCGGGCGCCCAAAGTCCGCGGTCGCCGCAATATCCCACAAATCCCCCAGATCAAGCCCGACCTGTCATCCCTAATCCGATGCACAAGTCACCATCCGGTCAACCGCCCAAAGTCCGCGGTAGCCGCAATACCCTGCCCTCAAGCCAGCCTGTCCCAGATCCCAAGAGTCTGTCTACACTATCCCAAAACCACCTGCTCGCGCACGAGCTACAAATACCCTGAGCCTAGTATGAATGGAGAAAAGCAAGAAACATGGTTTCTCCTAAGTCAAGTCCAGCATGATAGTGTAGCAGAAAAAGGTGGCCTATCTAAATGACCATACAAGCATGCAAATGTCCCAAGACGATAAAAAGAAAACAGGTGTCGATGTTCTTACATTTATTAGAGCATGCTATTCCATAATATTGATGATTGCATAAGAACATTAAGTGCAACATAGCCTATGCCTGCCAATACCACATACACGATGTTCACAAAGTATGAAAATAAGGAAGTGCCACACCTAATCACAAATCACATAAGATGGTACAACGCTGGTCAACCCTCACATTCATATAGGAATAAGCCCAAGATCATTTAACATCACTTAAACAGGGACATTCAATCAAGTATCACCAATGAATAGACTAAGGTTCAACAACTTTCATTGATCTCACATAGGATGAACATAGGATCTACCAACAACATCCAATCTCATTTGGAGGAATTTAGGAGTCATGAACAAAGCTTAGTCTCATAAGGAATAGGCCTCAACTCACAATGATAACCATCTTTTCATGAATGAACTAGGAATCAAAAGCATAGGTCATTCTCACATCGACTAAATCAATAACCAACACCAACACCCATTTTCACATAAACTAGATCAAAGATCAATCAACTCATTATTCTCACATTAGTAGGTTATGAATCAACATCTATGCCCAACATCACACATTGTAGGTTAAGGATCAATAAAACCAACTACTCTCATATAAGCCGTTCTCAAATAAATGAACCAAGTCCTTCTCACATAAACAACCAAGCACTTCTCACATAACCCCATCAAGTCCTCACATAAATCAACCAACCATTCACATATATCTATCACCATCATTCTCACATAATAATGTTAATCATTCATCACAAGGTATAGGTTGAGGAGTGATTTCCCAATTACCCTCACATAGCATAGATTTAAGGATGATCACCGATAATCAACTTCATATGAAATAATGTAATATCAACCAACCGATCATTTATTCATGCATAAGTTAAGGATCAATTAACCTAACATAAATATGGAGATTTAAGCATGATTCACCACGGAAAAGAGAACAACAATCAACTATGCCATAAGGGAAATCAATAGCCCGAGTGGGTAAATCATTATTTTTTGCATAACACAACCAGCCACCTGAAACTTGACGATCCGCTGCCCGCTGTAGTTCAGATTTGGCGTGAGTAATCCTTATCCTCTCAGGAGTCCGATGCCGTGAAAATCATCCAAATCCGCTTCACGGATTGGGCGCAATCACTGAAACAATGAACACTGCGCTCTCAAATTCCAGAATTTCAGCAAGTGCAACAAGATTAAATAAAAGGTATGTGCAACCTCAAATACCTCAAAATGAAGTCTCCAACAGTAAAACAAAGATCTCCTCTTTCATACAAATATCTTCAAGTCCTCAAAAATCCACCATTAATTTCCCTTAACATTCAAATGAAGCAAAATCACAATGCTGTCCAAAAACTGCGAACATAAACTTGCTAGCATTTCCAAGCTTAATTAGAGACTTTTCCAAAGGGATTTATCCACAGATCACAAAAGGGAATTTGCTCAGCTTGAAGTTAAGAAGAAGTACCAACTTGAATTTCTGAAAAAGACTTTATATCCACAAAGTTATCTGCATTCCAAGGCGCATTGCTCAAATCCAAATTAAAACAGGGACTGCAGTAATCCATAAAGTAGCACTTGAAAAGATCATTAATTTTACCTAACCAAACTTCCTCCAAATCCTACAAGAGAGGTACCATTGGATTCCTTGTCGAGAGTAGATACAAACTGAGTTAAAGAACTCCAATTTTCATGCTCGGATGAAGGAGAAAACCCATAAATACTTTGAACTACCCACCAAGTTCCATCTGTACACGAATGCAGCAAGGTGCTCCAAAGATCAAGCATAAACCCTAATAAAAACTCAGATCTGGGGAACATGGTACATACCAATATTGTAGATCTTCGAGTTCTGGAAATTTCCCCGCAAAAATCATCCAAATATTCCCATCCTACTGCCCAGAAAGGCCAAAGCACTGAGAACTGTTCAGGATTCCAGACTGAAATGAAGGGTCCCAAATATGGCCATAAAACTCTGTCAAAACATGAGATCTGAGGGGAACGTTGAATACAAAAATTGTAGCCTTACCTCTTGTGAGAATGTAGAACCAAAAATGAACTCAAAATTATAAGAATTGAGTCTTGGGGAATTTTCGCACTGAAATGCGACGGGAAGGTCCACCAATCAGCAACAATGGTGGTACAAGACTCATGGAGAAGATGAAGGTGATGAAGCCCCTTTTGTCCATCTCTTTGCTGATGAAGATGAAGGAGGTGATGAAGATGCTCTGCCTGGAGTCCCCCAAAAATCCCTAGTCCAAGGAGGAAGAAGGAGGAGGAAGAAGAAGGTGAAAAGAAGAAGAAGGAAGAGAAAGCACAAAAGCTCCTCTCCCTCCATCCTCCCTCTGCTACAGTGCAGGCCCGACCCGCTCGGCCCCGCGGGCCGGGACACGTGGCGGCCATCCGGGCCGCCACGGTACTGTAGCAGGGCCACCCGGATCAAGCCACGCGGCTTGATCCGGGTGGGCGCCGCGCCTCCACTAGGCGCGCGCCGCGTGTCCCCGCGCGGGGACAGCGCGCACGTGGGCGCGCTCTGCGACGGCGGCGGGCCATTCACAGCCCGCCACGCGTCCGCACGGGCGCCTGGTGGACCGCGCGCTCAGCGCCGACCCAACCGGGCGCCGCCACGTGGCACCCACGGTCCACAGCCAACCCATACACCCGATAGACCTCCCGAACTTCTGGTTGCCCGTTTTCGCTCATCCGGACTCCGAAAAATACAACCAAATAGCCGATTTTCAACGTTTTTCCACGCTGAATCCAAATACGATATCCATTTCACACGGAACCACCTCTAAAAATTTACGGGGGCATCCGAACACACCAACTCGATCCATTTTTCGCGCTGAGTCCGGTTTTGAAGTCCGATTTGCGCGCAAAGCCTCCACACTCAACAAAAGGCTTCCAGAAGCTGCCGAACCAACAGTAATCCTTACGTGGGAATTTCGGGTCCTCACATCCTCCCCCACTAAAAGAAAGTTTCGTCCTCGAAACTAACACGACTCAAAAGGAGTCTCAAAAAACCAAAGGTAGGTACCCAACGACACCGTCTCCGGCTCCCAAGTCGCCGCTCACTCCCCGTGATTACTCCTCTACAACAACAACAATAACCACGACCAGTACGGCATGGCCCAAATTGCGCAATCCTCTCACCTCGCGAGCCAGAATTCGCAACGGGCGTTCCTCGTACTCCAAACACACACAGATCTCAAACAGAGCGAGTCAATCACGGGCGGGGAATCCAACAGCAAAGCACTCCTGAGCAGAGATGCGGAAAACCTCAGGAACTCCACAAAGGCTGGGGAAAGGGAAGAGCAACCAGTGCCACACGCACCAACACCACACCCCGGGTGCCAACTCAACCAGGCGACCCAAAACACACCCACACGATCAACCAAGAGGGAAAGAATCCAACAAGCTGGGGTCCTCACTCGGTCACTCCCGAATCTTGACCATCCGAGTGAACTACTCAGCCGCGGTCTATCATCCAAAGGAACCCTCAGGGGCACAACCACAAGCCATGTTTGCCTCAACAGTCCACACAGCACCAGCTGTGGAATCATCTAACTCTACCCCAGACAGCTTTCCTGCTCCAAGTATCCGCCAACACAGTGGCCCTGTCGGGGCGACCTAGAATGCTCAAAAGTAAACCAACGGTAACTCCACCGCCATCATGGGAGGCATCGCTATAACTCGCAAGTCCATCACCCCGCACTAACGATGCAAAAGTCAGCGCTGATATCAGTGTTATTATCCATTAGTTATGCTCTCCTGGCACTGCCAAATCCAAGAAGCTCCTCACCTTGACCATAATCGTCGACCTCGGCCGATTCCCAAATGGTATCCATATTGACCGGATTTCCACCGCCGCCCCTACGGCTAACACAATGTGACCCACGAAGGTGAGCTTCAGAAGCTAAAACTTGTATCTCAATAACTTGGCATACAGCTTCACCCACACAGGCACGGTAGCACATGCCCAAGTGCCCCTCGTGCTCCAAGTCGCTCTGGGGGTAAATCAAATATCTTCGGGGAACACCACTCCCAATTTGTCCAATTACATCTGGAACACACGATTCCTCTGATCTTGAAGACAACAGGGCATTAATTATTCCATTTGGCCCACTATGCGCTCATAATGCCCCTACCGAATCCTGAATGCCATCTAGGCAAAGTCTTTGGCTGTCTGATTCCAAGTAGGTACTCGCATCATACAATAACTGTCGGAGTATGACTCCATCACAAGGCTCTAGATACCACCCGGACCTGTCCACACTCGAACCATAAAAGGATCCTCAAAGTCATGTATCAACGACGTGGCATCACCACCGCGCACCAACGGCGTGGCACTAGGTCAAACAGAACCCTCGATCCATCAGATCCTGCAACTACGCCATCAGCTCTCTCAGCTCTACTGGCGATATCCAATGAGGTGTTGTCAAGGGTGGCGCGGTTCCCCGAACCACGTCAAATGCAATCTCTATCTCCCTAACCGGCGGTATTATGAATAGCTCAGGTGAAATCACACCCGGAATTTTATGGGCAACAAAGATATCCTTGAGTCCCGGTGCCGCCGTAAGCACCTCTCACACTGTCGCTAAAACCTGTGTGCTCTAACAATCTCAATAACCAAGCCTCCTCTCGTCTGCCTCGCATAAGATCAACGTTTTCTCTCTCCTCAGTCAAAATATCCTGTGGCATTGTGCCAAACAATCTCAAACACAGGGTCAAAATATCGAACTGCCACTATTACCAATAAATCTGTCGGTAACTCGTAGTCTCAGCTGCACTGGACATGACCCACAAGCCTCCTCCACATGCACAACACTAACAGGAACCTGTACCTCAAGTGCACGTGGTAACAAATCTGCCTCAAGTCCATGTAGGAATGCAACATGCTCTAACTCCGACTGCTGTGATGAAATCACGCTTGCGACAACTCAATCCACTACCGTGGCGCCCTCCAACCGGGCGGCACAGATTCATCCTCTCGAGGCAAATGGTCGTCGCTCAGTCTGCCAGAAAAATCACGACTAATCCCAAAAGGAGCACGACCTCTATCTCTGCTCACACTGAGGCGACGGATACGGTCTTCCACAGATAGCAAATCCACGCTACCGCTGCGCTACTCTGATATAGATGCTGATACTGCCATCGGGGTCTACCCGATCTCTGGCATCTCGGGAACTCGTTATCCTGGAAAAAGAAATCAGAAATGCCTCTGCCGGCCAATCTGTCCTCCAAAGGCTCCGACTCAATCTTACGAGTCAGGGTGGTTCATCTGCCAAATCTGGCCGAATAGATCGATCATGTCCTCTCAGCTCACCAGCTGTCAACTATCCACCCTGCCTCGGTGCCTCGACACTAAACATTGGCACAGAGGGGGCTACTCGCTCCATCGGTGCCACAGAAATCCCTACCACTGAGGATACTGCAACCGGGTGGTCTCAGAAGGAAGCACTGTCGAGCTGCCCGCTGCTCCGACAACTGTATCATCCTATTCGCTGCTCACTCTGCCGCCGATATGCCACTGCCAATCCTGTCATCTGGGTCCGGAGCTCTCTGACCTCAATATGGGTATCCGGCCCGAAACTGCCTATCCTGGCCCACAAGCTGCAATGGGGTGCACACGAGTCAGAACTCTGCGTCAAGGATACACCGCTCGCTGCGACAAACCACACAACAGAACACACAACAAGCACTCGACCCAATCCAGCGAAAGTCTAAGACATGTCACCCATTCCATAACATTATGTTGTCTGCAGCCAACATAATCGCTTAGGAGAATAAACATGCCAATCGCTCGTCCCGTCCCTTGGGAGAGGTATAAAACTCAATCAGGACTCTCGCTATAAGTCACGACTCTCTCGTAGTCATCCTAAGGTCCAACCACAAGCCTAGGGTTTCTATGTCCATAATGACCTACATCCTAGGCTCTGATACCACTCTAATCTGTCACGCCCCGGGGGTCGAAGCTGCGACCCGGGCTCGCCAACAGATCCGCCACCTATGCGAAACCCCGCATAGGCGAAGCGTCCAACCTGCAAAGTATCATCTAACAGCTAAATAGATATCAGAGCTGAAGAAAAACTACTGTAATAAAACCCTGAATCACTGTACAATTGAAAAACAAAGGTACAATATCCATCTCCCAAAAATAATAGTACAATAATCCGATCCACCGAAACTGTAATACAAGTAAAAGCCACCTATACAATATCTATAAATCCGAAAAGGGAGATAGCTAAAAAAAATAATAAGATACAACTGAGTACAGTGAAACCCACAATCCGGGTTGGTACATCTATCCCACTGTAGAAATCAACACTGGTAGGGATTTATCTCGTGACTCCCTCGCCTCGAACAGTCAACTGAAGATCCGCAACTCCCGCAGCAGACACTGCAAAACAAAGGGAGGAAAGGAAAAAAAATAACAATGGGGGTGAGAACCACTAGTAAAACCAGTAGCCTCCCCCTGTGGGTAAGGCCTCAAACCCCGACGTACCCATTAAGTCTACCAGAGGTAGGAAAAGAATAAGAGAGGTGGTAAGCTAAAAACAGAAATACTGATAAGAGGAAGCTACCACTAGTATGCCTCTAAATGCCGTGCTAAGAAGTATAGCTAAATGTATGCATCAGTAAATAAAAATGCCTGCCTGAATAATCCCAATCCGACCACCAGTAAACACTGGTACTGCCTGCTGTGCCTGCCAAATCGGGTATGCCAGCCTACGCATAACACCGATAGGGGATAGGAGTCTCAAGGACTCAAAGTCTGTATATCGCACACTCCGGAGTGGCACTCGAGGGGAGCGATCCACACGAGTAAAGTGCCTGAGTAACAAGTAACCAGTATCAATAATATAGCAGGACTGGATCACGACTCTAATCAAAGTGGGAAAACCCCATCCACTACATAAAGCCCGATCCCCCAATCTGATGCAACTGTAAATACCCGGTCGGCCGCCCAAAGTCCGCGGTCGCCGCAATATCCTACAAATCCCCAAGATCAAGCCCGACCTGTCATCCCTAATCCGATGCACAAGTCACCATCCGGTCAACCGCCCAAAGTCCGCGGTAGCCGCAATATCCTGCCCTCAAGCCAGCCTGTCCCAGATCCCAAGAGTCTGTCTACACTATCCCAAAACCACCTGCTCGCACACGAGCTACAAATACCCTGAGCCTAGTATGAAAGGAGAAAAGCAAGAAACATGGTTTCTCCTAAGTCAAGTCCAGCATAATGGTGTAGCAGAAAAAGGTGGCCTATCTAAATAACCATACAAGCATGCAAATATCCCAAGACGATAAAAAGAAAACAGGTGTCGATGTTCTTACATTTATTAGAGCATGCTATTCCATAATATTGATGATTGCATAAGAACATAAAGTGCAACATAGCCTATGCCTGCCAATACCACATACACGATGTTCACAAAGTATGAAAATAAGGAAGTGCCACACCTAATCACAAATCACATAAGATGGTACAACGCTGGTCAACCCTCACATTCATATAGGAATAAGCCCAAGATCATTTAACATCACTTAAACAGGGACATTCAATCAAGTATCACCAATGAATAGACTAAGGTTCAACAACTTTCATTGATCTCACATAGGATGAACATAGGATCTACCAACAACATCCAATCTCATTTGGAGGAATTTAGGAGTCATGAACAAAGCTTAGTCTCATAAGGAATAGGCCTCAACTCACAATGATAACCATCTTTTCATGAATGAACTAGGAATCAAAAGCATAGGTCATTCTCACATCGACTAAATCAATAACCAACACCAACACCCATTTTCACATAAACTAGATCAAAGATCAATCAACTCATTATTCTCACATAAGTAGGTTATGAATCAACATCTATGCCCAACATCACACATTGTAGGTTAAGGATCAACAAAACCAACTACTCTCATATAAGCCGTTCTCAAATAAATGAACCAAGTCCTTCTCACATAAACAACCAAGCACTTCTCACATAACCCCATCAAGTCCTCACATAAATCAACCAACCATTCACATATATCTATCACCATCATTCTCACATAATAATGTTAATCATTCATCACAAGGTATAGGTTGAGGAGTGATTTCCCAATTACCCTCACATAGCATAGATTTAAGGATGATCACCGATAATCAACTTCATATGAAATAATGTAATATCAACCAACCGATTATTTATTCATGCATAAGTTAAGGATCAATTAACCTAACATAAATATGGAGATTTAAGCATGATTCACCACGGAAAAGAGAACAACAATCAACTATGCCATAAGGGAAATCAATAGCCCGAGTGGGTAAATCATTGTTTTCGGCATAACACAACCAGCCACCTGAAACTTGATGATCCGATGCCCGCTGTAGCTCAGATTTGGCGTGAGTAATCCTTATCCTCTCAGGAGTCCGATGCCACGAAAATCATCCAAATCCGCTTCACGGATTGGGCCCAATCACTGAAACAATGCACACTGCGCACTCAAATTCCAGAATTTCAGCAAGTGAACAAGATTAAATAAAAGGTATGTGCAACCTCAAATACCTCAAAATTAAGTCTCCAACAGTAAAACAAAGATCTCCTCTTTCATACAAATATCTTCAAGTCCTCAAAAATCCACCATTAATTTCCCTTAACATTCAAATGAAGCAAAATCACAATGCTGTCCAAAAACTGCTAACATAAACTTGCTAGCATTTCCATGCTTAATTAGAGACTTTTCCAATGGGATTTATCCACAGATCACAAAAGGGAATTTTCTCACCTGGAAGTTAAGAAGAAGTCCCAACTTGAATTTCTGACAAAGACTTTATATCCACAAAGTTATCTGCATTCCAAGGCGCATTGCTCAAATCCAAATTAAAACAGGGACTGCAGTAATCCATAAAATAGCACTTGAAAAGATCATTAATTTTAACTAACCAAACGTGCTCCAAATCCTGCAAGAGAGGTACCATTGGATTCCTTGTCGAGATTAGATACAAATTTAGTTAAAGAACTCCAATTTCCATGCTCGGATGAAGGAGAAAACCCATAAATACTTTGAACTATCCACCAAGTTCCATCTGTACACGAATGCAGCAAGGTGCTCCAAAGATCAAGCATAAACCCAAATAAAAACTCAGATCTGGGCAAAATGGTACATACCAATATTGTAGATCTTCGAGATATGGAAACTTCCCCGCAAACATCATCCAAATATTCCCATCCTACTGCCCAGAAAGGCCAAAGCACTGAAAAATGTTTAGGATTCCAGACTGAAATGAAGGGTCCCAAAGATGGCCCTAAAACTCTGTCAAAACATGAGATCGGAGGGGAGAGTTGAATACAACAATTGTAGCCTTACCTCTTGTGAGAAAGTAGAACCCAAAATGATCTCAAAATTCCAAGAATTGAGTCTTGGGGAATTTTCGCACTGAAATGCGACGGGAAGGTCCACCAATCAGCAACAATGGTGGTACAAGACTCATGGAGAAGATGAAGGTGATGAAGCCCCTTTTGTCCATCTCTTTGCTGATGAAGATGAAGGAGGTGAAGAAGATGCTCTGCCTGGAGTCCCCCAAAAATCCTTGGTCCAAGGAGGAAGAAGGAGGAGGAAGAAGAAGGTGAAAAGAAGAAGAAGGAAGAGAAAGCACAAAAGCTCCTCTCCCTCCACCCTCCCTTTGCTACAGTGCAGGCCCGGCCCGCTCGGCCCCGCGGGCCGGGACACGTGGCGGCCATCCGGGCCGCCACGTTACTATAGCAGGGCCACCCGGATCAAGCCACGCGGCTTGATCCGGGTGGGCGCCGCGCCTCCACTAGGCGCGCACCGCGTGTCCCCGCGCGGGGACAGCGCGCACGTGGGCGCGCTCTGCGACGGCGGCGGGCCATTCACAGCCCGCCACGCGTCCGCACGGCCGCCTGGTGGACCGCGCGCTCAGCGCCGGCCCAACCGGGCGCCACCACGTGGCACCCATGGTCCACAGCCAACCCATACACCCGATAGACCTCCCGAACTTCTGGTTGCCCGTTTTCGCTCATCCGGACTCCGAAAAATACAACCAAATAGCCGATTTTCAACATTTTTCCGCGCTGAATCCAAATACGATATCCATTTCGCACGGAACCACCTCTAAAAATTTACGGGGGCATCCGAACACACCAACTCGATCTATTTTTCGCGCTGAGTCCGGTTTTGAAGTCCGATTTGCGCGCAAAGCCTCCACACTCAAAAAAGGCTTCCAGAAGCTGCCGAACCAACAGTAATCCTTACGTGGGAATTTCGGGTCCTCACTCGCCACGCGTCCCCCGCTCGCGGTCCATGCACCGCCGTGCCTCCCCGTGGACCGAGCTGCGTGAGCCAGCCAATAACAGGCCGGCACGTGGCTCCGGCCGGTCCACGGCCCTTCCCCATGCACCGAAAAACCCCAGAAACTTCCGGAAGCCCGTTTTTAGTCATCCGTACTCCAAATTTAACAAGCAAATAGCCGTTTTCAAGCGTTTTTCCGCGTTGAATCCAAATCCAACCTCAGATTGGCCCAAAACCTTTTCTAAAATTCGACAAATACGACCGAGGGCCAAATCAGCTAACCAAGACACAAAGGGTCCATCTGTGGCATCCCTTTGATGCACTATGGGCCAGACACACCAACAATAGGTGTTCTAAACAGTGGATTCATCAGAAAAGGTTCATGGAATTCCGGACCGCTACAATGTATAATTGGATCTAAATAGGGGAAAAAACACCTAGAGGGGGGTGAATAGGTGTAAACAATAAACACTCAAAAATCTTTGCGATATAAAACCCAATGCGGAAAAATAAATAACACGCAGATATTTTTACGTGGAAAACTCCAATCCGGAGTAAAAAACCATGGGACCGATAACACGGTGAAATCCACTAGAATTAACACACGTACAAGGTGATTTACCGTACACACTTACGACTCAACCTTTTCCATACGCTCCTAGTAGATCTTCTCCGCTCGCTCCGCAACGCTGCTCGAATCCACGATTAGCGTCCAACGCCGAATCCACGGCGTCCAACGTCGAGTCCACGACGTCCGACCGAATCCACGATCTTCACCGAGTAGCACGTCTCGAATCCACGAACGTACCTCGCTCCGAATCCACGAGAGCGGTAGCACCTTGAATCCACAAGGCCACGCGAGTCCACGCGCCGATTTTGGGGAAATCGTTGTTTTTTGGGTGGTGATGATCCGCCGAATACTTAGATTAGAAATAGATAGGAAATACCATCTAAGTATTCATTGATTTGATTCTACTCAAAATCTGAGTATGAAAACCTAGAATCAAATCAATTAATATAGATGAAGAAACATAGAATTAAATCTAGTATTTCCTTTCTTCTCTATATGTGGATTTTTCTATTTCGGTCGTATTTTTCACGTTTTTCGTCGTCGTTGTTCTTACCCTAAAAGATGAATCATAGGGTCTATTTATAGGTTAGAAAACTTGTGGAAGAAGATAAGAATCAAAAACTAACCATTTCTGGAATTTTACAGGACGACAGTCCGGACTGGAGTTGGCGGTCCGGACTGTCTCAGCGAAACAGACAATTTCCAAAAAAGACGACATTCGGGGTCTGGACTGTAATCCACGGTCCGGACTGTTCATGCTTTTCTTGCAAATTCCACGTTCGGGGTCCGGACTGAAATTCCCAGGGTCCGGACTGGAATTATGCACGAACTAACCTATGTTCGGGGTCCGGACTGTAAAGCACGATCCGGACTCTGAACATATGGAATGTCCAATTTTTGATTTTTATGCAATAAAAAATTCATCCAAGTGTTTCTACACTATAAGAAGTATTCGGATCATCAAACTTATTTAATTAAACGTACCTGATCCTTTTGAATTCTTCTTACTTGAGATTGAGGTATACGATCCAACTTTTTCATCTTCAATCTTCAAGACTTAACCGATTTCACGAAATACGCCAACTCAAATTCCGTAACAATCTCCCCCTTTGGCGGTTTCGTGACAAAACACAAATCCACTCAAGAAAATTCAAAAAGATATTTTTGTTGATATCACCATACAACAAAAATTTACATTGAAGATCCAAATAATGATAAAAACATGAGTTAAACTCCTAAAACAGACTCTAAACTTAGACATCTGTAATCTCTGCAAAAGAAATCATTCTTGACACAAAAGATCGTTAGTAACCTCAAGAATTTTCAACAATCAAAACCAAAACATAGAGATAGAGTTTATACTCGTCATGACATTTGCAAATTCAGATATGTATGAAAATCATAATAAAAAAACCAACATATCTTCTAAGCAATACAAATCCAAATGTCATAGAAAGGTTAGTCAACAAGCAACTTGTTAGTTATATTACACGCCCAAATAGTTAGTCGAATAGTTAGTTGAGGCATGCATCAAAACACAAGATAAAACCAAAGTTGATGTTATACTTACCTTAGTTTCACAAGATAAAACCAAAGTTGATGTTATACTTACCTTAGTTTCAGCATTGTTCTCACACACAAGTATAGTCGCATTGTTCAAAGTTCTGCATTGTTCAAAGTTTTCAAAGTTCTGCATTGTTCAAAGTTCTCCTAAACTCTCTCCCCCTTTTTGTCACAAAACTTAGCCAAAATTACAAAAATAGAGAGAATAGTTAACAAGTTCAAGAACCAAAAGTTTGAGAGCTAAAACTAAAAATAAAAACCTGCAAAAGAAACGATAAGAGTTAGAGCATAAAATATCAAGCCAAATCAGAACTGTCTGAGCTAGCATCGTCTATCTTGTTCAAAATCCCTTTTAGCATTCGTGATATTTTGGAACATTTCTTCTTCATCTATTTTTGTTCAGCGGCCATTTGCCGGAGACCTAATGCCAATCTCTCTTGGTCAGCAGAAAGTCTTCTTTGGTCCTGATGAATGGAGGCCAATACGGTAGCTTCTAGAGCGTTTCTCTTTGAAGTTGCTGGACGCGCTGTAGAGGCAGATGATGCATGCTGGTCTTCAGCCCATGGGGATTCGCTAGGTACCGAGTGTGCTCTAAAGAGGGATTCAGTGATTTGAATTCCACTTCCCTTGACATTTTCCTGTCTAGTGTAGTGTTTGGACTTCTTGAGCTTTTTGTTCTTGACATACAATTCGTCTTCCTCATCAGCAATATCCTGCGCCTTTGCTTTAGAGGTTTCAGCAAGTGCTTTCCCTTTGGAGGCAGTAGGAACTGTTGCTTCAACCAAAAGCTCATCCCAGTCTATGGACTCAGTTTCTGATTCTGTCTCCGAGTCATCCTTTGCTTTCTTGCCCTTCTTTGTTCTCTTAGGCTTGTTTGTGGTTCGTGCGTGGACCATTGCAACTAGCAGAAAGATGATCCATGCAAACTCCATTGCTGAAAGTGCTTAAGAGAGAAGTGTCCTGTGAAGACCAACTCAAGAACACGAAAAATTGTTAATTTTCAAAAATTTGAAAAAATTGTACCCAAGCAATCATAATCGTGTAGAGAGACTAGGAATCAAATTAGTTTTGCAAAAAGAATTTTAAAAATAGATCAATTCCATGATTTTCGAAAATTCCTATTATATGCCCTAAAACCGAATTTTTTGAAATCGAATGCCAAAAATCCGTTTATCATGAGAATACCTAGCATATAATCAAAACTAATGTTCCCAGAGTTCTTATTTCAAAAGAAGTTTGATCAAAAACAAGTCACAAACGAAAAAGATTGAGATTTGCATCACGTTTTGAGAAAAATAGAGAAAACCTGTGAAAAACCGAGATTTTGATCAAGAAAACTCACTTGGATTTGGAGAAAACGAGTTGGGAAGGCTCCAAAGTACTTGAATTCTAGAGAGAGAAGCTCTGGAGACTTTTGAACAAAAGATTTGTTGTAAAAGAAATCAAATCCCTTTTGTTCTTAATAAAACCCTAGCCGCGGTCCGGACTGCCTGAAGAATCCAGTCCGGATCGGCTACCCGTAGTATTTTCCTGCGTTCGGGGTCCGGATCAGCTTATCCAGTCCGGACCGGCTCCAAACTTTTTCTTCAGAAAAATTCAGAAAAATTCCAGTAAATCCAGAAAAAGATTTTAAGCACTTTTGTGTATCAACTTTAAATAAAATCATCGTTTCATACAATTACAAGAAATAGATTATGCAAAATCTATCAATAATATCCAAATAACGAAACGAAAATTTATAAAAATTAAATCCCTTAAAGTTGAACAATTTCAATCACATCTAACATGATCTAATGCGTAATGCCTTTATCAAATCATCAATTTGGTAAAGAAAATGAAATACCAAGATCAATAGATGTTTGAAATCCCAAATATATTGGATAATGTATCTAGACAATTTGTTGAAGAGAGTGACTCTTTGAGCATCTGTCATTAAAATCCCCACCTTAAACCAACCTTGAAATTTGACAAAGTCAAGTATTTCAACATGCATTTTATTTAACTATCTTGAAAAATCATGCTTGGTATATATGTGGTAGCTGCACACAGTACTCGGACGACCGAGGTGGTATCTCTTTCCTCCATGTGGTGGTAGTTTTCACACTCCTCATTGGGATGTAACTCTTTTCACATCTTTTGAGCATAACACTTTTTCTTTGACTCCCCCTCAATTGGCTATCAATTATTTAACATATAAAGTATTCAACCAAACATTGATCTCGATTTCATACTCGACTAAATAGTCAAATAAGATAAAAACTATACCAAGAGATCATTGAGAGAGAAATTGACTTGATCACTTTAAGAAATGACTTAATTGACATAAATGATCATTGCATCAACTGAAATATTATGATATCTAAAGCATAATAAATTTCTAAACATATAAAAGGATGCAGTTAAAGTCAATATAACTAATGCTCAATTATTGTTCTATGTACAAGCATAGGTAAAGAACAAAAACACAAAAACAAAACCTAACCTAAGGATTGGCTGCAAAAAGAAATTATTTCAAGGAAAGCATTCCAATTGCCTTACGCAAATGAATAAAACGTTTTTGATCCAAAGGTTTTGTTAGATAGTCAGCTAATTGATCCTCAGTTGGAATGTAGGAAAGTTGAAGAATATTTGATTCAACTAGCTCTCTAAGAAAATGATATCTAAGTTCAATGTGTTTTGTTCTTGAGTGCAACACAGGGTTTTTTGAAATGTTTATAGCACTAGTGTTGTCATATAAAATAGTTACCGAAGTTGCTGAAATTCGGAAGTCGCTCAACACGCTTTTCATCCAAATAAGTTGGGTTGAACAACTACCCGCTGAGATATATTCTGCTTCGGCAGTCGAGAGTGCAATGCAGTTCTGTTTTTTACTATGCCATGCAACAAGACAATGGCCAAGATAGAAACATGCACCACTCGTACTTTTCCGATCATCCACTGATCCTGCCCAATCGGCATCGAATATCCTATAATGTCAAGACTTGTTCCCATAGGATACCAAATTCCGAAGTTTATAGTTTCTTTGACGTACCGGATGATCCGTTTCACCGCTTTCAGGTGATCCTCCTTTGGTGCTGACTGATATCTCGCGCAGATCCCAACACTAAAGGTATGTCCGGGCGACTAGCTGTGAGGTAGAGTAGACTTCCAATCATACTTCGATAGAGTTTCTCGTCTACACTATCACTAAGAGATTCACTTCCTAATCCCTTATTGCTAGTTCCCATAGGAGTAGGGAAATCTTTAGAATCTTCTAATCCGAATTTCTTTACCAACTCCTTTGCATACTTGGATTGACATAGATGGATGCCTTCACCATTTTGTTTGGTTCGATTAAGGAAACGTAACAAGCGAATCCACAAACCAACTGTCTCCCAGTCCTGACTCCTTCATGAGGGTCTCCAATAATGTTCGTTTCTGGATGATCCTTGGAGATTCTTAACGTTTCAGGTAACGGAGTCCTCGGAGAAACATGTGATGAATCCTGCATGTCAGATAAACTAGAAGAGCCATTAGATGCATCATTAATATTGGAAGTATTATCATGAGAAGATGCATTTACAGGAGTATCATCATCAATAGAGACATCAGGGGTAGATTTTTCAGATGCAGAGTGAAAAGCTTCATCTACTTTAACATTTATAGATTCTACAATCATTTTAGATTCCAAGTTAAATACCCTATATGCTCTACTGTTTGTAGAATAACCCAAGAAAATCCCTTCGTCACTTCGAGAGTCAAATTTACCAAGATTTTTGCGGTCACGTAAAATGTAACACCGACTCCCAAAGATACGAAAATATTTGATGTTTGGTTTTCTACAGAACCATAGTTCATATGGTGTATTTAAGGTTCCCGGGCGCAAATACACTCGATTAATTACATAGACGGCGGTGTTCACTGCTTCAGCCCAAAAATATAGCGGTAAATTCCGGCTATGAAGCATAACACGTGCCATCTCTTGAACAACCCTATTTTTGCGCTCGACTACACCATTCTGTTGAGGTGTATAGGGTGCTGAGAATTCATGTTTAATGCCGTTGGAAGTGCAAAAATCAATGAATTTAGAGTTTATGAATTCTCCACCTCTATCACTTCTAACACGAATGATCTTTTCATTCTTTTCAATCATAATACGAAGGCAAATCTCGTGAAAAGAATCAAAAGTATCAACTTTCTCTTTTAAAAATGCTACCCATGAGTATCTAGAGAAATCATCAACCAATAAGAAAATATATCATTTACCTCCCAAGGATGGTTGACGTGTCGGCCCCATAAGGTCCATATGCAATAATTCTAAGGGCCGTTTAGTACCAACGTGGTTCAAGTTCTTGTGTGCAGTCCTGGATTGTTTTCCCTTTTCACAACCACCACACACAATGTTTCGTTTAAGTGAAAGTTTTGGAACCCACTTGACCACATCTTTGTTTGAAATTCTAGCAAGTTCCTTAAAATTTATGTGACCTAGCCTTTCATGCCAAAGTGTTTCATTATTCAAAGAGGCTAAGTTACAATTTTCAGAAATTTTATTAGGAACAACATAACAATTGTTTTCAGATCTAACCCTCTTTAAAAAGAAAACATGGTCCTTATCAGTTACAATGCATTCAACAGATGAAAAATTAACTGAAAAACCATTGTCACAAAGTTGACTGATACTTATGAGGTTAGTCTTAAGGCCATCAACAAATAACACATTATTCAGAATCGGGCCATCTGGAATAGCTACTGTTCCTTTTCCAACAATTTTGGAAGACTGACCGTCTCTGAAAACTACAAGTCCTCCGGAGATTTTCTCAAAATTTTGAAAACAGTTTTTGTCACCGGTCATGTGACGGGAACAACCGCTATCCAGATACCAAGACGAATTATCATATGCATGCAAGGAAATATTAGTAACAAGACAAGGGAAGATTTCACCTTTGCGTACCCAAACCTTTCGAGTTTTGGTGTACGTCGGAAATGATTGTGAAGTTGATACCTTTGGTGAAAGCATCTTGTTTGATCCATCGCTTTTCCTTGACGTCGTCGTCTTGTTTGATGAACTACCAAGGCTCTTCTCCTTCGAATAATTTGCATTTGATTTCCAAGGAATCACCCTTTTGGTAGTCGTTGCAAGAAGTGCTTGAGTTGAGCGTTTGGCTCCCATCTTGCAATTTCTCCTTATGTGCCCTGCAATACCACAACGAAAACATACCTTGGTGCTTGACGATCCCGAAGAGGGGGAAGTAGGTTTGTTGTCGTCGTTTGTCGTCAATTCCGGTGTCGGAGGAGGAGATACCGACTGGGGCACAAAGACTGTCCCACTCGAACTAGGAATGTCTCCAGTTTGAGTGTATCCGAGGCCGAACCGATTTGTTTGACTGAGACCAAGAAGCTTATCCAACTTACTCCTTCCAGAAGAAAATTGCTTTAACTCATCCTTGAGTTGGAGAATGGTCTCTGTCATTTCCAATTTTTCCTGTCGAGCCTCGCCATTGAGCTTCAAGAAGTAATTCGCTTTGTTCACCATATCTACATAATTCTTCTCGAATTGCTCATTGGACTCTTGAAGGAAACATTTATTTTAATCAGATTATCCCTTTCCACTTCAAGAGCGTTTGAGAGAGAAGATGCCCTTTTTGCTTCTTCTTCAAGATCCTGCAATCTCCCTCTCAAACTCTTGTTTTGCTTTGCCAGTTTCTTTGAATCCCTCAAAAGCTTATGGTAGGCAAGAGCAAAATCTTCACCTTCAGAATTATCCGATTCATTGTCCGTTGCAGTCTTTTCAACAGTGGAGTTGGACAATGACTCGGATGTACTAGCCATTAAGCACATGAAGGGTGAAGATGTGGACGCGTGGAATGCCATTGCGTTATCTTCTTCATCACTTGACGATGACTCATTTGACGACGAGGTGTCATCCCAAGTGACGGCTTGCATCGCCTTCTTCTTGGACGGATTCTTATTTGGACACTCCGTTGAGATATGGCCGTATCCTCGGCACTTGAAGCATTGGACTTGTCCTTTAGAGCTTTTCTTATCCTTTGAGAAGTTCTCTTGCTTTCTTGGCTTGTAACTTGGAGAGCCTTTGCCTTTCTTCGACTTTCCGAAGGATGGAGTTTTACTTGAGTTACCCCTTCGAAAGTTTCGGCGAAATCTTCGTGTCAAGAGAGCAAGCTGCTTCTCAAAATCCTCCATAGATAGGTTCTCGTCATCGTCTGAGGAGGATGAGTCCGCGTCTTCTTCTTTTGTTGTTTTCAATGCTAAACCTGAAGACTTAGAAGAGGATGCCTTTCCAGAAGAATAGTTAGTAGGAAAAGTCATTTCATATGTTTGAAGTGAACCAACTAATTCTTCTACACGCATTTCGTCCGGGTGTTTAATTGTTTCAATGGCTACGACCTTTGGGCGAAATCGTTCAGGAAGAGTTCTCAATATCTTTCTTACAACTTTAAATTCTGGAATCTTCTCTCCCAAGTTAGCACATGAGTTTACGATGTCTTGCAATCGTGTGTAATAGTCTGTGAAAGATTCATTTTCTGCCATGAAAATAGAGTCAAACATGCTCGTAAGCATTTGCAGTTTTTGAATCTTCACAAGGTTAGTTCCCTCATGTGTAACTTGAAGAACATCCAAGATTTCTTTCGCAGTCTCACATGCCGAGACGCGAGAGAACTCAGTTTGAGACAAAGCATTAAATAGAGCATTAATCCCTTTGCCATTGTAAGAAGAAAAATCTATCTCTTCCTTGGTCCATTTCGACCTAGGTTTGATGGTGCGAACATCAGCAATAATTTCAGTTAGATTAGACCATCGTAATTCAATTGATTGCCACACCTGTTCGTCGATGGAAATTAAAAAGGTTTTCATCCGTACTTTCCAGTACGCATAATTTGTTCCATCGAAGAACGGAGGTCTGTTGATGTTTCCACCTTCAACCATTGTTTACAACCCTATTCCTGCTCTGATACCACTTGTTGGGTTATGTATAATTGGATCTAAATAGGGGAAAAAACACCTAGAGGGGGGTGAATAGGTGTAAACAATAAACACTCAAAAATCTTTGCGATATAAAATCCAATGCGGAAAAATAAATAACACGCAGAGATTTTTACGTGGAAAACTCCAATCCGGAGTAAAAAACCACGGGACCGATAACACGGTGAAATCCACTAGAATTAACACACGTACAAGGTGATTTACCGTACACACTTACGACTCAACCTTTTCCATACGCTCCTAGTAGATCTTCTCCACTCGCTCCGCAACGCTGCTAGAATCCACGATTAGCGTCCAACGCCGAATCCACGGCGTCCAACGTCGAGTCCACGACGTCCGACCGAATCCACGGTCTTCACCCAGTAGTACGTCTTGAATCCACGAACGTATCTCGCTCCGAATCCACGAGAGCGGTAGCACCTTGAATCCACAAGGCCACGCGAGTCCACGCACCGATTTTGGGGAAATCGTTGTTTTCTGGGTGGTGATGATCCGCCGAATACTTAGATTAGAAATAGATAGGAAATACCATCTAAGTATTCATTGATTTGATTCTACTCAAAATCTGAGTATGAAAACCTAGAATCAAATCAATCAATATAGATGAAGAAACATAGAATTAAATCTAGTATTTCCTTTCTTCTCTATATGTGGATTTTTCTATTTCGGTCGTATTTTTCATGTTTTCCGTCGTCGTTGTTCTTACCCTAAAAGATGAATCATAGGGTCTATTTATAGGTTAGAAAACTTGTGGAAGAAGATAAGAATAAAAAACTAACCATTTCTGGAATTTTACAGGACGACAGTCCGGACTGGAATTGGCGGTCCGGACTGTCTCAGCGAAACAGACAATTTCCAGAAAAGACGACATTCGGGGTCCGGACTGTAATCCACGGTCCGGACTGTTCATGCTTTTCTTGCAAATTCTACGTTCGGGGTCCGGACTGAAATTCCCAGGGTCCGGACTGGAATTATGCACGAACTAACCTATGTTCGGGGTCCGGACTGTAAAGCCCGATCCGGACTCTGAACATATGGAATGTCCAGTTTTTGATTTTTATGCAATAAAAAATTCATCCAAGTGTTTCTACACTATAAGAAGTATTCGGATAATCAAACTTATTTAATTAAACGTACCTGATCCTTTTGAATTCTTCTTACTTGAGATTGAGGTATACTATCCAACTTTTTCATCTTCAATCTTCAAGACTTAACCGATTTCACGAAATACGCCAAATCAAATTCCGTAACACACTTGCTCGCACAATCCGCTGAACCCGTATCCACGGTACATGTCACGCCACCTCGGCTCCTTGCAGTGTTCCAAAAACACTCGCGAACCCTCCTGGGTACAACAAAAGGTCCAAAGTTACACATTATGCTAAAAATATCCAAGTATACACCATCTGTTGAAACCAGCCCCGAAGATGTGCAATTTTCACCTGCAGAACGGACTCCGAAAAATCCATCAAAAATACTGTCGCGATCGCCGCGTCGAGACCTTCGAAACGAGTGCCTGCACGTCAAAATCCGATTCCCGGAGGCCGAGTTACAAATTCCACAACACGGTGAGCGCGGAAGTCCACAACAAACACAACTGTAATACTCTCCACAGTAAAGGGGAAAGAAGTATACCTTCGGGCGAATCTCAGAAAATTCCCCGAGTGTAAAGGCACGCCTCAATCCGAGTTCGTACAACAAGTTGCACGCAAAACGGTGCACACTTTACGAGTCCGTGCACAAAACGATGCACGGCCACCAAACCTGCACGCAAAATGAAGTACGCCATTAAAACCCGCACGCAAAATGGTGCGCGCCAACACGACCTGCACGCGAAACGGTGCACGTACCTCGAATCTGCATGCAAAACGGAGCATGCATCCCTTAAGGTTGCACGCAAAACGAGGCGCGTCCAAAACGCCAGCAACAGTTCGCGCAGTAAATGACACAGTAAAACACGGTCCCTAACACGCATGAGGGCGTGGGGTCAAATCCAAAATCCATAAAGGAAAACTCAAAACTGTGCCACTAATACCGCAAAACAACAAACGGGGCCTACCTCGACAACGTCGTGACGTCCATCGCGCCCATTGGCCTCATTGGAGCACCTTGCGCGCTCCACGGAGTCCACGGCACGCTCGTGTGCCCTCGAAAACCCCGCCAAAAATCGCCTTCTCCCTCTCCTGGTGCGCTCGGGCGAAGCCAGAAAGGGAAAATGGAGGAAAAAGGGGCCTTTCGGGCCCTTAAAGGCCAAAAACCAACTTTCGGGCCCAACTTTCGGGCGCCCGAAAACTTTCGGGCGCCCGAAAACTTTCGGGCGCAACTTTCGGGCGCCCGAAAACTTTCGGGCGCTACAGTAACAGGCCCAGCCTCGGTCCACGCGCCCGCGCCGCGCCAGCGAGGCACCACCTCACCATCGCTCGGCCAATGGTGAGGCGACACGTGTCCCTGGACCCGTGCACTGCGACCACCGAACAGTGGCGGCCAATCAGGGGCCGCCACGTGGACCGCACCCACGTCCGCTCTGACGCCGGCCGTAGCGACGTGTCCCATCGCGCGCTGACCAGCGAATGGGAGGCCGACACGTGGCCTGCCCCCGCTGACGCCGCGCCAGGGCCCGCGCGCCTTCCCCGCTCAAGCCTGCACCCCTGCCAAGCACGCACCCCGAGGCGAGCCCTGCCAGCACCGTGGTCCCGGTGTACTGCACCGACCAACCACCTTCTGCCACGCGTCCCGCCATCCGATGCACGCCGACCCCGTGGACCGCGCTCCTGCCCGCGCGCCCGCGCACCTGCCCGCGCGCCTGCCCGCGCCCCCGCGCCTGCCCGTGGCCGCCCCGCCGCCTACCCGAGCCTGCACCGCCGCGCTCCGCCGCTGCCCGCCGCCGCCGCCGACGCTGCCCCCGACCGCCGGAACAGTGTCCATTGCCTCGAAAATCGGGCCAGGTCATCCGGACTCCGAAAACAATAAGTAAATAGTCCGTTTTTATCGTTTTCGCGCGCTGAATCCAAATCCAAAGTATGATTTGCCAAACTCCAACTCTAAAAATTGCCGAAGGCATCCGGAAAGGTGTTCTTTTGTCCAAACTTCGCGTTGAGCCCAATTTTAATATCCATTGCGCGCAAAACCACTTCTAAGCATTCGACGGAGTCATCTGACTACTCCGTGGTCAATTAAACACTCTGAGTCCATCACTAGTGTCCAATTGGTGCACAAACGCCACCGACATGCCACATAGGCCTACAGGGGCTACTGGTCAACCAGTAATCTAGTCGTGGGAATCCAGGTTCTCACAAGTTGGATAGTGAACCAGAGGAAGTTGCTGAAAAGCACATGTAAGGTGAAGTTGTGGACGCGTGGAATGCTGTGGCGTTGTGATCCTCATCACTGGAAGATGACTCATTGGAAGTGGAAGTGTCATCCCATGTGACGGCTTGCATAGCCTTCTTCTTTGACGGATTCTTGTTGGGACACTCCATTGCATTCACTACAAAAAAATTATGCTATAGCGACACTTTTAAATGTTTCTAAAATCTAAAAAGTGTCGCTGGTAAAAATACCGGCACTTATGGTTAGTGTTGCTATATGTGCCGTCGCTAGGGTGTATAACGACACATTTTTATAATGTGTCCCAAAAATGTGTCACTATAACCTAATTTTGGATATAGACGGAACATAGATAGGACACTTATACAAAAGTGTCACAAACATGTGTCCCTATGACCTAATTTTGTTGTAGTGATTCACCTTCAGAATCGCTCAGTTCATCATCCATTGCATTCTTTTCACTTAAGGAGGAGTTGGATAGTGAACCAGAGGAAGTTGCTGAAAAGCACATGTAAGGTGAAGTTGTGGACGCGTGGAATGCTGTGGCGTTGTTATCCTCCTCACTTGAAGATGACTCATTGGAAGTAGAAGTGTCATCCCATGTGACGGCTTGCATAGCCTTCTTCTTTGACGGATTCTTGTTGGAACACTCCGTTGAGATATGGCCATAACCTCGGCACTTGAAGAACTGGATTTGTCCCTCAGAGTTCTTCTTGTCCTTTGAAGAACCCTCTTGCTTTCTTGACTTAAAGCTTGAAGATCCTTTGCCTTTCTTGGACTTAACGAAGGATAAGGATTTACTTGAATTTTCCCTTCGAAAGCTTCGGCGAAATTTCCTCGTCAAGAGTGCAAATTGTTTCTTGAAATCCTCCATTGATAAATTCTCATCAGCGTCTGAGGAGGATGAATCCGTGTCTTCTTCCTTTGTTGATTTTAATGCAAAACCTGAAGACTTAGAAGAAGAGTAGTTATTAGAAAAAGCCATTTCATAAGTTTGAAGTGCACCAACTAATTCTTCTACCTTGATTTCGTCCGGGTGTTTTACTGTTTCAATGGCTGCGACCTTAGGGTGAAATCTTTTAGGAAGAGTTCTCAAAATATTTCTTACAACTTTAGATTTTGGAATTTTCTCTCCCAAGTTAGCACATGTATTAACGATATCTTGCAATCATGTATAATAATCTGTGAACGATTCATTTTCTGCCATAAAAATAGAGTCAAATTTGCTCGTAAGCATTTGTAGTTTTTGAATCTTCACTAAACTTGTTCCCTCATGTGTAACTTGTAGAGTATCCTAGATTTCTTTCGCAGTCTCACATGCCGAGACGCGAGAGAATTCGGTTTGCGACAAGGCATTAAATAAGGCGTTAATTCCCTTGCCGTTGTAAGAAGAAGAATCAATTTCTTCCTTAGTCCATTTCGACCTAGGTTTGATGGTGACAACATCGACAATAATCTCAGTAGGATTTGTCCATCCAAACTCAATTGATTGCCAAACCCGTTCATCAATGGGAATTAAAAATGCTCTCATGCGTACTTTCCAATAAGCATAATTTTTTCCATCGAAGAATGGTGGTCTATTGATGTTTCCACCCTCAACCATTATTTACAACCCTATTCCCGCTCTGATACCACTTGTGGGTTATGAATAATATGGATCTGAATAGGGGAAAAACCACCTAGAGGGGGGGTGAATAGGTGAAAATAATAAACACACCAAATCGTTGCGTAAAAAAAATAACCCAATGCGAAAAATAAATAAAATACGTAAGATTTACATGGAAAACTCCGTCACAGGAGTAAAAAACCACGGGACCGATAACACGGTGAAATCCACTAAGATTAAATACATACAAGGTGATTTACCGTAACCCTACGACTCAACCTTTTTCATACGCTCCTAGTTGATCTTCCCCGCTCGCTCCGAACGCTGCTCGAATCCACGATTTGCGTCCCAACGCCGAATCCAGGATGCTCAACGTCGAATCCAAGACGTCCAACCGGATCCATAGTCTTCACCAATGCGACACGTCTCGATCATACGAACGTGTCACGCTCCGAATCCACGAGAGCGGTAGCACCTTGAATCCACAAGGCCACACGAATCCTCGCGCTGATTTTTGGTAAAATCGTTGTTTTTGTTCGGTGATGATCCTCCGAATACTTAGATCAAAGATAGATAAGGAAATACCATCTAAGTATTCTTTAATTTGATTCTACAAAAAATAGGAGTTTGGAAACCCTAAAATCAAATTGAACAATATAGATGAAGAAACATGAATTTAATCGTGTTTTCCTTTCTTCTCTATATTTGTGGAATTTTCTATAATTTTTCGATTATCTCGATTAATTCTCGGTTCTTGGATTAACCCTAAAAGATGAATATAGGGTGTATTTATAGGTTAGAAACCTTTGGAAAGAGATAAGCATCAAAAACTGACTTAACAGAATTTTTCCCGCACGGCGGTCCGGACTGGATTTGGCTGATCCGGACTGTCGTCTTTTTTCATCAATTTTCCTGAAAAAACAGTTCGGGGTCCGGACTGGAATTTCCTGATTCGGACTGTTCATGCGATTTCAGCAAACACATAGTTCGGGGTCCGGACTGAAACAGGGGAGGTCCGGACTGGAATTCCGCATGAGCTAAATTATGTTCGGGGTCCGGATTGGATTGGTCTGATCCGGATCCTGAAAATCCAATTTGTCCAGTTTTTGATTTTTATGTAATTAAAAATTATCCAAGTGTTTCTAAACTATACAAATGTATTCGGATCACCAAAATTATTTAGTTAAACGTACCTGATCTTTCCGAATTCATTCTTCTTGAGATTGGTGTAGTTGATCCACAATTCTTCATCTTCAAGACTTATACCACTTCACGAAATACGCCAAAACAAAATCCTTAACAATCTTGATTTGAGGAAAACCCATTTTTAATGATTTTTAGTTCTTTTAGGAAAAACGGTTAGAAAACAAGTTTTATTCCCAAACCCCGAAGGGCTAATGCCTTCGTCCAATCAGACAAGAACATGCTCCGGCGACCCTTTGATGTTTGGAAGAAAAATATTGGTTGACTAAAATCATGTGTGTCCAAAAAAAGGTTATGCGTTCAAGGTCCTGCTATCACTGGTATACTACTGCCACCAACACAGTGGCGACACATAAAACAGAGAAACACGACATCCCGGGACCACCATTTACCCAAACGGCTCCCGCCACAGATATAGACCAGCTACATCTACCAGACTCCACTCTGCCCCTAAGCACGAGTGTAACATGCATCCCACACTAAGAGAAATCCCGACCACTCAGCCCACTACCCGGGCGAGGAAAACACTATGTCCAAGAATAGAATAAGAAGTGTGGATGTCTAGAGAATAAATGAATCTAGCCCAAGTGAGGATTTTCTACTAGTTTGGTTACACATGCAACATATGACAGGGTGCTAGGTCAAGTTTCAGTAGTGGTATTTAAGTTAACACAGATAGGAAGCATACATCAACATGATCATGATAACAACACGAGAACATCCTCTCTATATCTAACATGCTTCCTAACACATCTACCAATCATGCATGATTTACTACACAATAGAATTAATGAATAGTCCACCAATTTTGGAGACGAAGCAACCCACCTGAAGCGCGCGTCAAACCAAGATCCAAATGGCTGAAACTGAACGGGGATAATTGTGAAGACCCGGAACTTCGTGGTCATTACAGTGTGATCGACAGCTTGTGGAGGCCTATTTTTGTGGATGGTGTTGATTGCGCGCAAAACGGACCCAAGAAACGGACTCAGTGCGAGAAATGGATCAAGATTGCCTAATGTGGAGTTTCGCCAAAAATTATAAATTGAATCTTGCAAAATGGACTTCGTATTTGGATTCAGTGCGGAAAAACGATGAAAATCGGCTATTTACATGTATTTTTCTGAGTCCGGACGCGCGAAAACGGGCAACCGGAAGTTCGGGGGGTTTTTCGGGCGCAGGGGAAGGTCGTGGACCGGGGTGCCACGTGTCAGCACCCCATTGGGCCGGTGTTGGAGTCGTGGTCCAGCGGGCATTGCGGGAGGACGCGTGGCGGGCCGTGGTTGGGCCCGCCGCCGCGCGCACGTGGGCGCGCTGTGCGCTCCCCGCTCGTGGGGACACGCGGTGCGCACCCATTGGTGGCGCCGCGGCCACCCAGATCAAGCCGCGTGGCTTGATCCGGGAGGCTTGTCCCGGGCGACGTGGCGGCCCGGATGGCCGCCACGTGTCCGGCCCGCCTGGCCGAGCCGGCCGGGCCCGTCCTGTTGCTGCGGGGGAGAGGGGGGAGGGGATTAATTGTGTTTTCTCCTCCTTCTTCTTCCTTTCTTCTTCTTCTTCCTCCTCCTTCTTCCTCCTTGGACCATGGTTTTTTGGGGGACTTCAGGCAGAGCTACACCAGCAACCCTACTTCATCTTCATCAGCAAAGAGATGGATTATTGAGGCTTCATCACCATCATCTTCTCCATGAGGCAAGCATCACCATTGTTGCTGTTGGTGGACCTTCCCGTCGCGTTTCAGTGCGAAAATTCCTCAGGACTCATTTCTTGGAATTTTGAGTTCATTTTTGGTTCTACCTTTTCACAAGAGGTAAGGCTACAATTTTTGTATTCAACTCTCCCCTCATATCTCATGTTTTTACAGAGTTTTAAGGCCATCTTTGGAACCCTTCATTTCAGTCTGGAATCCTGAACAGTCCTCAGTGTTTTAGCCTTTTTGGGCAGTAGGGTGGGAATATGTGGATGATTTTTGCGGGGACATTTCCAGGACTCGAAGCTCTACAATATTGGTATGTATCATTTTCCCCAGATCTGAGTTTTTATTAGGGTTTATGCATGATCTTTGGAGCACCTTGCTACAGTCAGGTACAGATGGAACTTGGTGGATAGTTCAAAGTGTTTATGGGTTTTCTCCTTCATCCGAGCATGAAAATTGGAGTTCTTTAGCTCAGTTTGTATCTACTCTCAACAAGGAATCCAATGGTACCTCTCTTTCAGGATTTGGAGTACGTTTAATTAGGTAACTTTAATGATCTTTCCAAGTGCTATTATATGGATTACTGCAGTCCCTGTTTTAGTTTTGATTTGAGCAATGCACCTTTGGAATGCAGATAACTTTGTGGATTCAAGGTCTTTTTCAGAAATTCAAGTTGGGACTACTTTATAACTTCAAGGTGAGCAAATTCTCTTTTGTTATATGTGGATGAATCCCTTTGGAAAAGCCCCTGATTTAGCTTGGAAATGCTAGCAAGTTTATGTTAGCAGTTTTGGACTGCATTGTGATTTTTGCTTCATTTGAATGTTAAGGGGAAATTAATGGTGGATTTTTGAGGACTTGAAGGTGTTTGTATGAAAGAGGATATCTTTGATTTACTGCTTGGAACTTCATCTTGAGGTATTTGGGGCTGCACTTACATCTTCTTAAACTTAATTTTAATTGCTGAAATTCTGGAATTTGATTGCGCGGTGTGCATTGTTTTAGTGATTGTGCCCAATCGGTGAGGCGGATTTGGATGATTTTCACGGCATCGGACTCTTGGGAGGATAAGGAATACTCACGCCAAATTTCAGCTACAGCGGGCAGCGGATCATTAAGTTTCAGGTGGGTGGTTGTGCTTTGCCGAAAACGATGATTTACCCACTCGGCCTATTGGTTTCCCTCATGGCATAGTTGATTGTTGTTCTCTTCTCCTCGGTATAATATGATTGAATATCCATGTTTAGATTAAGTTATTTGATCCTTAGCTTATGCATGAGTAAATGATTAGTTGGTTGAAATTATATTATCTCATATGAAGTTGATATTAAGTGATCATCCTTAAACCTATTCTATGTGAGAATAATGGTGATAGTTATATGTGAATGGTTGATTGATTTATGTGAGGACTTGATGGGGTTATGTGAGAAGGACTTGGTTGATTTATTTGAGAATGGCTTATATGAGAGTAGTTGGTTTTGTTGATCCTTAACCTACAATGTGTGATGTTGGGCATAGATGTTGATTCATAACATATCCATGTGAGAATAATTAGCTGATTGATCTTTGATCTAGCTTATGTGAAAATGGGTGTCGAGGTTGGTTATTGATCTAGTTGATGTGAGAATGACCTATGCTTTTGATTTCTAAATCTTTCATGATAAGATGGATATCATTGTGAGTTGAGGCCTATTCCTTATGAGACTAAGCTTTGTTCACGACTCCTAATTCCTCCAAATGAGATTGGATGTTGTTGGTAGATCCTATGTTCATCCTATGTAAGATCAATGAAGGTTGTTGAACCTTAAGCTATTCATTGGTGATACTTGATTGAATGTCCCTGTTTAAGTGATGTTAAATAATCTTGGGCTTATCTCTATATGAATGTGAGGGTTGACCAGCGTTGTACCATCTTATGTGATTTGTGATTAGGTGTGGCACTTCCTTATTCTCATACTTTGTGAACATCGTGTATGTGGTATTGGCAGGCATAGGCTATGTTGCACTTAATGTTCTTATGCAATCATCAATATTATGGAATAGCATGCTCTAATAAATGTAGAACATCGACACCTGTCTACTTTATATCATCTTGGGACATCTTCATGCTTGTATGGTCATCTAGATAGGCCACCTTTTTCTGCTACACTATCATGTTGGACTTGACTTAGGAGAAACCATGTTTTATACTTTTCTCCTTTTCATTTTAGACTCTGGGTATTTGTGGCTCGGGTGCGAGCAGGGGGTTTGTGATAGTGTAGTCAGGTTTCTGGGGATTTGGGACAGGCAGGGCCTGATGGCAGGGATTGCGGCAACCGCGAACTGTGGGCGGTTGACCGGGTTATTATTATTGCATCAGATTGGAGGTGAGGGATCGGGCTTCCTTAGTGGATGGTTTTTTCCCACTTATTTAGAGTCGTGATCTAGTCCTGCTATATCAGATTACTTATGACTACTTATTTCACTCGTGTGGGTCGCTCCCCTCGAGTGCCACTCCGAAGTGTGTGACCGTGCCGGTCAGGAGCCGGTCTGTTACTAGTTTTGGGTGCGACCGTACCGGTCAGTAGTCGGTCTGTCACCTATTTCGGGATGCGACCGTACCGGTCAGTAGTCGGTCAGTATTCCCGCAGTTGAGTCTTGTGTTTGGCAGGCATGGCAGGCAGTACCAGTGTTTACTGGTGTATAGATTGGGTTTATTCAGACAGGCATTTATATTATGATGCACATATTTAGCTATACTGCTTAGCATGGCATTTGAGGCATACTAGTTGTAGCTTCCTCTTATCAGTATTTCTGTTTATAGCTTACCACCTCTCTTATTCTTTTTCTTGCCTCCGGTAGACTTGTGGGTACGTCGGGGTTTGAGGCTTTACCCACAGGGGCAGGCTACTGGTTTTACTAGTGGTTCTCACCCCCATTGTTGTTTTTCCCCTTTCCTCCCTTTGTTTTGCAGTGTCTGCTGCGGGAGTTGCTGATCTTTCGGTTGACGGTTCGAGGCGAGGGAGTCGCGAGATAGATCCCTACCAGTGTTGATTTCTACAGTGGGATAGATGTACCAACCCGGATTGTGGGTTCCACTTTACACAGTTGTATTTTATTATTTTAGTTATCTACCTTTTTAGACTTATAGATGTTGTATAGGTGGCTTTTACTTGTATTACAGTTTCGGTGGACCGGATTATTGTATTTCTATTTTTGGGAGATGGATATTGTACCTTTATTAATCAGTTGTACAGTGATTCAGGTTTTTTTTATTACAGCAGTTTTTCTTCAGCTCTGATATCTATTTAGTTGTTAGATGATACTTTGCAGGTTAGACGCTTTGCTTATGCGGGGTTCCGCATAGGTGGCGGATCTGTTGGCGAGCCCGGGTCGCAGTTTTGACCCCCGGGGCGTGACAATAATCCTCAGATTCCCACGATTCCAACGAGTCCAAGAATACCAGAAAACTCCTCCTGGGTACAAAGATACGGTCCAAACATCGCGATAAGCATCATTTCCCACAATCACAACACTGCTATAAAATCAGTTCAGAAAATGCTTAAATACCACCTGCGAGGTGATCTCCAAAAATTCCAATAAAAATACGGCGGCGATCCTCGCGAAGATTAGATGTCGATCGAGTCCTCACATGTCGAAATCCGATACCCGAGCGCAGAGATAAAAATCCTACAAGCCTCCGCTGTTCAGAAAAACCACCAGCAAGAAAGGGGTTCAAAGATATTCTAGAAACCCTAGTAAAAACCCAAAACTGAGAGGAGTGGAAAACACGAAAAACGGAGATCTATGCCATGAAAATTGGCCAAAAACTCACTCCCGTCAGTCATGGGGAGCTCGCGGAAGAAGCGTCGACGAAAAAACTCGGTATCCAAGGCGCGTCGAAGCTCGCGATGTAGAGAAGAACGCAGATGGCATGACTCCCAAAAATTCCCGGGACCCCAAATATCGAAGAAGACTCGCAGACGACGCTCCCTAACGAAAATGGGTTGAAGAGCTCGGAGAAAAAGCCCACAAACGAAACCGCAAATGGCTTTTTATAGCCCAAGCCCACCAAGGAAGGGGTTCGGATTTGGGCGCCGGATTCGGGCGCCGGATTCGGGCGCCCGAATCCGGCCCAGGCCCGTTACTGTGCGCGCCCGAATCCCTCTCGGCGCACCACGTCACCCGCTCCGCGCCCCACGCGCCCGCCAATCACGGCGCGCCGCGTGGCGATGTGGTCCACGGCGGGGTGCACACGCTGTTGTCACGCCCCGAGGGTTTTCGTTCAGCGGAAACAGTACACAAAAACGGTCATTTGGCTCGAAATAAACCCCCTTTTTTTTTTTGAAAAGCTCTCTTCCTCGGTGCGTGCCCAGATCCGCCGCATACACAGGGTCACTCTGCACACGGACAGAGTCTCCCCTGTATATGCACGGCGTCGCGATCAGTACAGTGTCCAAACACAAACCACAATTCAATCACAACAGTTCAGCGTTCATTCATACAAACATACGAGTATTACAACTAAAGCATTTTAATGGCCGGTTGGTTTGAAAGGATAAATCCACAATTGTTAAAAACGGCGCCCACTCGACGCCTAGAATATTTTGAAAAACGGTTTCGAAAGCCACATAAAACCACAGGGTTTTGAAAACAGTGCCCACACGACACTCAGGTTTGGAAATCCCCTTTTTAAAGATCCATAAATCCACAAGGTTTGAAAACAGTGCCCACACGACACCTAGATTTTGAAAGCGGTTTTCGCAATTCCTTTTGGGTTTGTTTTTTTTTTCTTTTTCTGTTTGAAAGCGGCCAACAAAGAGATAAAGGAAGGTTTATTAAATAAGCAGAAGTTGCCGACATCCTACCGACCCCACGAGGGTATCGAGAACCACACATAAGACTACCGTAATAAATGGAAAGCGTCAATAAGGAGGAAAATACAATACGGGGTCTCCGTAGACCCGAAAACTCCAGCCTCGGCCTCACCGTCGCCTATCACTCTCCCTGGAAGGATCCTGTCACAGAGTGGGAAGTCAGCGACAATATAGAATAATAAGGAAAGCAGGAAAAAGAAGTGCGCCCAACCATAAACTATCCGGAGCAACATCCTCCCAAACTGGGAATAACCACGCACACCTGCATAACCTAATCCGGGCACCTACCCCGGCGTCCCCACCGAGCACCTACCTCGGTAAACCACGTCGGGCACCTACCCCGACGGGTCACACCGCTCGCACCTCGGCGCCTCAAACCCCCCACCTGCGGGGGCCCCCACTACGTCACCTCGTGGGTTTACACGGGTCATAGACCACTTTTCCGGAAAAGCACACCCTTAGCGGTGGCCAAACCGCGGGTGCGCGTGCTGCAGCCTCGAGCCAAGTAACCAACAATAATAGTATACGAGATAATAGTGACATAAGGACTACCAGATTAGTGTCAACAAGTACCTTGCAATTCTTCTTAATTTAACATAAAACAAAATAACTCGAATTGTTTAAAGTTGAACTACAACTGTCGGGAACCCGACGTTTGATCCCAAAATAAAACCCACCTCAAACACGAAGAAAGAGACGTGTGGAAACTCCAACCAAAATACCCTCGCCGCGCGCCCGAGCAGCTACAACAAAATTTATTCGTTAAAAACATCATCGTGGTTTAAAACACTCAAAAACGGGGCGAAACGGACTAAAAACGGAGCTTCTGGACCCTTTTTCTGAAAACGGGTGCACGGGTCCAGGCGTGGACCGGGTCCACGACGGCGGGCGGCAGTGGCGCGGGCCGGGAGCACGTGGCGGCGGTGGACCGGGGCGTCTTGGGCCGGGCCGCGCACGGCCAGGAGCGCGCGCCGGGTCCACGGTTTCCCGCGGCAGCAGTGCGAACCGGGTGCATGCCCAGGGCGTGCACCGCGCGGCCTGGCGCACGGCCCTGTGCGCCGGGTCTGCGCCCCCGGGCCTCGATGGCGTGCACCGGGTGCACGCCGGCTTGTGTGGACCGCTTCCAGAAATCCCCTCCCGTGAACAGTGATTTCGGCTCCGGTTGCGACCCCGCGATCACGGCGGCTCCGGCGGTGACCCCGTGAACACGGTGACGGCGGCGGCGGCCTCCCGTTTAACCACGGCGGCGGCGGCCTCCCGTTTGGTCCCCAAAATCGCCTCGCACGCGGCACGAGACGAAGGAAAACCCACCCCGACATTACAAAGGATTTCCCCTCCCCGTTGCTCGAAACAAGAAATAGCAAGAAAATAAATTCACCGCTTACCTTGGTCGCGGCGTCGGGGTTGCAAGAAGAGGGATCGTCCCGGGGGGTGTGCGATCGTTCCTCCTCTCCTCGATCGCTTCGCCGTAGATCCCCGCACCAATCAATCGCAGGGAGAAGAGGAAGAGGAAGGGGAAGCAGTTCCTCGTCCGCGTTCGGGTACGGTTCGTCCAAGGTGGGGGTAGCAGAGAGTTATGAGGGTCGAACCCTAATTCCCCAACCGGAACGAATTAATTAGCTGGTCTGGCGCAACAGGGGCTTAACCCAAAATCCCCAAACTACCAAAAATTTAAACGATCGCGAAGCGGGTAGCGGGAAGAAAAAAACCCAAAACCCCGGCCAACAGGAAATGAGGATTTCGAGTTCGAACCTGGGTTCGGCGTGCCTCGAAAATCGTGCCGGTCGCCTGGGCTGCTAACAAACTTCCGGAATTTATTGTGGGAGAATCCGGAGTCGGAAAATAAATCCGGTCGCGCCGCCGCGCTCCGTTTCGCGAGCTCTAACGCCTAAAAATACCCGCGAGCCCCGACGGTCTACCAAGAAGAGAAGAAGAAAAGATCACGCACCGGACCCCTCAAGCGCACAAGATGCAAATAAAACCCCAAATAAAGAACACCAAAAAAAAACACTAAACCGGCGGTTACTACACCACTCACCTCTTAAAAACGAGTTTCGTCCCCGAAACTCAATCCTGGGTTGCGGTGAAGAGATTGGGGTAGCACTCCCTCATTTTCGACTCCGACTCCCACGTCGCTTCTCGCTCCTCGTGGTTGCTCTAGAGCACCTTCACGTAGGGAATGGCTCGGTTTCTCAGCGTTTTACTTTCCCTTGCTAGTATCCGCACTGGGGTTTCCTCGAAGCTTAGATCCTCTTTCAACTCTAGTGCAGAGACGTCCAGAACATGTGACGGGTCGGAGAGGTATCTTCTGAGCATCGAGACGTGGAACACGTCGTGGACACGGTCGAGGTTAGGTGGTAGGGCAAGGAGGTAAGCCACCGGGCCGATGCGCTCCAGGATCTCGAATGGCCCAACAAATCGCGGGCTCAGCTTGCCCTTCAGTCCGAAGCGTTTGATCCCCCTGGTTGGCGAAACACGCAAGAGCACGTGATCTCCCACTTGGAATTCCAAGTCGCGTCGCCTACGGTCTGCGTAGCTTTTCTGTCGACTCTGGGCGGTGAGTAGGCGCTGTCGAATGAGTCGTATCTTTGCTTCGGTTTCTTCCACTAAATCGGGTCCCAAGAACTTCCGCTCTCCCAAGTCGTCCCAACAGATCGGGGATCGACAACGTCTTCCATATAAGGCTTCGAAGGGTGCCATCTGTATGCTGGCCTGGTGGCTGTTGTTGTAGGCAAATTCCACGAGGGGCAAGTAGCGTGACCAACCGTCTCCCCAGTCAAGTACACAGGCGCGTAGCAGGTCCTCTAGGGTCTGAATCACCCGCTCAGACTGTCCGTCTGTCTGGGGGTGGAAGGCTGTGCTAAACTGCAGTCTCGTCCCTAAAGCCCGCTGTAGGCTTTCCCAGAACTTTGAAACAAAACGCGTGTCCCTGTCTGAGGTAATGGATGCTGGAACTCCATGTAGCCTCACGATCTCGCTGAGGTAAACTTGGGCTAGTCGGTCCCGGGTCCACGTCGTATGAATCGGTAGGAAGTGCGCTGACTTGGTTAAGCGGTCTACAACAACCCAGATCGTGTCGTGGCCCTGCTGCGAGCGTGGGAACCCCGTGACAAAATCCATGGTGATTTGATCCCACTTCCATTCTGGCACTGGTAGCGGCTGTAGTTTTCCTGCGGGTCGCTGGTGTTCCGCCTTGACCTGTTGACACACTAGGCAGTGGGCTACGTGTCGTGTCACATCCATCTTCAATTTTGGCCACCAGAAGGTATGCTTAAGGTCCCTGTACATCTTCGTACCCCCCGGATGCGCCGCATAAGGGGCGCGGTGTGCCTCAGTTAAGATTTCCTCCTTTAACTCTTTCGAATCCGGCACGCAAATCCGCCCACGGAAACGTAGGGTGCTGTCGGCTTCCGTTGAAGAGTCGTTCTCTTGGTCGGGGAGGATCTTGTTTCGCACGAGCTGCAAGTAAGGGTCAGTCTGTTGCCCTTCCCGAATCCTCTCGAGCAGTGTTGGCTTGACTACCAAGGTTAGCAGTCGTGCTACCGTGCCCGCCGGTACCACTTCTAATTTCATACTCGCAAACTCCGCGATCAAGCTATCCTGCTCAGTTAACCCGCCTGCAGGTGTTGCTTCTTGTTGTGCTTTTCTACTCAACGCGTCTGCTACCGCGTTGGCTTTCCCGGGGTGGTATTGGATTGTCAGGTCATAATCCTTTAGTAGCTCCAACCACCGTCTCTGCCGCAAGTTCAGCTCCTTCTGGGTAAACAGGTATTTCAGACTTTGGTGGTCCGAAAATACAGTACAGTGGACGCCAAAGAGGTAGTGTCTCCAAAGCTTCAAAACGAATACCACTGCGGCCAGCTCCAAGTCGTGCGTCGGATAGTTCTTCTCGTATTCTTTTAGTTGCCTGGAAGCATAGGCTATCACCTTCCCTTGTTGCATCAACACACCTCCAAGGCCGATCCTTGACGCGTCGCAATACACTTCGTAGTCCTCTCCGGGGTTCGGTAGTACAAGTACTGGTGCACTGGTTAGCCTTCGTCTTAATTCTTCGAAGCTCTCCTGACATCGAGCCGTCCAAATGAACTTCTCCCCTTTTCTGGTCAAACGGTTCAGGGGGGCGGCTATCTTCGAAAAGCCCTCGACGAAGCGTCGGTAGTATCCTGCCAGGCCCAAAAAGCTGCGGATCTCCGTCACTGTGGTTGGCGGCTGCCAGCTGAGTACAGCTTCCACTTTCTTGGGGTCCACTGCAATTCCTTCTGCTGAGATTACATGTCCTAGGAAGCCCACTTCACGTAACCAAAATTCACATTTCTTGAGTTTCGCGAACAGTTTCTGGTTCCAAAGGGTCTGGAGAATCGTTCGCAAATGATCCTCGTGCTCCTCGTCGGTGGTCGAATAGATCAGGATGTCGTCGATGAAGACCACCACGAACCGATCAATGTAAGGTCTGAAGATGCGGTTCATCATATCCATAAATACCGCGGGGGCGTTTGTCAGTCCGAAGGGCATAACCGTAAACTCATAGTGTCCATATCGGGTCCGGAAGGCAGTCTTTGGTATGTCCTCGTCCCGCACTCGAAGTTGGTGGTAGCCCGATTGCAGATCAATTTTGGAGAAAACCTTCGCTCCCCGCAGTTGATCGAAGAGGTCGTCGATTCTGGGCAGGGGATACTTGTTCTTTATTGTAACCTTGTTGATTCCCCTGTAGTCGATGCAGAGTCGTAAGCTTCCGTCCTTCTTTCGCACAAAGAGCACTGGTGCTCCCCAGGGCGACACGCTCGGCCTGATAAATCCCTTGTCCAAGAGATCTTCAAGTTGTGCCTTGAGCTCCTTCAGTTCCGCGAAGTCCATTCGGTAGGGCGCCTTCGTAATTGGCTGCGTGCCCGGTAGCAGTTTTATTGGGAACACCACCTCCCGCTCGGGGGGCATCCCGGGCAGTTCCGTCGGGAAAACGTCAGGAAAATCCCTTACTACCGGGATGTCCGACGGCGTCCCCGAGAGTCCGGTGATCATGTCCACCGACGCCAAGTAGGCCACGCACCCACCCTCTACCAGTCTCCTGGCTCGTGCCGCTGAGATGACCGCTGGGAAAGAGATGCTCTTGCACGCCAGATACGCATTTTTAGGGAAACTTGGTTCTTGAAGTTGCACCATCCGCTTCTCGCAGTCGATAAGCACTTGGTACCTTGAGAGCCAGTCCATGCCCAATACAACGTCGTACTCCTTTAGGGGAATTACCACCAAATCCCAAGGGCAAGGCAGTCGCCCTAGTTTAATCGGGCAGGTGGCCACCAAACTGGTCGCCTCTAGTGTCCCACCCGCCGTCTGGACCGTCATAGGGCTTTGGAGAGGTGTCTCCCCAAGGTCATGCATAAACACGTAGTCATAAGAGATGAAAGAGTGTGTTGCTCCAGTATCAAAAAGGGTTCTTGCACGGGAATTTGAAACAGAAGTAATACCTGCAAGCACATCCGCTGGTGGATCCGACTCCTGGCGGGTCATTGAGTAAACCCTCCCGCCTGCCTGCGTTTGCCTCTCCCCCTCTCGCCGTGGTGCAGGGGGTCTAGAAGTTGACCCCATAGGGGCCTTTCCTCGTCCAGATAGCTGTGGTGCCGGTGCCGAAGCTGCTGAGGTAACCGCTCCCTGGATCAAGGGGCAGTTGTGGCGGTAGTGCCCCTGTTTACCGCAGCGGAAGCAATGATCATTACGCTGGGGGCAAGCGGGCACTTGGTGCGCTCCCCCGCATATCACACAGGGCCTATCTCCCGGCCTCGGCCCTCCTGCCGACGCGCCCCGAGGTCCTGTCTGCGGTCTCCACCGTTTGGGGGGGTCGGCTCCCATTCGAAGAGCCTCCCCCCGGGCTTTGCTGTTGTCGTTTCCGGTCCTCCTGTCGCGCCGAGTTCTCCCTTCTGGCGCGAGTGACTGCAAACCCGCGCTCCACCGTAGTGGCCCTGTCGACCACTTTCTGAAAGGTGTGCAAGTCAGCCGCTTGCACCACCTCGAAAATGTTGCTCCGCAAGCCATCGACGAAGAGTTGCGCCTTGTGGGACTCGTCCCTCATGACGAACGGAACACAGTTAGCTAGTCTCACGAATTCACGCTGATACTCCATGACTGTCCTGCTCCCCTGCTGGATGTGGTTCAAGTCATCCTCCAACTTCTTTTTGACGCTGTTGGTGAAGAAAGCGCCAAACAGCTCCTGTTTGAACGTCGTCCAGGATGGGAGTGCGGTACGTGTGGTAGGGTCGGGGCGTACTGTCTTCCACCACAAGCGGGCATTCCCTCCCAAGCAGTGGACCGCTAAGGGAACCCGCTCGTGGTCCTCCATGAGTAAGTCTTCAAACAGTTTTTCCATTGACCCCACCCAGTTCTCGACGACCCAAGGGTCGGTCGTCTCTCCGTCGAACACGGGCGGGTCGTACTTCTTGAAGTCGGCCAGGTTGGCCCGTACCCGCTCTCGCTCAGTCAGCCCAGCTGTCCCCTCCCCCGCGGCGGCGGCAGCCACGGTAGGGGAAGGTGTAACCATAGTCTCTTCCAGCGTAACCCTGCTGGTGGTCCCCGGCGCCGGTGCCGTAGTCGCCGCCGGCGGCGCCGCTGCTGGCGCATTTGGCCCCTGCGGAGGGACCGGGGCGGCCGTCACTGTCGCAGCCTGCTGCCGTTGCGTCAGCTGACGCACGTGGTCCGTGAGGGTGGCCAGTTGCCCCGCCATCTCCCTCATTTGCTGCCGCAGGAGCTGATTCTCCGCGGCCGCCGACGTCGTGGCATCTGCTCCGGTGTCCTCGGTGGATGATCTAGTACGGGCCATGTCTGCCACACACAAAAAAGAAGGTCAGCTTTAGCCTTTGCTAATAAACAACGGACCGCCAATCAAGAGAAAGGACTCAGACTCTCCCACCCCCCCGATCACTCACGTCCTAACCTCCTAAGTCCCATCCATTCATTCAATTGCAGTCCAGTGAGGTATTCCCACGGATGTCGGCACCAACTGTTGTGATTGATCAACAAAAAAAAAAAAAAAAAGGTCTCTGATACCATCTTAATCTGTCACGCCCCGAGGGTTTTCGTTCAGCGGAAACAGTACACAAAAACGGTCATTTGGCTCGAAATAAACCCCCTTTTTTTTTTGAAAAAGCTCTCTTCCTCGGTGCGTGCCCAGATCCGCCGCATACACAGGGTCACTCTGCACACGGACAGAGTCTCCCCTGTATATGCACGGCGTCGCGATCAGTACAGTGTCCAAACACAAACCACAATTCAATCACAACAGTTCAGCGTTCATTCATACAAACATACGAGTATTACAACTAAAGCATTTTAATGGCCGGTTGGTTTGAAAGGATAAATCCACAATTGTTAAAAACGGCGCCCACTCGACGCCTAGAATATTTTGAAAAACGGTTTCGAAAGCCACATAAAACCACAGGGTTTTGAAAACAGTGCCCACACGACACTCAGGTTTGGAAATCCCCTTTTTAAAGATCCATAAATCCACAAGGTTTGAAAACAGTGCCCACACGACACCTAGATTTTGAAAGCGGTTTTCGCAATTCCTTTCGGGTTTGTTTTTTTTTCTTTTTCTGTTGAAAGCGGCCAACAAAGAGATAAAGGAAGGTTTATTAAATAAGCAGAAGTTGCCGACATCCTT
>CM055061.1:19155513-19234736 GCA_029204045.2 Tillandsia leiboldiana
TTAGCATTAGAGGTTTTACCCACTATGGGAGGCTACTGGTTTATCTAGTAGTTCTCACCACCCATTGATGTTTTCTGTCCTTTTCCCCTTTGTTTTGCAGAGTCATCGTGGGAGCTGCTGGGCCTTCAGCGGCAGATGAGGTAAGAGGATCGCCGACTAGCTAGATCATCTACCCCGAGCCGGGAGCGAGAGAAGGAGCGAGGTTTTTATGGTACCCCTTTTGTATCTCAGACTTCAGTAGTTTACTTTTGGTCTGGCTTTGGCCACTGGTTGTATCTTTATGGTTGAGCGGGAGTATATTGTACTTTTATTTCAGGTTGGAGTTGTATTTCAGTCTGAGATACTTTTTTAGTTCTATTAGTTCAGCTCTGTTTATGCTCTTTTATTATATATTATCTATCTGAGCAGGTTACCAGCGCTTCGTGTACATGGAAAATTCATGATGCCCGGCGGATCTGTTGGCGATCCCGGTTCTTCGGGTTACACCCGGGGCTTGACAGATTAAGTTGTATCGGAGCTTAGGGATAGGGCAGTTGGGACTTAGGAAACCCTAGTTTTGGCAGACCCTAGGATGATAGGCGCGAGAACGTGATATTCTGCGAAAGTCGGTGATTTATTTATTTGGGCTCTTCCAGTGAGTGAAGAGGGATCGACATAGCCTATTTCTGGTGTGCAGTTATGTTGGCTGCAGACAACATAAAGTCACAGAAATAGGGAGATGTCTTTGACTTTCGCTAGATTGGGTCGTGTGGGGTTATGTTACTGATTCGTGGTTTCTTGTGGCAGGATGCCTCCCCGATGTCTGATCCTACTCCGGGTAACCCCTACACCCCCTGTTGAGCCAGAGCAGCCTGCACCCCCCGAGCTTACTTAGTTGAGGTGGCCTCTGGTGGCCAGGTGGCGGAGGTCAGCGCCGCCAGAGCATAGGTTTGAGCACTCCTTGCCCAGAGAGAGGCACCACCCCCAGCTGTTTCCTGAGGCCCTGGTGCCTGCCTGTTGCACCTTTTGTTGCCGTCAGCGCCATCTTCGAGTAGCAAGAGCCCCTGGAGCGATTCAGCCTTTGACTGCGGAGGAGGAGCAGGATATTGCTGGCACGTCTCCAAGTTTGTTCAGCGGGACCACCTAGATTCTCAGGGCGGGATTGCGCAGCCCTGGGCTGTTGAGATGGCTTTCTGCGATGGAGAAGCTTTTTCCGGGACTTCTTCTCGACCCAGGTATCGAGTGCACATGGCGGTGCACTGTGTTTGATGGGGATGCTGATTTTTGTGGCAGCGGGTAGAGCCCCTGGAGTTCCGGATTACTCGGCAGCTGCCTTGGGAGGAGTCCGACGATGGTAGCTGGACACTTATTCTCGACCAGTGTGAAGAAGAAGTTGGAGGATGACTTGAAGATTTGTCAGCAGGGCGATCGATCGGCTCATGCCTATTTCCAGAGTTCACGGAGTTGCTGAACTGTGTGCCCTTCGTCGCTCGTGACGGTCCGCACCAGGGTTGAGTTGTTCGAGGGAGGCCTCCGTCCAGAGATTTACTACACACTGGTGCATGCTCAGAGATTTCAACTCTGGAGGCAGCAGCAGAGCATGCACAGTGGGTTGGAGAGAGGTAATCTGGTGGTGGGCCATACAGAGGGTTCGCGGTCGCGTAGAGTTTCCGACAGGAAGCGACCAGCCTCAGGATGAGGGGGGACAGGCCAGTACTTGGAGGCCGCCCCGACCGGCCCCCGCCTCAGTTCCCGGGCCGTGGGCGTTCAGAGCGGCGAGGGCCTGGTGGATCCCAGAGGCCCCGCGCAGCAGCAGCACAGCAGCAACAGCAGAGATCGCAGTCGTCACAACGCGGGTCTCAGCGGCAGCCACAGCGACAGCGACAGTCGCCAGCAGCAGCAGTCCCGACAGTCCACGGGCTCCCAGCACGTTGTATCTTCTGTGGGGGTCCGCACTTCCCAGCACCTGCGACAGCGGTGGGGTCGCTGCTACGGATGTGGGCAGCCAGGGCACATTCGAGCTGCGTGCCCTTTTTCGACCTCAGCCGCTCCTTCTCAGCATCTGCCCAGCATCATCCGCAGCAGCGGTCGACGGCTCAGCGGCCATAGGCTCCAGCGAGCAGGACATCCTCTTCCCATCCCGCAGATTATCGCCCTCCGACTCAGAGTGGGCGAGGTGTATGCCGCGCAGGTAGAGGACTCTTCGGCAGCAGACCATGTGGTGGCAGGTATCACCTTACTTTCTGGCATTAGGACTCATACTTTATTTGATACTGGAGCATCTCATTCTTTCATTAGTAGATCTTTTGCATCGTTACATGGGTAGAGGTAGGACTTTTGCCACGTGCACGAGAGGTTCAGGTTCCCGATCACACTTTGCACGTGGAGGAGTGTTGTTGGTCCTGCTCGATGCAGATCGAGTCCTGGATTATGCCAGCAGACCTGTTGGTCTTGAGATAGCTGGGGGACTTTGATGTGGTTCTCGGATGGACTTGGCTGGCTCGATATTTTGCGACTATTGATTGTGCCGTGAGGACTGTCACTTTTAAAGAGCCAGGCCAGGAGGTATTGGTTATACCGGGGATGTCAGAGTGCCTTTCTTTGCCTCTATGGTTTCGACTTCCCGAGCGAGGCGGATGATTCACCGAGGATGTGTAGCCTTTTTGGCTAGTGTTGTGGAGGGGCCTACCGGCGGCGCCGGGACTCGGGGATATCCCTATTGTCCGCGAGTTTCCGGATGTTTTTCCAACCTGAGCTGACTTGTATGCCGCCTGACAGAGAGATCGAGTTTGGATTGACGTAGTTCCGGGAACTGCGCCAATCTCTAAGGCTCCTTACCGGATGTGCACCTGGCTGAGCTGCGAGAGCTTAAGGCACAGTTGCAAGATTTGATGGATAGGGTTTCATTAGACCCAGTGTGTCGCCCTGGGGAGCGCCGGTGCTATTCGTGAAGAAGAAGGATGGGTCACTTAGACTGTGTGGTGGACTATAGGGAATTGAATAAAGTGACCATCAAGAACAAGTACCCTTTGCCGCGCATCGATGATCTCTTTGATCAGCTGCAAGGGTCTTGTGTCTTCTCTAAGATCGATCTACAGTCTGGTTACCACCAACTGAAGGTGAAGGCCGGAGGATATTCCTAAGACTGCTTTCAGATCTCGGTACGGGCATTATGAGTTTACAGTTATGCCGTTTGGATTGACTAATGCCCCTGCCGCCTTATGGACTTGATGAACAGGATATTTCGGCCCTTTCTGGATCATTTTGTGGGTAGTGTTCATTGACGATATCCTTGTTTTACTCCCGGAAGCGAGGCTGAGCATGAGGAGCACTTGAGGACTGTGCTACAACTTCTACCGAGAGAAGAAAGTTGTATGCCAAGCTGGCAAGTGCGAGTTTTGGCTTCGGGAGGTAGCTTTCTGGGCCATGTGATTTCCGCCGCTGGTCGTGGGCTGTAGACCCGGCGAAGATTGAGGCAGTTCGTGATTGGCCTCGACCGACGACTGTATCTGAGGTGCGCAGTTTCATGGGCTTTAGCTGGTTATTATCGTCGGTTTGTGGAAGGCTTTGCGAAGCTTTCCACACCCCTCACTCGGTTTGACACGTAAAGGAGTTAAGTTTATCTGGAGTGAGGACTGCCAGAGGAGCTTCGATGGAGCTGAAGGATAGACTGATGACCGCTCCTATCTTTCCCTCCCTGTTATAGGGAAAGGGGTATTTGATCTACAGTGACGCATCGCACAGTGGACTCGGTTGCGTGTTGATGCAAGAAGGGAGGGTAATCGCTTATGCATCGAGACAGCTCAAGGATTACGAGAAAAAGTACCCTACCCATGACTTGGAGCTTGCTGCCGTGGTGTTTGCACTGAAGCTTTGGCGCCATTACCTGTACGGGGAGCATTGTGAGATCTACACCGACCACAAGAGCTTAAAGTATCTGTTCACTCAGAAGGAGCTGAATTTGAGACAGCGCAGATGGTTGGAGCTACTAAAGGATTACGATGTGGGATATCCTTTACCATCCAGGCAAGGCCAATGTGGTTGCAGATGCTTTGAGTAGGAGAGCGGTGCAGAGTTTGTCCATGATGATAACAGATCAGGCGCCACTACTAGTGGAGTTGAGACGGCTTGAGTTAGAGGTTGTGTCCCCTGGGGTCTCTGCTAGACTGATGTCTTTGGTCGTGCAGCCCACTCTGCTGGAGAGGATCCGAGAGAGACAGAGTGAGGACCCCTACTTGACCAGGATTCGAGATCAGATTCCGAGTGATCAGTCAGGGGACTTTATAGTGGATGCTGCGGGAGTACTGAGGTACAGGGGACCGAGCATGTTTGCCAGTGGATGCTGAGATCAGAGAGCAGATATTGAGGGAGGCCCATTATACACCTTACACCTTCATCCTGGGGGGACTAAGATGTATAAGGACCTCAAGGCACACTTCTGGTGGAATGGCATGAAGAGGGATATCGGGAGATTTGTGGCCCAGTGTTTGACTTGTCAGCAGGTAAAGGCTGAGCATCGAGTGCCAGCTGGCAAGCTACAGAGTCTCCCAATTCCCGAGTGGAAAATGGGACCACATTACGATGGATTTTGTGGTCGGATTGCCGAGGGCACAGGGAGGTGCAGATGCTATCTGGGTAGTGGTGGATCGACTTACCAAGTCAGCGCACTTTTTGCCTATGCAGACTACTTGGCCACTCGAGCGACTAGCCCAGTTATACTTGGATGAGATAGTGAGGTTACATGGGGTGCCAGCTTCCATAGTATCAGATAGAGACCCGAGGTTTGCTTCGCGATTCTGGGGGAGTTTACAGGCTACCTTGGGGACTCAGCTCCGTTTCAGTACAGCTTTCCACCCACAGACTGATGGACAGTCAGAGCGGACGATTCAGATCCTTGAGGATATGCTGAGGGCTTGTGTCCTGGATTTTGGTGGTGGATGGATTCGACATTTATCATTGGCTGAGTTTGCGTACAACAACAGCTTTCAAGCGAGCATCCAAATGGCCCCGTTTGAAGCGTTGTATGGACGCAAATGTCGATCACCGCTATATTGGAGTGATGTGGGGGAGAGACGGACTCTGGGACCAGATTTATTGCTAGAGGCAGAGGAGAAGGTCAGAGTGATTCGACAGCACCTTCAGACCGCTCAGAGTCGACAGAGGAGCTATGCTGATGTTCGGCGACGAGACTTAGAGTTTCAGGTTGGAGATCATGTATTTTTGAAAGTCTCGCCGTCCAAAGGGATAAGGAGGTTTGGCATTCGCGGTAAACTCAGTCCCTGATACATTGGACCCTTTGAGGTGTTGGAGCATATCGGACCAGTTGCTTATCGACTTGCACTTCCCCCGAGACTTGCTGGTGTCCACGATGTTTTTCATGTCTCTACTCTGAGGAGGTACGTCTTCGACCCGTCGCACGTCATCGACTTTGCACCTCTCGAGATCAGCGAGGATTTGAGATATGAGGAGCGCCCACTGCGGATTCTTGATCGGGAGGTGAAAGAACTGCGCAATCGGACCATCCCCTATGTGAAGATCCTCTGGAGCCATCATGATGAGCGCGAGGCGACGTGGGAGCTCGAGTCAGAGATGATGGACGCCTACCCCTACTTGTTCGAGGCTCTGGATTGAGGTATGATTTTAGTTTCGAGGACGAAACTTTTGTTAGTGGGGGAGGATGTAGTGGCCCTGGTTTTCCTGCAGTTTTTTCCCGTGAATCCTTGGTGTGAAACACCTATCCTTGGTGTATTTGGCCCACAGTGCATCAAAGGGATGCTATGGATGGACACAGAGTGGTATTTACTGTTGGTTTGGCCTTCGGCTGTATTTGCCGAATTTTAGAGAAGGCTTTGGGCCAAACGGAGGTCGTATTTGGATTCAGCACGGAAAAACGCTTGAAAACGGCTGTTTATTTGTTAAAAACGGAGTCCGGATGCGCAAAAACGGATCCCCGGAAGTTTTCTGCGCAAAATGGAGCATGGGGGGACCTGTGGACCGGCTGGGGACACGTGGCGCCTCCTTATTGGGCCGGCGCGCCACTCTCGGTCCACGGAATGGACCGCCGGTGCACGGTGCACCGGCGGGCCACGTGGCGGGCTCCCGTTGGACCGGCGCAGCACGCGCGGCGCATGGAGCAAGCGCGGGCAGCGCGGGCAGGTCGGACAAGCTGGGGCAGCGGCGCGGCGCACGGTGCACCGGGGCGCGCCACGTGGCGGCCCCGGGTTGGCGGGCGTACGTGCGCGCGGCGCACCCGCAGGCGCGCGCCTGCGGCCGTACGCGCACGCGCTGCAGGCGTGCAGGCGGCGCGCAGCCGCCACCGGCGGCCGTGTCGGGCGGGAAAAGCGGGGGCACGTGGCGCCCCGCCACTGGCGGGCGCCACCCACCCCGCCGCCCCCGCAGGGGGCACGTGGCCGCGCCTGGTTCGCCGGGCGCGCTGTCCCCTGTGCGGGGGACACGTGTCGGGCGTCCTAGCCGGTCGGACCAAAAATCGGTCCGACCGAGATCCCGTGCGGGATGGGCCGCAAGCTGGGCCGGGCTACTGTGCGGGCCCGAAATCGGGCCCGAATGAACCGGGCGCCCGAATTTGGGACTTATTGGTCATTTCTGAAAAGTTTTTAGTGGGCCTATAAATAGGCCCCCTCCCCTCCTTTTTCTGGCTTTTCCGAGAGATAGAGAGAGATTGAGAGGGAGAGGTCTTTAGAGAAGCTGTTCCTCACAGATTTTTCTACCTCGTGGTGCGTTCCCAGATTTTTCGGAAGATCGACAACGGCGATCCGGATTTTACAGCGTGCCTCGGTTTTCCCCCATTTTCGGCCCTTTATCGCCGCATTTCAGTCGGAAGAGTCCCCTGCGCAGCACAGGAGTCATTTTCCGACGATTTTTCGTCGCTGTGTTCCTAAGAGGTAGGGCTTCATTTTCCGTGTTGATGGTTTCTCTGGATTCCGATTCCTTGGCACGCTTCCCGAGGTGTTTTGACCCCTCTTTTGCTGTTTGGGCTTTTGGACAGCGGCGACTTCGACGAATTGTTTCTCAGCGTAGGAATATCTGATCGAGACGATTCAAGAGTCGATTTTGGGCTACTTTTCGCGAGGAACGCAACCGTGATTTTTCTAGAATTTTTGGAGCTCGGGACAGAGGTGAAACTCCTCATTTTGCGTGCTGATTTTAAAAACAGCAAATATGTATTTGGGACTTGTAGATTTTACACCGTGTACACTTGTGTGATGTTGTAGGATACTGTTTCAGCTGACGGTGTGCTTAGAGGACAGCAGGTATTTTCTGGGTGTTTTGTGCACGCTTTTCGAGGTGGGTGGTTGCGTTTCCCTCTTTGTTGACTTGCACACTAGGAATAGTAGAGTTTCCCAATTACAAATATGATAGTAACTTGTGGTATATGAGCCTATTGCATTGGCCCCCCCTAAATTAAGTGATAGCTTCTATGTGATAAATCTGGGACAGCAAGTTGGACAATTGCTATATCTTAAACCGCATGCAAATAAATAACCCTATAATATTTTAAATTGATTCTTTACATGAAACTTTAGTCACTTTTTAAATGCTTTTAAAAGAGAACACTTGCATGCTTATTTGGACAACTGGTTAGGCCACTATTTTACTGCAGCACTATATTATGGGATTTGACTTAGGAGAAAACATATTTTATTGTTATTCTTCTCTATCGATGCATGATGCTCGAGTCTGATCGGGATTTTGAGATAGTATTGTCTGGGACAGTTTGGACTTGTCTTCGGGGATTGTGGGGTATAGTGGCAACCGCGGATGTTAGGCGGTTGACCAGATGTTTTTACCTTATCAGATTGGGGGTTATGGGTTCAGCGGTGACCGCGGATTTTGGGCGGTTGGCCGGATGTTATTATCACATCAGATTGGGGATCGGGGTTGCATTAGTGGATGGAGTTTCCCACTTTGATCATAGTCATGATCCAGTCCTGCTATTGTGAGAAATCAGCTACAGAGATGATTGATACAGAGATACTTTACTCGTGTGGGTCGCTCCCTTCGAGTGCCACTCCGGAGTAGGCTTTTTGACCGTGATGGGTGCCGGTCAGTTGGTGAGTTGTGAGTGATGACAGAGCAGGCAGTGCCAGTATTTCCTGGCCCTCTGATTGGGTTTCTTTGGGCAGTCAGCTTTATAGTTGCATATATATATACAGTTATCTTTTCGCACTGCATTTAGAGGCATAGTAGTGGTAGTTTCTTTTTCAGCAGTCTATATCGCATACCACTGTTCTTTTCTTTTGCCTCTTTATTCCTAGTGGATGCGTCAGCATTAGAGGTTTTACCCACTACGGGAGGCTATTGGTTTATCTAGTAGTTCTCACCCCCATTGTTGTTTTCTGTCCTTTTCCCCTTTGTTTTGCAGAGTCATCTGTGGGAGCTGCTGGGCCTTCAGCGGCAGATCGAGGTAAGAGGATCGCCGACTAGCTAGATCATCTACCCTGAGCGAGAGATTAGCGAGGTTTTTATTGTATCCCTTTTGTATCTCAGACTTCAGTAGTTTACTTTTGGGTCTGGCTTTGGCCAGCTGGTTGTATCTTTATGGTGAGCTGGGAGTATATTGTACTTTTATTTCAGTTTGTAGTTATTTCAGTCTGAGATTACTTTTAGTTCTATTAGTTCAGCTCTGTTTATGCTCTTTTACTATATATTATCTATCTGAGCAGGTTACCAGCGCTTCGTGTACATGGAAAATTCCGTGTGCACGGCGGATCTGTTGGCGAGCCCGGGTTCTGGGTTACACCCGGGGCGTGACATCGGAGACCATGGACCGGATGATACGCATGCTTGAGCAGAGGGCGCAGCCGGTTGCAGCACCCCCGGGGAGTTCCCCCGCACCTTCTTCACCGGTTGTGGCACCACCAGTTGTACCAGCGGTATCGGCAGCCCCTACTGCGCCAGTTACGAGTAGACAGCCGTCCGGGACGGCAGGACAGTTGACCCCTGCAGAGCAGCGAGAGGTTGTAGATTGCTTGATGAGGTTCCGCCAGCTCAACCCGCCTCGTTTCTCTGGGCGGAGTTTGGAGCCGTGGGAGGCAGAGTCGTGGATCACGGCTATGGAGCGACGTTTTGAGACCCTTTTTTATTGAGGAGAGATTTTAGGTTCTTCTCGCGACAAATTTTCTAGAGCACAATGCCGAGGCATGGTGGCGGTGAGTTCGACCTGTTGGTCCACCTGGGACCCAGTTGCTCACTTGGGCGGAGTTTCGCAGCCTTCTTCGTGGAGCCTTCTTCCCGGAGAGTGTCAGACAGAGGCTGGAGGAGGAGTTGAAGAATCTCCGACAGGGAGACCGTACTGTGCTGGTGTACATTCTGGATTTCAACCGGATGTTGGCCAGTGTACAACACACGGCCAGGGATGAGGCGCATCGGATCTAAATGTTTGAGCGAGGTTTGCGCCGGGATATTTATCTGTTCATCCATTCACGCAAACTGCAGACTCTGGATGCCTTGATGGAGCAGGCCTTTTATGTGGAACAAGGGAATGAGGTAATAACTGTAATATCACGACATTTTGTGTATCGTTTTATCCTCTTGCTAATAAATTAAAGGTTAGGGAAAATCAAATTATCGAGTCTCTTAAGTTGACTATCATCCTGTGCGGGTATTTTTCTAGGATAGAGCTCGAAAAACGATGAACGGCGGTGCGATCGGATCTGAAATCTGACTTACGGATCTCCCGGAATGGGGTTTGAAGGTCGTGGTAACCGTAGTGTGCATCGGAATCAGTGCAAAAAATCTGGCACGCTTTTCGAGGGAATGAGGAATTATCTCTTGTGATTAAATAATTAATTTTTAAATAATAAATACCCGGATGTGGGTTTTATTGTACGCACGAAATTAGAAATCTGTTTATCCCCGAAAGAAAAGAAAAAACCCTAACCGGAGGAAAAAGAAAGAGAGAAGGAGAAAGCGGAGGAACCCGATCGTTCCCGATCAACGTGTCGAAGCCGGGAGCGTGAGCGGATCGCCTTCTCCGACAAGATCGTGGAAAGCGATATTCTTTTTCTGGTTTTTTTTGGGGGTTTTCGCCCTTTTTCGTTTAGCCGCCGCCGCCTCGGGACCGCCGCCGCCTCGGGACCGCCGCCACACCCCGGTCGGCGCCGCGCGAGGCTGCGCCCGCGCGACCGCGCCACATGCAGCGCCGCGCGGGGCAAAGCCCGCGTAGTCGGGCTGCCCGCAGCGCCGCGCGGGACAAAGCCCGCGCGGTCGGGCTACCCGCAGCGCCGCGTGGGGCAGGCGCCCGCGCCCGCGCTGCAGGTAGCGCCGCACGGGGCAAGCCCGCGCGGTCGGGCTGCCCGCAGTGCCTCGCAGGGCTAGCGCCCGCGCCCGCGCTGCAGGCAGCGCCGCGCGGGGCAAAGCCCGCGCGGTCGGGCTGCCCGCAGCGCCGCACTTGGCAGGCGCCTGTGCTCGCGCTGCAGGCAGCGCCGCGCGGGGCAAGCCCGAGCGGTCGGGCCACCCGCAGTGCCGCGCGGGGCTGGTGCTCGCGCCCGCACTGCAGGCAGGGCCGCGCGGGGCAAAGCCGCGTGGTCGGGCTGCCCGCAGCGCCGCGCGGGGCAGGCGCCCGCGCGGCCGCGCTGCGGGCAGGGGCCGTGCGGGGCTAGCACCCGCGCGGGGCCGGTGCCCGCGCGGCCGCACGACATGCGATGACGCGGGAGAAGAGACCGCGGCCGCGTCGTCCGTCGCGCGCGGTCGCGTCTTCTGTCGCGTCGTCCGTCGCGCGTCGTTGCCGCCGCCGTTGCCGGGTCTTTATCGTACTCTTGGGTTTTGGACTCCGTTTCTTTACATAATGCATTTCAGTCTAACTGGTTGTTCTTTTAGGGACTTTCTTCTATGTCCGTGTGTCGTCTGAAGGTACGGGTCGATTTTCGAAGTTTCGGTCGACGCGATTTGAGGTGGGTACTTTATGGCATTCCGGTGTATAGTCGTTTTCTTTGTTACTTGTGAAAATAAAGTAGATGCATCCTTTTGTGAACTGTCTAACTCCATTTCATGAGAATCCCGCTCTTTTATTTCTAACTGTGGCGACGGAGGTCGCGTTGCCTTATTACACGCCGGTTTCGGCATTTATGCTCATAATTGCTTACACGCACACCGGCGTTCTGACCACCGCACAGGGTGTATTTTTTCGGAAAGATGGTAAGTTGACCCGTGTACCCCACAATGTGTGATGATGGGGACCCTCAAGGCGAGGCGACTCCAACCTGGGGCAGTGGAGGGGTTAAAAGCACCAAGGCGCGAGCGGAGTAACTTTGGGATAGGTGCCCAGCATGATTTTAACAGGGAATATGGCGATTCATGAGGGGGAAGTGGAATGCTCTGGTGTATCGGTTTGTTTACTACAGTTTTATGGCATTATACCTATTTTCATCTACTTTATATGTCACTGACTGCCCACACTGTGACAGGTTACGAACGGGGGTGGGAACCGGGACGACGGTGAGACTGCGTTTAGAGGACCTTAGCCGTTTGAGGCTGACGAACGTTTTATTTACTTTCGGTTATCTCTCTATTGCTTTTGGTTAGTAAGCTAGTGTTTACTTGTTGGTGGAACATTGTGGATGTTGGGTTGAGATCCTAACTTAGTGGTGACATCCTTTATTGTGTTTATCTTAGACTTGTGTGCGGCGTGTTTTCAAAAAGCAAAATGGTTTCGAAAACATTTTCAATCTAAGTGTTGTGTGGGCACTACTTTCCAAACACTTGGATTTATCCTTTCAAGTTATGTTGCCGCCTAAAAAGAGATTGCGAAAATATTTTTAAAACCGGGTGTCGTGTGGACACTGTTTTCCAAACCTGTGGATTTATCCTTTTAATCTTGTTGTAGTAATTATGGTTATGATTAAGTGTGATCTCTCCTTTTGGTTTCATTGTGACTGCATGGTTAAAGTATGTGTTGTAATCGAGACGCCATGCATATACAAAGGAGACTCCGTCCGTTTGTGGGGTGAATTTGTATATGTGGCGGGTCTGGCGCGCACCGCTGGGCGAGGTTATTTAAAAAAAAATATATACACGTTTTCTTTCGCTCATTGAGAACCTCCGGGGCGTGACAGATTAAATGGTATCAGAGAAAAACGACTTTAACCACGGTAGTCGGTGTCCAACATCCAACAGAGTGCAATGCCACTAGCAACTAACCGATGAGATAATCAAGAATAGATGCGTAGAGCGTGAGTGTCTTGGGGAGGGGATAGAGTCCCTGGTTGATCGTATGTCATGGTATTAGACCAGTTAAGTCTAGGGTTGACTTGGTTTCTTTGTATACAGCGGATAATGGCTCGAACTAGGTCACCAACTGAGAACGCAGGGGCAGAAAGTACGGTACCGACGGCCGCGGAGTATCAGCTTCTCCGACAACAACTACGAGAGATGGCCGGGCAGTTAGCAACCCTTATGGAACAGGTACGTCAGTTGACGCAACAGCCGACCACATCAGTGGAGGTCGCCCAGGCTCCTCTGGCCGGACCAGCCGCACCAGTGATGGGACCGCCGGTGGCGGACAGCGAGACTATGGTCGCCCCTCCTCAGACCACGGTGACCGGAATACCGTCGGTTCAGCCAACAACGCCTTCGGTAGCACCAACACCAGCGACTTCGGGACCTACGCCGGGAGCCACTGCTGGAGACCCCTTGAGAGAAACCGTGGTGTCACCTACTCTCAGAGTGTCCGCCGTCGCTGCGGGGGAGGCCCCTATACAGCGAACCAAACGGGACAGGGTGAGAGCGAACTTGACGAATTTTAAAAAAGTACGACCCACCTGTGTTTGAGGGAGAGACGACCGACCCTTGGGTCGTGGAAAAATGGGTAGACACCATGGAAAAAAAAAAAAAAACTTTTCGAAGAATTGCTGATGGAAGAACATGAGCGGGTCCCCTTGGCAGTCCACTTACTTGAAGGAAACGGCCGCATGTGGTGGAAGACGATACGCCCGGACCCCTCGAAGGGCACCGCCCTTCCATCATGGTCCACGTTCCGAGAAAAAATTGTTTGGGGCATTTTTCTCCAATGGCATCAAACAGCAGATGGAAGATGACCTGAAGCACATCAAGCAAGGGTAGTCGAGTAGTTTCTTTTGCGTTTCGGTAGATCCGGCCACCTGATCTAGAACCCTACCTTCCGGTGCCCACGCCGCCATTAAGCAGTGACTAACAGAAAGTCAAACTGCCAGTGGACTGTAAGGAGTTACTCTAACAGGTCTATTGGGGAGGCCACTCCTGTACCAACCCGACGCCCTCCGACCCTATGACAAGAGGAGGGGGTACCACTGCAAACGGTGAGGAGGCTCACGCCACAGCAAGGAGCGGCCCTACCGGGGTGACGAACGCGAGTGACATGGGTAGACTTAGGTTCAAACCATACCACGTAGGTCTGCGGACTTAGGGCCACAGCCGAACCTCGTACCGAGGGGCGAGTGTGGGTGAGGTCGAAGCTCCCCTGTTGGGATGGCGGGGAACCTCCGGGATGGGAGTAAAAATTCAATCTCATGGCGGTTGATCCGGCTGCCCATGACGAGGTGGTTGAGGCTGGTGGAGATGTAGTAAGTGGAGGACAGCGTGTGGGTTTGGAAGGTTTTTAGACGCCAATAAGGAACACTTGCATGTAGTCCTTAAGATCCTCCGGGACCAGAAATTTGTTTGCTAAACTCAAAAAGTGTGAGTTCTGGCTCCGTGGGAGCGGACTTCTTCGGACACATAGTTTCGGTAATGGGAATTGCGGTAGACCCGAGGAAGGTAGAATCCGTGACAACTGCCCGGCCAACAACGATAACGGAGATCCGAAGTTTCCTAGGACTGGCAGGGTACTATAGACGCTTTGTGGAAGGCTTCCCAAAGATTGCCACTCCCCTAAATCGATTAACCCGGAAGGGGGAGAAATTCACCAGGACGGCTCAATGCCAGAAAGGCTTCGAGGAACTCAAGGACAGACTAACACGGGCGCCAGTGCTCACACTGCCGAAGCCCGGAGAGGACTATGAGATCTATTGCGACGCATTACGGAGGGGTCTTAGAAGCGTACTAATGCAACAAGGGAAGGTCATAGCCTACGCATCAAGACAGCTCAAGGAATACGAGCAGAACTACCCTACACACGACTTGGAGCTCGCAGCTGTCGTGTTTGCGCTAAAGCTTTGGAGACACTACCTTTACGGAGCGCACTGCAATATGTTCTCCGATCACCAGAGTCTTAAGTACTTGTTCACACAAAAGGAGTTGAATTTACGGCAAAGGCGGTGGCTGGAGCTACTGAAGGACTACGATTTGTCTATCCATTACCACCCCGGAAAGGCAAATGTGGTGGCCAACGCCTTGAGCCGGAAGGGGCAGACGGGGGAAACAACGATGAGCGCCCTTACCTAACAGAATCGTCTAATTGCGGAGTTCTCGCAATTGAGACTGGAGGTAGTGTCGGCGGGTACGGTTACGCAACTCCTCTCCTTAGTAGTTAAGCCTACTTTAATCGAGAGGATCTTGGAAGGCCAGACAACGGACACAAAATTGCAACTTCTGCGGGACAGAAGGTCTTCGGAACAAGGGGGCGATTCTACGACCTGCACGGATAACGCAATAAGGTTCCGGGGACGAATCTGTGTGCCCGTCGTACCGGAAATAAAGAATGAAATTTTGATAGAAGCGCATAGTGCTCCCTACGCTGCGCATCCCGGTGTTACGAAGATGTATAAAGATCTCAGGCAGACCTTCTGGTGGCCTAAATTGAAGGGGGACGTGACGCAATTTGTGGCACATTGTTTGGTATGCCAACAAGTGAAAGCTGAACACCAGCGCCCGGCGGGGAAACTACAGCCATTGCCCGTACCGGAATGGAAATGGGAATGGATTACCGTGGACTTCGTGACTGGATTTCCCCGATCGCCACAAGGACACGACGCGATATGGGTTATAGTGGACCGCTTGACGAAATCGGCTCAATTTTTGCCCATCCACACGACATGGACCCGAGACCGGTTGGCGCAAACCTACATCGACGAATTGGTAAGGTTGCACGGAGTACCAACGTCGATTACTTCTGATAGAGACACACATTTTGTGTCGAACTTTTAGCGGAGTCTACAGCGGGCAATGGGGACCAAACTGTAATTTAGCACGGCTTTCCACCCGCAGACTGACGGACAATCGGAAAGAGTAATCCAGATTCTCGAAGACATGCTCCGAACTTGCGTGCTCGACTTGGGTGAAGGATGGTCGCGTTACTTGCCCCTTGCAGAATTCACCTACAATAACATCTACCAAGCAAGCATTCAAATGGAGCCGTATGAAGCACTGTACGGGCGACGATGTCGATCTCCTATATGTTGGGACGACTTGGGGGAGCGAAAGCTTTGGGGACCAGATCTAGTGGAGGAAACTGAGGCAAAGGTGTGCCTTATCAGGCAATGGCTATTGACCGCCCAGAGCCGGCAGAAGAGCTATGCGGATCAGAGGCGACGCGATTTGGAGTTTATTGTAGGGGAACACGTGTTACTCCGAGTATCACTATCCAAAGGAACCAGACTTTTCTGCTTGAGGGGGAAGCTGAGCCCGCGGTACGTGGGACCGTTCGAGGTCTTCGAACGCGTGGGCCCGGTGGCATACTGTGACGCCCCCGGAATTTGGATTAGTCCTCTATATAAATGATATAATAGGACTAAATCTCTAACCCGGCTATAGCATTTTGGATGGTAGCAAGATCCAAGAAAACATGAGAGTTAAGCGTGCTAGAGCTAGAGTAGTTCTAGGATGGGTGACCCCCTGGGAAGTGGGGCGTCACAGTTGGTATCAGAGCCATTCACTAGCCGGAAATGTGAGATGAGTCTCGGCTGAGCCAGGGTTATATAGCGGGTAGAGCGAGGCTCCCCGGCTATTGACCGTTGTGAGTGGAGTGCAGCTCCTCACAAGGCCGGCTAAGGCTAGCGAGACGAGTCTCACATCGCCTGGTGCTTGTGAGTGTGCTTGAGCCTGACGTGGACGTCAGGGCTTAAAGGGGGGAAGAATGTGACACCCCCGGAATTTGGATTAGTCCTCTATATAAATGATATAATAGGACTAAAGCTCTAACCCGGCTATAGCATTTTGGATGGTAGCAAGATCCAAGAAAACATGAGAGTTAAGCGTGCTAGAGCTAGAGTAGTTCTAGGATGGGTGACCCCCTGGGAAGTGGGGCGTCACACATACCGGTTGGCGTTACCGCCAAACCTCGAACAGATACACAACGTGCTAAATGTCTCGATGCTTCGTAAGTACCTTCCCGATTCGTCGCACGTCCTCGATGTTTCTGCCATCGAGTTGCGCGAGGACTTGAGCTTCGAGGAAACACCAGTACGAATATTGGCGCGTGAAGATAAGATGCTACGCAACCGGACGATCCCTTACGTGAAGGTGCAATGGAGTAACCATGAGGAGCGTGCGGCGACTTGGGAACTGGAGACGAAGATGAGTGTAGAGTACCGGGACTTTGTAGAGTGTACCGACCTCAGAAGATGGCGTGGTGCGGAGAAATCGCCTCGGGCGTGTACCATATATGTTTACAGATGAGTTCGGGAGGTTTCGGACTGGTGCAGAGACCACGAAGGCGAAAAGTGAGTTGGAGTCGGCAGTTATGGGAGCCAGTTTTTGGATTGAGCACATTGACTCTACGGTTGAGCTTTTTGAGTGGGGAAAACTTTGGACATGTGTATTTTCAGATTACAGCAGAGTTCGGAAAGTTCCGGACTGATGCGGAGGCCCTAAGGGCAAAAAGTGAGTTGGAATTGGCTTAAAATGGATTAATTAATTAATTAATTAATCTATTAAGTGTTGCCTGTGAAGGGAATTAGAGAAAGAAAAGTAAAGAAAGAAAAAGGAATTAAAAGATGTGTGGATTGGTGCTAGTGTTGGTGTTGGAAGAGTGTTGGAAGAGTATGGGGTTCTTTACACCATGCACCATGCACTAGCACTAATTAATTAAGTGCCACGTCATCCTTCTTCTTCCTAAACTCAAACAGAGGATTTGAAAATAAACAGAGGAAAGAGAAGAAGGGGAAGAAGGAGAAGAAGAAGAAGAATTGAAGGGAAGTAAAAGAGGATTTTGATTGTCTTGACGGTGCGGATCTTCTGCTAGTAGCCGCGCGGAGCCGAGCGGAGCGCGCGCGAAGAACTTGAGTGAGGAGTAACGGTTCTTTTTTTGAAGCTTGAGTTTTTAGGATTTTTGTTGATTTTGTTGGAGTTGAATTGGGTTTTGGAAGAGGTTGGTGTTGATGATTGGTGGTGTGGACTTGGTTTTGCTATCCATGGGTGGAGGAGTCACGTGCTTGGGCGCCGCGCAGCTTGGGCGCGGGCGCGCACGCGCGCTGCGGGCCAGGACGCCGCGCGGCAGGCGCATGGGCGCCGCGCGTGTCACGCCCCGGGGTCGAACTGCGACCCGGGCTCGCCAACAGAACCGTCGTTTGTACGGAAACTGCCGTACAGACGAAGCGTCTAACCTGCAAAAGAGATCTATAGCTATACAAGTATCAGGGCTGAAAAGAGGCTATACTGAAAAAGAAGAACTAAACAACTGAATCACTAAGTGGTAAAAGTTCAAGTACACCAATCCTCTGGCTCACAAAAGCATAAGTACAAAAAATACTATCTGGTACAAAAGTGGAAACCAAAAAATAAACTCGGGTGACTCTACCACTGACCCCACAGACTCGGGTAGGAACTAGCCGGCAACGCTCTTACCTCGGTCTGAAGGCTCCAAACGAGCCGAACCTGGAACGGTCGCCTCAGGAACACCTGTCATCACAGCGGGTGTGAGATCTACTGCAACAGGCAGATCTCAATGGGTACCGACGCCAAAACCCACAGTATGCCCACTAAGTCTGCTGGAGACAAAAACAGATAGATAGATAGATAGAATATGAATGCTGGAAATGAATCTACCACTATATGTCTCGATGCAACGCAGGGAATAAGTTCTCAATCTCTCTCACGGGAGGCCTGGAAATTCTGAACGACTGCCACCTACAACCCTATCTAACAAGAACACGCTGTAGGCATAGCCGCCCATAGTTTCCGCCCCCGCACTGGAAATGCTAAAACTCTCACATGACACTAGAAAGTCATCTCAGTTTCATTCAAGTAACCACCGGGTAACTCGTCCAGGGTATGTACCCACCTGGTAACTCAGCCAGGGGCATGTAGCCATCTGGTAACTCGGCCAGTGGTATGTATCATCTGGTAACTCGGCCAGTGATATGTATCCATCTGGTAACTCGGCCAGTGATATGCATTGTCACGCCACGGGGGTTCGAATCGCGCGGAAGAGGAGCCACCGATGCCCCTAATTCAGCCATACATTTTTTTTTGTAAACCATTACTCCCCGGCGCGTGTCCAGACCCGCCGCATATACAAATTCACTCTGCAAACGGGCAGAGTCTCCTTTGTATATGCACGGCGTCTCAACTACAAAGTGTCTCTCAAGGCGTAACACATACAGTCTTTAACCACATCAGTTGGGGTCTCGCACACATACAACCAAACAACTCACGTGATCTACTAGTATCAACCTATAACATAGAGGCCGTCGATTTGAAAGGATAAATAATCACAAGGTTTTGAAAGCGGCATCCACACGATGCCATCGTTTTGGAAAAACTGTTTTAAAGCCACATAAATCCACAGGGTTTTGAAAACGGCACCCACCCGATGCCGAATTTTGTGAAAACAGTTCGAAAACACATAAATTCCACAAGGTTTTAAAATCCGGTGCCCACACGACACCCATGTTTTAAAAGCGGTTTTCGCAAACGGTTTTCTTTGCTTTTCATTGTTTAAAATGGCCAAGTAAGAAAAGATATAACATTCATTCGCTCCTATAGAAAAGGGAAAGACAACATCCACTTCGACCCCACGGGGGTGTCGCAATCCACAACTAACTAGCATGAGTAATAAAGGAAAGAGGGAAATAATAGTCACTGTGTCTGAAGTCGATCAGTGTCAGAACAACACTCTCGCGGACTCACCGGTGCCCTAGCACTCGCCCCTGGACGAACCTGTCACGGAGTGGGAAGTCAGTGACTAGAAATAGTATGGTAATCGAAAGGCTAAACAAAGCAAACCACATCACCGGAGAAACCGTCTCACTCCGATACCGCCATCGGTAATCACACCCTGTACCAAAACAAAACCGGGCACCTTTCCCGATCACCGCATCGAGCCCCTACCCCGGTGTTCCCCGCCGAGCACCTGTCTCGGCCGCCGAGCACCTGCCTCGGCATCACCGCTCACACCCTCCACCCATGAGGGCCCCCATTCCTAACGCCACCGTCACGTGGGGTACACGGGTCAACGTACCACTTTTCCGAAAAAGCACACCCTTGCGGTGGCCAAACCGCCGGTGTGCGTGTAGCAAAACAAGAGCCTCAGATCGATAGTAGGTAAAATAATATAACAGGGTTAGTACATAAACAGGAGGAGGCTTACTATTCACCTTTGCCCCAAACATACTATTTCTATCATTAAATTCCTATTCCCACAATCCCCGGGAATGTACCCACCTCGTGTGTGTCGTCCCGCGCTCGACTAGTACGCGTCTGTACGCCCGTCGCCAACGACGTCCCGCACTCCTGAAGGTACAAGGGCATGTCAAGACTAAGGAAAACAAAAACCACACCGACACCAAACAGGACCCAGACGATGGACGCAACCCTGGACTTCGTGCGGCGGAGTCCCCCGCACGGCACCAACCCGTGCGGTGCGCCCTTCGTCTGCGTATCGCCCGAACGGCCCCGACCCGTTGCGGTGGACAGACGGCGCGCTTGCCGCGTGGCGTGCAGCCTGTGGGTGGCCCGCGCGACCCCAGACCGCGCGGTGCCCTCCCGCGGGTAGTACCCGCGCGGCGCGCCCGTCTCGCGGCGCCCCGCCTGCAGGCGGCCCGCGCGGCATCTGCCCGCCCGGTGCCTGCCTGCGGGCGGGTGCCCGCGCAGCGCGCCTGCCGCACGACGCCCCACCTGCAAGCAGCCCGTGCAGTCCCAGTCCGCGCGGTGCCTGCCTACGGGCGGGTGCCCGCGCAGCACGCCTGCCGCGCGACGCCCCGCCTGCAGGCGGCCCGCGCGGCCCCTGTCTGCGCGGTGCCTGCCTGCGGGCGGGTGCCCGCGCAGCGCACCTGCCGCGCGGCGCCCCGCCGGCAGGCGGCCCGCGCGGCCCCAGTCCGCGCGGTGCCTGCCTGCGGGCGGGTGCCCGCGCAGCGCGCCTGCCGCGCGGCGCCCCGCCTTCAGGCGGCCCGCGCGGCCCCAGTCCACGCGGTGCGTGCCTGCGGGCTGGTGCCCGCGCAGCTCGCCTACCGCGCGGCGCCCCGTCTGCAGCTCGCCTGCCTGCGGGCGGGTGCCCGCGCAGCGCGCCTGCCGCGCGGCGCCCCGCCTTCAGGCGGCCCGCGCGGCCCCAGTCCGCGCGGTGCGTGCCTGCGGGCTGGTGCCCGCGCAGCTCGCCTGCCGCGCGGCGCCCCGCCTGCAGGCGGCCCGCGCGGCCCCTGCCCACGCGGTGCCTGCCTGCGGGATTGTGCCCGCGCAGTGCGCCTGCCGCGCAGCGCCCCGCCTGCAGGCGGCCCGCGCGGCCCCAGTCCGCGCGGTGCCTGCCTGCGGGCGGGTGCCCGCGCAGCGCGCCTGCAGCGCGGCGCCCCGCCTGCAGGCGGCCCGCGCGGCCCCTGCCTGCGCGGTGCCTGCCTGCGGGCGGGTGCCCAAGCAGCGCGCCTGCCGCGCGGCTCCCCGCCTGCAGGCGGCCCGCGCGGCTCCTGCCCGCGCGGTGCCAGCCTGCGGGAGGTGCCCGCGCGGCGCCCCACCTGCAGGCGGCCCGCGCGGCGGCGGCGGCGGCGGCGGTGGCCCCGATCGCCCCAACCCCAAACCGCGGACGTCCCCCTCCCCACAAAATTTACAAAATCAAGAACTTTTAAAAAACGTACCTTGATTCGCGAGGGAAAGAAGAGGAAGAGAGATTGCCCGCCTTCGCCCGAAGATCCCCGAAGAGTTTTGTGCCGCACGTTGGATCGCAAACGGGGAAAACTAGGGTTCCTCTTCCTTGCTCGAACGTCCAAGCACAATGGGGTGGGGATCTCTAATCCTGCACGCCCTTTGTCTTTAAATCAACTCGTCTGACCTAACCGAGTTAATTAGTCAAACCGATTGAAGGGTCAGGATTACCTCAATCCCCGTGCAAGTCGTCAGCACGGTTCCCGGAACACCCAACGGGGGTCCAACTTCAACAATTTATTCTGGATGAACCGGGAGTCGAAATCTGAAACCGATCGCGCCTGCGCGCTCCGCTCCGCGAGCTCTACCGCCTAAAATTATCTGCGGCCCCTACGATCTGTCTGGAAAAACACCAAAATAAGGCCCTCGGTCGGACATTACAAGAAGAGGGGTGACGAGAAGGGTTAAAGAAAGACCGGGACTTACACCACTCACCGCTAAAAAACAAGTTTCGTCCCCGAAACTTAATCTTCCCCTGCGGCGAAGAGGTCCGGGTAGCACTCCCTCATCTTTGACTCTGGTTCCCAAGTTGCCTCACGCTCTTCTTGAGTTCCTCAAAACTTTCTTGGCATTGGGCTGTCCAAATGAATTTTTCTCCTTTTCGGGTCAGGCGGATTAGGGGGGTCGCAATCTTCGAGAACCCCTCGACAAAATGTCTATAATATTCTGTAAGGCCCAGGAAGCTGCGGACTTCCGTTACCGTAGTCGGTTGGGGCCAGTCGGTCACCGACTCCACCTTCTTGGGATCCACTGCAATTCCCGCTGCTGAGATGATGTGCCCCAGAAAGCCCACTTCGCGAAGTCAGGACTCACATTTCTTAAACTTAGCAAACAGCTTCTGGTCCCTGAGAGTCTGGAGAATAATCCGTAAGTGCTCCTCGCAGTTGATCGAAGAGGTCCTCAATCCTGGGCTTGTTCTTCACTGTAACCTTGTTTATCTCCCTATAGTCGATGCGTAGACGTAGGCTTCCGTCCTTCTTTCGCACGAAGAGTACGGGTGCGCCCCAAGGCGACACACTCGGTCTGATGAACCCTTAAAAGTCCAAAACAACTAACCCGGCGACAAGAAAAAAAAAAGCCACACTAACGCCCTCACAAGGCTCCAAAAGGTGCCAACAAAACAGGCTGGGTTACTAACTACCTGAAAATTCTCCCCTGAGACACCAACACGGACCGCTCCCACCTGTCACCAACACGGGCCACCTCCACCCGTCTCCAACACGGGCCACAAGCTCGGAGCATATCCACCGTCCCGGATTACCCGCTCCGACGATCCGTCCTACCGGGGCGTCGGTCAAAACTAACGTTAGATTCCAGCTCTAAGACCTACCTCAAGGTCTAGCCCACAGAAAGAGCTGCGTACAGGGCATCCTAGCCAAAAGTAACCAGTGCCAAAGCTCCAAGCAGTCGACAGATCCCCTTGACCCACACCTGCCCCAATTGATCAACGACCCAAAACGCTCCCAAACTAAGCCTCAAGACTATACCTTGGTCATGGGAAGCTGGCGACAAAACCCACAAGATATGGTCCTACCTCTGATCTGGCACTGACGGGGTGCGACACTCTGATTAACCACTAACGCTCGGTCCAAATCCGTTGCCCCTCCTGTCACGCCCCGGGGGATTAAATTAGCGGAAACGGATTGCAAAAGGTATGTATATTTTTTTTTTGAAAACCTTCTTCCCCGGCGCGTGCCCAGATCCGCCGCATATACAGGATCACTCTACAAACGGACAGAGTCTCCCCTGTATATGCACGGTGTCGCGGTTTGTACAATTTTCAATAGCGGGTAAACATTCAATCACAACAATCCAATCATACAACCATTCACAATGTGCTGAATAAAACTCACGGCCGATTAGTTTGAAAGGATAAAATCCACGATTTTGAAACGGCGCCCACTCGGCACCCATATTTTGGAAACCTTTTTTGAAAGCAACATAAACTCAGGGGTTTTGGAAAACAGTGCCCACACGACACTTAGGTTTTGAAATCCATTTTCGCAAACCATAAATCCACAAGGTTTTGAAAACGGTGCCCACACGGCACCCGAGTTTTTGAAATAGTAGTTTTCGCAATCTGTCCTTTTATTTGCTCTTTTATTTTCCAAAGCGGCCCACAGAGATGTAAAGAAAACTAAACAGTTTATTTGTCACCGTGCCGACATCCACACCGACCCCACGAGGGTATCGAGAACCATCCACAGTCTACAAATAATAAATGGAATGCGAAAGGAAGAGATAAAGTACTGATCAGGTCTCCAGGGACCCTGAACCTCTTGCCGCGGCCTCACCGTCGCCTAACTCTCCCCCCTGTAGGACCCTGTCGCAAAGTGGGAAGTCAGCGACTAAACAAAATGATAACAGCAAAACCGGTAAAGAAACGTCCAACCGTAGTCTATCCGGAGCAACCACCCTCACAAGGGAAAGGTAAAAACAAACACCTGTAAACCTGCAATACTCGATCCCGTCGGACAACTAAACCGACGGATCGCACCGCGCCCAAGTCGGACAACTAAACCGAATGGGTCGCACCGCTCCCGCGTCGGACAACTAAACCGACGGGTCGCACCGCTCCCGCGTCGGACAACTAAACCGACGGGTCGCACCGCTCACACCTTGGCGCATCCAAGCCCCACAACTAAATAGGCCCCACGCCGTCCTGTGGGTATACACGGGTCATGGACCACTTTTCCGGAAAAGCGCACCCTTCGCGGTGGCCAAACCGCCGGTGCGCGTGTTGCAGCCGAGCATAGTAACCGTGAACAATATATATATGTGCATGTATGCGAACCATGTGAGACAATATATACATATCTATGTATGAGAACCGTATGAAATAATATATACATATCCGTGCGTGAGAACCATATGAAACAATATATATCCACAACATACACCTATCCATGCATGAGAACCATATGAAACAATATGTATATCCAATCATAAGGACCGTAAAGCCATAAACGAATAATTGATACCTTCCTACCATGTTTAACCCAAGTACACATAAGGTTGACCCCGTCCAACATGATAGAACTAAATGCTAAGACTTAAGAATAAAAACCCAAAGTAAAAACCCACCTGAATGCAGGCCGATCCCGAACTCCCGCTAGACTACCGGGAGGCTGGTGCTGAACTGCTGGGCCCTGAACAGAGACTGTAGTCAGAACTAGACTCACACATACCCATCCTGACAACACTACAGCAACACACGCTAACACGGAATAATATAGCCGATTTACGGAACAAGGTCCGATTCCCGCTCAACAAGAGCCCACGGAACTCTAACAACCTGTCCAGCAGGTATGAAAAAAAAACTGTCTAAAGACTGCCAGCGTGTCCCAATTACATTTAGATCCATAGTACATCATAATTATCTATAATAATACTACATTAATTACTTGTTTCGACTCGTTCTTGCAATCCGGGAACCCAAATATAGTACTGTAAGTTCTGTCGCGTCCGTTTCGACGAGACGAAGCTCATGCTCATGGGCTTGGGTCAACAGGAGGCCCACATACAAAGTTGGCCCATAAATACCTAGGGCCCAAAAACACTTTGCTAAAAACCTTTATACACTTGATTAATTTGTGATCTACTGTGAGCATCGTGTTCGGGGGTGTCCAAAGGTGCAGAGGCTCACCTCTGAGCCTCTGCCGGCCCACCAAAACCAGGTGTATGAAAACAAGATCAAACCGGAGCTCGACTTCGAGCAATAAATAAAATAGCCGTTCAGGACAGCAACAAAGTAGTACGTTACATTCAGGACAATGAAAAAGGTTAAGGGCTCACCTAAGGCAGGTTGCACGCCCTCTGGTTTGTCTGCTGGAGCAAAAGCCACTCGTCCTCACCTTCTAGGAGCGCGGTTTGGCCGGGTTCACTTCCCACTCGGTCATCCTTCAAACTAAGGTGAGCATCACCTTTCTGGGACCTCCAGGAGTGGAGAAAGCCGCTGCCCGAGAAGCTTGGTAGCTCCCAGTGCTCCCCCACCCGAGGAAGAAGAAGAAGAAGCTTCAAAAGCCCATTAATGGCAACTTAAGAACCGAGCTGCATGGGTTGCATGCAAAGGGCCTAGAAGCAAGCCCAAGGTGTCAGAAGACTTACCCAAGTTGGCCGGCGCCGGAGGAGCGACGGCGGCGGCGGGGCGGCGATGCTCGGTCAAAACCAAGAACTAAGCTTTTAGGTTTTGCTCCCCCGCCTTCCACACTGCACCAAAGCCCACCAAACCTTGTGGGAGTTCTTCTGGGAACCAGAAGAAGGTTCTGCTCATCTTGGTTCCGGCGCCGGAGCTCCGGAGGCAGCGCGCGCCGAAACCGTCCAAGAACTAGGGTTCCAGCGTCCCATTTGCATCCGCCGGCCACCCGGAGGTCCGGGGACCTCGGGGCTTCACCTGGGTCACCCAAGTAATGTCAGAAGTCGGCTGCTATGGTCCAAGTCACCAAGATCCTAACAAAAGCTGAGACCCTACCTCGCCGGATCCGAGGAAGAAGAAGGTGGTGGCCCCCCGCCCCGCCCCCGGCGGGCCTGGCGTCGGGGCTCCTCGATCTGCTCCTCTGGAGGCTAAAGGTGCTCCCAGATGGAAGTAGAAGAGATCTCGGGCCCTTGGGTTGCTTCCTTCGTCAATCCAACCCGAAGCAAGAATGAACCTTGCTTTCCCGGCGAGGGAAGGTGGCGGCCGGCGGCGTGCGGCTCGGGAAACACAGAGGAGGAGGAGAGGGAGTCGTGGGTGCGGTTATGAGCAATGCGGCTAGGGCTAGGGCAATAGGACCGGGTTTCAAAGATTTAAAACTAATTGGGACCAAACTTCAATAAACCCCCCTCAACTCTCCATCTTTCCAACTAGGTCCCTCACTGTACCACCATCTTGCACCGAAGACCCTCTCCGCCAATTCTCTCGCCATTCGACACATACAATGTAAGGATTTTTCGCAAAATAGTGCGAAATCCTGAGTATTTCACACTTTTCGAGGCTACCGGGTCGTCAAACTGCAAAAAGAGACCACCACGACGTCCGGCTCGACAAAAACTATAAAGTAGTGATTTTAGTTTGCCGCATTCGATCCCCTACAATTTTAAAAACCATCAAATACTATGAAATAAATAGTTCTGCACGCTTTGCGATGCTTCTGGCTCGTCAAACGGAAAATTGGTCAACGCCACTGCGCTCAGAATGATGACGCCATTCAAATCGACTACCTGGATCGTCAGATTCGAACTCCAGACAGTCGATCGGCCGACGTTGGCTCGCGAGGGAATTAAATCCGGGAGTTACTATTCATTTCCCTAATCACTTAAGTCGCGGGTCCCACTAGTTTCCTTACTCATTTCAGGACGATCCGACCGTCGGATCGACAAACGATCTATACAATTTTCACTCGATTCGATGAGACAGTCACACTGGAGACCTCAGATTTCCAAGATTAGACCCGGATCGAAAAGGCAGAATTTGTGCTTCGGCGATTGTGCCGTTCGCACATCGGTAAACCGACCACTAAAGTTAACTTTATTTCCTCGCACACATTCGCACCTGGAAAACCCTCTTTACACTAACACAGTTTTCCCGAGTATTACACCTCCCCCCAAGCACCGGGCATCGAATCGAGCGGTAACCCTCCAGACCAAACAGTGACACTCCCAACTAGGAGAATTCTAACCTCTAGGTCCGCTCAACAATGACCTCCAGGTACAGTCGACTATCCATCCGAAGCCTAAAGGGTCGGAAGACGACAAGCAACGAAAACAGCGAGAAGAACCTTGTCAACAAGTTGCCTAGGTTCACTAAACGCACTCGAGGGATCACGCACTAACCCACCAGTTAGAAGTCGCCACTTATGCACACTTGTACGAAGCGAGACACGGCCTCTCTAACCGAAATCGAGCCCCAACCGAAAAGATTTACTGGCTCCGGTGGTCCCCCTTTCTAACCCAAAGGAGCACCCCGAGACCCCATCACGACGATTTCTACAACCATCGCAGTGTCTACGGTAAAAAGCCGAACTATGGGTAACAACCAAAGGGGAAGAATCCTCATTCCCACCCATACCTTGCCCAAGATGTAAAAGGATCGGCCGACTATCTGGTGTAACCTATAACCAGCAGATCTAGAAGGTACAAATTTCGACAAGAGACTACCCAGTTACCCACGACCGACAAAACGGCCGACACACTAATAAACACCGGTGGGTTACACTACCACGCGTCACTGTTGTAGACGACGACCCGAATGTCGGCAGAGGAAGGGGTTCGGAAAGAGAACAAAAGCCGGCGCAACAATCTGGTGTGATAACAGCCGCACCAAGTACATAAACACCGTCAGCAGACCCACCGTGTCCTGTGCTGGTGGCCTAGTCCCTTGACTCATAGCAACCATCAAGGCCCCGAAGGCAGCCGGCCTCGACCCCAACCTCCCGTAGCTGCTGCCTCTGGAGCTGGTTCTTCGCGGTCGCTGACGCTGCTGCGTCCGCCCCTGCATCCTCAGCGGTAGATCTAGTCCTGGCCAAGATCTGAACATTTGCACAAACCAGTTACTCCTAGTTTAAACAAAAAGGAACACCGCAAACGCTGGCCCTAAAAGGAAGAAAAACAATAATTCCCCCTTCCCCCACGAGCACTCGCATTTTACTTATCTATCCCAAGTTTACTTTATTAATCACTAGTTAGTGTCTTGCGCCCCGTGGATGTTAGGCCCCGACTGTTGTGGTTAAAGTTTACCGCTCTGATACCATCTTAATCTGTCACGCCCCGGGGGTTCGAATCGCGCGGAAGAGGAGCCACCGATGCCCCTAATTCAGCCATACATTTTTTTTTGTAAACCATTACTCCCCGGCGCGTGTCCAGACCCACCGCATATACAAATTCACTCTGCAAACGGGCAGAGTCTCCTTTGTATATGCACAGCGTCTCAACTACAAAGTGTCTCTCAAGGCGTAACACATACAGTCTTGTAGAGTCCTGGCGTTCCAATGCCTTTGTATACCTTCTTTTTATGACGGGATTGTTAGGAAAACTTTTCACTGTGTTTTCTGCAAAGAACTGGCCTGGACCGCGAGTATTTTTCTTCGACTGAGCTCAGAAAACGGAGTAGGGCAAAGCGAACGGATTCGGATTCCGATTTACGGATCTCCCGGAATGGGGGGCAAGGCGTTTGCCTTCGTGTGGTGCGTCGGAATCCGTGCTAGGTGGCCGGCACGCTTTTCGAGGTGATCGGATGGGATCCTTCTACAATCGGACTTTTCATCTTTTTATGTCATTGGTTTATTTTAATTATTTTTGTAGTACCTCGACCTCCCGGTTTTCCGTTTTGATCTTATTTGAATCCCTTTTAGTTGTTAGGGGGGGTTGAAAGTTCGAGAAATTCTGGACTGACCGTCAGGGTGTGCGGGTATTTTTTGGTGCTAGAGCTCGCAAATCGGTGAACGGTGGCGCGATCGGATTCGAATTCCGACTTCGGGATCTCCCTGAATTAATTTTTGAGGTTCTATATCAGCTCGGGCGCATCGGAATCCGTGCTGGCGATCGGCACGCTTTCCGAGGTAATCTGGGCCCTCCGTTCTAATTTCGACTGATTTGGATTGGCATCGGGAATTTATTATTATTGTTATCATTTTTATTATTATTGTTATTACTTTTGAGTTAGCGTATAAGTCCGGGTGAGGGTGTGTGTGGGGAAAACCCCAAACCATATTTTCCCTCTTTTCAAGAACGACGTGGAGACCGAGACGGGGAGACGGGGAGAGGAAAGGAGGAACGAATTTCTTTCTGCAGAATCGATCGAGCAAGGAATGGGCGACCCTCCTTCTTCCTCTTCCTCCAGGGAAATCAAGGTTAGCATCGTTGTTTTGTTTTAGGTTTTGGGGTTTCGACTGTTGGTGGTTCGGTTGTCGCGCGATGTGGGCTTTGTGGTAACGGGAAGCCGCCGCCGCCGTTGTTAAACGGGAGGCCGCCGCCGCCGTTGTCGTGTTCACGGAGTCATCGCCGCAGCCGTCGGGATCGCAGGGTCGCAACCGGAGCCGGAATTGGGGACGGATTACTGTTCGTCAACAGGGATTTCAGGCCGCGGTCCATGGCGCCCGCGTGCACCCGGCGCACGCTTCCGCGGCCCGGGGGCGCAGACCCGGTGCACGGCTGCGTGCGCCAGGCCGCGCGGTCCACCGGGCCGGCGTGCACCCGGCGCACGCCTCCGCAGCCCGGGGCCGCAGACCCGGCGCACGAAACGCGTGCACCAGGCCGCTCGGTGCACGCCCTAGGCGTGCACCCGGTGCTCGACACCGCAGTGGGGAGTGGTGAACCCGGTGCGCGCCAGAGCCCGTGCGCGGCCCGGCCCAAGCCGCACCGGTCCACCGCTACAGCGTGCTCCCGGCCCGTGCCGCGGCCGCCTGCTGTTGTGGACCCGGTCCACGCCTGGTTTCGTGCACTAGTTTTCTGAAAGGGATCCAGAAGCTTCGTTTTTGGCCCGTTTCGCCCCGTTTTTGAGTGTTTTTAACCACGACGATGATTGTTTTAACAAGATTTCTTTTTGTAGCTTTTCGGGGGCATTGTGAGGGTTTTTTTTTAACTGGAGTTTTCCGCACACCTCCTTCTTCGCGTTTCAGGTGGGTACATCCTTAGAACCCCTGTATGCCCATTTTCGTTACTGTCATGATTATCGTGTGGTGTGTACTCGGCTCATTATTGTTGGTTACGTTTTGGGTACTTGGTTCATTATGTTGGTTTCGTCTGGAGTACTTGGTTCATTATTGTTGGTTACGTTTTGGGTACTTGGTTCATTATGTTGGTTTCGTCTGGAGTACTTGGTTCATTATTGTTGGTTACGTTTTGGGTACTTGGTTCATTATGTTGGTTTCGTCTGGAGTACTTGGTTCATTATTGTTGGTTACGTTTTGGGTACTTGGTTCATTATGTTGGTTTCGTCTGGAGTACTTGGTTCATTATTGTTGGTTACGTTTTGGGTACTTGGTTCATTATGGTTGGTTCGTCTGGAGTGCTTGGTTCATTATTGTTGGTTTCGTTTTGGGTACTTGGTTCATTATTGTGGGTTCCTTTGAGACTAAGTATAGACTCGGTATTCTTGGAAAGTTGTTTAACTGCATATTTGTAATACTAACGCTGACGGTCTCTATGTTTGAGAAATTGTCCTGTGTCCGGGTTTTGAGCTCGTGGTTGCGACACGCGCACCCGCGGTTTGGCCACCGCAAAGGGTGCTCTTTTTCGGGAAAGCGGTCTTCGACCCGTGTTAACCCACAAGGTGAAGTGGTGGGGGCCCCCGTAGGTGTGGGGTTTGAGGCAGCAAAAGGTGGGGGAAAAGGTGCGACCTGTCGGGATAGGTGTCCGACGAGGTCAGGTGCCCCAAGGTGTGAGCGGTGCGATCTGTCGGGATAGGTGCCCGGCGAGATCAAGGTGTATAGGTGTTACGGGCATTACAGATGTTGCAGGAGTTACATGTGTTCGCGTGTCACTCTTCCAGTGAGTCGAGTGGTTGCTCCGGATAGTTTTACTGTTGGGTTTGGCTTCCTTTCCTGCTTTGTTATTATCATTATTGTTTAGTCGCTGAGTTCCCACTTTGCGACAGGGTCCTCCAGGGGGGAGAGTTAGGCGACGGTGAGGCCGCGGCAGGAGTTCTTGGGTCCCTGGTGACCCCGAACAGTACTTTCTATTTTCCCCTTCGCATTTCATTTACATGGTAGACTGTGGTGCGGTTCTCGATACCCTCGTGGGGTCGGTGTGGATGTCGGCATGGTAGTTTTTGAATTATTTAATTCCTTTTTCATCTCTGTTGGCCGCTTTAAGAAAATCAAAGAGCAAACAAAAGAAAAGATTGTGAAAACTGGATTTCAAAACCTAGGTGTCGTGTGGGCACCGTTTTCAAAACCTTGTGGATTTATGGATTTCGAAAAGGGATTTTAAAACCTAAGTGTCGTGTGGGCACTGTTTTCCAAAACCTCTGGGTTTATGTTGCTTTCGAAAGGTGTTTTCAAAATATGGGCGCCGGGTGGGCGCCGTTTCAACAACTGTGGATTTATCCTTTTAAACTGATCGGCCGTGAGATTTATTTAGCATTTCGTGAATGGACGTATGTTTGAACCGTTGTGATTGAATGATTATCCGTTTTTGGACATTGTATGTGTCGCGATGCCGTGCATATACAGGGGAGACTCTGTCCGTTTGCAGAGTGATCCTGTATATGCGGCGGGTCTGGGCACGCGCCGGGGAAGAAGGTTTTTCAAAAAAAATTATACACGCCAAACCCATACCTTTTGTGAATCGTTTCCGCGAAATTAAACCCCCGGGGCGTGACAAGTCTTTAACCACATCAGTTGGGGTCTCGCACACATACAACCAAACAACTCACATGATCTACTAGTATCAACCTATAACATAGAGGCCGTCGATTTGAAAGGATAAATAATCACAAGGTTTTGAAAGCGGCATCCACACGATGCCATCGTTTTGGAAAAACTGTTTCAAAGCCACATAAATCCACAGGGTTTTGAAAACGGCACCCACCCGATGCCGAATTTTGTGAAAACAGTTCGAAAACACATAAATTCGACAAGGTTTTAAAATCCGGTGCCCACACGACACCCACGTTTTAAAAGCGGTTTTCGCAAATGATTTTCTTTGCTTTTTATTGTTTAAAACGGCCAAGTAAGAAAAGATATAACATTCATTCGCTCCTATAGAAAAGGGAAAGACAACATCCACTTCGACCCCACGGGGGTGTCGCAATCCACAACTAACTAGCATGAGTAATAAAGGAAAGAGGGAAATAATAGTCACTGTATCTGAAGTCGATCAGTGTCAGAACAGATGTAGAGTCCTGGCGTCCCCTTGCCCGGGTAGGCCTCCCTTTTATTTCTGACGGGACTGTTAGGAAAACTTTTAACTGCATTTTCTGCAATGGGCTGGCCTGGACCGCGAGTATTTTTCTGCGATTGAGCTCGAAAAACAGAGGACGGCAAAGCGAACGGATTCGGTTTCCGATTTACGGATCTCCCGGAATGGGGGTCAAAGCGTTTGCTTTGAGTGGTGCATCGAAACCCGCGCTAAGTGGCTGGCACGCTTTTCGAGGCGATCGGACGGGATCCTGCTGTGATCGGACATTTCATCTTTTTATGTCAGTGGATTATTTTTTTTATTTGGTGGTACCTCGACCTTACGGTTTCCGTTTTGGGTCCTAATTGAATATTTTTTTTCAGTCGATTATGGAGGGGTTGAAATTCGAGAATTTCTGGGCAGACCGTCGGGACGCGCAGGTATATTTAGATGTTAGTGCTCGCGAAATGGTGAACGGTGGCGCGATCGGATTTGAATTCCGACCCCGGGATCTCCCAGAAATAATTTTTGAAGTTTGCTATCTGCTTGGGTGCATTGGAATGCGTGCCGGCGATCGGTACGTTTTCCGAGGCGATCTAGACCCCTCATTCAATTTCAAATGGCTAAGGTTGTTGACCTGGGTTTAATTTTAAAGTGTCACGCCCCGGCGTCGAAACTGCGACCCGGCTCGCCAACAGATCCGCCACCCATACGGGAAGCCCCGTTTAGACGAAGCGACAACCTGCAAAAGAGCATCTATACTATGCAGATATCAGAGCTGAAAGTAAAACTGCTAAAAATAAAAACTATATACAACACAAGTCCTCACCAAAAGTACAAAAGTCTCTCGAGCAGTAGAAAATAAATACAACTCTATACCTCACTACAAAGTTCTCTCAACATGAACTCTCAAAAGTAATAAGGGTACATCTACTCACTGGACGATGACTGGTAGGGAACTATCTCGCGACTCCCTTACCTCGATCAGAAGAAGCAGCAACAGGAGCAGCAGGAACCGGAGTAGAAGTCCCTGTGGGGAAAACACCACGACGGGTGTGAGAACTACGTCCCAAGTAGTTCTCAGTGGGTGCCGCCAACAAGCCCGACGGTCTGCCCACTAAGTCTACTAGAGGCATAAAGTAACAATATAATACAGAAATGAAAGGGCTGGAAAAGTAACTCTACAGCTACTATGCCTCTATCTAGATGCTCAAGAAAAGGAACAGATGGAACATGATGCATCTACTAACACACACAGTAAACTCACCAAATCTATACTGACTGCCTCAAAGGGTCCAGTCAAACCTGCGCCCACCTACTGCCGCACATCCTCAACAGGACGGGTCTACCGTAGGGTGTCCGTGACTGCCACTAACTGGCACAGTCAGAGGGCCGGCGTCGACAAGTCGCGATAGCAAGTAACAGGCCCAACTCCGGAGTGGCTCTCGAGGGGAGCAACCCCACCGAGGAAAGTATCCGCGTATCTCTGTCGAGCTCAAATATGGCTCATGCAGGCTATAGTCCAAACCACGATCAACAAGATCGACCAACAACAACAACTCTCAACCACAGGCTGGAAAACCACACAGCTGGGGCCACCGTCCACCAGACGGCTCCCACAACAGAACACTAAACTCACAGGAAAGACCCACACCATAAGGGTTCGGAAACCCGATAGACCGGTGCTAAGAACCCTATCAAACAAGAACAGACTCTAGGCTCCGCCTATCGAAGTTCCCGATCCCCTTATAGTTCGGGAAAGCAAAACCTCGGCACGACACGCAGAAAGCACCAACAGGGCCCGAAAGTCCCGGGAGACCTACACCTACAACCCTATCAAACAAGAACAGGTTCCAGGCTCGGCCCCCGTGGCTTTCGTCCCGACAAAGGAACGGCCCCTAGAACCCGGATCACTCGAATCCTTCCGAGTGAGGAGATTTATAAGAAAATGTGACATTTGTTATTGAAAATTATTTTGATCTGGAAGAAATCCATATTTAACGATTTTAGTTCTTTTTAGAAAAACAGTTAGAAAATAAGTGTTTTACCCAAACCCCGAAGGGCTGATGCCTTTGTCCAATCAAACAAGAACAGACTCTAGCGGCCCTTCGATGCTTGGAAGAAAACATTGGTAGACTAAAATCATGTGTATGTCGAAAAGGGTTCTAGGTTCAGCTAACACTAATAACTACTGCCACTAACACAGTGGCGACAACCCAAACAGGGAAAAACAAGACATCCCGGGACCACCGTTTACCCCAACGGTTCCCGGTACAGCTAAACAATCCACTACATCTACCAGACTCCACTCTGCTCCCAAGCACGAGTGCGAATGCATCCCACACTAAAAAGGAGTCCCGACCGCTCGGCCCACTACCTGGGCAAGGATAACACTAAGTCCAGGAATGAAACATAAAGTGTGGATGTCTAAACATAAATAACCCTAGCCCAAGTGAGGGTTTTCTACTGGTCTGGTTACACATGCAACATATGACGGGGGTGCTAGGTCAGGTTCCAACATAACAAATATTTAACATGATAGTAGGAAGCAAGAGATCACAAGATCGACAGATAAAACAAGGAACAACAATTCCTACACTCTAGCATGCTACCCAAGTCCAATCACTATCATGTATGATTCTATATCAATAGAATTAGAGCACAGTCCATAGATCTTGAAAGCAAGCCACCCACCTGAAGACGCTAACTGTCCGGAGTCGTACAGCTGAGAAAACCAGGAAAATAACAACTCTAGGTCCAACGGGTCCAGCACAGTCCACAATCCCTCCTGGGTACAACATAAGGCTACAGTTATACTTTAAATCCAATAAAATCCAGGTTTTACAAATCTGCTGGGAACAGTCCACTTACTGCGAAATTTTCACCTGTAAAACGAACTCCAAAAATTCTGATAAAAATAGCACAGCGATCCTCGCGTCGATAGCTTCGAAACGGGTACCTGCACTTCCAATTCCGAGCACCGTAGGCCAAGTTACAAATTCTACAGTATCGGTGCGCACAATCCCAAAACCATTCAACTGTAAACTCTTGTACAGATAAAAGGAAAAGTGTATACCTTCGGGAAGGTCTCCAAAAATTCCAACAAAAATCCACGATGATCCTCGCGTCGAGTAGATGAAAAAAGTCTAGAAGCACGTCTTGATCCGAGACTCGTGCGCGAAGATCTCCTCAAGAGAAGGTGCTGCCCTCACCAAAATCTCACAGCAAAAAGGGTCCCAGTGAGCACGAGAAAACTCGAAAAATGCGAAATCTGAAAATGTGCGAAACCCAAAATCGTAGCCTCACCTGTTACGAATCCAGCAGCGAAGAAATCGCTCGAAAAGATCGTCGGAGTAGGTCGGGGGAGCTCGTACACCGAAGAGCGACGGAAGAAGCACCGAAGAAAGAACGTCGCGCCGAGCCAAGAAAATGAGAATCTCGAAAAGCGTGCCCCCAAAAATCCCCAAACTCTGCAGATGGAAGTTTCACAGAGTGAGGATCAACTTTGGTAAGGGGCTCTTGGCAGTTTGAAGCTCGGAAGTGCCAAAAGGTTGAAGAAGAAGAGGGCTCGGGCTTTAAATAGGCCCCAAAAAAACAATTGAAGAAATCCCCAAAAGGTCCCAACTTTCGGGCGCAGGGCAACTTTCGGGCGGCTACAGTGTTGGGCCGGCCCAACACTGTGCGCACCCGAAACAGCCCGGGGCCGCCACGTAGCCCGACCAACAGGCGACAGCGGCCCGAGCCGCTCCGCTGCGGCAACGTCGCACGCCCCGGCGCCCGACACGCGTCCCGCACAGCGAACAGCTGTGCGCGGCGCATGAGCCGCCGACGCATGGCACCTCCCCGGTAAAACCGGGTAGGTGGCGCCCGCCAGTGGTAGGGCGACACGCGTCCCTGCCACTGTCGCGGTCATACGTGCGGGCAGGCGGCGCCTGCCGCGCACGCGCCCCGAGGCGGGGTCCCGCGCCCCCGTGCGCCGCACCCGGTGAGCCGACCAATGACACGTTGACACGTGTCCCATGCACCCGGTCCATGCACCCAATTCAGGTTCCGTGGACCGCGCCGCGTGCACCGACCAACCGGGGGATGCCACGTGTCCCCCCGCCCCGGTCCATGCACCGCCGCGTAAAATCTGTAGACCGCGCCTCACGAGCCCGCCAATCAGGCGGCACCACGTGTCCATGCGCCGGGTCCGTGCACCCAGCCGCTCCCCTCTGTGGACCGAGCGCTGCGGACCGGCCCAATCACAAACCGCCACGTGGTAGCCGGCGGTCCACGACCCCTCCCATGCACTGAAATTCAGCGAAAACTTCCGGGGGTCCTTTTTGGGCATCCGGACTCCAAATCAAACAAGCAAATAGCCGTTTTCAAGCGTTTTTCCGCGCTGAATCCAAATCCACCCTCTGTTTGGCCCAAATCAATTTCGAAAATTCGGCAAATGCAGCCGAAGGCCAATCCAGCTGTGGATATCACACAGGGTCCATCTGTGGCATCCCTTTGATGCACTATAGACCAGGTACACCAACACTAGGTGTTCAACACCACGGTTCATGGGAGAAGCTACACGGGGATCAGGGTCACCACATAAAGTCTCTTCGTATAAGTTAAACCGATCGGGGTGCGGGGGGAAACCCTAGAAACCCTTTTTTTCCCCTTTTTCCAAGAAACGGCGGAGGAACCGAGACTGAGAATCGGGCAGAGAAAGGGAAAATCGCCCATCCTCTGCGGGATTGATCGGGCGTGGAGGGGACGATCTCTTTCCTTCATCCTCCTCCGTTTTAGCGGGAGTTCCGTACACCTTCTTCTTCGCGTTTCAGGTGGGTACACCCTTAGAAACCCTTTGTGCACAATCTCGTTTCAGTTATGGTTATCATATTGTGAGTACTTGTCCTGAGGGTTAGGGTCGGGCTTTGAAAACTGGAAATATATTTAAAATTGTGGGTTTTTATTTGAGGCTTAGCATAGAATCGGTGTTGTTGGAAGGTTACTATTTGCATGTTATCGGTATTAATGCTGACAGTCTCGATGATTGCGTTATTTCCCTATATCTTGGTTACTATGCTCGTAGTTGCGACACGCGCACCCGCGGTCTGGCCACCGCAAGGGTGCTCTTTTCCGGGAAAGCGGTCTCCGACCCGTGTAAACCCACGAGGTGAGGTAGTGGGGGCCCCCATAGGTGTGGGGTTTGAGGCATCAAGGGGGGGGAGCGGTGTGATCCATCGGGGTTGGTGCCCGCCGAGATCCGGTGCCCCAAGGTGTGAGCGGTGCGATCCGTCGGGATAGGTGTCCGACAAGGTCAGGTGTATAGGTGTTACAGGTGTTACAGGTGTTACAGGTATTACAGGTGTTGCAGGTGTTCGTGGTTCACTTTCCCTCTTGGGAGGGTGGACAGGTTTTGCAGGTGTTCGTGCTTTATTTTTCCCTCTCAGGAGGGTGGTTGCTCCGGATAGTCGTACGGTTGGCTTTACTGTTTTTCCTGCTTTATTGTTAGCATTATCGTGTCGCTGACTTCCTACTCCGTGATAGGTTCCTTCAGGGGTGAGGGCTAGGCGACGGTGAGACCAGGTCAGGAGCTTTCGAGTCCATTGAGACCTCAGACTGTATTTTCTCCTTTCTTTCGCATTTCATATACTACTTGTAGACTATTGTGTGGTTCTCGATACCCTCGTGGGGTCGGTGTGGATGTCGGAACTTTGCCCTTTGGATATGTGGATGTTTGAGTTCTTATCTTTGTTCGGCCGTTTTTGAAAAAGAAAGAAAGAAAAAGAAAAGAAAAAGAATTGCGAAAACCGTTTTCAAAACTTGGGTGTCGTGTGGGCACCGTTTTCAAAACCCTGCGGATTTATGGATTTTAGAAAACGGATTTCAAAACTTGAGTGTCGTGTGGGCACTGTTTTAAAAACTCTCTGGATTTATGGTTTTCGAACTGATTTAGAAATCTGGGTGCCGGGTGGGCACCGCTTTTAAAATCGTGGATTTATCCTTTCAGATTGGTCGGCCTACAGAATAGTTCAGTAGTATAAATGTTGAGAACTGTTGTGATTGAATAAACTACTATGGTTGCATGTTGTATTAGCCGCGACGCCGTGCATATACAGAGGAGACTCTGTCCGTTTGCAGGGTGATTCTGTGTATGCGGCGGGTCTGGGCACGCATCGGGGAAGAAGGAATTTCAAAAAAAGAAAAAGAAAATTGATACGTAAAACAAATCCTTTTTCCTATGATTGTTTCCGCTGATTGAAACCCCCGGGGCGTGACAACAGCACTCTCGCGGCCTCACCGGTGCCCTGGCACTCGCCCCTGGACGAACCTGTCACGGAGTGGGAAGTCAGTGACTAGAAATAGTATGGTAATCGAAAGGCTAAACAAAGCAACCCACATCACCGGAGCAACCGTCTCACTCCGATATCGCCATCGGTAATCACACCCTGTACCAAAACAAAACCGGGCACCTTTCCCGACCATCGCACCGAGCCCCTACCCCGGTGTTCCCCGCCGAGCACCTATCTCGGCCGCCGAGCACCTGCCTCGGCATCACCGCTCACACCCTCCACCCATGAGGGCCCCCATTACTAACGCCACCGTCGCGTGGGGTACACGGGTCAACGTACCACTTTTCCGGAAAAGCACACCCTTGCGGTGGCCAAACCGCCGGTGTGCGTGTAGCGAAACAAGAGCCTCAGATCGATAGTAGGTAAAATAATATAACAGGGTTAGTACATAAACAGGAGGAGGCTTACTATTCACCTTTGCCCCAAACATGCTATTTCTATCATTAAATTCCTATTCCCACAATCCCCGGGAATGTACCCACCTAGTGTGTGTCGTCCCGCGCTCGACTCGTCCGCGTCTATACGCCCGTCGCCAACGACGTCCCGCACTCCTGAAGGTACAAGGGCATGTCAAGACTAAGGAAAACGAAAACCACACCGACACCAAACAGGACCCAGACGATGGACGCAACCCTGGACTTCGTGCGGCGGAGTCCCCCGCACGGCACCAACCCGTGCGGTGCGCCCATCGTCTGCGTATCGCCCCAACGGCCCCGACCCGTTGCGGCGGACAGACGGCACGCTTGCCGCGCAGCGTGCAGCCTGCGGGTGACCCGCGCGGCCCCAGCCCGCGCGGTGCCCTCCCGCGGGCAGTGCCCGCGCGGCGCGCTCGTCTCGCGGCGCCCCGCCTGTAGGCGGCCCGCGCGGCATCTCCCCGCGCGGTGCCTGCCTGCGGGCGGGTGCCCGCGCAGCGCGCCTGCCGCGCGGCGCCCCGCCTGCAGGCGGCCCATTCGGTCCCAGTCTGCGCGGTGCCTGCCTGCGGGCGGGTGCCCGCGCAGCGTGCCTGCATCGCGGCGCCCCGCCTGCAGGCGGCCCGCGCGGCCCCTGCCCGCGCGGTGCCTGCCTGCGGGAGGGTGCCCGCGCAGCGCGCCTGCTGCGCGGCTCCCCGCCTGCAGGCGGCCCGCGCGGCCCCTGTCCGCACGGTGCCTGCCTGCGGGCGGGTGCCTGCGCAGCGCGCCTGCCGCGCGGCGCCCCGCCTGCAGGCGGCCCGCGTGGCCCCAGTCCGCGCGGTGCCTGCCTGCGGGCGGGAGCCCGCGCAGCGCGCCTGCCGCGCGGCGCCCCGCCTGCAGGCGGCCCGCGCGGCCCCTGCCCGCGCGGTGCCTGCCTGCGGGAGGGTGCCCGCGCAGTGCTTGCCGCGCGGCGCCCCGCCTGCAGGCGGCCCGCGCGGCCCCAGTCCGCGTGGTGCCTGCCTGCGGGCGGGTACCCGCGCAGCGCGCCTGCCGCGCGGCGCCCCGCCTGCAGGTGGCCCGCGCGGCCCCTGCCCGCGCGGTGCCTGCCTGCGGGCGAGTGCCCGCGCAGCGCGCCTGCCGCGAGGCACCCCGCCTGCAGGCGGCCCGCGCGGTGTCAGCCTGCGGGCGGTGCCCGCGCAGCGCGCCTGCCGCGCTGCGCCCCACCTGCAGGCGGCCCGCGCGGCGGCGGCGGCGGCGGCGGCGGCCCCGATCGCCCCAACCACAAACTGCGAACGTCCCCCTCCCCACAAAATTTACAAAATCAAGAACTTTTAAAAAGCGTACCTTGATTCGCGAGGGAAAGAGGAGGAAGAGAGATTGCCCGCCTTCGCCCGAAGATCCCCGAGGAGTTTTGCGCCGCACCTTGGATCGCAAACGGGGAAAACTAGGGTTCCTCTTCGTTGCTCGAACGTCCAAGCACAAAGGGGTGGGGATCTCTAATCCTGCACGCCCTTTGTCTTTAAATCAACTCGTCTGACCTAACCGAGTTAATTAGTCAAACCGATTGAAGGGTCAGGATTACCTCAATCCCTGTGCAAGTTGCCAGCACGGTTCTCGGAACACCCAACGGGGGTCCAACTTCAACAATTTATTCTGGATGAACCGGGAGTCGAAATCTAAAACCGATCGCGCCTGCGCGCTCCGCTCCGCGAGCTCTACCGCCTAAAATTATCTGCGGGTCCCGACGGTCTGTCCGGAAAAACACCAAAATAAGGCCCTCGGTCGGACATTACAAGAAGAGGGGTGACGAGAAGGGTTAAAGAAAGACCGGGTCTTACATGCATTCATCTGGTAACTCGGCCAGTGATATGTATCCATCTGGTAACTCAACCAGTGATATGTATCCATCTGGTAACTCGGCCAGTGGTATGTATCCACCTGGTAACCCGGCCAGTGATATGCATCCATCTGGTAACTCAACCAGTGATATGTATCCATCTGGTAACTCGGCCAGTGATATGTATCCATCTGGTAACTCGGCCAGTGGTATGTATCCACCTGGTAACTCGGCCAGTGATATGTATCCACCTGGTAACTCGGCCAGTGATATGCATCCATCTGGTAACTCAACCAGTGATATGTATCCATCTGGTAACTCGGCCAGTGGTATGTATCCATCTGGTAACTCGGCCAATGGTTTGTATCCACCTGGTAACTCGGCCAGTGATATGTATAATCTGGTAACTCGGCCAGTGATATGTATCCATCTGGTAACTCGGCCAGTGGTATGTATCCACCTGGTAACTCGGCCAGTGATATGTATCCACCTGGTAACTCGGTCAGTGATATGTATCCACCTGGTAACTCGGCCAGTGATATCAGCAAAATTACGCCTCCGGAGCGTGACCCGAGGGGAGCGACCCCACCGGGTATCAAACATGTCTCCTATATCTCAACAAGTAGTATAAGCAGGCTAAAGTCTACGATCAACTAGATCGGAACAACTCAAATGCTCAAAGACACCCCTCACACTCGTGTCCAAGTCAGAACAACATCCCTCGACTAAAATCTGATAAACCCGCAAGAAATCCCGAACCCTCTACAAGGCTAGATGTATCGCCTGCTAAAACATATTTTCAGGGTCAGTTCTTGCATAAAAGGGTTTTCTCAGTTTATAAAAATGGCCCGGGAGCGTTAACAGTGCCCATTAACAGAAGGGTGCACCAAAACAAGCCCGGGTTCCTCCAAACCTATCACGACTGTCCGAAAGTCACCAGATAAAACAATAATGGCAAAAAGGGTCACCATACCTTTGCATAAGGAAGCATTATGAGCATTCTGTGATTTGGAAGAAAACCAACCCACCTGGGATAAATGCGTGAAACCGTGCGCCAAACGAAGGTCCCGATGCGATCCCGCAGCTCCACGCGGCAAAACACGCACCACCGGCCACGTAGGAAGCTAACACTATGCCACTACTGCGAGATAAGAAGAGGAGGAACCGGGATCAGAAAACCCGCAGTCGAAAACCGCGCTCACAACGGCGGAAGAAACCCAACCGGCGACGAAAACACGCCGCGCGTTGCGCGGAAAACCCATCACGCACACGCCGCAGCGCGTCGCCGAGCCGCAGCCTGCGCGGCAAATGCGGCGCAGCTGCACGGTTCCAAAAACCCAGCCGCGCAGCACGAAGGCCGCCTGCGCGGCGCCGGGCAGTGCCGCGCAGCCTGCAGCGCCGCGCGGCACAAGGGCCTCCCGTGCGGCGCCCTGTAGTGCCGCGCGGGGCCCGCGGCATAGGGGCCGCCCGCGCGGCGCCCTGCAGTGCCGCGCAGGTGGCCCTGCTGTGCCGCGCGGGGCCCGCGGCACAGGGGCCGCCCGCGCGGTGCCCTGCTGTGACGCGCGCCTGGCACGCGGCCTGCAGGGCCGCGGGGCCCCAAGGGCCGCTCGCGCGGCCTCCCTGCAGTGCCGCGCGCCTAGCGCGCGGCTTGCATGGCCGCGGGGCCCAATGGGCCGCCCGCGCGGCCTCCCTGCAGTGCCGTGCGCCTAGCGCGCGGCTTGCAGTGCCGCGCGGCCCCAAGGGCGCCCGCGCGGCCACCCTGCGGGCGCCCTCCCTGCAGTGCCGCGCGCCTAGCGCGTGGCCTGCAGTGCCGTGCGGCCCCAGGGGCGCCCGCGCGGCCACCCTGCAGTGCCGCGCGCCTAGCACGCGGCCTGCAGTGCACCACGGCAGCAGGCCGCATGCCGCGCGGCCTGCTGCGCAACCAGGGCGGACCGGCGCCCTGCTGCACAATTATGGCAGCAGGGCGCATGCTGCGCGCGGCGCTCAAGCGCGCCCGCGTAGCGGTGGGCCTCACAGCCACGCGCCTCCCAACTCCGCGTGCGCGCGGCTCGCGCAGCACCGCCAGCCTCGGACAATAAGTCCGCAAGTGCGCTCAACAGGAAAAAGAAAGGGAAGAGGAGTAAAAATTCCAAAATCCCCAAGCTCTCACTCAAAAATAAAAATACTAGAAAATTAACACCCACCTCGACGAGGCTCGCCGCGCCCTCAAATCGACACCACGCCCTCGCGGCGAAGAAAAAAAGCTCAAGAATACCTCTCCATCTTCTCTTCTTCTTCCTCCTTTCCCCTCCCTCTTCCTCTGCTTCACTCCATGCTACAGGAGCTCCATGGAGGTGATGGTGGTGAGGTGGGATTCGAGAGAGAGAGAGAGCCTAAATAAAGCAAAGTGATATTAATAATTTAATGGGGTTAATTAAACCCACCAACTCATCGACCATAATTAAGCCACCACCAACTCCTCCGTCAACTCCAACCCCACCAGCAGCACTTAAGGAAAAGGCAACATTAACAAGGGCTTAATTAAAACAATTAATGAATAAAATATTCCAACAAGCCAACTATTACTCACTTTTTGGCTTTGGGCCTTCCGCCGCAGTTCGGAACCTCCCAAACTCCGCTGTAATCTGAAAATACACATGCCCACAGCTTTTTCTCTTCAAAAAGCTCAACCGTGGAGTCGGTGTGCTCAATCCAAAAACTGGCTCCAAAACTGCCAGTTTCGACTCACTTTTTGCCCTCGGGTCCTACGCGTCAGTCCGGAACCTCCCGAACTCCGCTGTAAACTTAAAATACACCTATTCCAAGTGTTTCCTAATTTTTCTGCACACCACGGTGGAGTCGGTGCTTCCCAAACCAGTCCTCTTTCGCGTACAAAGCCCGAAAAATTCCGAATCAAGCTGGGGCTTCCGCGTAGATCCAAATCAACCCGAACTCCGGTATTCTATAGCGCGGCAGGCGCATGGGCGCCGCGCGGCTGAAGCATGGGCGCCGCGCGTGCAGGACCTGAGCGGGGTTTTGGCGGTTGGCTTGGAGTTCCGGAACCGAGAGGGGTGTTCCGGAACAAGCTCTTGGGTACCGGTACTACTTGAAGAGTACCGGTACCCCATTGTCCAGGATGCCATTTTAGTGATTTTTTTTGTGGGCAGTTTGGTCTTTTCACCTCCCCCAAACCCCAGGTAGACTGGTTGACCCTCTCTTCCCTATATATGTGGACTCCCCCACCTCCTCTCTTCTCAGCACGGATCAGAGAAAAGAAAAGAGAAGAAAGAAAGAAAGAAAAAGATGAAAGAAAACAAGTGGTGCAGCTTAGTGTTCCTGCAGCTTGGAGTCGAGCGGAGCCGCACGCGCGTGTCGGCCGCACATGAGGTAAGTGGTCAGATTGTTCAAGCTTGGGTTTTTGGATTGTTGATTGATTTTTGATGGGTTTTGAGCTGTTTGGGTACTTTCCTTACATCTTTGCATTTGTGCTGTGATCGTGCGGACTTTGCACTGCGCGGAGCCGAGGGTGTGCGCGCGCGTGCTGTGAGTCGACAGCAAGGGAGCCGGAGCGCACCGGATTTTCATTAGAGGACTCGAGAGGATTGATCGAGCTTCCGAAGGATTTTTCTGAGGACCGCGACAGCGCGCGCGCGTGCGGCGCGATTTTGGGCGTTCCGGCAGATTTTTGACAGTGAGAGATGCGGCGCTTCACCGACTTCAGCGATTGCCTGCGGAAAGCGTTCCAGGTGGGTTGGAATTTCTTCAAGATGTATGGAATGCCTTCTAAAGCTATTGAATGCATGTTGATCATGTTTAGCTTATTATTTATATAGCTGGTAAATCTGATAGTTGCCTAGAAAACTATAGAAAAATATTTATGAGCCCCAGATATTTTTAGCATGATCTAGGGATGATATGACACTAGACTGCATGATTAGTTGGCATTAGATCGGCATTTGAACTGTTTTAAAAATCGGCGGACCGGTTTTAATGAAAACTGAGATTTTAAAATAGTCTGGAATTATTGTGAGCTTCCAGAGAGATTGAGTAGGTTCAGGATGCTTATATTCTCGTGCCGGGGGGCCGAGTAGATTTTTAGAGCTCTGTGGGATGAGTTCTAGTGTCAGGTGAGTTGAGATCCCTTGTGGGATTATTCTAGATCATGGGTATTTATATTCTGATTTGGTAGTGGAGATGGTTCTCCGACTTGGTTTTGAGAGGTTGGGCTCTGGCAGATTGAGTTGTGGAGGTTTACCAACTTAGCCATGGGTTGTGCATTATCAGATTTAGTCGTGGAGGGTTCTCCGACATAGCTTTGAGAGGGTTTGGGCATTTCCTGATCGAGTCGTGGAGGGTTTCCCGACTGAGTCGTGCTATCTGAGCAGTGAGTATCCGATCTGTTTGATCGTGGATTATAGCCTGCATGGGCCATTTATGAGATAGTTGAGACTGACGAGATACTTGAGCTCGGTGGGATCGCTCCCCTCGAGTACGCTCCGGATGCGTGATGATGATTGAGATAGACAGACTAGGACGCCCCACGGGGGTGGGCAGGAGCGTTCCTAGTAGTCAGTAGGACGCCCCACGTGGGTGGGCAGGTGCGTTCCTTGTAGTCAGCTTAGGACGCCCCACGAGGAGTGGGCAGGTGCGTTCATAGTAGTCAGTAGGACGCCCCACGTGGAGTGGGCAGGCACGTTCCTAGACGACAGGCGCGGGCTTGACTGAGCCAGTTTTGGGCCAGTCATCGAGATTTGGGATTTAAGAGCACCTCGTTTGAGAGTAGTGCATAGCTTGCTCATAGATGAGTTTTCCTTTGAGCATGATACTTGAGGCATCTAGTAGTGTGAGTGTATGCATAGCAGGATCATAGTAGAGGTTTCCTTGAGCATGTGGTTATGGCATATAGTTGTAGCTCATTTCCTGCTTCCATTTATATATCTATCTGCATACCTATCTTTTGTGCCTCCAGTAGACTTAGTGGGCATACCGTGGATATTGGTGACGGTACCCACTGAGATCTACCTTCTGCAGTAGATCTCACACCCGCTGCGGTGACAGGTTTCTGTGGTAGCTGTTCCGGCTTGGTTCGCGCGGAGTCAGCTGATCGAGGTGAGGACGTGGCTGAGTAGTACCTTACCAGTTTTGAAAGTCAGTGTGAGGTCCTGGAATCTCCCGCGTAGGGTTGCTGGTTGTTGGGCAGCTTTCGGTCGCCGTTGGGGGTGTTGGTGCGCGTGTTGGGGGCCCAGAAATGGATTTGTGATGCAATTTGGGATTTGCTTGCATCACTGGAGGCCTGCATGGGTTGCGCGCATTTTGGACACAAGTGGTGGACTTCGGGCTTAATTTGAGACCCCGTGGGAAGTTGGAGGACCCGTCGGGTGTTTAGAAGTGATTTCGCGCGATTCAGATGTCAAAATTAGACTCCGAGTGAAGTCCGGATAAAAGTTTACCTCTCCGGTCGCCTTCGGGAATTTTTAGAGTTGGAATTGGGCAAATCGGACTTTAAAAATGGACCCGGCGCGAAAATCGGATCGAGTGGGCATTCGGCAAATTTTCAGGTGAGAATTTGGAGAATTGGACATTGTTTTTGGATTCAGCACGCGAAATCGCTAAGATTGGACTATTTATTTGTTGGATTTGGAGCCCGGATAAAGTGCGCATTTTTCGAGGCAAAAACGGCACGTTTATCGAGGTGTGCGCGTGGCACGGATCCCGAGGCGAACGCGGCGCGCGGGTCAAGGCACGCGGTTCGAGGCGGCCGCGTGATGGGACGGGCAGCAGCGCGTCAGGGGGGAGGCGCGCCCCCTGCGCGGGCCACGTGGGGGGCCGCCACGTGGCGGACCCCCGTTGGCGCCCGCGCGGGCGCAGGGGCGCGCGCCCGTGTCACGGGCGCGTGTCCCGCACCTGTGGGCGGCAGGGTGTCACGCGCCCGTGTGGCGCGTGAGCTGCGCGCCCGCGTGGCCTGCTGGGATACGGCCACGTGGCCGCGCGCCGCTTTGCCTGGACCTGGTGCACCCGTGTGGGTGCGGTGGACCGGCCGGTGCACCGTGGACCGGTGCACCGTGGACCCCTCTCTCTCCCTTTCTCTTCTTCTTCTCCTTCTTCCTCCCCGCAAGCCACCTCCTTTCCTTCTTCGTTTTCTTCTCCAACCGAGCGACAGGGAGAGTGAGGGAGGAGGTTGTGGGAGATGGCTTTTCGCGTCGCGGGCCTCGTGGAGCGCGCGAGGCTTCCGATGGGGGTGTTGCGGCGACGGCGGCGCAGTCGGGTAGGTCCCGTGTGTTGGTTTTACTGTATTTTTGTACAGTTTTGGGGCGATCTTTTAGACTGTAACTGACCCTCTTGCTCCTTTCTGTGTTTGGCACCGTGCACCGTTTTGCGTGCGGACTCCGGCACCGTGCACCGTTTTGCGTGCGGATTCCGTTTTGCGTGCGGATCCTGGCACCGTGCACCGTTTTGCGTGCGGACTCTGGCACCGTGCACCGTTTTGCGTGCGGACTCCGGTACCGTGCACCGTTTTGCGTGCGGACTCCGTTTTGCGTGCGGATCCTGACACCGTGCACCGTTTTGCGTGCGGACTCTGGCACCGTGCACCGTTCTGCGTGCGGACTCCGTTTTGCGTGCGAATCGTGGCACCGTGCACCATTTTGCGTGCGGACTCTGGCAGCGGACATCATTTTGCGTGCGGACTCCGTTTGGCGTGCGGATTCCGGCACCGTGCTCCGTTTTGCGTGCGGACTCCGGCAGCGGAGATCGTTTTGCGTGCTGATCGCGTGGAGGCCAATTGCAAGTGTCTACGAGCAATTGGTGGCAAATCGAGGTGGGTGGCCTTATCTCCAAGTTTTATGGAATGTACATTAATTCTATTGATGTAGGACTATGCATGATAGTTTATTCCCTTGTGTAGCATGCTAGATTGTTGGAATGGCTCTCCCTTTATTATCTGTTAAAATAGTTATTTTGGAACTTGACCTAGCACCCCCGTCATATGTTGTATGTGTAACCAGACTAGTAGAAAACCCTCACTTGGGCTAGGGTTATTTATGCTTAGACATCCACACTGTACCTTCATCCCTGGACATAGTGTTTTCTCGCCCGGGTAGTGGGCCGAGAGGTCGGGACTTGCTTTTAGTGTGGGATGCTTTTACACTCTTGCCTGGGAGCAGAGTGGAGTCTGGTAGTTGTACTGGGTTGCTTATCTGTGCCGGGAGCCGTTTGGGTAAACGGTAGTCCCGGGAGGTCTTGTTTCCCTGTTGTGCCGTCGTGGAGGGAGCCGTTGCGCAGACGGCAGTCCCGGGCGTCGAGTATCTTCCGGTCCGTCTTGTTGGGAACCATTGGGGTTGACAGTGGTCCCAGGTCGTTGAGTGTTGTCCGACCTGTTTTGTTACCCTGAGTTGTGGGTCGTTCTTGGCTGTGGAGTATCTCCAGCCAGTGAGCCTTGTGCTGCGAACCGTTGGAGAGGCTAGTGTCTCGTGTTTCGAGTTAGCCGAGCAGCTGAGTCGTCGAGAGTGCTCCGACTGTTGTGCGAGGTATTTGGGGATCTTGAGCCCTACCGTTCTGAGAGTGAGCGTGGATTTTGACTAGCCTGCATATGCCAATGTTTGATACTCTATGCCGCGCCGTTCTACTCAGTTGGAGTCGCGTCCTGAGATGCCGCTGTGGATACGATGGTTGGCCTGTTGAGGCAGTTTTCCGCAGTTGAGGCAACGATGGGCCTGTTGAGGCAGTTTTGCGCGAGGGATGAGTTAGTAGGACAGGACGCCCCACGTAAATCCCGTCCTCATGTGGATGTGTGGTAGTGGGCAGGAGCGTTCCTAGTCGACGGGCGCAGGCTTGACTGGACCTTTGTGGTAGTCAGTTCGTTTGGATCGATTGAGCACCTTGGGTGCGAGTGGTCTCTTTTACTTTCATCTGTTCCACTTTTGAGTGTCTAGATAGAGGCATGGTAGCTGTAGAGTAGCTTCCAGCTTTTCTTTCAGATTTCTTTGCCTGTTATCTTTTGCCTCTAGTAGACTTAGTGGGCAGACCGTTGGGCTTGTAGACGGTACCCACTGAGAACTACTGTGGGAAGTAGTTCTCACACCCGTCGTGGTGTCTTTTTCCCTAAGAACTTCTCCTCCTGTTCCTGTTGCTCCAGTTGCTGATCCTTCTGACCGAGGCGAGGGAGTCGCGAGCTAGTTCCCTACCCGTCATTGGAGTGTAGCGGTACCCCTTCAGAGGAGAGCTTCAGTAGATTAGTTTTCTTCTTTTTCCTCTGTTGAGAGACCTTTGTTGTGAGGTATAGAGTTGTACTTTATTTTACAGTTTGAGAGACTGTTGTAGTGAGGATATTCTTGTATCGAGAGTCTGTACACTGATGTATTCATTGGAGATACCTCCCTTTTGAGTTTTGTATCAGAGGACTTTGTATATGATAGTATTTGGGGAGATGGATATTGTATTATTTTCAGTTGTACAGTGTTTGGACTTCAGTTTTAGTAGTCTACTTTCTGCTCTCTGATATCTGTATACTGTAGTTGATTCTTTCTACAGGTTAGACGCTTCGTCTGTACGGCAGTTTCCGTACAGATGGCGGATCTGTTGGCGAGCCCGGGTGGCAGTTTCCACCCCGGGGCGTGACAAATTAGAGTGGTATCAGAGCCTAGGTTGTAGGTCGTGATGGACTTAGAAACCCTAGGCTTGCGGTTGGACATTAGGATGACTACGTGAGAGTCGTGACTTTTAGCGAGAGTCCTGATTGAGTTTTTACCTCTCCCAAGAGACGGGATGAGAGTTTGGCATGTTTATTCTCCTAATCGATTATGTGGTTGCAGACAACATAATGCTATGGAATGGATGACATGTCTTAGACTTTCGCTGGATTGGGTCGTATGGTTGTTGTGTCCTGACGTTTGTAGTTGTGCAGTGGGTTGCGATACCCCTGTGACGTCGTGTTGTGAAAAGGACACACCCCGCCCTGGCTGAGTTACCAGGAGGGCGTTTTCCCTGGCTGAGTTACCAGGAGGGCGTTTTCCCTGGCTGAGTTACCAAGGGGGCGTTCTCCCTGGCTGAGTTACCAGGAGGGCATTTTCCCTGGCTGAGTTACTAGGAGGGTATTTTCCCTGGCTGAGTTACCAGGAGGGCGTTTTCCCTGGCTGAGTTACCAGGAGGGCGTTTTCCCTGGCTGAGTTACCAGGAGGGCGTTTTCCCTGGCTGAGTTACCAGGAGGGCATTTTCCCTGGCTGAGTTACCAGGAGGGCATTTTCACTGGTTGAGTTACCAGGAGGGCGTTTTCACTGGCCGAGTTACCAGATGGATAATTATCACTGGCCGAGTTACCAGGTGGATAATTATCACTGGCCGAGTTACCAGGTGGATAATTATCACTGGCCGAGTTACCAGATGGATAATTATCACTGGCCGAGTTACCAGGTGGATAATTATCACTGGCCGAGTTACCAGATGGATAATTATCACTGGCCGAGTTACCAGATGGATAATTATCACTGGCCGAGTTACCAGGTGGATAATTATCACTGGCCGAGTTACCAGGTGGATAATTATCACTGGCCGAGTTACCAGGTGGATAATTATCACTGGCCGAGTTACCAGATGGATAATTATCACTGGCCGAGTTACCAGATGGGTAATTATCACTGGACGAGTTACGAGGTGGATAATTATCACTGGCCGAGTTACCAGATGGATAATTATCACTGGCCGAGTTACTAGATGGATAATTATCACTGGCCGAGTTACCAGGTGGATAATTATCACTGGCCGAGTTACCAGATGGATAATTATCACTGGCCGAGTTACCAGATGGATAATTATCACTGGCCGAGTTACCAGGAGGATACTTTCCACTGGCCGAGCAACCAGATGGATGCGTTGCCCCTGGCCGAGTTACCAGGTGGGCGCATGCCCTGGCCGAGTTACCAGGAGGACATTTTTCCCAGGCCGAATTACCAGGAGGATACTTTCCTCTGGCCGAGCTACCAGGGGCGATGCCGCCCAGTGAGTGGCGATGCCGCCCAATGAGTGGCGATGCCGCCTAGTGAGTGGCGAAGGTTTGGCCTGTTGAGGCGATTTTCACCTCCGGCCGAGTTACCAGGTGGTTATTTTAGTGAGATTGAGATGACCTGACAGGACGCCGAGATTTGATGGCATCGAGTTCGTCCTGATGGACTACCGGGAGCGTCTCCAGCCGTGAGTTGCTTGTTGACATAGTTTCCCGCTTTGAACGAGAGGGACCGAATCTCTGAACGGTAAAGGAGCGAAAACTTCGATAGACTGAGCCTAGGGTCTGTTCTTGTTTGGTTGGGGTTCTAGGCACCGGTCTATCGGAATTTTTGGATCTTTGCCGCGTCAGTCGGTTCTTCTCGCCTATGAGTGGGGTGTTGCTGTGAGTTGAGTCGTTGAGGGTTCTCCGACATAGCTGTGAGAGTGCTAGGGCATTTGCATTGATGTATGGGCTAGGGATAGGACCTTTAGCTTGTGCTCGTGAGGTTCAGATACCTGATCACGTGTTGCACATAGATGGGAGTTATTGGTCCTGCCCAGTGCAGTTGGAGCCCTGGTTTTTACCTGTTGATCTTTTGGCCCTTCCTCAGCTCCGGGTTTTCGAGGTAGTGTTGGGTATAGGGCTGTGAAGATCTGAGGCCTTGATGCTTGAGATACCACACCGTTGATACACGGTGGTGATGCCACGCCGTTGATACATGGTGGTGATGCCACGCCGTTGATACACGGTGGTGATGCCACGCCGTTGATACACCGCAGTGATGCCACACCGTTGATACACGGTGGTGATGCCACGCCATTGGCGCACGGCAGTGAGGCCACGCCGTTGGTACACGGCAGTAATGCCACGCCGTGGGTGCACGGCAGTGATGCCACGTTGTAGGTACACAACGGTGAGAGTCTTTTGGATGTTTCGGACTTTTGACCGCGAGTTGGGCATCAGCTTTATGATCGCCTTGTGAGCCAGTTTTCAGTCCCGTTCACCGACGGTTTAGTCCCCGTCAGGGTGTTCTTTATGAGTCGAGGGATCGACTTCGACCCGTGGGTCCGTTGGGGTTATGATAGCATGTTGAGCGACCAACTGTGGCACGAGATTCTGTCTCTTGAGGATCCCTTTTGAGGGTAGCCTGCAGTTGAGTAGTCCACTCAGGTGGTTTTGGATCGGGAAGTGACCGAGTGAAGACCCCAACTTATTGGATTTCCCTCCCTTATTGGACGAGTCTGCAGGTGTGCTTCGGGTCGTCTTGTTGAGGGTGGCACCATGATGTGGTTTGGTGCGTATTACACTTGTGGTTATTTCAGTTTTTCCCCAGCCTTTTAATGGAGCCATTGGTTTTTCACGTCTCAGCTCAGTAGTGATGTGTTTTTCCTCGCCCGTGAATTACTTGCCCCTTTTAGATCTGTGATTATTGGAGTACGAGGGACGCCCGTTGCAATTTCTGGCTCGAGAGATGAGAGAATTGCACATCAGGTCATACCGTACTTGTTGTTGTTGTCGCGGTGTAATCACGAGGAGCGAGTGGGGGAGCTGGAGGCGTTTTGTTAGATACCTAGCCGTGGTATTCTTGACTCCTGATGGGCTTGATCTAGTTTCGAGGACGAAACTTTCTTTTAGTGGGGGAGGATGTGAGGTCCCGGAATCCCCCGCGTAGGGTTGCTGGTTGTTGGGCAGCTTTCGGTCGCCGTTGGGGGTGTTGGTGCGCGTGTTGGGGGCCCAGAAATGGATTTGTGATGCAATTTGGGATTTGCTTGCATCACTGGAGGCCTGCGTGGGTTGCGCGCATTTTGGACACAAGTGGTGGACTTCGGGCTTAATTTGAGACCCCGTGGGAAGTTGGAGGACCCGTCGGGTGTTTAGAAGTGATTTCGCGCGATTCAGAAGTCAAAATTAGACTCCGGGTGAAGTCCGGATAAAAGTTTACCTCTCCGGTCGCCTTCGGGAATTTTTAGAGTTGGAATTGGGCAAATCGGACTTTAAAAATGGACCCGGCGCGAAAATCGGATCGAGTGGGCATTCGGCAAATTTTCGGGTGAGAATTTGGAGAATTGGACATCGTTTTTGGATTCAGCGCGCGAAATCGCTAAGATTGGACTATTTATTTGTTGGATTTGGAGCCCGGATAAAGTGCGCGTTTTTCGAGGCAAAAACAGCACGTTTATCGAGGTGTGCGCGTGGCACGGATCCCGAGGCGAATGCGTCGCGCGGGTCAAGGCGCGCGGTTCGAGGCGGCCGCGTGATGGGACGGGCAGCAGCGCGTCAGGGGGGAGGCGCGCCCCCTGCGCGGGCCACGTGGGGGGCCGCCACGTGGCGGACCCCCGTTGGCGCCCGCGCGGGCGTAGGGGCGCGCGCCCGTGTCACGGGCGCGTGTCCCGCGCCTGTGGGCGGCAGGGTGTCACGCGCCCGTGTGGCGCGTGAGCTGCGCGCCCGCGTGGCCTGCTGGGATACGGCCACGTGGCCGCGCGCCGCTTTGCCTGGACCTGGTGCACCCGTGTGGGTGCGGTGGACCGGCCGGTGCACCGTGGACCGGTGCACCGTGGACCCCTATCTCTCCCTTTCTCTTCTTCTTCTCCTTCTTCCTCCCCGCAAGCCACCTCCTTTCCTTCTTCGTTTTCTTCTCCAACCGAGCGACAGGGAGAGTGAGGGAGGAGGTTGTGGGAGATGGCGTTTCGCGTCGCGGGCCTCGTGGAGTGTGCGAGGCTTCCGATGGGGGTGTTGCGGCGACGGCGGCGCAGTCGGGTAGGTCCCGTGTGTTGGTTTTACTGTATTTTTGTACAGTTTTGGGGCGATCTTTTAGACTGTAACTGACCCTCTTGCTCCTTTCTGTGTTTGGCACCGTGCACCGTTTTGCGTGCGGACTCCGGCACCGTGCACCGTTTTGCATGCGGATTCCGTTTTGCGTGCGGATCCTGGCACCGTGCACCGTTTTGCGTGCGGACTCCGGCACCGTGCACTTTTTTGCGTTCGGACTCCGGCACCGTGCACCGTTTTGCGTGCGGACTCCGTTTTGCGTGCGGATCCTGGCACCGTGCACCGTTTTGCGTGCGGACTCCGGCACCGTGCTCCGTTTTGCGTGTGGACTCCGTTTTGTGTGCGGATCCTGGCACCGTGCACCATTTTGCGTGCGGACTCCGGCACCGTGCACCGTTCTGCGTGCGGACTCCGTTTTGCGTGCGGATCCTGGCACCATGCACCGTTTTGCGTGCGGACTCCGGCAGCGGACATCGTTTTGCGTGCGGACTCCGTTTGGCGTGCGGATTCCGGCACCGTGCTCCGTTTTGCGTGCGGACTCCGGCAGCGGACATCGTTTTGTGTGCTGATCGCGTGGAGGCCAATTGCAAGTGTCTACGAGCAATTGGTGGCAAATCGAGGTGGGTGGCCTTATCTCCAAGTTTTATGGAATGTACATTAATTCTATTGATGTAGGACTATGCATGATAGTTTATTCCCTTGTGTAGCATGCTAGATTGTTGGAATGGCTATCCCTTTATTATCTGTTAAAATAGTTATTTTGGAACTTGACCTAGCACCCCCGTCATATGTTGTATGTGTAACCAGACTAGTAGAAAACCCTCACTTGGGCTAGGGTTATTTATGCTTAGACATCCACACTGTACCTTCATCCCTGGACATAGTGTTTTCTCGCCCGGGTAGTGGGCCGAGAGGTCGGGACTTGCTTTTAGTGTGGGATGCTTTTACACTCTTGCCTGGGAGCAGAGTGGAGTCTGGTAGTTGTACTGGGTTGCTTATCTGTGCCGGGAGCCGTTTGGGTAAACGGTAGTCCCGGGAGGTCTTGTTTCCCTGTTGTGCCGTCGTGGAGGGAGCCGTTGCGCAGACGGCAGTCCCGGGCCGTCGAGTATCTTCCGGTCCGTCTTGTTGGGAACCGTTGGGGTTGACGGTGGTCCCAGGTCGTTGAGTGTTGTCTGACCTGTTTTGTTGCCCTGAGTTGTGGGTCGTTCTTGGCTGTGGAGTATCTCCAGCCAGTGAGCCTTGTGCTGCGAACCGTTGGAGAGGCTAGTGTCTCGTGTTTCGAGTTAGCCGAGCAGCTGAGTCGTCGAGAGTGCTCCGACTGTTGTGCGAGGTATTTGGGGATCTTGAGCCCTACCGTTCTGAGAGTGAGCGTGGATTTTGACTAGCCTGCATATGCCAATGTTTGATACTCTATGCCGCGCCGTTCTACTCAGTTGGAGTCGCGTCCTGAGATGCCGCTGTGGATACGATGGTTGGCCTGTTGAGGCAGTTTTCCGCAGTTGAGGCAACGATGGGCCTGTTGAGGCAGTTTTGCGCGAGGGATGAGTTAGTAGGACAGGACGCCCCACGTAAATCCCGTCCTCATGTGGATGTGTGGTAGTGGGCAGGAGCGTTCCTAGTCGACGGGCGCAGGCTTGACTGGACCTTTGAGGTAGTCAGTTCGTTTGGATCGATTGAGCACCTTGGGTGCGAGTGGTCTCTTTTACTTTCATCTGTTCCACTTTTGAGTGTCTAGATAGAGGCATGGTAGCTGTAGAGTAGCTTCCAGCTTTTCTTTCAGATTTCTTTGCCTGTTATCTTTTGCCTCTAGTAGACTTAGTGGGCAGACCGTTGGGCTTGTAGACGGTACCCACTGAGAACTACTGTGGGAAGTAGTTCTCACACCCGTCGTGGTGTCTTTTTCCCCAGGAACTTCTCCTCCTGTTCCTGTTGCTCCAGTTGCTGATCCTTCTGACCGAGGCGAGGGAGTCGCGAGCTAGTTCCCTACCCGTCATTGGAGTGTAGCGGTACCCCTTCAGAGGAGAGCTTCAGTAGATTAGTTTTCTTCTTTTTCCTCTGTTGAGAGACCTTTGTTGTGAGGTATAGAGTTGTACTTTATTTTACAGTTTGAGAGACTGTTGTAGTGAGGATATTCTTGTATCGAGAGTCTGTACACTGATGTATTCATTGGAGATACCTCCCTTTTGAGTTTTGTATCAGAGGACTTTGTATATGATAATATTTGGGGAGATGGATATTGTATTATTTTCAGTTGTACAGTGTTTGGACTTCAGTTTTAGTAGTCTACTTTCTGCTCTCTGATATCTGTATACTGTAGTTGATTCTTTCTGCAGGTTAGACGCTTCGTCTGTACGGCAGTTTCCGTACAGATGGCGGATCTGTTGGCGAGCCCGGGTGGCAGTTTCCACCCCGGGGCGTGACAGTCAGAGGTAGATGTACCTTGTATTTTATGTTTCTACTTTTGTACTGGACAGTCTGAGAGTTTGGTGAGGCTTTGTATTTATTTGACAGTTGAGAGATGTTGTATTGAGGATGATTTTATTTATATCAGATGTTCAGTGGATTTCTATAGCTATTGGTTTTGGTTTGGTTTTCAGCTCTGATACATGTTAGCTATAGATCTGACTTGCAGGGTAGACGCTTCGACTGTGCGGCAGTTTCTGTACAGATGGCGGATTTGTTGGCGAGCCCGGGTCGCAGTTTCAACCCCGGGACGTGACAATGAGAGGTTGTTTTCCCGATTTGTTTAGCGAGGGTCGAGGATATGTTTCGAGGATGAAACTTCTTTTAAGGGGTGTGTGGTGTAATATCACGACTTTTTGTGTATCGTTTTACCCTCTTGCTAATAAATTACTGGTTAGGGCAAATCGAATTATCGAGTCTCTTAAGTTGACTATCGTGTTGTGCGGGTATTTTTCTGTTATAGAGCTCGAAAAACGATGAACGGCGGTGCGATCGGATCTGATATCCGACTTACGGATCTCCCAAAAATAGATTTTGAAGGTCGTGGTATCCGTAGTGTGCATCGGAATCCGTGCAAAAGATCTGGCACGCTTTTTGAGGGAATGAGAAATTTTCTCTTGTGATTAAATAATTAATTTTTAAATAATAAATATTCGAAAGTGGGTTTTATTGTACGCACGAAATTAGAAATCTGTTTATCCCCAAAAGAAAAGAGAAAACCCGAACCGGAGGAAAAAGAAAGAGAGAAGGAGAAAGCGGAGGAACCCGATCGTTCCCGATCAACATGCCAAAGCCGGGAGCGTGAGCGGATCGCCTTCTCCGACGAGATCGTGGAAAGCGATGTTCTTTTTCTGGTTTTTATTTGGGGTTTTCGCCGTTTTTCGTTTAGCCGCCGCCTCGGGACCGCCGCCGCACCCCGGTCGGCGCCGCGCGGGGCTGCTCCCGCGCGACCGCGCCGCAGGCAACACCGCGCAGGGTAAAGCCCGCGCCTGCGCCGCATGTGGCGCCGCGCGGGACAAAGCCCGCGCAGTCGAGCTGCCGGCAGTGCCGCGCGGGGCTGGCACTCGCGCCCGCGCTACAGGCAGCGCCGCGTGGGGTAAAGCCCGCGCGGTCAGGCTGCTCGCAGCACCGCGCGGGGCAGGCGCCCGCGCCCGCGCAGCAGGCAGCGCCACACGGGGCAAGCCCGCGCGGTCGGGCTGCCCGCAGTGCCGCGTGGGGCTGGCGCCCGCGCCCGTGCTGCAGGCAGCGCCGCGCGGAGCAAAGCTGCGCGGTCGGGCTGCCCGCAGCGCCCACGCGGCCGCGCTGCGGGCAGGCGCCGCACGGGGCTGGCGCCTGCATGGCCGAGCCGCATGCGGCGCCGCGCGGGGCTGGTGCCCGCTCGACCGCACGGCATGCCACGGCGCAGGGGAAGAGACCGCGGCCGCGTCATCCGTCGCGCGTCGTTGCCGCCGCGGTTGCCGGGTATTTATTGTACTCTTGGGTTTTGGACTCCATTTCTTTACAGAATGCATTTCAGTCTGACCGGTTGTTCTTGTATGGACTTTCTTTTAGGTCCGGGTGCCGTCCGAAGGTATGGGTCGATTTTTGAAGTTCCGGTCGACGCGATTTGAGGTAGGTACTTTATGGCATTCCGGTGTATAGTCGTTCCCGTTGTAACTTGTGAAAATAAAGTAGATGTATTTTTTTGTGAACTGTCTAACCCCATTGCATGAGAATCCCGCTCTTTTATTTCTAACTGTTGCGATGGAGGTCGCGGTGCCTTATTACACGCCGGTTTCGGCATTTATGCTCATAATTGCTTACACGCACACCGGCGGTCTGGCCACCGCACAGGGTGTATTTTTTCGGAAAGATGGTGCGTTGACCCGTGTACCCAACAATGTGTGTTGATGGGGACCCCTCAAGGCGAGGTGACTGCAACCTGGGGCAGTGGAGGGGTTAAAAGCACCAAGGCGCGAGCGGAGTAACTCTGGGGTAGGTGCCCAACATGATTTTAACAGAGAATATGGCGATTCGTGAAGGGGAAGTGGAATGCTCTGGTGTATCGGTTTGTTTACTACTGTTTTATAGCATTATACCTGTTTTCATCTACTTTATATGTCACTGACTGCCCACACTGTGACAGGTCTGAACGTGGGTGGGAACCGGGACGACGGTGAGACTGCGTTTAGAGGACTTTAGCCGTTTGAGACTGATGAACGTCTTATTTACTTTCAGTTATCTCTCTATTGCTTTTTGTTAGTAAGCTAGTGTTTACTTGTTGGTGGAACAATGTGAATGTTGGGTTGAGATCGTAACTAAGTGGTGACATCCTTTATTGTGTTTATCTTAGACTTGTGTGCGGCGTGTTTTCAAAAAGCAAAATGGTTTGAAAACAAACTAAGTGTCGTGTGGGCACTTCTTTCCAAACCCGTGGATTTATCCTTTCAAGTTATGTTGCCGCATAAATAGAGATTGCGAAAAAGTTTTTAAAACCGGGTGTCGTGTGGTCACTGTTTTCCAAACCTGTGGATTTATCCTTTCAATCTTGTTGTAGTAATTATGGTTATAATTAAGTGTGATCTCTCCTTTTGGTTTCATTGTGACTGCATGGTTAAAGTATGTGTTGTAATCGAGACGCCGTGCATATACAAAGGAGACTCCGTCCGCTTATTGGGTGAATTTGTATATGTGGCGGGACTGGCGCGCACCGGTGGGCGAGGTTATTTCAAAAGGAAAATATACACGTTTTCTTCCGCTCATTGAGAACCTCCGGGGCGTGACAATAACTGAGCAGGACACGACCCTAGGTGGGAGTTCGGGCGTGAAGCGCCCAGTGCCTGAGGACGGGGGACAGATGAGTAGGCAAGAGCCGCCGAGACCTCCACGATTTCACCTTGAGGATCGTGGGTTTCAGAGGCGCCAGAGATCTGGTGGACCCCTGCGGTAGCCGCAGTATCAGTAGTATCACCAGCGACAGCAATCTCAGCAACAGTACCCCCGGCAGCAACAGTATCGGCATCAGCGACAGGAGCAGTGCGTTATCTATGGTGGGCCCCATCCACCGTCACAGTGTGACCAGAGACAGGGACGGTGCTTCCTATGTGGAGAGTTAGGATGTAACGCCCCACTTCCCACGGGGTCACCCATCCTAGAACTACTCTAGCTCTAGCATGCTTAACTCTCATAACCTCTTGGATCTTGCTACCATCCAAAATGATATAGCCGGTTTAAGAGATTTAGTCCTATTATATCATTTATATATAGGAGTAATCCAATTTCTAGGGGTGTCACATTCTTCCCCCTTTTAAGCCCTAACGTCCACGTCAGGCTCAAACACACTCACAAGTACCAGGCGATGTGAGATTCGTCTCGCTGGCCTTAGCCGATCTTGTGGGGAGCTGCACTCCACCCACAACGGTCATTAGCCGGGGAGTCTCGCTCTACCTACTATATAACCCTGGCTCAGCCGAGATTCATCTCACATTTTCGGCTGGTAAATGTCTCTAATACCAACTGTGACGCCCCACTTTCCACGGGGTCACCCATCCTAGAACTACTCTAGCTCTAGCACGCTTAACTCTCATAACCTCTTGCATCTTGCTACCATCCAAAATGCTATAGCCGGATTAAGAGATTTAGTCCTATTATATCATTTATATATAGGACTAATCCAATTTCTAGGGGTGTCACATAGGACATTCCCGAGCAGCTTGCCCCCGAGCTATTTTATCAGTGCGACTGATCGCTACAGCACCCCCGTTGCCTGTTCAGGAAGCGGACGCCCCTCCGGTACACCGCCAAACAGATTGGGCTACAACGTCAAGACAGACGAAGCGATGACATTCAGCGCTTACGCAGCCTTGGTGGAGGACACCCCGATAGCGGATTGTGTCATCGCAGGTATGATTCTACTTACAGTTGGTTGAACTCGAGCTTTTTGGGTACCGCCGCATTTTTCCTACATATGTTAGTAGAGCATTTGCATCTCTGCATGGATAAGAGATAGGATCATTGCTACATGTATTAGTGGTTAGATTCTCGATCGTATCCTGTGAGTAGAGGAGAGTTGTGGAGCACGATCAGTATAGTTGAGACTTGGGATTATACCGGCAGGCGTGATGGTTTGGTGGCAGCTAGCTCCAAGACTCTGACCGAGCACACGGGATGGTCTGGTTGGCGCGATATCATGCAATGACTGATTGTGGAATGAGAATAGTGACCCTTCCGCGAGTTGGACAGGAGGAGTTTATTTTCACAGGTTGCCGAAGTACCCTTCCTGCAGCGATGACTTCAGCGGCAACGGACAGATGCCACCACTTGAGCGTATGTGACGATTAGGACTAGAGGTTGTGTCCCTAGGGGTCATGAGCAGATCGTAGCTTTCGTTTTTGTAGCCACAGCAGGAACGACTTCAACACTTCTCTTCTTTTTTCTCGCATTTATGCTGAAACTTACAAATGGGACGAAAACTTCGAAAGGCAACTCCAGAAATTGAGACAGTGCCCGAACCTGTTCTTGTTTGATTTGGGCAAAGGCACCGGCCTTTCAAAATTTTTGGACCTTCCGTTATTTTCGGCTGCTTTCCAAATAGAGAGTTGGAGTAGATGGCGTTCCTGCTGGTGGGGCCTTTACCTTTCTTGTTTGGTTGTGATGGCGTACTTCGAGTAGTTTTGGACGAGTTGGTTTTGCGGTTGTGGCGCGTTTTAGTTTCGGGGACGAAACTTTCTCTTAGTGGGGGAGGATGTAGTGGCCCAGATCCCCGTGCAGCTTTTCCCCATGATCCTTGCTGTGGAACACCTATTTGTAGTAACCGCCTTTTTATTTGACTTCGGAAAATTACTTATTTATTTACCTCTTTTAGTGGTCCGGCAGGGGGGTTAATAATTTGTTTACTTCTGGGCAGACCGTCGGGGCTCGCGGGTATTTTTAGGTGTTAGAGCTCGCGAAACGGAGAACGGTGGCGAAATCGGATTCGGATTCCGACCCCGGGATCTCCCAGAATAAATTTTTGAAGGTTACTACTAGTTCCGGATGCATCAAAAGGCGTGCGGGCGATCGGCACGCTTTTCGAGGTAAATTAGACCCCGGCTCGCACCCCGATCGTTTAATTCTTTAGTTTGGGGATTTAGGGTTCATTCCCATTTTCCCATTCTCGTGTTTTAGGGTTCCGGGGGGCGTACAAAAAAAAAAAGCCCCAATCCCCCTTTCTCAATTCAAGTATTGGCGTGTAGAACCGAGGAAAGGAGAAGGAAGAAAAGGGGGAATTCATCTCTCGGGGAGTTCTACGTTCGACGCAAGAGGGATGATCTACCTTCTCCTTCCTCGCAGTATCAAGGTAAGCGATCGGGGAAAACCCCTCTTATTGCCTTTCTTTTTGCAATTTCTATGGGGTCGAAGGTTTGGGGGTCGGTTGTTCGGACATCCCGCGAGATGTGGGTTTTGTGGTAACGGGAAGCCGCCGCCGCCGTTGTTAAACGGGAGGCCGTCGCCGTTGTTAAACGGGAGGCCGCCGCCGCCGTTATGGTATTCATGGGTTCGCCGTCGCAGTCGCCGTGTTCGCGGGGTCGTCACCGGAGCCGCGGGGGACGAAAAAAATAGGAAACACTGTTCACCCCGTACGGCTTCAGGCCGCGCGGTCCACCGGGCCAGGCGTGCACCCGGCGCACGCCTCCACGGCCCAGCGGTGCGGACCCGGCGCACGGGCGCGTGCGCCAGCCCAGCCCGGGCCGCACGGTGCACGCGCCAGGCGTGCACCCGGCGCACGCCTCCACGGCCCAGAGGGCGGACCTGGCGCACGGGCGCGTGCGCCAGCCCAGCCCAGGCCGCGCGGTGCACGCGCCAGGCGTGCACCCGGTGCTCGCCATCGCAGCGGAAGCAAGGTGGACCCGGTGCGCGCTTCCAACCGTGCGCGGCCCGGTCCAAGCCGCAGCGGTCCACCGCTGCGGCGTGCTCCCGGCCTGCGCCGTCGCCTTCTGTTGTCGTGGACCCGGTCCACGCCTGGACCCGTGCACCGCCCTCGGCCTAAGAGTCCGGAAGCTCCGTTTTTAGCTCGTTTCGTCCCCTTTTTTAGCGTTTTTTGCCATGACGATGTTTTTAACATTATTTCTTACTGTAGCTTTGTCGGGCACAAGATGGGAGCGTTTTAGCTGGAGTTCCCGCACATCTCCTTCTTCGTGTTTGACGGTGGCTTTTCGTTCTGAGACTTAGTGGGGGGCACTCGAAAACTATAAACATTTCTTTTAATTACTCGTCTAACTGTGCTAATAATTGGAAATATCTTTGGTTGTTACTATTGGGTTCTATCATGTGTACTTGGTTACAATGCTCGAGGCTGCAGCACGCGCACCCGCGGTTTGGCCACCGCAAAGGGTGCGCTTTTCCGGAAAAATGGTCTATGACCCGTGTAAACCCACGAGGTGACGTAGTGGGGCCCCCGTAGTTGTGGGGTTTTGAGGCGCCAAGGTGCGAGCGGTGCGACCCGTCGACGTAGATGCTCGACGTGGTCAGGTGTTACAGGTGTTCGTGGCTCTTTGTGAGCGGTGCGACCCGTCGACGTAGATGCTCGACGTGGTCAGGTGTTATAGGTGTTCGTGGCTCTTTGTGAGCGGTGCGACCCGTCGACGTAGATGCTCAGCATGGTCAGGTGTTACAGGTGTTCATGGCTCTTTGTGAGCGGTGCGACCCGTCGACGTAGATGCCCGACGTGGTCAGGTTTTACAGGTGTTCATGTTTCTTTTCCCCTCTTGAGAGGGTGGTTGCTCCGGATCGTCTGACGGTTGGCTTTACTACTTTTTCCTACTTTACTATTAGTATTATCGTGTCGCTGACTTCCCACTCCGTGACAGGTTCCTTCAGGGGTGAGAGCTAGGCAACTGTGAGGCCGAGTCAGGAGCTTTCGGGTCCTATGAGATCCCAGACTGTATTTTCCCTTTTCTGTCGCATTTCATTTACTACTTGTAGACTATTGTGTGGTCCTCGATACCCTCGTGGGGTCGGTGTGAATGTCGGTACTCTATGTTGGGTTATATGTAATATAGATCTAAATAGGGGAAAAAACACCTAGAGGGGGGTGAATAGGTGTAAACAATAAACACTCAAAAAATCATTGCGCAATAAAACCCAATGCGGAAATAAAAATGAACACGCAGGATTTTTTACGTGGAAAAACTCCAAACCGGAGTAAAAAACCACGGGACCGATAACACGGCGAAATCCACTAGAATTAACACACGTACAAGGTGATTTACCGTACACACTTACGACTCAACCTTTTCCATACGCTCCTAGAGGATCTTCTCCGCTTGCTCCACGACGCTTCTCGAATCCACGATCTGCGCCCAACGCCGAATCCACGGCGTCCAACGTCGAGTCCACGACGTCCGACCCAATCCACGGTCTTCACCCAGTAGTACGCTTCGAATCCACGAACGTACCTCGCTCCGAATCCACGAGAGCGATTGAACCTTGAATCCACAAGGACACGCGAATCCACGCGCCGATTTTTGGGAAATCGTTGTTTTTTGGGTGGTGATGATCCGCCGAATACTTAGATCAAAGATAGATAGGAAATACCATCTAAGTATTCATTAGTTTGATTCAACTCAAGATGTGAGTATGAAAACCTAGAATCAAACTAATCAATATAGATGAAGAAACATAGAGTAATATCTAATGATTTCCTTTCTTCTCTATATGTGGATCTAGGGCCGTATAAGATGATATTTGATTATGACGGCTCTATTTCGATTAACTGGATTAACCCTAGAAAAAGAATCATAGGGTCTATTTATAGGTTAGAAACCCTAGGAAGGAGATAAGATAAAAAACCTACCATTTATGGAAATTTTACGGACGGCGATCCGTATCGGATTAGCTGTGATCCGGATCGTCGTAACGAGTCAGACAATTCCAGAAAAACGAAGGTTCGGGATCCGGATCGAAGTGCTTGATCCGGATCGTTCATACAGTTCACCAAACATCAACGTTCGGGATCCGGATTGCGAAGCCTGATCCGGATCGTTCAAGGAAAATGGTAAACTCAATGTTCGGGATCCGGATCAAGAGAAGCTACGATCCGGATTGAACTGGTGTATGAACGAACCACCTTCGGGATCCGGATTGAACAATCTGATCCGGATCCTGAACATGTCCTATGTCTAGTTTTTGATTTTTATGCAATGAAAAATTCTTCCAAGTGTTTCTACACTACAAGAAGTATTCGGATCACCAAAAATATTTAGTTAAACATACCTGATCCTTTTGAATTCTTCTTTCTTGAGATTGAGTTAAATGATCCAACCTTATTCACCTTCAATCTTCAAGACTTGAACCTTTCACGAAATTACGCCAACTCAAATTCCGTAACAATCTCCCCCTTTGGCGGTTTCGTGACAAAACACAGATCCACTAAAGAAAATTCAAAAAGATATTTTTGTTGTTATCACCATACAACAAAAATTTACAATGGAGATCCAAAAATTTAAAAACATGAGATAAACTCCTAAAACAGACTCTAGACTTAGACATCTGTACTCTCTGCACAAAGAAATCATTCTTGACAAAAAGAATCGTTAGATACCTCAAGAATTGAAACATACAAAACCAAGTACAGAGATAGAGTTTATCTGATCATCATGACATTTGAGAATTCAGATATGTAAGAGAATCATAGTCAAAAACCAACATATCTTCTATGCAATCAAAAACCAAATGTCACAAAGTGTTAGTCCAACATCAACTTGTTAGTCATATTACATGCCCAAATAGTTAGTCGAATAGTTAGTGACATGCAACAAATCACAAGATAAAACCAAAGTTGAAGTTGAAGTGATACTTACCTTGATGTTCACTTACCTTGATGTTCACACATTCACACAGTTTGACATCATCATTGTTCATCATTGCTCAAGTTCTCTCTAAACTCTTGTTCTCTCTAAACTCTCTCCCCCTTTTTGTCACAAACTAAGCCAAAATTACAGAAATGGAGAGAATGGTTAACAGTTCAAGTTTGAGAACTAAAAACTAAAACTAAAACTTAAAGAACTGCACAAAAGAAAGATTTAAACATATGCATAATAAACAGAAATTGGAAGGATACGGATTATTCAGACTCATCTGAACTGATACAGCCGAGAATTTGGAATATTTTCTTTAATCGCTTGTTCATTGATGATTGATTCTTATTTACCTTCTTTATTTCTTCCTTTACCTCAATTAGTTCATTTGATATACGTTCTTGCTCGTTGGAGAGCCTTTGCTGTTCTTTATAGATTGAGGTAACAGATGCATCATCGTCAGAAGTTGATTGAGGTGCTTGTTGTGCTGGATGTGCTGGTTGGACTGGAGGAGTTGCTGCCGGTGCAGAGGTTGTCGCTTGTTGTTGTTGTGCTCGTTGCCGGTGAGGAGGTATTATGGGTTCATCTGGCTTCGTCGAGAGAGACTTTACAATTGTTGTTTCATTGATCGTTCCTAGACTGTGTATATAGGAACTTGCATTTGTGTCAGCTTTAAATTTGCAAAGAATGCGCATGATGATCATTGGATAAGGTAGTCTCTCTGAAGGATGAGCATGCTCCACATATCGCGCCATCTTTGTCCAGATGACGTAAGGAATGTTTAAGTTAGCTCCCATTGCTGCTGTGGGGTTTCCAAGTAGATAAAGGAATATCATTCTATCCCACCGAAGAACCTTTGTGTTCATGTTTGGAATGACATTATAACAAACAATTAAGTTTAAGAAGCGGTACTCTGGTAGTAGTTCTTTCGAGAAAACGGAGTTTCCTGTCGACCGGGTATCTGGAAGACAGATTCCATCAACTACCACTCTCCAGGAGTAGGTGTTGAAGACTTGATTCTTCAGGTAATGAGTGCCATCGGCTCGGGCGTCCATCCCTAATACCTCTCCAATCAGTTGGGGCGTCACTTTGATCTTAACATTCTTGGCCAATGTTTGAAAGTCTCGGCGGCCACTCTCCTGATCAACTAGATAGCAAGCATTCTGATAAAACATTCTCGCTGAGTGAAGACAATACCCAGTGGTCTCCGGGAAGTCGCAAATGGGAGCAAGACCTATCTGGTCAAACAAAGTCCCAAATGGCCGAGAACGCTCCTTTAAGGCTTTTACATCAACATGCCTTTCTCCAATGCATTCCCTGTTTTCAAAATCCTTTATTCTAGCCGAGTTGATAAAGTCTTGTGGAGGTGCTTGGCTATCAATTGGTTGCTCAATGGAGATTCCTCGAGCACTCCCTCTTTTGCGAGCAACACTTTTTCTTCTTGTCTTCCCAGAAGTTTCTTCCATTGGAGCTTTGCCTTTCTCAGCAGCAGTAGGCAGAGCCTTCGATGTTTCTGCAGGTGCTTTTCCCTTTGAAGCTGTGGGAACAGTCGTTGCTTCAACTTGCAGTTCATCCCAATCAATTGATTCCGTTTCAGATTCTGTTTCGGAATCATCTTTAGCTTTCTTCGCTTTCTTAGCCTTCTTAGCCCTCTTGGGCTTGACAGTGTCCTTGACATGAACCATGGCAGCAAGTAAGAAAATAATCCATGTGATCACCATAGCTATTGGTTTCTTGTGAGAAGATAACCCTGTGAGCAACAACTCAGGAACACGAAAAATTGTTAATTTTCAAAAAAATGGAAGAATTGTACCCAAACAATCATAATCATGTAGAGAGACTAAGAATCAAATTAGTTTTGCAAAAGGAATTTTAAAAAAAGATCAATTGCATGATTTTGGAAAATTCCCATCATATGCCCTAAAACTGAATTCTTTGAAATCGAAGACCAAAAATCCGTTTATCTTGAGAATACCTAGCATATAATCAAAACTAATCTACCCAGAGTTCTTATTTCAAAAGAGATTTGATCAAAAACCATCCACAAACGAAATCGATATAAGGAATTCATCACGTTTTAAGGAGGAATAACAAGAACGGTGAAAAACCGAGATTTGATCAATAAAACTTACTTGGAGTTGAAGAACTTGAGTTTGAAAGCTTCCAAGATGGAGGAAATCTAGAGAGAGAAGCTCTGGAAACTTTGGAACAAAAGATTGGAGTAAAAGAAATCAAAACCCTTTTGTTCTTTATAAAACCCTAGCCGCGATCCGGATCAGTTCATGATTGCGATCCGGATCGGCTACCCGCAGTGAAAAACTGCGTTCGGGATCCGGATCGGCAGGTCCAATCCGGATCGTCTGCCCGCAGAAGAATATCTGCGTTCGGGATCCGGATCGGCAGGTCCAATCCGGATCGGCTCCAACTTTTTCTTTAGAAAATTTCAGAGAAATTCAAGAAAAACCAGAAAAAGATTGTGAGCACTTTTGTGTATCAACTTTAAACAAAAATCATCGTTTCATACAACAAGAAATAGATTATACCAAATCTATCAATAACATCCAACAAACGAAACGAAAATTTATAAAAATTAAATCCCTTAAAGTTGAACAACTTCAATTACATCTAACTTGATCTTATGAGTAATGCCTTTATCAAATCATCAATTTGGTAAAGAAAATGAAATACAAAGATCAATAGATGTCTAACATCCCCGATAAGTTAGATAATATATCTAGTCAATTTATTGAAGAGAGTGGCTCTTTGAGCATCTTTCATTAAAAATCCCACCTTATACCAACCTTGAAATTTTGACAGAGTCAAGTATTTCAACATGCATTTTATTTAATCAAACTTGAAAAACCTTGCTTGGTATTCATGTGGTAGCTGCACACAGTACTCGGACGACCGAGGTGGTAGCTCTTTCCTCCATGTGGTGGTAGTTTTCACACTCCTCATTGGGATGTAACTCTTTCCACATCTTTTGAGCATTTTACTTTTTCTTTGACTCCCCCTCAATTGGCTATCAATTATTTAAGATATAAAGTATTTAGCCAAATATTGATCTCGATTTCATACTCGACTAAACAGTCAAATAAGATAAAAACTATACCAAGAGATCATCGAGAGAGAAATTGACTTTGATCAAAACAAAGATGAGTTAATTGACATAAATGATCATTGCATCAAATGAAATATTATGATATCTAAAGCATAATAGATTTCTAATTATATGAAAGGATGCAAGTAAAGTCAATAATACACATGCTCAATTAATGTACTATGTATAAACATAGATAAAGAACAAAAACACAAAAACAAAACCTAACGTAAGCAAAAGTTTCAAAAAGAAGTTTATATCAAGGAAAGCATTCCAATTGCTTTACGTAAATGAATAAAACGTTTTTGATCCAAAGGTTTTGTTAAAATGTCAGCTAATTGATCTTCAGTTGAAATATATGAAAGTAGAAGAGTATTTGATTCAACTAGCTCTCTAAGAAAATGATATCTAAGTTCAATGTGTTTTGTTCTAGAGTGCAACACATGGTTTTTGGAAATGTTTATAGCACTAGTGTTGTCACAAAGAATTGTTACCGAAGTTGCTGAAATCCGGAAGTCGCTCAACACACTTTTCATCCAAATGAGTTGGGTTGAACAACTACCCGCTGAAATGTATTCCGCTTCGGCAGTCGAGAGTGCTATGCAATTCTGCTTTTTACTGTGCCATGCAACAAGGCAATGGCCAAGATAGAAGCATGCACCACTCGTGCTTTTCCGATCATCCACTGATCCTGCCCAATTGGCATCTGAGTATCCAACAATATCCAAACTAGTTCCCATAGGATACCAAATTCCGAAATTAATTGATCCTTTGATGTACCGGATGATCCTTTTCACCGCTTTCAGGTGAACCTCCTTTGGTGCAGATTGATATCTCGCGCAAATCCCAACACCAAAAGATATATCCGGGCGACTAGCCGTGAGATAAAATAGACTTCCAATCATACTTCGATACAGTTTTTCGTCTACATTCTCACTATGTGATTCACTTCCAAGTCCCTTGTGGCTAGTTCCCATTGGAGTCGGAAAATCCTTCGAATTTTCTAAGTCAAACTTTTTAACCAACTCCATTGCATACTTGGATTGACATAAGTGAATACCTTCATCATTTTGTTTAATTTGCAATCCAAGAAAATAAGTCAATTCGCCCATCATGGACATCTCAAATTCGCTTTCCATGGTCTCCGCGAATTTAGAAGCATCATTATCTCTTGTTGCGCCAAATACGATGTCATCGACATATATTTGTGCTACAATGAAATTGTTTTGATAATGCTTCACAAAGAGAGTCCTGTCAGCTCCCCCTCGAGTATAGCCCTTCTCAAAAAGGTGCTTTGTCAGCCTTTCGTACCATGCTCGCGGTGCTTGTTTCAGACCGTAAAGAGCCTTTTTCAAACGAAAAACATGGTTAGGTTGTTTATGGTCTACAAAACCTTTCGGTTGAGCCACATAAACTTCCTCATTTAAAAACCCATTTAGAAACGCGCTCTTAACGTCCATTTGAAATAATTTGATTTTAAAATGACAAGCAATAGCAAATAGTATACGAATGGACTCGAGTCTAGCTACAGGGGCGAAAGTTTCATCAAAGTCTATACCTTCTACTTGAGAGTAGCCTTGAGCAACTAATCGTGCCTTGTTCCTGATGATAGTACCATCCTCATTTTTCTTATTCTTGAAAATCCATTTGGTACCTATCACATTGTGTTGCTGTGGAGGCTTCGTTAATTCCCAGACTTTGTTTCGCTCAAATTGATGGAGCTCTTCCTGCATTGCTTTAATCCAGTAGTCATCCTGAAGAGCTTCATCTATATTCTTTGGTTCAATTAAAGATACGTAGCAAGCGAATCCACAAACCAACTGCCTCCGAGTTCTAACTCCTTCTTGTGGGTCTCCAATAATATTCGATTCCGGATGATCCTTGGAGATGCGTAACGTTTGAGGTAACGGAGTACTCGGAGGTATATGAGACGATTCCTGCACATCAGATAAACTTGAAGAACCATTAGATGCATCATTAATATTGGAAGTATTATCATGAGAAGATGCATTGGCAGGTGTATCATCATCTAGAGAGATATCGAGGGTAGATTTTTCAGATGCAAAGTGAAAAGGTTCATCTACTTTAACATTTATCGATTCTACGATCGTCTTAGATTCCAAGTTAAATACTCGATATGCTCTACTGTTTGTAGAATACCCCAAGAAAATCCCTTCGTCACTTCGAGAGTCAAACTTTCCAAGATTTTCACGGTCACGTAAAATGTAACACCGACTCCCGAAGATGCGAAAATATTTGATGTTGGGTTTTCTACCGCACCATAGTTCATATGGTGTATTTAACGTTCCCGGACGCAAATAAACTCGATTAATTATATAGATTGCAGTGTTCATAGCTTCAGCCCAAAAATGTAGCGCTAAATTCCGGCTGTGAAGCATAACACGTGCCATCTCTTGAACAACCCTATTTTTGCGCTCGACAACACCATTCTGTTGAGGTGTATAGGGTGCTGAGAATTCATGCTTAATACCGTTTGAAGTGCAAAAGTCAATGAATTTAGAGTTAATGAATTCTCCATCTCTATCACTTCTAACACGAATGATCTTTTCATTCTTTTCAATCATAATACGATGGCAAATCTCGTGAAAAGAATCAAAAGTATCAGCTTTCTCTTTTAAAAATGCTACCCAAGAATACCGAGAGAAATCATCAACCAATAAGAAAATATACCATTTACCTCCCAAAGATGGTTGACGGGTTGGCCCCATTAAATCCATGTGTAAAAGTTCCAAAGGCCGTTTTGTACCAACGTGGTTCAAGTTCTTGTGCGCAGTCCTGGACTGTTTTCCCTTTTGACAACCGCCGCACACAATGTTTTGTTTAAGTAAAAGTTTTGGAACCCCCTTTACCACGTCCTTGTTTGAAATTCTAGCAAGTTCCTTAAAATTTACGTGACCTAGCCTTTCATGCCAAAGAGTTTCATTATTCAAAGAGGCTAAGTTACAATTTTCAGAAGTTTTACTAGGAACAACATAACAATTGTTTTCAGATCTAACCCCCTTTAAAAAGAAGACATGGTCCTTATCAGTTACAACACATTCAACAGATGAAAAGTTAACTGAAAAACCATTGTCGCAAAGTTGACTTATGCTTATGAGATTAGTCTTAAGGCCATCAACAAATAACACGTTTTTCAAAATCGGGCCATCTGGGATAGCTACCGTTCCTTTTCCAACAATTTTGGAAGAACGACCGTCTCCGAAAACAACGAGCCCTCCGGAGATTTTCTAAAAGTTTTGAAAACTATTTTTGTCACCGGTCATGTGACGGGAACATCCGTTATCCAGATACCAAGACGAATTATCATATGCATGCAAGGAAACATTAGTAACAAGACAAGGATAAATTTCACCTTTGCGCACCCAAAACTTTTTGGAGTGCGTCGGTAATGGTCGTGAGGTTATTCTCCTAGGTGAAAGCATCTTGTCAGATCGATTGCCGCTCCTTGATGATGTCGTCTTGCACGGTGAACTACCAAGGCTCTTTACATTTGAAAAGTTTTTCTTTGAATTCCGGGGAGGCGCCCTTTTGGTAGTCGTTGCAAGAAGTGCTTGAGTTGAGCGTTTGGCTCCCATCTTGCAGTTTCTCCTTATGTGCCCTAAAATGCCACAACGAAAACATACCTTAGTACTTGACGATCCCGAGGAGGATGAAGTAGGCTTGTTGTCGTTGCTTGTCGTTAGTTGCGGTGTCGGAGGAGGAGATACCGACTGGGGCACAAAGACTGTCCCACTCGAACTTGGACTGTTTTCAGTTCGAGTGTACCCGAGGCCGAACCGATTTGATTGACCAAGACCAAGAAGCTTATCCAACTTACTCCTTCCAGAAGAGAATCGCTGCAAGTCATCCTTGAGTTGGAAGATGGTCTTTATCATTTCCAGGTTATTCTGTCGAGCCTCGTTGTAGAGCTTTGAGAAGTGATCCGCTTTATCCACCAGTTTTGTATGTTCCTTCTCAAAAAGCTCATTGGACTCTTGAAGGGAAACATTTACTTTTATCAGATTTTTCCTTTCCACTTCAAGAGCGTTTGAGAGAGAAGTTGCCCTTTTTGCTTCTTCTTCGAGATCATGCACTCTCCCTCTCAAACTCTTGTTTTGCTTAGCCACTTTCTTTGAATCCCTCAAAAGTCTGTGGTAGGCTAAAGCAAAATCTTCACCTTCCGAATCATCCGATTCATTGTCCGTTGCATTCTTTTCAACAGTGGAGTTGGACAATGACTCGGATGTACTTGCCATTAAGCACATGAACGGTGAAGATGTGGACGCGTGGAATGCCGTTGCGCTTTCTTCTTCATCACTTGAGGATGACTCATTTGACGTTGAGTTGTCATCCCAAGTGACGGCTTGCATCACTTTCTTCTTCGACGGATTCTTAGTTGGACACTCCGTTGAGATATGGCCGTATCCTCGGCACTTGAAGCATTGGACTTGTCCTTCTGAACTTTTCTTATCCTTTGAAAAGTTCTCTTGCTTTCTTGACTTGTAACTTGAAATACCCTTGCCTTTCTTCGACTTTCCGAAGGATGGAGATTTACTTGAATTACCCCTTCGAAAGTTGCGGCGAAACTTCCTTGTCAAGAGAGCGAGTTGCTTCTCAAAGTCCTCCATAGATAGGTTCTCGTCATCGTCTGAGGAGGATGAATCCGTGTCTTCTTCCTTTGTTGTTTTCAAAGCATAACCTGAAGACTTAGAAGAGGATGCTTTTCTAGAAGAATAGTTAGTAGTAAATGTCATTTCATAAGTTTGTAATGAACCAACTAATTCTTCTACACGTATTTCGTCCGGGTGTTTAATAGTTTCAATGGCTGTAACCTTTGGGCGAAATCGTTCAGGAAGAGTTCTTAAGATCTTTCTTACAACCTTAAATTCTGGAATCTTCTCACCCAGGTTAGCACATGAATTTACGATGTCTTGCAATCGTGTATAGTAATCCGTGAAATATTCATTTTCTGCCATAAAAATGGAGTCAAATCTGCTCATAAGCATTTGCAGCTTTTGAATCTTCACGAGGTTAGTTCCCTCATGTGTAACCTGAAGAACATCCCAGATTTCTTTCGCAGTCTCACATGCCGAGACGCGAGAGAATTCAGTTTGAGATAAGGCATTAAAAATAGCATTAATTCCCTTGCCATTGTAAGAAGATGAGTCTAACTCTTCCTTGGTCCATTTCGACCTAGGTTTTAAGGTGCGAACATCAGAAATAATCTCAGTTGGATTAGACCATCCTAATTCAATTGATTGCCACACCCTTTCGTCGATGGAAATTAAAAAGGCTTTCATCCGTACTTTCCAGTACGCATAATTTGTTCCATCAAAGAAAGGGGGTCGATTGATGTTTCCACCTTCAACCATTGTTTACAACCCTATTCCCGCTCTGATACCACTTGTTGGGATATATGTAATATAGATCTATATAGGGGAAAAAACACCTAGAGGGGGGTGAATATGTGAGGACCTGGATCCCCACGTCGAGATTACTGGATCATCTACAGCTCCCGGAGGCCTATGTGGCGTGTTGGTGGGATTTGTGCCCTAATTGGACATTAGTGTTGGGCTCAGTGTGTTTAATGGATCACGTGGGTGATCATTGGACTCCGTCGGATCGTTAGAAGTGGTTTCGCGCGAAGTGGATATTAAATTTGGACTCAGCGCGAAGTTTGGACCAAGGATTACCTTTCCGGATGCCTTCGGCAAATTTTGGAGTTGGAATTTGGCGAAATGGACATCAAATTCGGATTCAGCGCGCGAAAACGGTTAAAACGGACTACCCACTTGTCATTTTTGAGCACCGGACACTGTTCACGCCGGAACAGTGTTTCCGGCGGCGGCGGCAGCGGCGGAGCGGCCGCCGGCAGCGTGGCGGACGGAGGCGCGGGCCGCCCGGTCCACGCGGCAGGCGTGCACCGGGGGCTGGACGCGTGGCGGCTCAGGAGTGGGCCGGTCCGCGGGGCGCGGTCTACGGGGGAGTGCGGGGCGCACGGTGGACCGGGGGTGACACGTGGCATCATCCTAGAGGTGGGTTCACGGCGGTTGGTCTACGCAGTTTCGGGATGGCTCAGGGTTTACGGTGCACCGGGCTTGGACACGTGGCAGGTTTGCATTGGTTCGGTCCACATGATTTCGTGCACCGGGTTCACTAGGAAGTGGCATGACACGTGGCGTTCTCCTATTGGTGGGTCTACTGTGCGCGGCAGGGTGGCAGGCGGCGGCGTCAGGCGGGCACGTGGGCGCGGCAGGCGGGCGTTGACCGGGGAGCATGCCACGTGTCGTCGTCCGCGGGTGGCCACGTGGCGTTACGCGTGCGGCGGGTGCGGCTGTCGCCTGTTTGGCGGGCGACGTGGAGGCCCAGGGGACTTCCGGGCTGCTACAGTGCGCGCCTTTGGGATTTTCGGGCTGCTACAGTACGCGCCCGAAAGTGGCATGCGCCCGGAAATTGGGACATAACCGGTATTTTCCCATTTGTTTCTGCAGCCTATAAAAGGCGATCCGAGCTCTCTTCTTCTCCCTTTTTCCGCCATTTCCGAGCCTCTTCTCGCCGGGGTGCCTTCAGCAAAGTTGATCCCCTAGTTTGGCTGCATCTTTCTGCAGAGTTTTGGGATTTTTGGTGGCACGCTTATCGAGGTTTCTATTTTTACGGCGCGGCGCGACGCTCGTTCGTTTGTGGTCTTCTTCGTCGCGTTTTGGTACGAGGACTCCCCCGGCTTACCCCGAGCACCTTTTTCTGTGATTCTTGCGCCGTTGGCTTCACGACAGGTAGGGCTATGTTTCCCATGTTTACTGGTCTTTCCCATTCCGAGTTTTTCATGGGTCTTTCGGATCATCTTGTAACCCCTTTTTCTGGGCGGAGTTCTGGGACAGCGGCGCGGTGTTTTGGTGATATCTTCGCGCACAGGCATCGGATTGGGGCGATTCAAGAGGCGATTTGCATCTACACTTCACGAGAAATATGCCCAAATTTTCTTGGAATTTTCTGAATATTTCTCGAAGGTGAAGATTATCTGTGAACAGTAATTGTTGCTACAGTTTTTGAGTGTAGTTTGATTCGGGGTGGTTCCCTTGTCGGAATTGTTTCTCAGTCTAGGAAGCTCGGAATTGGACGTGCAGGTACTCGTTTCGAAGGTATCGACGCGAGGATTACTGTGGTATTTTTATTGGATTTTTCTGGGCACTTGCAGCAGGTGAAATATGCACGGCTTTGGGACTGGTTTTCAGATGGTGTATGTTTGGTTAATTTTGGAATAAAAGTGTAATGTTAAGCCTTATTGTTGTACTCAGGGGTGTTTTCAGCTGTTTGGAGCCAAGGCTTGCGCGACTTGTACCGAGGGTGTTTTGTTGGCAGATTTTGGACCGCGGGCGTCTACCCACTTCACCGACTTCAGGTTTGCCTTGGGTTAAGCGCTTCAGGTGGGTGAGCTTATTATCAGTAATTGTTTAAGGCAATGTTTATGTTGTGGCAAGTATAAGTCCACTTGTGGGGATGTCACCCCTCTATGACTGATGCATGCATGTGTAGGGTACATAGTTTATATTGGTAAGTAGGTAAGCTTGTTATTGATATTGGTATAAATGATTGCACGAATAGTATTTATGAGGTATACTGAGGACTTGCATGACTTGGACATCTATGTGATGACTAGTGTAAGCTTACCTAGGATAATGTTACCCTATGAAATTATATAACATGCCATGTTAGCACATAGCCTTTCTTGTGGTTGGATTATGATTTGGGACAGGATTTCGTAGCTATGTGCGGATTTGTACTCTGAGGAGTTATTATGATCATTCTATTAATGAACCCTGAGTTGTGGACAGATCTAGTTTTGGGATTCCGGCATGTTGCTTATTCCTAAAGGAACTGTTATTATGCTTTACCCCCTTTATTTCCTTGAGGACATTGCATGCTTGTATGGTCATGTAGTTAGGCCATCTTTTACTGCTGCACTACTTATTGGAACTTGACTTAGGAGAAACCATGCTTTTCCCTTCTCCTTCTTGTTAGTCAGGTGGTCAGTGTTGCTCGGGTTCGAGCAGGGGGTCTGGGTAGTGTAGTCGGGACTTCGTGTCTGGGACAGGTTGGTTTAGTTGCGGGGCTTTGCGGCAACCGCGGATATTGGGCGGTTGACCGGATGTTTCTCTATGCACCAGATTTGGGTGTCGGTTTTCCCTAGTGGATGGAGTTTCCCACTTATCGTTTAGTTGCATCCGATTGAGGTCGGGTCTTTCCTTGGTGGTTGAGTTTTCCCACTTTGATCTGATTGATGATCAAGTCCTGCTGTTTCGAGATACTGTTGATGTTGATGACTGAGATGCTTTACTCGTGTGGGTAGCTCCCCTCGAGTGCCGCTCCGGAGTAGGCTTTAGACCGTGTTGGGTTCCGGTCAGACCGTGTTGGGTTCCGGTCAGACCGTGTCGGGTGCCGGTCAGACCGTGTTGGGTTCCGGTCATTTGGACAGTGGATATACTGAGTTCGAGAGATTGGTGACAGAGCAGGCAGTACCGGGTTTTATACCGGTTCATTCGATTGAGTTTATTTCGGTCAAATACTTTTATTGTTACACTCGTGCCTGGGGCCGAGTGCAGACTGGTAGTTGAGTTTAGATCAGTGCTTGTATTGTTGAGAGCCGTCTGGTTGACGGTGGTCCCGTGTTGTTGCGAGTACTTTGACCGCTGTGTGAGAGGTTGAGCATCATGATTCTATCCGTTCTGAGAGAGAGCGTGGATTTGACCATAGCCTGCATGATCCTCTACTCGATAGCGAGTTAGTCCGTTTGGACACCCTACGTAATTCCTGCCCGTCAGCGGGAGGTGGTTGTAGGTGGGCGCAGGTTTGACTGGACCAGGTGTGGCAGTCAGCTCGATTGGGTCGATGGTGCACTTCATGTGCTAGTGGTTGCATACCACTGTTTGGTTCTCCCCCTTTTAGCCTTTAGTTAGGGGCAGGGTAGCTGTTGATAGTCTCCAACTTACTCATTTCAGTCTTATGACTTGGGTTAGTTTTTGTCTCTTGAGGACTTGGTGGGCAGACCGTCGGGTCTGGCGGTGGTACCCACTGAGAACTCCCTTTTTGGAGTAGTTCTCACACCCTTTGGGGGTTTTCCCCCCCCTTTTCTCTCCTCTCTTTGGTTGTGCAGAGTCTTAGCAGGTGTGGCCGGCTCTGCGGTTGTTGATCGTGGCGAGGGAGTCGCGAGCTAGATCCCTACCCGGCGTTGGAGAGTAGCGGTACCCTTCAGAGGAGATCATCTGTAGTTTAGTTGTCTCTTTTTCCTCTTTTGAGAGACTATTGTAGTGAGGATATTTTGTATTGAGAGACTGTACACTGTTGTATATATTGGGGTTACCTCCCGGTTGGGTTTAGAGCTTGTACTTGAGGATATTGTATTATTTTTATTATTATTTTTGGGAGGCAGACGGTGTTGTTTCATTTCCAGTTGTACAGTGATTGATTTTAGTTACAGCAGATTTTCATTTATAGCTCTGATATCTGTTTAGTTATAGTACTTTTCTTGCAGGTAGGACGCTTCGCCTATGCGGGTTGGCATAGGTGGCGGATCTGTTTGGCGGGCCCGGGTCGCAGTTTCGACCCCGGGGCGTGACAGATTAGAGTGGTATCAGAGCCTAGGTTGTAGGTCATAGTGGACTTAGAAACCCTAGGCTTATGGTTTGACCCTTGGTTGACTTTGTGAGAGTCGTGATTTTGCGAGAGTCCTGATTGAGTTTTTTACCTCTCCCAGGGACGGGAGGAGTGATTGGCATGTTTATTCTCCTAAGTAATTATGTTGGCTGCAGACAACATAATGCTGTGGAACGGGTGACATGCTTTAGACTTTCGCTGGATTGGGTCGAGTGTTGTTGTGTGGTGTTTTGTTGTTTCGTCGTGGCGAGCGGTGTCTCCCCGACGCTGGGTTTTGACCCGTGTGCATCCTGTCATAGCGGTTGAGCTTGAGCAGTTGGTTTTGGGCCGGATACCTGGATTGAGGTCAGAGAACCCCGGACCCAGATGACAGGATTGTCAGAGGCTTATCAGCGGCTGTGGGAGCAGCTGGTCTTGGTGACACAGTTGCCGGAGCACTGAGTAGCCCCCTCTGTGCCAAGGTTTAGTGTCGAGACACCGAGGCAGGGTGGATGGTTGACAGCTGGTGAGCTGTAGGACATGATCGACTTATTGAGCCATATTTGGCAGATGAACCACCCCGACTCGTAAGATTGAGTTTGGAGCCTTTGGAGGCAGAGTCGCGGCTGGTGGTGATGGAGTGATTAATTGAGAGCCTCCCTGTGCTTGTGAGTGTATGCAGTTGTTGAACTGCGCGCTCCAGATTCGAGGGACGAGGCGCATAGGATATACGAGACTGGGAGTGGATTGCGCCAGGACACCTTTCTGTTATTCAGTCCCTCCATTGTAGATTTAGACGCCTCGTTGGAGCAGGCATTTTGTATGGAGCGTGGCATTGCAGTTCCTTTGGGCAGAGATCTGCCGCCAGAGGTGAGTTCTGGATTTTGGCGCTTGGCGCCGGATGATGGAGGACAGATTGGCCGGCAGGGGCATAACTAATTTTCTTTTCTTGGATGACGAATTCCCGAGATGTCAGAGGTCGGGTGGACCCCGAAGGCGACGTCGGTATTTTATTTGAGTGGCGCAGCGATGGCGTGGATTTGTTATCTGCGGAGGATTTTGTTCGTCGCCTCAATGTGATCAGAGACAGAGGTCGTGCTTCCTAGTGATAGCCCTGATTTTCAGGCAGATTGAGCGACAACCACTTGCTTTGAGCGGATGAATCTGTGCCGCCCGGTGTGAGGGTGCCACGGTAGTGGATTGAGTGTCGCAGGTGGGATTTCACCACGGTAGTCGGAGTTAGAGCATGTTCCACTCTTACATGGGTTAGAGGCAGATTTGTTACCACGTGCACTAGAGGTACAGGTTCCTGTTGTTGTTGTGCACGTGGAGGAGGCTTTTGGATCATGTCCAGTGCGGCCGAGACCGCGAGTTACCGGCAGAATTATTGGAAATTATAGCAATTAGGTGTTTTGACCTTATGCTAGAGATTGTTGGGCACTATGCCACAGGATGTTCGACTGCGGCAAGAGAGGACTTTTGATCTTCGGCAAGGCGGGCAATTGGAGGCTTGCTCGTTGAGGTTGTTAGAGCACTCTGGTTTTAGCGGGGAGAGGTGAGAGGTGCTTACGGCGGCACCGGGACTCATGGATATCTCTGTTTCCCATGAGATCCCGGTGTGATTTCACCTTAGTCGTTGGTAATGCCGCCGGTTAGGGAGATAGAGATTGCGTTTGACGTGGTTCGAGGAACCGCGCCACCCTGGACGGCACCTCATTGGATATCGCCGGTAGAGCTGAGAGAGAGCCTTGGCACTGTTGCAGGGTCCGGTGGATCGAGGGGTCTGTTTGACCTAGTGCCACGCCGTTGTATACGGTGGTGATGCCACATCGTTGATACACGAATGTGAGGGTCCTTTTAGGGTATCTAGGACCTTATGATGGAGTTGTACTCCGGCAGTTGGTGTATGATGCGAGTACCCACTTGGTGTTAGACAGCTGAGGACTTCGCCTAGGAGGGCGTTTTGGACGCGGTGGGGGCATTATGAGTTGTTAGTGAGGCCAATGGAATGACGATTGCCCTGTGGATTTCAAGATCTGAGGAATAGTAGGTCCCAGTTGTACTTGGACGGACTGGGAGTGGTGTTTTCCCGATGATATTTTGATTTGCTCCCATAGTGGACTTGAGTACGG